>OZ005651.1:188871297-189573797 GCA_963930645.1 Salticus scenicus | reverse complement strand
AAATCATTGAATTTTCACTTAATTAAAACAGTGTTGCCACACATAGAAAAACAAAGCAGACAAATTATGTAGTATAATTTTTGAACTAAATATTGAGTCCTTGTGGAATGAAAACACATAACACTTTTAAAGTAATTATATTTGTAACTTCATTAACTATGTAAATTTATATGGAGAAAATGATGAAATTTTTGAAGGATTTTTTGGGGAATTGTTTATAGATAAAATGTTTATAGCAGGTTGTATTTATTATTATAATTAACTAATATTTTGTCAAAAAAAGGACTTACCTTTTCCAAAGAAAACAGCTCATTTATCGACAAAATATTACGCTCTACAGAGGACATCATTTTCATAAAATACTAAGTTTATAAAACATATACAGGTACCCATATACATACAGAGGATTTTGCTTTGAAGAGGATGATATCTTCACAAAATACTAAATTTGTGGTACAACAATTAAACATACAAATACTTTATACACTTTTTGAAACACTGGGCATACAAAAAATCATCTTTACAAAATACTTTGTGAAACTACAAAACACATACAAATATCTATATACATTCTTTCCCATGTGAGCGGCCTGGAAGAGGACAACATCTTCACAAAAAACTAAGTTTGTGAAACTATAAAACCTACAATACACACAAATATCTTTATACATTTCATAAGAGAGTATGTAATAGGACTTCCTCTTCACAAAACATTAAATTCGTGAACAAGTAAAAAACATACAGATCAATATACATTTTAGCCGTATTCTTTGAAAGCGGTTTAAGTCCATTTTATATTATATGGAAATAACAGGAGGCTTGGTGATAGATAAGTAAACACTAGAAATATAATTGTCTTGAATGCTAAAGAAAATATTAAACTATTAGACAGCTGTTTTTGGTAATATATTTATAGCATACTGTCATCAGTGCATAAATAAAACAAAACGAAATGGATTTTACGACTGTTTAATCAAGTAATAGAACTAGTCAGAATGTGGGATATTAGTGAACTAGGAGATTAAGAAATGGCACACATACAAAATGTAGTAAAAGTTAAGAAAGTGCAGATTGAATGTAAAATATCCAATAATCAGACAAAGAGAGTACAGTGAAATCAGACTTAATGTTTTTAAGATTCTTAAAAATGTTGTAAAAAGCTTCAAAGAGCTTAAATTAATTTAAACGCCTTATGTTACAGCTTCACAACTTACATTACAACCTTAGTTAACAAGCTTCATTTAAACTTTACTTTTTAAAGCTTCAAAGAAATAAAGTTCAAGTGCAGATTTGGGCCTGCAAATTATTATATAACTGTGTGAAATTCAAAATTATAGTTTTTTTTTGAAAGAAATGCTCAGAAATGACCAATTTTTCGGTGTTGTTGTTTTTGGATGTAAATGGTTATGTTCTTCCCATTTAAAAGAACATATCATTTACATCCAAAATCAAATCGGTCATTTCTAAGCATTGCTGTGAGAAAAACAATTTTAAATTTGACACTGATAAAATAATTTGCAAGTCAAAATCTACACTAGATCTCAGTTTCTTTAAAGTAGAGCTGTCTGTTAGTTTATTGCTTCCTTTGGCGTTCAAGACATTTATTTTTCCTGTGTTTAATTATATGGAGATATTTAAGAGCTTATATTTGAATAGTTTGAAAAATATTAGTATAAGCTAATACACACTCATTTCTCGTTTGTTAAAAATTAAATTACTTTAAGTTTATAATGAGATCCTTTGTAAAGCATTAGTTAAAAGAAATTTATACTTTTGATGACCTCAAATAGACTTACACTTTCCAAGTCAACATTTGTGAAATACTAAATAGTGGATTTCAATTGAATCAAACCCTTTCATTTTCTAATGAGTTTTTTTATTAAATACTTCAAAAAATCAAAATGAAAAGGCCTTTTCAATATTTCTTCAGATAATGCCATTTTAATTACTTTAATTAATTGCATTTTTATGTTGACTAGTATCACCCAGTAGTTGAAATTGAACCAGAAATTTATTCAAATCTTAGAATTCTTAAAATAAAATATACTAATTTCTTTCATCAGGCAAACAATAAAAGAACTTAATAAGTAAATAAATATACTCACTTTTTGTTGCCAAAAGACAAATGATACACATTAAATCATAAACATTTGAAGTTTTAAAAAATAATATATATATATATATATATTATTTACATATTAATACACAAACATGAACTTTATCATACACTTAATATCTCTTTAAATTAGAGCTGACATAAAAAGAAAAGAAAGAAGTCAAATCTTAAATATATATATATATTGCCGGCATGAAACTAGTTTAACCCCACAGGCAAGTCACAAGTCTTGCAGCCTGCCTCCTTCCTTCCTATCTTATGTTTCTTAGGTTATTTTTTCATTAATTTTGATAAGTTTATGGTTTTAAGTTAAGATTTGCTGTGTTACTTTATTGATTCGTTTTGTTCTGCAGGCTGTTAATTAATGGATCTGGTTTCTTTACATTGGTATATTTCATCCACTGATAAAATTTGTTTTAATCTTATTGGTCATTGGCGTTTCAGTGATCCTGTATCTGTTGCTTGGCTTCTACTATGCTTAATAGATCTTTATTATATATATAACTTTCATAAATCAATTTCTTTTTTAATTTGTGTATATGTTCAATAGTGTAAAGTTTCGAGTCATTGCTGTAAGAACACAAATTGAAATGAAAGCAATTTTAAATGCAAAAGATTATGGGTATAAAATAAAAGTGCATAAAAAATAAAAGTATTTTTAAATACCTTCTTGATATCGTAAGAGGATAATTTTTGTATTTCGCAAATCTGGCTAATCACACTTTTCGAACCATACCATTTTCAACCCTGTAATCCCATAATTAATATGTTAAAAGTGTACCACAAATTTCATGCTTGCATATTAATATATAGATAGTGGTATTTTTTAATTTTTATCATTATAAGAAATTTTTTTAAATAGTTATGATGTATTGTAATTGATCTATCATATTAATGAATTTTTATGTTATTAACAGTGTTGGCACATATATAAAAAATAAAGTAGACAAATTATATAGCATAATTCTTGAATTAATTATGTCTGCAGAATATGGACTTACACTACTTTTAAAATAATTATATTTGTAATTTCATAAACTAATAGAGTTCTAACAGATGACATCATGAGCAGACCATATTTGTTTGCTGAGGGACAGTTGACCCCACTGACCCATTGTTTATCATTGCAGAATAGTGTTACACATTTATTGTAATACAGTGTTGTAAATGTATTTGTAAAAGCATAAAAACATTCGATTACTACGCTTCCAAAGGCATGGAAAAATTAGCGTTGTCCTTCAGCAAAGTACGGTTGCTAAGAAAAAAGTCACGTGGTTGTTAGAACTCTATAAAATTTATATTGAAAAAATGATGAAATTTTTGAAGGATTCTTTTGGGAACTCATAGAAGATTGCATTTTTTTTTTTATTATCATTAACTAGCATTTTATCAAGAATGAATTCATACCTTTTTAAAAGAAGCGACTCATTTATTAACAAAATGTTATGTTTTGCAAAGGACATCATTTTTTTTTTACAAAATAGTAAGTTTAAAAAACAAGTACAAAACATATACGTATATCTATATACATGTGTCTTCAAGTGGGGGTGCATGGACATTATCTTCACAATATATTAAGTTTGTGAAATGACAGAACATACAAGATACACAAAGAGCTTTATACATTTCATAGGACATATAATAAGACTTCATCTTTATAAAACATTAAGTTAGTGAACAACAAATACAAAAATATACACAAATATCTATGTACATTTTTTTTGTACAACACATGGTAGAGGACGATATCTTCACAAAATACTAAATTTGTGAAACAACTATGAAACATATAGATACTTTATACATTTATTATCATTAACTAGCATTTTATCAAGAATGAACTCATACCTTTTTAAAAGAAGCGACTCATTTATTAACAAAATGTTATGTTTTGCAAAGGACATCACTTTTTTTTACAAAACAGTAAGTTTAAAAAACAAGTACAAAACATATACGTATATCTATATACATGTGTCTTCAAGTGGGGGTGCATGGACAATATCTTCACAATATATTAAGTTTGTGAAATGACAGAACATACAAGATATACAAAGAGCTTTATACATTTCATATGATATATAATAGGACTTCATCTTTACAAAACATTAAGTTTGTAAACAACAAATACAAAAATATACACAAATATCTATGTACACTTTTTTGTACAACACATGGTAGAGGACAATATCTTCACAAAATACTAAATTTGTGAAACAACTATGAAACATATAGATACTTTATACATTTATTGGAACACTGGGCATACAGGGCATCACCTATATATGAATGCTCTTTCCTTTAAAGAGAACATATAAAACTAGAAAATAACTTAATATTTAAAAGTGTATATCAAGTGAAAATAAAATGTATTAAAAAGATGGATATATATAATTATTACTTTTTTTTTTTTTTTTTTTTTTTTTATAATTACAATGTAATAATTTTCTAAACATTCTCAAACAATCTTTAATATAAAAGCTAAGCATAGTAAATAAAATTCTGTTCAAATGTGTATTACACAAGCCTATTTACTGACTACTACATATGGAAAATATTAAAATTATATAAGGCACAAAACAAAAGAAACAGAAAAATGTTCATAGTTAAAATAAAAAATGTTACTATAAGCAGTTACTATACTACTTAAATGTTACTATACTACTTAAGCAGCTATGTTTAACTTTAAAATAACAATAATAATTAGCTGCCAAATGTTTTTAGAGCTAGATTTTCTCCCATTTATTATATTTTGAAAAGGTAAAAAAATATTTTGATACAATTTTTACAAATTCCCTTTCCCTTAAAAAAAAAAAAAAAAAAAAAAAAAAAATGTTTAAAAGATACACAAAGGATAAATATGAATAGACTTTGAACTTTAAATCTGTATATCAACAATTTGATATTAAAAAATAAAAATAATTAATAAAAAATAAGTCAAATTTTACTGGAAAAAAAAAAAAAAAAAAAAAAAAAAGAGTTTTAATCAAACAATAAAAAAACATCAAACCTCCAATAAATTATATTGCTTTCTGGTTGATTCAACTGTACCTACTATTTTTGTTCGATGAAAAGGTCATACAACCATAAACATATATTCTTTTTTGTAAGGAGGACTAACCAACTCACTGGATACAAAAATTAAGAAAACTAATACAACATTCAGAAAGGAGGACTAATCAATTTACTGACACCGATTAAATAAAGTAATAACAACAAAATTAATAAAACATTCTTACATCTGGTTTGCAATTATTAATATGAAGTTTGCACAGATCTGAGTAAACTTTAAGAAAATTTCTAACATTTTTACTTGCAGCAGATCACACTGGACATTGTGAAGATAAAAAAAAAAAAAAAAAAAAAAAACTTCACATAATATTATGATGAATAAAGGCACAATATCCTTTTTATTTATGATAATTTTTAGTATTTCCCTTTTATAGTAATCAGGTTATATAGCAATTAATTCTAACTGAGTGAATAATGTATCTGTTATAATTTATTAATTAGAAAGAAAGAAGTTTGTGTTCATTTTATTGCAATACTGTACAATTCTCTTGTCATCAGCAGAGTTATCTGTAAACAGTTTTTAGTAGTTTATCTTTTATATTTCCACTATCTGTTTTTCTGTTATTTAATCTAAAAATTATATAAAGTCCTAGATTCATCACTGAATTCGGAATATCAAAACATGGAGGACTGGCAAATGTTTTTATTTTTTCTTTTTTATGCAAATTCAATATGTAGATTTTTATTTATTTATTTTTTGTTAAACACATGCCATGAGACATGTTTTCACATATCTATACAGCTGATAAGTTGATTGCCTAAAATAATCAAGATGAAAATCAAACTACCACAAAAACTGAAAAGAATATCTAGAGATAGCACCGTAAATCCGAGCCCAGAGGACTCAAAGGCAATATTTAACCAATTCTTTATTGCAGATATAATACATATATATTTAAAAAGTAATATAAATTTATTAAATTGAAAATTATTAAATAATGTAGAACAAAGCAGTAAATGCTTAATTATTTATATTAAAAAATTAGAATGAAAATAAAAGTATTTAAAATTACTATTAAAATTTATACAGTAATAAAAATCTAAAATATTAAAGTAATCAGAAATTTTTGCTTTTTTTATTAACAATGTAGGATTTTTGAGACAATCATGTGTGAGAAATAACTAGTAACACTTAAAAAAAAAAAAAAAAAAAAAAAAAATGAGAAATGTACAAAAACTGATAGAATTTTTTAAAATTTATTCTAAATGTAGTATTTTTCAGAGTATTAAAATTCATTTAAAGCTTTTGCCAATTAAATAGTTATTTTTTTTAAATACTATTTTTTCAGTTAAACACTTATTATATTAGTAAACATAAATAGAGAAGAAAGTCCAAAGAAGATATTTTGCTCAAAGAATTTCTTTTTTTTATTTAATTTAAAACAGAGAGAGAGAGAAAAAATATTGCACATTAACTGAAATGTCTAATCTCTCAAATGAAAAATTCACAGAGATTAAATAATTGAGATTTTAATAAAAATGTGCATGAAAATTATTCTCAGACATGATGATGTAAGATCTAAGTACATTCAAGAAAACTGATAAAATGAAATGAGAATTACAAATAAATAAGAACATTAAAAAAAAAAAAAAATCTTCAAGTTCTGCAGCATTAATAACTATAGACTAAATTATTAAGACATTAAAACTTAACAATTTGAAAAGGTATAATTTTTTATTAAAACGAAAGTACTTTAAATGTTAAAAGGGATAACACTAACTTAATAAATCTGATATATCATGTAGTTTTTATTTATTTATTTTTTAATTTTATACATGGACAAATGCAATGCTAACAGTAAAGAAACATAATTTTTTTTAGAATTTCTCAGAAGTTGGGAGTTATTTGGTTTATAGTAACTTGTTATTCAAAAGCTATATAATAATAATAATAATAATAATAAAAGAAAACAGATAATTTTATCTATTATAGTTTCTAAATCAGCATTTTAGTTCCACATTACCACCAACAAATTTAGTTATATAACTGAAAACATGCCAGGGCTACTCAAAAAATGCTAACATATACCTTACATATACATATATTAATTAAAAATATATAATTTTTTTTTTCTTTTAATTATTATTGTAAGTGATACAACTGTATTAAATAACAAGAAAACACAGAATAAAAGTACAAAAAATATTAAAAGTAATAAAAAGCTTAAAAATATATAAAAAAGTAATATCTGAAAATAGATTAAAATGTTTCATAAAACAGACTTTCAAAAATTAAAGATTTCAATAACATTCAACTGACAACCACATAAAGCAGATCTGAGTACAATACAATTATTAATAAAAGTATTGTAAAGTTATGTATTTAAAATACATAGCAAATAACTATATAAAATATTAACAATAATCAGCAGATAAATACTTTGATAAATTTGAAAGTAGCAAAACAGAAATGAATCTGTAAAAAGCCAAACATGGTATTATCACCCCCTTAATTATAGGCCATGCTTTATCATAAAAATGCAAATGTAAATCTTCTGAAGTTTTATAACAATACATAAAACTTTCTAATAACCAAAGAGATGCATTGCATAATATGAGAAAATTAACTGCCTGTCTAGATTTCGACACAGACTTGATCAGAATATACTGTGAGATTGCATGTAGAACCATGAGCAGTGCTTTAATAATTAAAAGTAAATTCTTATACTTTTCCTCAGAAAATGAACCAACAAATAAATTACATGTTGCATAAGCATAAATGAAATATACACCAATTTCATTATAAATACTCAATGGACCAACAATTTCTGCAGCAACTGATTTTAGTTGACATAAGCCAATTAGAGCAGCAAATATTGCTGATGCATAAATAATACATAACATACTTAATACAACAATATCAATGTTTTCAATACCAAAAATTAAATAAATAAGAACAATCAGCAGACTGACTAAAAAATATACGCAACCGAGATAAAACCCTTTCGACAAACAAAAACAACATTTGATGTTCTTATCATAGCTAACAGACACTTCAGAAGTATAAAACTTCTTAAATTTTGATATAAGAGACTGTTTGTTAATGCACAAAAATAACACAATTAAATAATACTGTACTGCAAAGGGATATAAATATTCAGAAATTTTCTTCCAGAACATTCCAACAGAGGAATTTTGAAGGCATATCTGAGTAGACAAAATGTCAGCAGTTAATTCAGACTCTGGTACAAAGTGCCACCAACAATTTGATGTAACTAAAAAAATATTAATCAATAGAATACATTAAAAAAGAGAGAAAGCTAAACACAGTTATTTAAAATAAAAATACAGATAACAGAAAACTTTCATAGTTAAATACATTATTGTAAACATGCAAAGAAGTAAAGGGTATGGAATATCATATCCTTAGACAATACAGAAAATCAGAATAAATAAAATATACAATAAATGATGGTTAATTATGAAAGTTACAAAAGGTACAGCTATAATTCTTCAATAACGTATATATATAAATCAATACCCAAAAAAGTCTGGCTTTGTACAAAATATTTTTGATAAATCATCTATGGCCATCATCAGCACACTTGCCTCTTCTCTATTTTTCTCCTTCTCTTTTTTTTTTTTCTTTCAAATCTTGATTAGGTGACGCTGAGATGGCAGAATAGTACCATGCTCTTGATCGTTGATTGCATTATCATAAGTTAAAATTTCCAGGTCTTCTTTTTTGAGGTCTTATGGGAGTTTAATTGGCTATTTTATGAGCATGGGCATCGACACATAGGGGCAAGGATGGGGGGGGGGGGGCACTTGCCCACCTCCTAAAAAATTCTAATAAGTAAAAAATTATTTAAAAAAATTACAATTAAAGCTTTAAAACTGTGTCATTAGAATTCAAATGACCACATAAAATTTATGTCACAAAGCTAATTAGAGTCAAACAGACCGGAACTGCATTTATAATTTGTTTCTAACCTTTCCCTGCAAACAGATTTTAAATCGACTTGACAGAAAGTTTTATGGATTAGTGTTGGTGAAGAATAAGCTATATAATTTTTTTTATAAGTAAAATGTTTTAGCTTAAATTACATGCATAAAAATTTGCTGTAGTAAATGCTTACACACAAGCTTATTTAATCACCTCAACCAGCCTACCATTTGAATTTAACTGAATTTTTAAAAATATACTGAAACTAAACTTTTTAAATTTGCCCCCTACTGAAAAATTATCTGGTGAAGCCGATGTTTATGAGTAGTTGTATTTACGTTAATGGGGCTTAATAGGTGAGTTTTGGACAAAGCAACACATTCTTTTCTAAACATAAGGTCAGTAAAGTGTTCTCTTTTGATTTAATTTTTTTGCTTAGTCACCTCTATGTATGAGCTCTTTTCTTTATTAATAAAGCTGAATTTTATATGGTAAATACTAACAGTACAATTTAGAGCTTACATAATTAATTTTATTAGCTGCTCCTTTGCAGTGAGGAATAAAAGAGGTGAAAATAAGTTTATTTCTTTGAGCCTTATTAGAATTAAGCTTTTTCAAGTTTCTTCATAATAGCTTAACTGTAACTTGCTTTTTGACCAATATTTTTTATATGGATAATTCCAATTTTTAGAAGGTTAAAAAAAAAAAAAAAAAAAAAAACTACTATGGTACAATTTAAATAGGATCTTAGGGCAGATAATTTACAAGAAAAAGGAGTATTACATTTATGATTGATAATTTAGTTACTGCTGGTAGATTTTCTAAATAAGAGTTACAATGTTTATAATATTAACATCTAAAATTTTATACATTATTGGTTTCAATTTTAAAATATTAAATTTTTTGTTATTATCTGAATTATTAAGTTCATTAAGAATATGATGGGAATCAATATGATTAGGAAGTGTAAAAAAAAAAAATAGTTATTAAGAAAGAAAGACTTTCACAGATAACAAAACAAAAGAATAAAAGAACACTTTAATGATATTAAATTTAATAAATTTCTTTTTCCTGAACACACCTATTAAACCCAATTAATATAAATATAATAGCTATTTATAAAATAGGCAATTATAACTCCCATGATTATGACCTTAAAAGAAAAACCCTGGAAATTTTAATTTGCAATAATGTGATCAGTGATTAAGAGCATGGCACTATTCCATCACCTTGACATCACCTCATGAAGGATTTGAAGGGAAACAAAGAGAAGAAAATCAGAGAAGCCAGAAAAAAAAAAAACAGAGAAAGCCACAGAAAATTGATGATGATAATGAGTAGTTGGTAAAACATATTTTGCACAAAGCCAAAAGGCTTTTTAGGATTTTTTTTTTTTTTTTAAATGAATCAAAAAATTTTTTATACACTGACCTAAAACTAGCAATTGATATAAAATTTAAACAAGAAGTACTTTAAGTTTAAATTGGCGTAACATTCATTGGCATCAATATTTAATTTAATCATGTGGGCTGGGCTTGAAGATGTTACTATTAGGTGTCTATAGAAATAAATTAAAACTAGGCAAAAGCAACACTGAAAGCAGGGCAAAATCCAGAGGGGGAGGAGCAACACAAACAATTAATAGGAAGCATCATGCAGGGCAGGACCAATCAGAGAGGAACACACATACACACACACCAAAAAAAAAAAAAAAAAGAGGGAGGGAGGGAAGGAGTAATCAAATTTATTTTATTTTATTTAATTAATATTATACTAATAAGTAAATTTAATAAAAAGGTTTTTTTTTTTTTTTTTTTTTTTTTTTAATAATATGAATTATATTATTATAACTAATATTATGTTAAAAACATAATGAAGGAAATTATTTAATTGAATTAAACAAATTTTTCCAGACTGCAGACAGCAAAGTGGAATCAGATTTTTCATTGACAATTATATCACGATTAAGGTAAATAGCTAAATTTTCCGAAAAATCCAGTTCGGAAATGCGTTTGGCATGAAAGATAATTTTGGCACTCTTAAAATTAAAACTATGATCAAATTCCCAACTGTGCTTCACAATAGAAAATTTAGAAATTTCTTGATTAACATACAGAGAATGTTCCCGTAAACGACATTTAAGATTTCTTTTTGTTTGACCAATATAGGATAAATCACAATTATTACAAATGGACATTATAGATACATAGATACCCCACTTATGAGGCTCAGGAACAGGGGATTTTGTCCAAATATCTAAAAAAAAAAAAGAACCGGAAATGTATTTTATTTTTTATTTATCTTCAAAACCGGCATTTGCAAAGTCTGGAAGAGGAGGGAAAAGAAAGTTATAATAATAGTAACAATTCTTAAACATTTATTTAATTGAGAGCTAAATTCTATATTCTATTTCAATTATGCCTAAACTTTTAATTGGAAAAATCTAAAATACTTTAAAAAAAAAAAAAAAAAAAAAAAATCACAGAAATGTTTTTCTTATTTATTTTCTTTTATTGTAACTTGTACTAATTTCTGTATGCAAATATTTCGTTAAATCTTTTGTTTTTCAAATTTAATTTATAAACTTATTTATTTATTGTTATAGATGATAAAAAGAATATTACATAATATGTTTAAAAATCGTAATATATTATTTTTTACTTGAATTTGCATATTATCCAAGTACTTAACCCAAAACATATTTTTTAGGCATGACCAAAAATCTAGAAAATCCTAAAATTCGGAATTGCCGCGGTCCCGACGATTCAGGATTTTCGGCTTTGTACTGTATAACGTAATTAGAACAAGGAATAATTTATTTCATGATCACGGAATCACAAAGTAATTTTTACCACACTCGTGCAATAGAAATTATCGAAAGAGAGAAAGGAAGGGGCAAAAGAGTAAAATCGGGAGATTTGGAAAACTTTTAAAAAGACTGGCAGAATATTCTAACCCCTGCATAGTATAAGATATTAGTACATTGTCTTAAATCTATTTAAATTTTGTCTCTATATAAAATGATCAGCTTAAAAAAGTTAGCTCTCGCTGTTAAAATTTTAATGATTTTCAGCATTTAGCTGAGCATCGATTAACATTTTACGGTGTGTTAATTGCCTGTAAAATGGACTTTACGAACCAACTAGCGAAAAAACGGACATTTACGGAACAATTCCCCAATGACGAATCTAGTGGGAGCCCTGCATAAACTCCTTTTCCCTTTTAAAAAGCTAATCAAAATCCGATCGGAACTACTTTAGCCAGTCACTAAACGAATTTATTTCCGGTTTTGAATGTGCAGGAAAGATTGCGAAAGTCCAATTTTCTTGTGGCGTTGCATGTCAACAATTAGGGTGATTCTTCAAGGACGTCATCCGTCACGCGGAGTGGCTCTTCGCTGACTCGTTTGCTACACGGAAATAGAAACGAAACTTGCGTATCACGATCGAAAAAAGCCAGATATTTTCGTTAAGAATCCTGAGATCAAAATAAAGTAAAAAAATCCAGAGTCTCTGGCCAAAATCCGGAGACTTGGCAAGCCTGAGCCATCTTTGAAATCATAGTTCCTAAATATTAACAAATCTACCTTTCACTAATAAATACCCAAATTGAAGTACCAGGAATAGACCTTTCTACAGGCAGTGGTAAAATGGATCCGATGCAGTGAGGGTGGAAAAAGACCTGCCGTAGGCAGCATGTATCTGAAGCAAGGCGATTTCAATGCAATTTTTTTTTTTTTTTTTTTTAGTTTTTATTTATAATGTGATATAAAAAATAAACAGTGATTCAATTCTTTTGAAAAATCATTTAAATATAGTGACCAGCGAAGCGGGCATAGCCTGCTAGTAATATATATATATAAACATTTAAACTATTAAAAACTTTAATTAAAGGAAAAAAAAACTTGCACACAAGATAATGTATTACATGAAACATATAAAACTGAAATATTTTTATAAATAAATAAAATAAAAACTTACAATGTACGACATGCTTTGGAAAACGATCACTTTGGTTTAATGAATTTGTATCCGATTCTACACTATGTATAGAAATATTTAAACTTTTTTTGCTCCAGTTCAAAGTTGAATTGTGCTTATAGTGTGTTACATCTTGTAAACCTGTAAAGCTTTCCCAGAATACCATGTACAAGCAAAATGCAGCATTTGTAGCAGACAAGTGCATAACACAGAATTTTTGTATGCAACTAGATAAATACCTCATATTCTGAAATAAAATTTAAAAAGAGTTATTGATGTAATAATTACTTTTTTTTTTTCAAAAATATAATTAAATTGTAACATACATCTTAAATACTACATTATCAAAGAAAAAACATTCTCTGTATTCATGAGAAAGATTCCATAGCTATTTCTCAAAATATATTTTTAACCTTTGTTATCTAAAATTTTAGATTGTGGTAAAATTACTTTAAAATGATGCATGTTCAAATTACATTTAAGGATAACTTAATCATTTTAAAATCATTTAAAATTTTAAAGGCTGTTTAGATTGTTATATACAAGGTGGCACAGAGCCAAATGACATTTTTCAACTTGTCATATATTAGGGAAAAAATAAGTAAAAGTGTGTTTCTACCATTAATTATAAAGTAATTTTTCGAAAACTACATCAGGCATATGACCTCTTTTTACATAAATGCATTGCTGCAAACATTTCTTAAATTTGTCGTACACATGCCTTCGTAGGTCCTCATCAATGGCTATTAAAAAAAAAAAAAAAAAAACTCTTTGAATGTCAAATGAGCTACCAACATCAAAGTTTTAAAAATAACTAGATTTCCACTTGAAAATAAAAAGAAAACAGGAATAATTTTACTCCGAAATAGGAAATTTAAAGTTTAATAAAATAATAGTAAAGTCCTTAAAAATTGCCCAGGTAGGTTTGTGACCTATTTAAAAAAAAAAAAAAAAAATCTAAACACTTTGAATTATAAAATGCTTTGTGTAAAAAAATTTAAAAAATCAGTTAAAAAAAATTTAAAAATATAACATAGTATTTTGTATTTTGTTAAAATATTTACATGATTAGAAAGAGATTAAAATGGCCTTTCTAAAAGGTAGCTCTTGTCATAAAATTGAAGAATTACTTTTGCATACAGGGTAATTCAAAAAGAGATTTGAAATTCTGGACATTTGGTATTTTTTTTTTTTTTTTTTTTAAATATAAAAAATCTGCAATGGTACAAAAATATTACATCACTGGTATTGGTAAGAAACTTTCTTTCCGATGGCGTTTCAAAAACATAAATTGAATTTTTTTTTAAATAGGCAGATTATTAATACTCCTTTAACAGCTCACTTTCTATCAGGAATCCAATTCAAGACTTAAAAATTCTTTAAAAATAAATATTTAATATATATATGATAGTTTGAATAATTATTATGAACATTAAAAAAAAAAAAAGAAAAAAAAGAAGATATTCTGGATGAAACTGAAAGTTGAAAATTTCTACTAATCTAATACTTTCTTCTATTCAGTACAGAAGAAAGTAATAAATGAATAAATACTAGATAAAAGAAAAGGTTCAGATTTTTTTTATTTTTTTTAAAGATATTACAGGTATTGGTAAATGAGGATTTAAATAACTGATTATAAACAATATAACATTTGATTATTTCCAACTTTTGATTGGGTGTGTGTGGACAATTTATTTATCAACCATATTTTTAAATTTTAATTACACCATTATTGTAGCAATACCATCAATGCCATTTCTTGGATAGATTATCAAAACTTACTGATGAACAACAAGTTAATCTTTTGCCCAGAGTACGTCTTGATTTCTATGCCTCAGGTCCCAGGATCAAAACCAGCTGCCTGCATGCGTGCGTCACCCTAATTTGCAGCCTCAGATACTCCTAACAGAATACATGACAATTTATCATTTTCACTCTATGACAATAGATGACAGTACTACACCTTCCTAGCAGGAAAGCCTGACACACCGTGCAGCAGCTTTACATGTGGACAACTGATAGTACAATCTGGTAACTACTATTGTCCACACGAGTAATATCGCTCACACAATGTCGTACTGACTGGGAAGGAGAGTACTGTAGCAATGCCATTTCTTGGATCGATTATCAAAACTTACTGATGAACAACAGGTTAAGACTTTGTTCAGAGGTGTGT
The DNA here is from genome assembly GCA_963930645.1 of Salticus scenicus. NCBI lineage: Eukaryota > Metazoa > Arthropoda > Arachnida > Araneae > Salticidae > Salticus > Salticus scenicus. The sequence continues at coordinate 189,558,570 of OZ005651.1, read as the reverse complement.
CTTGATTTCTATCCCGGGATCAAATCCAGCTCCCTGTATGTGCTACTCCAATTATGAGCAGTATCTGACAATTTATCAAATTTCTTTTATGGTCCAATTTATTAGATTTATTATTATTTATATGTAATTTTAGGAAACATTATTTTCATATTTAAAAAGATTTGCCTCTTCCTTCTTCAAAGCAAGAAAATTTGTGAGCTTTAAATGTTTGTTGTAAGATTTTACTTCTAACATTCATCAGAAACTTCTTAATTTTATACATCTTCATGGAAGAGTTATCCTGGTAACAATGTAATGATTTTCGGGTTTCTGGCTACCAATTTTTTTAAGCTTTTTATACATGCTAATATCAATGATCTTTTATTATTGCTAAATTTTCATGCTTAATTATATCTATAGTCAGATTTCTTAAATATTTTTCTTTGATTAAATTGATTAGTATACAGAGAAGCCAACCATCCCAACAAATTTATACCATTACTCAAATAAAGATATCTTCAGTTTATTTAAATCATCAAATTTTTTATTAAAGTATAAAGCAGATATTTCTACTAAAATTTACTAGTATTCAAAAATCCAGTAAGTCTGAATACAGCATACCTTTGAAAAGAAAAAATGTAGTTGAAGTATAATGAAAATTCCATTCAAAATGCATAATACAGTTGTAGCTGAATTTAAGCAGTTATCAGAAGACAAAGCTGCAGCTGACTTCAAACACGTGCATGTAAAAACTGCTAATCCACATACTGAAAAAGAAAGTTATGTTATGAGTTATATTAATGATAAGAAAATAATTCAGTTTGTAACATTCACAAATTGAAAAAAGAAAATTATCCTCTGGACTGCCACTGCCAGATCTATCCACCAAGGTTTTTTCCTCCCCCCAATAATAAACTTATAATTCCAAAATTATATAATTATGGATTTTTAGCTTATTCAAAGCATGAAAATTATTTAAAATAGTCACGGTTTATTTCCAAATGCTATATTTTAAGATAACCATCATTTTAATACATTGTAAAGACTGTACAGTGAAAATGATACAAATTTGGTCTTTTTTAAAGCAGTCAAGGGTTCAGTATTATAAATATTATTTAAAATTAACCTTAAATATTTCCAAAAACAAAGAATCTACAAAGTCATTTTTAAAATTATTTATAACTGAAATGCATGGTTATGTCAATCATGGATTTCATATGTAATACTTATGTTACACATTATATTTACATATTACATAGCATATTTCAACAGTTTAACATGTAGAAAAAAAATATATATTGTATACGGAATTTTTGAAAAACAATGATTTCATCAGAATAAAAAATTTTCTGTGGTTAAACAAACTACCTAAGTGATTTATTAAGAAACAAAGTTCAGATTAATGCAAACAATTAAATAAAACTTACCTGAATTGGAATTCAAATCAGTAAGCCAGTCCAGCAATTCGGACTAATTTCATATACCCAAGTGAGAAGTTTTTTTTTTTTCTTTTTTTTTTCTTGGGTGGGGGGTGGGGGAATAAAACTGAATTTGGTTAATGCATTCAAAGGAAGCAATAAATAATGGATTAATTAAATTTGCAAAAATATGTTAAAATATTAATTCTGAATTAATGATTTCCTTATTTAAATTATCTACTCTGCAATCGATTATCACAATTAAAAAAAGAATAAAATCACAGAAGTCTTAGATGATCTCAAGAATGCCTTTTTTTTTTTTTTTTTTTTTGGCTACCCCTATTTTTATACAGGAACCTTTATTATATTTTTACAGTTTCCCCCTCCACTCTGATTAAGTAGGATTGTAATTATTGTTAAATTTAATCATTAAAAAAAAAAAAAAAAGAAAAAGAAATCTCATGCACATGATCCAAAAACTTTACTTTAGTCAATTTTGAAAGACTAAAATCATCATCATCAAGACACTTGAAGTGTGCTTAAGGCTCTCTATCAGTGAGCTTCCAGGTCACCCAAATCCCATATTAACCTATGGGAAAATAGTCCCCATTATTATTCATTATATAATACCTATTTTTAAATTCTGTTTTCACATTCTGAAATTTCATGACCGTTAACACTTTCAGGTCTCAGCTATTTCAACCACACATTTCCCTGTGGACTGATGGTTTTTGGTACTTTTCACGATTTTTTTTTAAATACCTGGCAGATATGTATTTTAATAATTTTTTTTTATTATAAACTTCTAACTATTCTTATTCATAATGAAGTAACTATTTAAATATGCTAAGAATTAATATTTAATGAGAAATTATTGAAAAAAGTATATTTTAAAGTAAAAAAAAAGTTCCACATAAGAAAACATTTTTTTTTAACATAAAAGATATCCATTGCCAAGATATCCATCACTTCCGCCAAATCATCTGCATTTGATAAATCAAAATTTCATTTACGAGAACACCATATCACAAAATGCAGCAAATATGGCTACCGAACACGGTTGGCAAACAGGACCCAGCCCAGAAAAACCCGCTCGGGTTTTTCTGGGCAGGCCCACCAACAAAAGCCTACTGGGTTTTTGCAAATAAGTGGGTTTTTGTTAAAAATTATTTATTATTTACAAATTCCATCTATAAAGTATAGAAAACACCTTACCTTTTAAGAAAAAACTCTTATTTTTATTTTCTAGAAAATAGTATTAAACATAAAAAGTAACTACAATTATAAATATATAATAAAAGCAAGTTTATCTTCTATAAATGGTTCAGTTTTCTTTTTCCTGTAAAACCGAACGATATTTTTGTTTAACAGCAGGCATAAACGTTGTCCAGGATCAATATTTAACTAATTACACTGTTTAGTTTTAAAACTTTATAATAATTTAGAGAAATGAATTTGACCAAACACTTGACACAGTGACAGAATGAAATCCCCGCCTAATAGGCTATCCACCATTCACTTTGATATATTTATCTTATTCTGATCGACAAAGGGCATTCCATAAAAACTGAGAGTAAAATCATAAAAAATCAAGAAATATATTTACAGCAAAAAATACATCATTCTTTTTCAATATGCCTTCCGTCAGATGATATGCAATGGTCCCATCGTTCAACCCACATTTCAAAACAAGTAGAGAAGCCCTTTTCTGGAAGCTGCTTCAAAGAACCCTCCACTGCTGAAATAACTTCAGAATCGGTATTAAATTTTCTGCCACGGAGCTTTTCCTTAAACGTTGGAAACAGCCAGAAATCGCATGGTGCGAGATCCGGACTGTAAGGAGGATGTGGCATGATTTTAATATTGCATTTACTGAGATATTGCTGAACAGAAGTAGCGACATGCGGGCGAGCATTATCGTGATCTAATGTCCAGATCCCTACCAGTTCATGACGCTTTCTCAATATGTGTTGTCGCAAAATTTTGAAAACTGAAACATAATATTCACCATTCACAGTAGTTTTTGGAGGCACAGCATGCTGATAGATTACACCTTTATGATGAAAGAAAATAATCATCATGACCTTTCCAGCAGATTTAGTTTGTTGGATTTTTTTCGGAGGCGGAGAGTCAGTATGCTACCATACACTTGTTTCAGACTTGGTAAGGGGATCATAATGATGCACCCAAGTTTCATCACCTGTTATTACAGTCTTTAGGAGATTTGGATCATTTTGAAGCATCTGTTTCCATTCACAACATTGATGAATTCTTGTTTTCATTTGTTCTTTAGTAAGGTGATGAGGGACCCATCTGGAACAAACATAAAAGCTGTAAATTGTTGCATAGAACATGAAATATCGACATTTTTGGAATGTTTGTTGATGCCGCTATCTCCTCACATGTCATTCGCCGATTTTCTTGAAGGATTACCCACACAGTGTTAACATTTCGATCATTCACAACACTTTTTGGTCACCCAGGCCTAGGAGCCAGTTCTGCAGACAAAAGGCCTTTCTTGAAATCACCATGCCATCTAAAAATCGTAGACTCACCAAAACATTTGTCTTTGTAAGCTTCTTTCATTAACTTAACTGTTTCTGGAGCTGTTTTGCCCAAACGGTAGCAAAATTTTATGGCACAATGCATTTCATTTTTTAACTCTGAATCACTCATCTCCATTTCTGTAGGGCAAATAAAACAGTTCTTTAAACAAGCATGGAAATAGGAAAATAAAATTGTCTGCTTCGTTTAGAATTTTGTATAAACGTACAGTTAACAGTTTGAAAAAATCACCTGCACTTCTATTTTTAGTTTCGCGGTGCTGCCACTACGTAAAAAAAAACTTTATGGAATGCCCTTTGTATTAATTTATTTTATTACGATCAATTTTGTAGTTTCGTTTTCATGCTACTATTTCCAATGCAACAATCCTCAAAATGCATATTTATATGGGATATCGCCCCATTTTGCTGTGTTGATAAAATCTTAAATTACGAATAACTTACAAAATTTTCCCATTAGAATATTTCTAGTCAATCATGTTCAAACAAGTATCATAAATGTTATTTTGAAGTTGTGTGATACATTTATGATCCTCAAAATGGGCGTTTATGCTCAATTTTGCCATATTCTGCCATTTTAAGTAAATCATAAACTGGAAAATTCATACTCTATGATATTCATGCCAGTATCCTAAATAATATTTGAAAAGTGGTCTGATATCTTTATGATGAAAATATATCTCAAAATTGACGCTTATGTGAAATTTTATCCTATTCTGCCATGTTAAGAAATTAGTAAATTTCCAATAACTTGCGAAATTTTCAAAGTAGCATGTTTCCAGTTACTGATGTTCATTCTGACATCAAAACTCATATTTTAAAACTAGTCTCACATTTTTTCAGTAAAAATTTTCCACTTAATGCATATTTAAGTGAAATTTTGCCCTATTCTCCCTAAAAATTTTTAATAACTTACGAAGTTTTTTAATTCGAATGTTGCAAATGAATAGGGTTCTTGCCAGTGTCAAAAGTAATATTTAAAAACTTCTCTGACTTCTCTGCGACAATTTGTTCTTGAGATATCATGTGCACAGACTAACATACTAACACACTAACAGACACCCTACAGACGGACACCATACAAATTTTGTCATTTTCAGATTCCTCACATATGAAAACGTGTAAAAAAAAAAAAAAAAAAAAAAAAAGAGGTCGAAAATTTTCACGATTACCTAAGTTCCCCATTCCGATAGTATGATCAGGAACTAAAAAATTTAAATGATATGTATTGCACTTAAGAATTTAAATTCTTTAATTTTATCAGTTATTGTCATTACGAATATTTATTTTGAATAAGCATACATTAAAATAAAATATAGCATAATCTTACTAATTAACCAGGGATTAATCCAGCTTTTTAAAAATGATACCCCATTTGTGAACTTTTGTTTCTTATACATGGGCGTCGGCAGAATGGGGCAAGGGGGGGCACTTGCCCCCCCCCCCCCCTGGAAAATTTTAATAAGCATTTTTTTTCTTTAACTTTAAAACTGTGCTATTAGAAAAAAATATTTTTTCAGGTTGTGCCCCCCCCCCCCCTGAAATTTTTTCTGGCGACGCCACTGTTCTTATATGTAAGATAAGTAGGTGTTTACTTAGATATTTATCATTGTCTCCAGTAAATATTCAAATTGAGGGTATTTTTCTGTGTTCGATGCAGTGAAGCTTATAAAATATTTTAGTGTGCAGTTATATTGCTGAGAATTGACTTTGTGAAGGTACCTCATTGCTAAAAATTGACTTTGTGAAAGTGCCTCAATGCGGCACTAAATTTGTTCTGAATTAACTTCTGTTAACACTATTTTAATATTAGAATCTAACCAATTTTTATTTCTAAGATAAATATTAGATTAATTATTAATTAGTAGTTTAATATAATTTGGTATATTACAACTAATATGCTAAATAACATATATGTAACATTGCAATGAAAATGTATTCAAACAAAAACCCACAAAAGCCCAGAAAACCCCGCAAAAACCTAAGCGGGTTGGGTTTTTCTAGAAAACCACTGGTTTTTGCCAACCCTGCTAACGAACGCTCAAAGTAATCAAAGAAGTAACTTTGATTGTAAATCTTTATATAATACTTACTTCAGTTTAGTGCTGCCATTATATGTATATATATATATTTTGAACTAAAAGGTTCGTAGATGATATTTGAAAAGTCGGCAAACAAATTTTGCCGGTACTTTTATAGATCAGAGAGTTAAAAATTGACCCCAAGAGAATCTCGGGCTCAGTTCGCTTCGCCGAAAATGGCAACCCGAGTGATGCTCGGGCTTAGACCTCAAAGTGTTAAATGATGCCTTGTTTCACAAAAATTGAAAATTTAAGCTGTAAAATGCTAATTTTTACTTGATTTTCTTTATTGCTTTTAAAAAATAAATTGCTATATCAAAAATCTGAAAAGCACTACAATTCTCTAAACAATGCGACTTATATTACTATTAAATATATAAGTTTAAAAACATATGAATAATTTTGAGGATTAAAGTGATTTTTAGATGAAAAAACTGAATATTCCCCCTTTACGTTTCTCTGTCATTTGTCAATGCGAGGGACGGAGGGAGGTCATTTACAACAACAGGTCATTAGTTTTCATGTTCAATGCAAAAATGTCATAGGACGTCTCTAAAGAATGAATAGACCACGTTTTCGTGACCTATGGAGTTGTGTTACGATTAATATTGTTACTTGATACAGCTACGTTTGCAGACTCAGTGACTTGGCCAACGAATATTATGTGAGAAATGCCTAGCTGGTTGTCAGCCGGGGTAGCTCAGTGGTAGAGCATCCGTGCGTTAAGCGGAGGTGCCCGGGTTCGATTCCCAGCTCTGGTATTTTTCACATAGTTGGTAAATAAAAAAATATCAACCTTTACACTCCAATTTACTTAAAATGAACATTTGATATGTTTGTTTGGCAACTTAATCCACCATCTTGTTTCTAAGTGTCAGCCACATGAAAAATTTCAAATTCATATAAAAAAGGTATTTATGAACCAATTTGCTTGAAACTCCATATGTACATAGCCCACATCAATATTTCCACCAAGTCCATTTATAATTTGTAGATGCCATTTTGTTTCAAAATGGCGGCTACTTGATAAGAAAAAAGAAATCAACCTACTTTACTGAATGAGCCGGAAGGACTTGATTTTTTTTATTTCCCATAGTCCCAATTGTTTCAATAATGAAACTAACCTCTAGGTAATCTTTTTACACTTTGTCACAACAGTTCTATACAAAATTATTCAAATATTATGCCATCTCATTATGCAAACAATTGCTTTTGAAACTGATCTCAAAATATTTTCCCATGTCATTACACTGCACATTTTTCCCTGTATCTCTTAAAATTATTATTATTACTTTTTTTTTTTCCCCCCATCATTGTATTATAAAGTACCTTGTAGCATTTGGAAACATTTCTTAATAAAATAAATGATGAAGATTTCTCTCATTGGCTGAGAAGATCTTACCAACGTAAAGACTTAAATATTTTTGAATTTATGCAATAAAACTGAATAATAACAATCTCATACATAATTAATATATAAAATTATCTAGAATTCAAATCCAGCTTCAAATATTCCTGTAAAATAAAATTATTAATTATAAAATAGCTCAAACTTAAAACTGTTCTGAAATTCAAAAAAATTTTTTTTATAAGAAAGTTATATTTAAGTACATACCAAATAGTCCTAAATCAAAGTACCATGATGGAACCAGATGATACTCCAATACATCAAGGGTATTTTTTACTTTGATGAATCTATGAATACTATTGACAAATGCCCAAATGAAAATAAAAATGCTGCCACTCAGAAGGTATAAATAAACATACGTCTAAAAAATTTTTGATTGAAAAAAAGGAAGAAAGTAAAATCAGTAAAACTAAAATTTTAAATAAAACAAATAAACAATAAAATAATAGATAACAAAAAATATAATGCTAAACAGAAAATTTCTCCTTTATGAAAGTAATTGGCTTTTTTAACTACAATTACTAAAAATCTTATGTAAAAACACTACAAAAAATTACTGGTGCTGCATTTTCAGTTTCAATAATGAGATTCCAATATAACTAATCGAGCAGGAATATATTTTTCTCTCAAGAATAATCTATTTACTAAATTATTTTACATGAAATACTGCTAAAATAAAAAACCAAGCAAACTATTAATTTATGCTACAGCAAAATATTAATTTATGCCCATGTAGCACAAAGATATCGGCCAGTATAAAAATATAATATTAGAGAATATAAAATGATCCCCATCTGAAAAATATTTACAGATATTATTTTCTGATATCTGGTAATATGGACAATATATGGTAATATGGTTTTGTGATGTCCATAACATACAGTTTTATAACAACTTTTAATTTATTTAGTTAAAAAAATAAATAACAGATTTCTATTACAGATTTTGTAATCAAGCATTGGCTTATCAAAATTAAAAAATAAAATAAAATAAAAATTTTTATTTTGTTTTCTTAATGCTGATAATTTCAAGAACATTTTTTAAAATGACATTTTATTCCACCAAAAATAAAATGTTTTACTTTCTATTATTTATTATTTATTTATTATTTCTAGTTCCAGAGCACATTGAGCAAAATGTTTTCCCGTTGTTTCTTAACAGCAACAACTACATACATAATACGTATTAGCTTTAAGATAATCTCAAAAAGAGCTGATTAAAAATTCATTTTTTTTTTAAATTTTATAGTTTTTTTTTACTGCAATAAGATAATTTCAATTTATAATCTTTTTTGTATATAAATTAATTTACTTGGGGACCCACTTTGAGAAAAGGACCCAGATTTTCGGAACCCATGAGCACCAGGGATCCAGGATTTTGAAAGGTTAGCAGCATTATTGAACTGTATACGAACATACTTAAAAACAAATAGAAAAGTTTAGGAATAGTTTTATTTGACATAATTTTGTGTGAGGGGGCAACCACCATCCTTCTCAACCCCCAATTTCAATATAGTACCTAAATTTATAAAGAATTGTACGCTGCTATTAAATTAAGTTTATTCCAAATTTTCATCTGCAGCTTGAAAAACTTGCAAATCTTGATCAAACTTTTCAAGAGGCAAACTGATGTAAACTTCAAAATACAAAATTTGAATTGCCACAATGATTAGTTAAGTTATGTTGATAACAGATATACACACAGATTCAACTGTTAAAAACTTGATTTTAGCATTCAGGGCACCTGAAAATAAGTAATTATATATTTAAGAAAAAAAAAAAAAAAAAAAAAAAAAGTTGAAAATACATCTAAAAATATTTTATCTAGCATAAGGATATTAGAAATTAATTTTCTTTCCTGAACAGTTTTCTGGACATAGTAAAATGTATCGAAGCACTTCTATCAATTACATTCAATACAAAAGAATGTTTTGCTTAATTTTTGGTAGCCCTGTATATTGCCTATAAATTTTATACACAGATCATTGTATACATAAATTTAGTTCTTTATTAAAAACACATAAAATAACATTAAATGTACTTCAAGCAAGTCCCAAAATATCAGAATTCTTTCGGGTAGCCCTGTGAATGTGAATAGTGAATGATTTTTTATATCATGAAATATGCTTTTGTGCACATAAAATATACTAACTATAAACTTTTAACTGAATATAAACTTCCGTACCTATCAAAAATTTCACCACAGACATAACATATTTGAATTTTCTCATATATGTAACTATTTTTAGACTTTATTACTGAACTTGATGAACTTTCTATTTTTCCTCAGTTAAATATTTATAATAAATAAAATTAAATTATAATGAAGTACTTTTTACACATAATTAATTAAATATAAAAACCTTAACACATACTTCATCGTTAATATTTTCAGAGTTGTGTGGAAGACCACAACTCTGAGAGATCCAACACAGATGAAGATCGTTTGAGAAGAGCTGGGCACCCAGCCGAAAATATTAAAGATGAAATATGAAGTATGTGTTAAGGTTTTTATATTTAATTAATTACATTTAAATATTTATATTTTATATCTATGCCAAATGTCTAAACAAGGGTAGAAATGAAGAATAGATTTTTCAGGTAGGAAAATTTTTCTAAATCAATTTAAGAAAATTAATACTCAGTTTGTTTTAGGCATGTTTGAAACTGATAATTAGCTACTGTTACTTTTTTTTATATGTAAGATTAATGTACGCACATAAAAATCATACTCAATATTTGTTTGAAAAACTTTTTTTTTTTTTTGTTGTTGTTGGCATGGAATTTTAAGTGAATAAAATTTAATAAAAAAATCCTGAAATGTTTAATGTAGCTAAAAGCTATATACCGGGTGATTCAAAATAGATGTTACAGCGATTATCTCGTAAACTAAGAAAGATAGAAACATACTTCCAATTACAAAATTAGAGCAAATTAAGAGTAGATTTCAAAAATGGCATTTTTTTGTACAAGGGGCTGTATACATATTAAATACGAAATTTAATTTTTATACGGCCCCTCCTACCATGTGACTTATATTTAGAAAATTATTCTCCTCGCTCTGACAAGCAAAATAAAAAAAAAATCATCTCTCTAAGTCAAAATCTCGCTGAGTTATTGCAATTTGAAAATGATGACTTAAACCACTTTTTTTCAAATTTTGGCATCTATTTTTCAACGCCAACGAGCTCACTTTAGGGGGTTATCTATGAGATGAGAAAAATTAAATAAAGATCCTTTATTTTAAAATAGCAACTAAAATCATTCAAGCACGTGAAATCAACAGTTTTAAGAACTTAATGCAAATTTACATTATTTCGTATTGTTAAAAAATTTAATAGTTAAATTTCTTAGGGGTCACCTGCAAATTAAAACACGTTAAGAGAGGAAAAAAAATAAAATACTAGCAAAACCGTGTGGAATTTTCGCGCTTTATTTTTACCACTTTCCATCATAGTTGAAAAATTTAATGACTTCGGCTCTAACAATACCAGCCAGGTTGAAAAGTGTTAATGACTTCGATTTGTCTGTTTGTCCATTCGTCTTTCTGTGTGTCCGCGCTCTAACTCCCGTGAATATTCATAGAACTTCCTGTAACTGATATATGTTATTTGAGTTCACTATCGGATGTTCCTTATTAAAAATGGAGTGAATACCTCTGCTAGCTTGTGCACAGGGACACCCGAAAGTATTCCAAAGCATTGTATTCTATGAGAGGTATTTTTACAAACCATATTTTAATACCCTTAATTTATGTATATATTTATAAAATTGAAATACGGTATTAAAGTTTTCTATCGGATATTTTCTATAGAAAATGGAGTAAACACCATCACTGGTTTGTATACCGGGACACCCAAAAGTATTCCAAAGCATTGCGTTCTATGTGAAGATATTTCTATAAACCAAATTTTAATTACTTTGCAAAAATCTTAATGAAATTGAAATATGTTATTCATATGCACAAAAGAATGTTTTCTATAGTGTACAGTACGATTATCATTGGATTTACAGGGCACACAAAAATATTCAGTTACGTTAAGGGTTATTATTGGACATTTGCTGGAATTGCATTTTCGTTTACATTAAACATTTTTTAACAATTTTTAACTGTGAATAGGATTTCAATTTGCATATTTTTTTGTCTGACTGTCCATCTGTCCGTCTGCCCGCCCCCAGCGTCTGTAAATATTTTCAGAAATTTTCAGAAATGATACATGTTATTCAGGTTTACTATATGATATTCCCTATTTAAAATGGCATTAATTAATTCTCTACAATTGGTTTATGTACAGGAACGCACATAAAATGCCAATGTATTGCGTTTTGGGACAGACATTCTTATAAATTACATTTAAATAACTTTATACTGTAAAAATTATAAGGAAATCCATATTTATTGTTAATATTCTAAATGTTTTGTATAGAATATGATATCGTATTTATGTATAATTCTATGTCAGGGGGGTTACCGCCATTCTAAACCCCCGTTTATTTATAGTGCCTATACTTATCAAAACAAAATTCAAGTCTGTTATCAGTTTCTTTGAAGCTTGCAAATCTTGATCAACTTTTCAAGTGGCAACTAGATATGGAATCCGAAGTACCAAATTCACATTTCCTGTAGTTATTACTTTCTCATACCCATTGTTTTTGGGCTAAATTTTCGAAAGTGAGTTTTTGTTATATTTACACGTTTTGAGGTCCCCTGAATACGAAAATCGTGTTTTTAGCGGTTGGTATGTGTGTGTGTCTGTCTGTTATCAGCATATCTTAAGAAAAAATAACAGCAGATATTCAAACTTGGTATTCTAAATATTGTATCATATAGGGATGCTACACTAAGCTTTTCATTGAGATGAAACAAGTGGTTCGTGTACAGTGACACTCAAGAATATTCAAATACATTACGTCTATGGGGGAAATTGCAGGTAAATAGAGTTTAACACCTATAGACTGCACTAAACCAAATGAAATGAGTATATATTTTTTATTTGCATAAAAGCATGCCTCATGTAGAATATGGCAGGGAAATCATTCACTGTTCATTTACAGGGCTACACAAAATAACTAGATTATAATGCGACAATAGCTGAAAATTGATGGAAGTGCATTTTAGGTTGTGCCGTATATTATTACTATAGGTTTATATTTAGGTGCACTTTGTGGTTTGTACATATTCTTCAAAAGATATACAGGGTTGCAAATATTTAAGTTATAATATTCTTTTTTATTGTTAATGAAAGTGCTTTACTATAATATTTTACCATGTCCAGGAAAACTGCTCAGGAATGGAAATGAATTCTCATAAACATATGATAAATAATGTATGTATTTAAGCTAAATATGCATCGCTTGTTTTTTTTTTTTTTTTTTTGTGTGTGTGTGTGTGTGTGTGTGTGTATTTACACGTTTTGAGGCTTCCTTATTACCAAAGTTAAGTTTTTAAAAGTTTGATCATTGCCTGCGTCGAATAATTTCATGAGATCACCCCTCGCACAGAACTAACTATCATATAAAACTCTTTCGAAGCTAATTTGAATTATTTTAACATAGGTTTACAGTACTCTTTATGTTACTTCTTAATCTCCAATCTGTATTTATAGTATTTCAGGGTAAGAGAAAGTCGTGTGAGTGGCACACCAGATTATTTGTTATTAAATTATGCTGATAATTCATATACATACAGATCAACCAATACAAATTTACCTTTCGTATTCAGGAACCCTCAAAATGTGGTATTATACAGAAAAAAAAATCGCTATTCAAAAACTACTTTGTTTACAGTATGGGTATGAGAAATTAATTTTCCGTTCTGTGTTAGCAGTGTTCTTCGAAAAAAAAAAAAAAAAAATGCAGCAAAGCACTTACGCCAATTACATTTAATAATAATAAAAAAAATGTTTACCTTAATTTTGGGTAGTCCGGTATATTGTCTATAAACTATATACAAATGACTTTGTGTACGTAAATTTAGTGTTATATGTAAAACAAGTAACAAATTGAAATATACTTCCAGCAATTCCCAAGTATAGCTCCAAACCCTGTAAATGAATGATGAATGATTCCTATACCACAATCTACATAAAGCATGCTTTTATGCGTATAAAAAATCTGTTCTTTTCATTTTATTTAGTGCGGTATATACATGTCGCACTGTACATATGAGAAATTTCGCTCACAGACGTAATGTATTTGAAATCTCTTGGATGACCCTGTAAACAAACAATTGTCTGATCGCAAAGAATACTTTAGTGTAGCACCGCAATATGATACAGATTTAGAATATCGAATTTGGATTTTCTGTTACTATTTATTCTTGAGATATTCTAATAACACAGAAACACACACACACACACACAGAGAGAGAGAGAGAGACCAACCGCTTAAAACATGATTTTTGAATTCAGAGGATCTGAAAACGTGCAAATATAACAAAAGCTAATTTTCGGAAATTTGACTCAAAAACAATTCTTTCTCTACACCATGTACATTAGTAAGAGAATGTATAAAACAAAAGAAAGAAAAATGAATTTGAAAATTCCCTTTTGGTACATAAATTATTCATAAATTTTATTTGTTAAATTATCAGTGAGTATTCTCTTGTGTATTCACAGAGACATTACAGGTTAAAATAACCGTCTTTCCCTGAATGATCTTTCTTCCCCCCCCCCCCAAACGCTGATCAACGTGTGCCTTATTACAAAAGCAATAGTAATTACAATTTCTCACTTTTGATACAACCCCTTAAGATTTGGCGAAAAATGCTAGAATTTTGAAATTGCAATAACTCAACGAGATTTTGACTTAGAGAGATGATTTTTTTTTTATTTTGATTGTTAGAGCGAGGAGAATATTTTTTTAAATATAAGTTATATGATAGGAGGGGCCGTATAAAAATTAAATTTCGTATTTAATATGTATACAGCCCCTTGTACAAAAAAATGCCATATCTGAAATCTACTCTTAATTTGCATTAATTTTGTAATTGGAAGTATGTTTCTATCTTTCTTAGTTTACGAGATAATCGCTGTAACATCTATTTTGAATCACCCGGTATATATATATAACCGTTTAGGTATTTATTGAAAGTGATGCTATCAATGTTGAGCTGATCAACCAACCAATCATGTTAGCAAAAAATTTTCAACTAATTTCTAATTTCAGCAATTACATGTCTGTTAATAAATTTAGGGCTCGGATAATATGCCAATACAGATTCTTTGCTCCCCTCCCCTCCCCCAAGACTCAAAATAATTTTTTCCTCTAATTCTAATCATAAGTATTTTCCGTTTGCAAATGGAGATGCCAGACTAGGCAAAATTTATTAAATGAATCTTTTTTTTCAATGAGACATAAAGAAAATATTCTTGTAAAATACGGATTGTGTACAAGAAATTGCATTATTTTGTTAGAGCTTGTCATCATTATAGCCTGCTCTTTTCTGTAGCAATATACATGCACTAATATTTATCGATGGAAGCTCATATATTTTTCCATATTACAAAAACTGTATTATACTATAACTATAATAACTAATCATTCTTCAGTGATTCAGCTCATTTTTCAATGATTCGATTTCTCAGCCTATTTTGTCTTCCTCCCACCCCCTTTTATTTTAGATATTGAAAAATTTAAGCTAGAGAAGTGCGTAAGTTTTTAAAAAAATATATTTAGATTTTTTTTTTTTTTTTTTTTTAATTGATGGAAATACATATTTTTCTTTTCCTCAGTTTAATTTTTCGACCATATCATTTGTGCTTTTATGCCTTGAAGTACATATATTTTTCAATTATGTGTGAATCCCGTGTATAATGATGACTCATGAGTGGCCACTGAGTAGAAAATGGCCATGGGTTGTTTCCAAAAATTTCAAGTCTTGACCTCTACTGACTGAGAAAAATCACGTTACATATTATTTCCAAAATCGTTACTTAGTGGAAGTTCTACAAAGATTTTGTTGATGGCGTGAATAAGAAACTAGCATGTATAAGTCATACAATTTAAAATTTTAAGTTCAAGGAGTACTATACAAACAGTACTTTTCAGTCTGACACAGAAAGTATTGCTTACATACCTGCCAACATTTGAAAATGACAATTAGTAGCACACCAATTTTAAAATAGATTGGATGGTTGATTGGTTCATTTTTATCATGCGACACACAAATCCTGAACAAATAAATGTATGTATATTACTGTATTTTCTTGTGTATAATCCGCGGGGTACTATTTTCAGCTCTGATGAAAAATTTTCCACAGATAATATGTACTGTCGGATGTTGGACATCCGGCTTTATTTGCCACCAAAATCCGGCCACATTATGTTTAATGTCCCCCCCCCCCTCCCCCCGCCTCAGATTAAACATTTTAAATAAAGTTATTATTTTTACCTAAATAATTTACATTAGTGTTCATATATAATGAAAAACTGTTTAGGAAACAAACATGATTTATGAAACCAGGTATAAAATAATTTTATTCAAAATGCAGAATTCCTGTTTTTACACTATATTCAACCAGCCATTAAAATTCAGCAAAAATACTACCTATTAAATATTTTTTTGTTGTGTGTTTAATTATGTGTATAATTTTAAAAAATATAAATTATAATGATTGCAAAAAATTCTAATCTTAGCATTGGGTTAATTGTTTTAAAAATGTTAAAATGTAAATATCAAACACATTCAACAGTTTCTGTAGGTGTTTGATCATGGATTGGTAAAGGAGGGGGGGAGGTAAAAAAAAAAAAAGTGAGAAATATTGAACAACTCTACTTCTTTATAGGTTCTAGCATCTGATAAAGTAAGTTTAAAAAGAACATTGACATTTATGTTGCGGATAGAAAAAGAATAGAAATCCCAAGGCTTTCGTGAGGCGTTTGTTTGCCGATAGTTAGAGGGTGGGTGGGGAGCGAGGAGGGCACAAAAAAAAATACACGAATGAGAAATATTTAACAATTCCATCTCTTTATACATTCTAGAAGCTAATAAAGCAAGTTTAAAATGAAAATTTACATTTATGGCGTGGATGGAAAAAGATTGAAAATCGCAAGGCAAAACGTCAGAAATGTTGCAGTTTTGGTACTAGATAAAAATTCGTAATTTTGAGCTGATTTTCGTAGCGTCGTAGTTTACGGCCCAAATTCGTAGCAATTACGAATTATTCGTAGCAGTTGGCAGGTCTGTGCTTATCATAAATGCAGCAAATGTTCAATCAAATGATTATATATGTGCAGAATTGATTATTTTAGCATATGACGTCCTTTATACATTGAGTGTTTTCAATAGTTTTTTAAACAGCATCAGCTTACCAGGGTTCGCACTAGAGCGCGGGAATTGTGCAATGTACATATAAATAAAAAATACCACTTTGCTTATTAAAAAATTAGACAAAATTTCTCAAACTTTTTTTTTTTTCCACTTCCTTTCTAGAAAAACAACGGACAGACAATTAGCCTTTTTATTTTTTTCTTATGTTTATTTATCTTCAATGCGCGCAATGAATTTATCATTGATAAATGCAGTCTGGAACTCCTTTTAATTATCACAGCTGTCTATTCAGCGCTGAACCCCGGACTGTGACAAAGAAAATTTTTTCACAGTGGCAGTCTGGCTTAAACCGAAAGCAGGCGGGAGAAAGGGGGAATACAGAGATGCCAACTTCTAATGACAAAAAAGCAGATTTTTTAACAGAAATCAAGAGCCTTTTTCCAACAAGAAAGTTTGTAAGAAAAATGAGTAAAATAATGCAAATTTAATTTTAAGTAAAGCTTTATAAGCTTAGGAGATATTTACAAAGCATCAGTATTAAAATTAAATGAATAATATATGTTTCTTGCAGTAAAACAAACTATCAAAAAAAAAAAAAAAAAAAAAAAAAAAACACCCTCAGACATACAGTTGTTTAAAATTTAAGACAAAATAGAGAGATTTTATCATTCTGCTCCTAATATAAAACAATAAGGATCTTAATTATCTTTGTAAAAGAAAAGGTAATGAAGAAATGAAAATATCAGCTATATTCTAATGAAATTTGAATTCTTTAAGTTTTCAATAGTTATGGTATTAAAAAAAAAAAAAAAATCTTTTAATAATAAAAATTTTTTTATTATGCAAAAATGAAAGTTAAATATTTATTCTTAGCAAAGATTAGTTTCAAAGCATTGACAGTAATTCACATTCAAACTGAACTTGATAAATTGCAGGGCAAGATGAATTTCATTTTTCTTTCAAATTTTTTTACCCAATACCACAAATTTTAAACCTAAATTATGCTAAGAGGGATAGATAAAAATTACATAAAAAAAGCAGGAGAAATTAATAAAAAATCAGGAGCATGGAAAAACAAGCAAAAAGCAGGAGACTTGGCATGTCTGTATGTCACATATCATTTTATAATTCCTTAAAATATAAAAGAAATATAATCTTTTACATCTTCTCTCACATGAACAAACATAATAAAAATTCTGCAAAATATAAAAGAATAAAGATGTTTTGGGTTTTCCGTGGTTTTCTCTGAAGCTCATATGTTGAAAATATATTCAATATTCTCAGTACAAAATTTCAACGAAATACCTTAATTTAAAATAATGCAAATAAAAAATGAAGTATTAATCTTGTATTGCCTTTGGTCATGTGGGCGCCTCATAAACAAAATGCATTTTATTTTTCAAGAAAAATGAAACTTCTTTGTTTAATCACTTATTTCAATGAAAATTGAACTGTGGTCTTATTGTCTGTCCCCGCTCCTGAATATTAATTTCTGCGTACATAAGTGAAAATCTGAAAAAGTTAGAAAATTGCAATTGCCCTCACTTCCAGAGTCATGTGATACCTTAATGATCTAAATGCATTTCCTTTTGCATTTGAAATACCACTACACTCTTCTCAGTTATGAAATGTGATTGAAGGCATGTGTTCCCATGGAATTGGAGTTTAAAAGACAAAGCTTTTGATTGAAAGTTTAGCAAAATTCAAGTGCGTGATTCAGAAAAATTTTTAACTCGCTAAATTTCTGCAATCGGTTTTCAATTGTTTTAGGGCTTTTTCTTATCATTGAAATCTATACAAAATAATAATAATAATAATAAGTAATTACCTTAAAAAATTTTTGAGTCCTAAAATGTTCAGAAAAAATTTCACGTAAAAATCAATGTTTCGTAAATTTTAATAATATAAATTGCTAATCTGTAACTTTTTTATATGATTTGAAAGAAAATTAAATGGCCTTTCAAAAGATATGTCATTAAAATATCGACTTTTTATTTTTTTTATATAGGTCATTTCAAAAACAGAAAAGAAATTTTGAACATTTCTAAAAAATGTGAAAAAATCATTTAAAAAAAAAAAAAAAAAAAAAAAAATTGCACTGTTAGAATTGATAATAAATGCTCCTCTTTATGGTAAGGACATATTTTGTGCATCTCGATCCATTGAGGGGGGATTGTTTTACAAAAACGCACGAAATTTACATTAATTAATACTTCCACAACTAATTAAAAGCTTTAAATTATTTTTTTTCACTATCCTCTCAGGAAGGTTTCTGAGCACCTGTATGCCAATTTTTGTACTTCTACGTTCAGTAAGGGCTGAATTTATAGATGCACAGACATCTTTTATTATTATAGACTAGAGATGCACAATTAGACAAAATGTGCAATAACAGGACTTACATAGAATAACAATGAATGTTTTTATTAGGCACATTTTAATATTTAGAAAGAAAAATACTGAATTTATGCTTATGAAAAAAGGAAGTTAAAAAAAAAATTAAGCCGAAAATATTGACTTTACTGATCATTTTTTATCTCTGCATACATTAAGGGGTTTTCTTAACAAACTTAAGCATAAATGCACATTTAAATAAGTCATACTAAAGTATACCAAGAAACAACTATGAAACAACTTCATCTAAGAAATAACTATGAATACACAATCAAAAACAACAGAAATTGAGCTTACATGAATGGATAAAAAATGAACTGGTTCATGGAGAATTTCAGTCAGTACAGTTACAACTGCTATTGTAGCAAATAGCTGGGCATATATATGACTAAACATGCCCGCAATACTGTCTTTCCTATAAAATAGAAAACCTTAAATTAAATAAAAATTACTTCAAATTAATAAAAATTAATTAACTAGTAAAAATTATCCATTTTTCAGTAAATTTGTACTGTTTTTATTTTATTCTTCCATTAAAAATATGTGTACTTTAAATACATAGAGAATAGGACCAAATATCTAATGATCTTTGAGAATCATATAATTTCGCTTATCAAAATTATTTTGATTCTGGATGTTTGCCAAAAATTAAACTATCACATTACATCTACAAAAATTAATACAAAATAAATTTCTAAAAATTTATGATATGTCCAAACAATTCATACATAATTAATTTTTTTCCCACACTTCACCAAGAAAAAAAAAAGAAAAAAAAAAGGAAAGAATTTTTAAAAATTTTTCATTTTGTTTATAGAAGTGCAGAATTTTATACATAAAAATAATTTTTTAAACATGCTTTTGTTCCTTTATGACCAAAGAGTATTTTATTCTTGAATTAAATTCTTATTTTATCTGAAACTTTTTATATTACTGGCAGTTCATATGAAAATAGATAGTATTGAGCTTCTGGAATCTCATACAATCAATCTATTTTGGCATTCAATAATAGATAGAGATACATGTTAGGTAGTAGATATATGTCAATATCTAACCCATACAATTGTGTACATTTTGTCTTTAAGAGTTATTCCAAAGTATACTAAAAACTCAGATTCAACAGAAGTGAATCAAAAAGTAATTCTAAGATAGAACACAGACAGTCCTGGAACCTATCCCTGATGAGATAAGACTGAAAGTACTTTCCTGTAGTATTATTATCGATTATGGACTCATTTATAAAACTTGAGCAAAATCAGATTAAAAATGAATCGCAAGGTTTGACAAACACAGACCAATTTTTCAACTTGAACCAGCCCCTGGTAAGATAGATTCCTAAAAATGCTTAGATATTTTACTGTTAACAACAAACTCAAGTGAAAACTGAGTAAATTTGATTCTGTGGACTAGAATTAAAAATTGTATCAAAATTTGACCCAGCTCTTCTCTCCAAGTTTGTTATTGCTTGAGCATGTATTATCATTGGAGTTATACATGCATGCAAAATTTCAGCTCAATCAGATGGTAAGAAATGTGCTGAAATTTGCTTGCAAGATTTGATCCTGACAGATGACAAATGAAATTAAATAAAAGTGACTTTATATGAGCATTTTACCAAATTTAAAAAATGTCCACTGACTAATTCAAAGACATAATAACTTTCATATTCTTTTAAAGAGTATATGAATCAGGATAGATTGTACAGTTATCTGTCTCTATTTATGACAAAATAATACATTTGTCACTAACCAAAGTACAATAATTTTGGCCTAACCCTTCTTAAATAAAAATTTGTCATTTTTAGTTTTTTTCTTTTTTTTTAAATACTGTACAGATGGTTACACCTTCACAAAAGACCTTTCAAAATTGTTCATCTTTAGTGTGGACACTTTATACATCAAATTATTAGTTTTTAAGATATTAGCTTACAAATTTTAATAACCCACAAGATTTCATGTAAAAAATAAGTTGCTGTTAACTTTAAATAAAAAACTTTATATATATATATATATATCAGTGGCGTACCGTGACATTTGAATCTGGGCATGCTCTGAAGCGAACTATGGAAAGAACACTAATGATCAAGATGATATCATTGCATCCAATTTAAGCTTTCATTTTTAAAGTTTCTTGGTTGGTTAGTTGGTAGAATTCAAGTCCGATTGACTACACTTGGGTCCTAGGCCTATAGGTGGAATGCCGTCCGTCGTGGGTCTTTCTAAGGGGTCCTAGCCTTATTTACGCGTCTTTCGGAGAAAACCATGGAACCAGACACTTCCCATCTACCAACTTTGAGAGCAGAACCGTTCGGCTGCTGGTGGGCCTCCGATTTCTTGGTAATTTTAGATTATCTATCTAAAGGACTCTTATATTAACTTATTGAAGGCCCATTTGGTCGCTTCATTGATCGCTGTATTTAAACGAATTTTCAAAGAAATTTAATCACAATTTTTTATATCACTTTAGAAACAAAAAAGAGAAAAAAAAGAAGAAAGAAAAAATAATGAGAACCGGCAAGAAAAAATCCACTGAAATCGCTGAAGCACAGAAATCCCCACACAAAGATCCACAGAAAACAGCGAACACCTGAAGCCAAAACTGGGCTTCAGGTGTTCGCTGTTTTCTGCTGTGTCTTCCACGACCGCACTATGTCAGATTGGGGATCCCACTTCTCGCGGCAGCGCCTTAAGCGAGCGTTTCAATGTAGGTGCTTATCTGCCCTCTGATAGGTCTTACACAAGAAGTTAATTGTTGCAATTTTTAATAAAGTTAAAAATTTAATAAGTTTAATTCTCTCTATAATATTACCATTTGTTTTCGATAGAAACAATACATTAAAAATAATAAACATTCTTCTTCAAAAGAGGGTATTACGCCTTTACATAAACAATTTTTGAAAACGCAACTATTATGTGTATTAAAAAAAAAAAAAAAAAGAAAGAAAAAGAAACAGTATTAAAATTTTATCACATAAAAACTATTTGATCGCATCACTTAATGCGAAAGAAGGAAAAATAAATAGAATAGCGATCTTTTATAAGAAATGCAGATGGATTGAAAAAAAAAAAAAAAAAAAAAAAAAACACGCAATTTAAATAAAATTTAAGAAAATAAAGCAGAAAAATTAACGGAACATTCCAAAATAAATAAACAAATAAAATATTTAATTTAAGAAATTCAGATTTGAAAACAAGGAAAGAAAATAACCATACACATACACACACAAAAAAAAATAAAGAAAAATAAAGAAAAAAGAAAGAAAGAAAAAATTCTATGCACACCTGCACGATCAAAGCTACGCATCTGTTAATTTTTTGTAAATCTGCGATCAGTGGCCTGACCTTCGTAGCGCATACAGGCACATATGAAGAAGACATTTTGCTTTATTCATATTATTGAATAAACAAAATTTGTACATACTTTTATTTCTGGCGGAAGTCTTCGCTTAGAATAAGTTATTTAGATTAAAAATAATAATAATAATAAATAAATAAATAAATAAAAAGCAACTTTTCTGGCACATAAAACAACTTTTGGAAATTTATCCAAATTTTATTTTGCAATTTAATCATCATTTTCAAATCAATTCTTTTTTCTTTTCTTTTTTTTCGTTATTGTAAAATAAAGTATAAGTTTTAATTTATCAATCAGTCGGAAAAGCCGGCTCTCTCCTCTATGCGAACATCTCTACCGAAGGTAACAAAATCCCTACTCTTTAAAAAATATCCCCAAACTCCAGAATATGCTCTCCTAGGGTAGCATGCCTTGGGTCGTTTATACAGCGGAACTCCCCTTGTAGTTTATACGAGTGAAAATTAGAGGGACGTTGAATATTCCCTCAAATAGCAAAAAATCCCTATATCAGGGCATGCTTTACAAAGGCAGCATGACCTAAGCAATAACCGGTCAGCAGAAGAGAGGGACGGTGTCTCCGGGACGATACTGGTCAGCAGATGTCTTCTAAACAAAGCTGGAGGGAAGTAACGACAATAGCAAGGGGAAAAAAAAAAACACTTGGATTTATCCAGGAATAATGTAACAAAAGAAATTTCCTTTCACTATAATTTTTCAAAACTGAATGATTGATACTGTATAAATGGAAGCGAGTGTTTAACAAAATTAGTTCAAATAATTTATTTTTAAATAAATTCTGTTTAAAGTTTAGATAGTTTTTAGTGGGTATGCGGCGCATGCCTAGCATACCCAGAGAATACGCCACTGATATATATATATATATATAAAGTAACATTAAAGAATAATAAATAACTTTCTAAAAACCATTAGTTTTGAACTCCCAAGAGCTGTAATTTTTAAATTACAGAGCATGAATTCATCATTCATAAGCATAATTCATTTAAAATGTAAACTATTTTTGGCTCATTCTCAAGAACCAATCAATTGAGAATACTATGTTTTGAGTTCTGAAATATTTCTTTTAGCCTATGTTATTTCGACCAAAAAAAAAAAAAAAAAAAAAAAAAAAAAAAAAAATTGCTCCCCCCCCCCCCTCATTTTATAAAGTCAGTTTCTCTCTCTCTTTTTATCATCTTAAATTTCTATTGAGTAAAAACTTTTGAATTTGGTGACACTTTTTTTTTTTTTTTTTTTGTCCAACAACCACAGCTGCTTTGCTGCTTCAGATTTATGAAGCAGATTACGTAATTTTGTTATCTCCCCCTCCCCCCTCACCCTCCTTAGAAGCTCAAACACTATTTGCTAAAATTTTCATGTATATTTGATTGTTTAAAAAAATGCTGCTGCTTTTTCAAATGCTGTTTAAAAACATTTTGTTTTATATTTCATTGTCCAAAAATCATTATTTCTTACTATCACTTGCCAATATAGTAATTTTTTTTTTTTTTTTTTTTTTTTTATTATAATGTTGGGTGAAAACAACATTTTAGCTCAGTTCAATTTTGACCTTATTTTGCTCAGTTGCTATTATATTTATACTGGCTTTTAATAAAATATAAACATTGTATAATTTAATAATGTGCCAATTATAGAAAAATGACAAAAATTTTGGGTGTCATAATTCTACTTGAACAATGGCTTGGGGGCAAGTGTAACCTCAGCCTACTATACTCATCTAAGAAATTTGTAGAAGCAAGATTCCAGATGTGGAAATCTTCATGAATCTGGGACTTTTTAAATTTTTAAAATATCGCAACTTGCTACACAGTTATAAACTTTTCCGTATATCCCAACAAGTATCCTACATTTAAAATTTTTAACACACCAATGAAACTTAACACAGAACTGAAAATGCAATGTAAAAATATATATCTGATGCAGTTGAGATGCTTGGGTGTTTGTATTTGGGTTAAGGCAAATACCTAAAGATTATGGATCTGAGTCTACAGGAGAATGCCTTCTATGGGAGGTCTTTCTAATGAGGTGTTGGGCAAAGTGTAAACACCCTAGTTACACTTATCCCATTTCACTCTATATGCTATTGTTGTTGTGAGCATATTTTCCCAAAGCAAATATATACTATGTTACACTTTTTAGAACAAATAATACATAATTATGATCAGCATGGGAAAATGTAATTTTACACCCAGGTAATTTTAAAAAATGCATATGCATTCTTATCTGAAAACTTTAGGTAAAATTTTAAGTTTTTTTTTTTTTTGGGGGGGGGGGGTTCTGAAATACTGTATGTATTTTTGTAATGAGTATACTTTAACAAAGTAAATGTGTGCTGTGTTATGTTATTTAGAACGAATAATGCATAATATTTAAATTTGTTCCAAAATCATAAGCAAAAGCAGTGAAAATTTTTAAATAATCTGAATGCCTATTTTTCACGCAGTTGCTTTTAAGGGCTGACATAAAATAAATTCCAATCCATTCTTTAAAAATTTGCTTTTGTTTCAATAGTCGGAGAAATTAAATGCATTTCACAGTATGGAAAGTAACTCTGGCAATTTACCTATTTCTGAATTCCACTGTCAGAAAGAAGCTTATGATGATTTATAAATATTGTATATTTATTTAATTTACTTAAAATATCTAAATCAGCACTAAAATCTATTTAATTTCAGGTTTATTAATTCACATATCTCAGTATCAAAGAAAAAATTTGGTTGTTCACTATTAAAAAGAAAAAGGTATGTTGAGATTGCATAAAAAGTTTCTGATAAAAGCTTTTTTAATTTACTATAAACATAAAATGAATAAAACTTGTTTTTAAAGAAAAAAATAAAAAACATTCTCATCAATAAAGAGAGAGTATGATGCCGGAGAGAGAAACATGTACATTTGTTGATATAAACAGAATTTCTAACCTTCCACTTATCAAACAAAAATCCAGTCTTTCACACATCAAAGGTTATCTCTTTTTACATATCATGATGAAAATCTTAGGTAATACCATCGTCTACTAATAATAAAAAAATCTAACAAAACATTCTGAATATAAAAGTCAACTATTATTTCATGGGCTTCATGCATGCATAAGAGTTGCTAGCAATAACGTCATGGACTGTAAAGAAATTTTCTCCTGTCAGTATGGTCCTAAACTGGTTAAACTACTTTTTTGATTATAAATATTTTTCCTTGGAAAGTTTATTTTCCATAATTTGTTAATATGAATATTTTTTCATTGCAAAGTTTATTTGAATAATCTTCAATCCAATAATCAATTTTAAAAATTTCAAGAAATCTTGGAGTTTGTGAAGGTTTGGTGTTTAAGGCCAATTTAATGGTTGGATCCAGTGAGTTACGGAGAGTTCTGGTAATTTGGACAAAAAATGTGGAATGAGGATTTAATTTATTGAAGGAATAATCTTTTTTGAAAAATACTTTACAAAATTTATTTATGGATTGCATTGTCTGCAATGTTTTTAGAAAGTGTTGAAACAAATGGATTTCGTGAAGATTAGTTTGTTAAGGTATACCAATTGATTCTGCAATGATAGTATTTAAACTTTTAAAAAGGCAAGTTTAAAGTTAAGCTTCAAATCCTACAAATTTAAATAGTAACGAGAAACTCTACAAATTCTCAGCCAAGTAATTTTATATTTGATTTTACACTAGTCTCGTCTCTGCTACATTAGTTTATTTCAAGTAACATGGTGTCAATTCAGGAGGTTACCACGGACAACAATACCTCGTAAATTTTTCATTCTTCATAATTTTATTAGGGGAAACTAGGGAGACTTGACCCAGTTTTTGGTTTTTAATTCTTCATATTTTTTTTGTATAACAGTTGGAACTGAATATGAGATCTTATTTGAGTAGGATCTTATTTTGTACATACTGTGGCTAAAAATAATAGCATAGTTTTTACTAGAAATGGTACAAAAAAAAAAAAAAACTTTAAGCCAGCACAGGGGTGAAGTGTCCCTAAGCCTAGGAAGACTTGACCCCCTACTTAGGGTGACATGACCCCCCCCCCCCCCCATGAAAGTAAGAAAACTCATAGGTATTGAAAGGAAAAACACAGGTTTTGTGATTTAAAACAAAAAAGTGTTTATTGTTTTCTTTTGTTTTTCTCATGCTTTGTACTTCTCACATTAAGAGCCTTTTTTGTTTTTCTTCTTTCTGCCTCTTTCTTTCTTGTATTTCTCTTCTGTTTGGTGTGACAGTAGCTAACATATTCTTATCCTTTTTCTTTTCAGTTACTTATTATATAACAATTCATTGGGTTCAATGATTAAAATTTTTTTAGTTATATCTTTAAATAAAAACAATTCATTAGGCCTAAATATTGAAAATGTTTTACTTATTTAAAAGAAAAAAAAAAAAAAAAATCATTGGGTCTAAGTCACAATATTTTAGTTATTTATAGGATAAAAACCCCTTAAATCAAACAAAGAACATTAAATTAACAGTTTCATTAAATCTGTAACTCCACCAATGGGCGTTTCTTTCACAATCTGTATTTTATTTATTTCTTAAGAATATTATCCAATATTCATATTTATCCAATGAATATTTTATGGATAAAATTACTTTGGTTAGAAAGAATATGGATATATATTATAATTATATATCCATTTGTAATGTGAAAAATTATCAATAAAATAATAAATTTTTTAAATTAAATTATTGGGATTTAATTTTATTTTGTTGAAAGTTAAAATTTGAATTGGGCGTTTTAGCCGCGTTGTAAATGCAAATTAGATATAACCCAGTTGGTACTCTAAAAACAGGAAAACCTAAATTGCACTATTAATTCAATTAAGCTAAAAAAACAAAACACATAACAAATAATAAAATGCATTCTTGCTTATCAAGAGTTAAATAAAACAAACACAAGATTAATTACAAAAGGCAGTTTTATTTAAAATAAAAGATATTAGAAAGACAGGTACCCTTTAATTAGATATTATAATGAATGTATTCATAAATTATTAAATTGAGATAAGCAATCAATAATAAAAACATCTAATACAAATCATTCTCAATTCTTAAAAACACAAATTCAATTAGTCAATTTAGAAGACAGTTTAACATAATTTAAATTATTCACTCTATTTGATAAAAAGTTTATGATTAGTCATTTTTCCTAATCTTGTTAATTTTCCTATTTATATCATCTATTAGCCCAAAATATCAGTTCCAGTATTAAAGAATTTTAATAAATTCAAACTCAGAGTCATCTCTGACATTCAGGAATGTATTATTCTTTAAAACACATATGGCATGTTGTTCAAATACAAGTAGAATTCTTTTTACCTCATGAAGACTAATTTTCCGGAAATAGATGTGCTATCAAAGCACTTAAGATGTATCCAAAGGTTTAAGAGCATATCTGTTGAGACAGCATATAAATTATCTAGGATTAAAACGGATTGATAATTAACCCGAATAGATGTAATCTTCTTGTTTGATTTCTCACAAGTGCCACTTTAATTTCTAGCACACATTCACCAGTGCACTTCATATCCCTTACACTTGATTAACACATCAAAAAAATTACTTTTTTTATAATTATTATACATTTTGAATATTGCTTTTACTTGAGGGAAAAAATATATTCCATGCCTCCGTGGCCAGTAAAATCGCCGAACGTGGAGCTGCAAAAAGCAATGTTCTCTGTTGGTTGTTCTCATCGAGCTTTAATTTAGGTAGAGAGCGAAATGGCAACCCCTTTGCGTGCCCAACATCATCGAGAAGTGTCACGTGACAATAACTTTGAGATTTCTCCTTTCTCCTGTGCGCGTGAACTACTACAGTATTGTGTTAGCCGAAAGCCGAATCTTAGAGGTATTGCGCCCGCGTGGTTTGTTATATTTCCTCGTTGTGCGTAAGCGCATAGCGTCAAGCCACCGTGGGCGCCAAGCGTGAACTCTCGCCAAACTCACTTAGCTCCGTAGATGTCTGCCGCTACAGACGCTAGAAATAATAATAATAATAAATACATAACTCTTATAATATATTTGTCAAATAATATCTAATGATGTAAATAATCTTTGGTATTTACAACCTAAAAAAATGTTTTTTATGGGATAAAAACTATTGCCAAGAAAGCGATAAGTAGCGAAAAAAGTTAGCTCAACGAAATAACATGTTGGACACGTTTTCTTCCGTAGAAAAGAATAGGGATTCGCCCTCTACTAGTATATCTGCTCGATGGTTGTTCTACTGCAGAGTGATTGAGGAAAGAGGAGAGAAAAAGTCAAGTAAGTTGGTGTTGCCAAATGGAAAAACGTAATTATGAAAAAGAGAGATAATAAATATTGCTAAAAGAGGAGTAACATGGAGTTAAGTTAGATTATTTTAGCAGATGAATAACATGGAGTTAGAAGTTGATTGTTTTATGATTAGTCAATCAGTATAGTGACTAACATTTTTCTAAAGTTTCCCTTTCACAGGAAAAAACCTCATGGGTCAAGTCTCCCTAGTTTTCCCTAAAGAAAAAACACCTAATATTTATATATACCGACAACATAAAATCACTTCTTAAAAAATAAATAACTATACAACATTAAAAAAAATACCTTTTTATTGTATTCTGAGACTGATTTTTTTCATTGAAACAGGATTCAGTGTCTGAGAGGACTATAGGATAGTTACTATTTATGAATTGAGTTTCGGGAGGCTGCATCATATTTAAATTCAAATTTTCTTCAGTCATCATTCTAAAATTAAAATGGTAAAAAAAAAAAGAGGGAATATAAGTAATTTGAAAAAGTTGGGCATGCAATAAATAAAAGCTACATCAAAATCTAAATTTATATTATCTTAGAATAAAGAAATCAATAAAAATCAAAAATATAACATCCAAAAGTTAGAAAATAATAGCTAAAAATATTAGTTTATGCTTTTTTTTAATATATGCATAAATTTACAATGAAAGGAAATAATATATGCATAAAAATATAGTAGTATTCAGTTATACTGTTGAAAACTATTTACGGACAGAATAATTTTATGTTTGACTGGAAATGAAATTAGATGTTAAATGCAGTCACAGATCCAGAACTTAATTTTTGGGAGAGGCTAAGATTTTTCAAGATGTTATTAAATATAAATTGATACTATTGAACAAGAGCATATTAAGTTATTTTTAAACAACCTACAACTTACCACGAAGAGTTCGCTGCAGAGCGGAAAGGTTTAATAGTTCACACAACTACCGCTAGCTATGTTCCAAAACAGCACTTAAGTCACCGTACATGCTCTCACGTGTCTCTTCCCGCCCTCATCTGCTTCCATCTCCCATGGCACGCCATTTCGTATCAGTTATCAGGCTGTTACGCTTGAGTAAGCATACACTACACGCACACGACTTCTTCACATTGTTTGTGAATTTAGTGTATTGTATTATTTTAATTACATTAACTAGTGAAAGGGATATGTCGTTAACCAAGAAAATTACTAGACAATCTTTTCAATGTCCTATATTCGGTCATCCAAGAGACTTTCTACCAAACATTCTTCCAACAAATGAGGATGTGCTTTGAAGAGAGGTTTGTATTCGGAAGTAAGCTCAACAACACTAAAGTGAGTTTCTCATCTGTCAGCAATGCAGAGGCACAAAGATTAAAATATATTTATGAGAAGGCGTCAATCCCTACAGTTTCTTATTATAGGATCATTCAGCTAATTAATGCCTACAATGATAAGTATTGTAAACTAATGAAATCTCACATTTGAGACAAGGAACTCCTATGTTTGATATCTCAGCCTGCAAATGTTTGATCAATTTGTATTGCTCCTGTAAAACGACCCCTGTGTGAATGTCCGATTCAGATTAACTGACAGTTGTAAAATTCTCGAGAATAATCTTTCTGAGAATATTCTCCTCGAAGAGAATAACCGAGAATTTTCTCAGAAGCTATAATAGAGAGTAATTCTGAAATGTGTGCTCTGTATATGTATTATATAATTTATGTGCAAGTTTAGAATTTTTTTAATTTTGCTTTTAATAAAATAATCTGATTAATTAAAATTATTTAGTTGTAGATATTTAAAAAAAATCTCTTCAAGGCTAAAAGATAAAATTTTATAAATTATTGAACATAAAATCTAGTGATAACCCAAGTAATAAAGTAACAAACCATTAAATGAGACTGTATTTATTTAATTAAAGGCACATATTTTTAAAGAGTGAATTTATGAAAAATATTTCTAATTATTTATGCTTTTGCTTGGAAATGTTTTACACTTACCTGTATGAAAAAAAAAAAAAAAAATGAATTTGCTTAACGCCTACTATGACTGTTCACTGTTCAAAAAGAGATTGTCTATAGAAAGAAGGGAGAAATTGACATACGCAGCTCACAACATAAATTATTAAAAGCCAAAGTCAGGGCCCGACTAACAAACTTTTGTACACAAAACACTTTTAGTTTTCCGCACCCCCTTAGAATGGGTGAAATTGTAGGGAAAAAAAAATCAGGATTATAATTAGCAGGGGGTGCAAGAGGACAGAATGCCCTATCTATCTAATGTTGAAAACAATATTTTAGTCTGTCCACTGATCTCTCCTCCTCCGGGGGATGGGGGGAGATTTTTCTTAATCTATTTCTACTGAGACAATTTTCAATACACAAACAGGCCAACTGAAATATACAGGTGGACCCACATAAGTCTGTAGATATTTTAAAAATTCAAAACTATTGAATGATGAATTGATAGAACTGAATGCGTTTTGCAGAAAAATCATTCTTGTGAAGGGGGATTTTTTTGGTAAAGAAAAAAATCTAATTAAATTGTTTGTCGACGATAGTTAGACAAACAGTTAAATTTTTTGCATGGATGTGAAAGAAAAATATGCAAATAAAATCCTATAAATTGGACAATTTTGTGATTAGAACAGTTTATTTTTTATTTTGCCTCCTACTTGTGTATGTATGAAGTTTTAATTGCGATGCTGACTTGGTGCAGTATGGCTAGCAATCAGGGGAGAAAGTCAGGGAATTTAGAAAATTTGGAAAAGTCAGGAAATTACATTTAAATTCAGGGAAATTTGACAAATTTTGTGAAAATAAGCTATATTAATCATTAAATTATTAATGCTAGTTTAAATCACTAAATATTTTGTTAATGTCGTGAAATTTTTATAGAAAATAAACAGTATGAGTCAGGGAAAAGTAGGTGAAAATCTCGAAAATAGTCAGTTAAAAGTCAGGGAATTTAGAAAAGTTTAATGCTAGCCACCCTGTGGTGGATAAAGCATTATTGGTGAAGATGTTTTCCCTCAGGTAAGAACCGCCGACTGAAGCTGCAGTTAGCAGTGTTATAACTCGTTTGCAAACTGTAATTTGGGGTGATGACGGACACATAGAATAGGATTTACATGCCTGTAAATGTTTGCATGCGAATAAGTACAGTTTTTCATGAAAATGTGTGATCTGGTCACACACAAGGATAGGATCAAAACAGTTTCATTGAACTATTAAAGAAGAACACAGGGTTCCCACTCAATTTCAAAAATAAAATTCCCTGACTTTTCCAGGTTTTCCAGGTCTATTTCTAGAAAATTCCAGTCACAAAATTTGGTTCACAACATAAAAAGTAGCTCACGGTATAAAACAGAACATAGCTCGCGACATAAAAGACAATATAGTAACGTGACTTGCAATATAAATTAAATGCTCAAAAAGCATTTTCTAGGTTTATATCATCATTTTTCCAGGTTTTTGAGCAATATTTACAATTTTCCCTGATATTTCCCTGACTTTTTTTTTTTAGCAATTTCAAATTCCCTGACTTTTCCAGGTTTTCCCTGTTCTACCTGACCCGTGGGAACTCTGGAACACTATTTTATCATAAAAGAACCTGGCTCAGTTTATTTAGGCCATGTGTCTCCAAACTCTTTATCTGCTAAGGACATTGCAGCTTCTATAGTATCGTGTCTTACTGAACAAGGAGTTTCACTAGAATATTTAGATTTGGTAGGCTGTGATGGTACAAATATCAATACTGGATGGGAAGGTGGTGCTATCAGACAGCTTGAAGTGCATCCCGGACGACCACTGCAGTGGACTGTTTATTACATTTTGTTGAATTACCTTTTCGCCATCTTTTTCAAAATTTGGTTGGTGAAACAACTGGCCCAAGATCATTTAGTAGACCAATTGGGCAGAGTCACATTGGCTGTGAAAAGCTCTTGGTGATAAATTTTCAATTAACTGATTGTGAAATTCCAGAAGTCAACAGACAACTGTTGAGAAAGGACCAAAGATATCTTTCTGATGTAAGTCAAGCAATTAAAAGTGGCAATTTTCCAAATGACTTATCAAAGCGTGACCCCGGCCCAATTTCACATGCCAGATGACTCACTTGTGCAAATAGAGTCCTTCGATTTTACATGAGAGTGGAAAACCCTTCGGATGCCTTAAAATCCATAAGGACATTTATTTTAAAATCTTACACAGGGCCGAAACTAGGGGGAGGGGGGGGGAAGAACTGGGCATTTGACCCAGGCGCCAGATGGAGAAGGGTGCCAAAAAAGGCTGATTTGTCGCCTTATTACATACATTAAAAAAAAAAAAAAAAAAAAAAAAAAAAAAATGAAATTTCTTTTAAGTTTAAAAAAAAAGAAAGAAAAGAAAAAGATTAAAAAAGTCCAATTCTTTGAGTCAGGGCAATTTGATCAAAGAAAAAAAAAAGTAGAAAAGATTAATAGATAACAGAACTCATTTACAATGAAAAGCATGGTGGATGGAGTGTTCTCCAAAACTAACGATACTCTTTTAAGGTTAGTGTGGTAAAACATTGTCACAATCGAAAAAGAGTAATTTACAAGTGATCCCTGACTTCCAGCCAAGATTTTTGAGTAAATTGGCTCCAATTTACTTAAAATGAATATTCACTGTTGATGAGTTCATGAATAGATATTTCTAAATTGAAATTTCGTGGTCTATGGAGTTGTGCTGCGATTAATATTGTCACTTGATACAGCTGCGTTTGCAGACTCGGTGACTTAGCCAACGAATACTATGTGAGAAATGCCTAGCTGGTTGTCAGCCAGGGTAGCTCAGTGGTAGAGCATCCGTGCGTTAAGCGGAGGTGCCCGGGTTCGATTCCCGGCTCTGGTATTTTTCACATAGTTGGTAAATAAAAATATATCAACCTTTACACTCCAATTTACTTAAAATGAAGTCTTATTTTATTTATTTATTTTTTCCACTGCTGCCTTTGTAGAAAATAAGCTACAAACTGAAGATAAATGCTGTAAATAAAAATAAAACTATTGTGTGTGAGACAATCAGCATATTAACAACAAGTTAAAAAAAAAGCTAAAGCATAGACTTTTTTCTTTTTTGTATGCATATTTATAACTCAATTTTTAAATTAAGTATTTAGATTTTAAAATGTGAAATGTGCCCTTAAAAATTCAAATCTGCCCTCAAGAATCTAAAAAGCGCATTTTTTTTTTTTTTACTAGCACTACCAAAGCTTTACAAATTAAGCGTATTCACTACAATGGAGCAATGGGTAGTGTACTATGTCATGGTTACATCACTGATCAATGACAAAGCCATCTTGTGTTGCAGATACCTGAACTACTCAGGCTGAAACTGTACATGCTCGAGTAGAATTTGTTTACTCACACGATGCTCTATATTTATAATTAAAATAAAACTGTGTTTGAACGAATGCACATTTAAGCGGAAATATTAATTTATTTTTAGAATATTCATATTTCACATATTTTCCCATATTTTAAGATAAGTAATATATTTCAAATCAATTTTTTTAAATTATTTTTTTAATACTTCTTACAATTTATATAATTATTGAAATCTTAATCACTTGAATTTTCCTTCATTATGGATCTGCATTTGATTGCTGAAATATGTCATGCTTTTGTGGCTGATTTCCAAATACACAATTTTCTCATATGATTTTTCTGAAGAATCCATTTTAAATTTGCCTACCTTTGTGAAAGGTTTATTTTCAGATCCGAAATTTCCTTAGAATGATCACCCTATGATTAAAAACACAAAGTTATCATGTTTTCAATTAGGCCATCAAAAGTGATAGAAAATATTATGTTCTTTCTCCAATGGTAGACACTTTGTCGCAGAGTTCGTGATTTTTTTGATTTTTTTAAAAAAATAAAAAAAATCCGATTTTTTCGATTTAAATCAGATTTTTTTGATTTAAATCGGATTTTTTTTAAAAGTCTACAAATTTATAGTTACTCATTCATTACTTTAGATCTGTAAAAGTAATCTATATCTTAAACAGTTGTTTTAACTTTTAACGCTGATGGATAATGAAATTTAACATTTACGACCACAAGAATTATAGCCTACTCAAATCAAAATACAAATTAATAAACAAATTTAACTTGAAATTTTACCTTCTCTTTTAGTTTTAAAAACAGAATATACGAAAAATAACTGCCATGTTATATGAGCATTTGCTTTTACTCTAAATGCATATTATTATAGATTTTTCAACTCATCATTTTGTAAAATCATATGATCACTTTATTACTAAAAGATGAAACTTCTCATTTTAACCAAATACCTTTTATATGAAATTTAAAAATACAAATGGAGCAGACAATTTCCATATTTAAAGATAAACGTCTCTGAGTGTTATGGAAGAATAAAACATTTCTTTGATCATTCTGATTCTGGATAACATACTGTATTATTAATTTAATGGATCTACAGTCGGGGAAAAAAAAACGCAACACTCAACGTAACTTCGTTGCTAATCGATGTAGAAAAATGTAATAGGTATCATTCGACGGGGAATTGTGAGTAGTTTCAGAAAATGAACTGAAATTTTGAATTGGGGGTCGTCTACATATTAAAACGTGCACCAACTTTGGTTTTTTCAATGGTAACACCCTATTTTTATTTTATATTTCAATTCCTGGGATCGCGACAACCCGAAAAAGTATATTGGTTGTATATTTTACTTATTTTTTCACAGAGTTATAAGCGTTCAAAGTTTGAAGGTGCTAATGTTAAATTCATATTTCAAACTTTTATTAATATCTTCACAAAAAATAACTCGATCGATATATTTTTTTTTTTTACGAGATACAGTGAAGAAACCCAAACATAATCCATCATTACTTTTGATTCTGAAAAATATTTTTAATTCTGAAAAATATTAATAATTTCATATTCATAAAAATTATGAATTATGACCTATATTAATTTTTACATAAAATGAATCCTAATGCTGAAAAATATGGGTGTGCAAATTTGCAGCTCATTCCAGTTATTAGTTTTCGAGATATAAATAAATCTTTCTTTTGGGGTGGTTTAGGGGGCCGTCTCTTATAAAGTTTTGCATGAGATAACGAATCAAATCTTAAAAAATAACAAAGAAAATTAAACAAAATATTTTTATTTTTTATTTACGGGTCAAATTATATAACAACAACGTCAAACACAAAGGAATGAAACAAAAATGATGATTTTTAGACATTAGTGTTAGCATCAAGAATTCCTGTTTTCTAAAGAAGACAAGCCCCGCCTTCATCGTTCTTCAAAACAAAACAATAAAGAAAAGAAAAGTAAATGTGACATTGAGAATTTGTGTTAAACCCCTTATTTTATGTTCAAAAAATATGCACAAATGGTATTTACTTCATCGATTAATTGGTGATAAATTTTGAATCTTTTAATCAAACACTAGAAGAAAAAAAAAACTACATAGGCGGGGTTTACTGTTTTAAATAGAAAAATATGTTTAATGTGAAATTGTCAAATATAAAAAACGAATGGAATTGGAATGTAAGACAGACTTGTAAAATCGTTTCTTAACTACCGTCATAGTTAAAAAGGCTTAATCATTTGCTTCATATATTGCTTTATATTATTTTATCTATTTACTTATTTATTTATTTTGTAGGGGGACGATTATTATTTTAAGGACATTTTATCTTTAAAATTTTATTAATATATTTTAACTTTATACATTTTTAAAAACATACTTTAACTTTTATAAATATATTTTTACACTTTTTGCGACTGCAGGATTTTGTCTTTTTGACAGTTAGGCCCGCCTACGGGTGTTATACTCTCAAGATAAAATATTGCAGAACAAATTTTCTATATTCACATATTACAATTGGATATACATTATAATTATATTCTTTCTAATCAATATATTTCTATCCATAGTATATTTTATATTGCAAAAATATGAATATTGTGTACACACTTAAGAAATATGTAACACACAAATTACGAAAGAAACGCCCACTGACAGAGTTACAGATTTTCAAATGGCTTGAATCTACGTAAGCAGTTGCGAAAGGGTTAATTAAGAAAATATATTTTCATGGAAATTATAAAACGAATCGTACAGTTCCAAAGAGTTCAACTGACCCAAAACTGGTAAGTGCGATTAAAATTGTTTAATATTTACTTCATGAACGCTTACAATAATTTATCCGAAAGGATTTAGTTTATGCGTTGTTGTATATATATATATACATATTATTTCATTTCGTGAATTATGTTACACCTACAAAAGAAAATTTAAGCTTTATTGGTGACCAGTACAGACATAATAGACACTTTTACTTGAAAAATATTGCACTTTTTTCAAAGAGAAGTATGGACTAATCGCAAGTGTAACGTATTTAAATAGACCTAAAATTATCTAAAAAAGTACTGAAGCATATAGAAATCTAAAAAAATGAATTCAGGATAATTAAGGAACTGGAAAAGATGCAGCGTTTTTTTATTTTTATAATTTTTTTTCCTGAAAGATTTCTGGTGTGAAACATTAAAATTTTCTCTAATTCTTATAGGATCTTAATTTTATTTTTCTATATTTATAGATAACCCCCTAACACATTTTTGATTATAACTCTATAAATACTAAAGATAGGGTATACAAACAGTATACTTTTCCGCACTGCCAGACTCTCAGAAATTCGAAATTGAAGTCAAATTTGGGTGTTGCTATTGAAAAAATCAAAGTTAGCTTTCATTTCAATATGTTGATGACCCCTAATTCAAAATTTGACGACATATTCAGAAAGTGCTTTTAATTTCCTGTTGAATGATGTCTATTAGATGTTCCTGCGTCAAAAAACAACGAAATTACAGCGGGTGTTGCGTTTTTTTTTTCCCCGACTGTACATGTAAATATCTATGGTATTATTATAAACAAAGTTAATTTATAATTATGGCATGAAAGTTAACACTATCTAAAAAAAATTGAAATAGGACCAATCCCAATAATGCACATAAATATGCAAAATAAAATGTTATCAAAGAAAATAACTGAAGCTTAAGCATAGGTCGATCCAGGTTTTATAGTAATAGTGTAAGATTTAAAGTAATTGGTTCATAAGTGCCAACACACACACACACACACACACACACACACACATACAGATACCTATATAGTTTTGCTAATCAAAGGTTGTAAATGCAACATATTTTGTACTTGAAACTCATTCTAACAAGATTAAAAAATTTAGATCATAAAATGTTTTGAAAAATGATTCAAATTTAATAAAATGACTTTTTAAAAAAATCAGTTGGTTTAAATCAATGATTTTTTTAAAAAATCCATTGATTTAAATCAAGATTTTAATCATGATTTTAATCAAGCTGATTTAAATCAACGAACCCTGCTTCGTCGTCTGTTAAAGTTTGGAGCTTCCCATGATTTTCTCTGAAACTCACATGAATATGGTCTAAGACAGAAAGTCCTTCAAGGAAGGAGACATTTCTCCCAGGCCTAGAACACTCGCATAGTCAGCTTAACATCTACACCAGAGTCCTACCACTTCCGTTAAAGTAAAGTTCAATTGTTTTGAATCTATTATTTATTTCAACAAATAACTGGATACAGAATTCTTCATTAGAAAGTTTATTTTTTTTTTATGAATGCTGAAAAGCATTCATATTAGAGATGCAACGATTATTCGGCCGAAGCCGAATGTTCGGCCTTGATAGACACTTTAAGGTCAGTCTTAAATAAATTTATATTAAGCAGATAAATGCTGCAGTAGAATTATTTAAGTTTAGAGGATTTTCGATTGAACTAATATGACTAGTATGTAAAAAGTGTTAGACTCAGTAAATACAAAAATATTTAAAACAAAAAAGATTTATTCATAAGAATATGATAAATTCAAAAACAATTATAACAATAACTAGAAAATGATTTAATATAAATATATAACGATTTGTAAATCCAATATAACAAATTTATCTTCAATAACAATTCAAAATTATATTACCTCTCCATCAATAGATTTACGCTGGTAGTTGATACATGATGAATAAAGTCTTTGGTATATCGCTTAAGTTCCTTTACATGGTCGCCACATGACCAATGAGGAAAAATAGATGACAAAAATATTACATTACATTGACATAGGCATTTTACCACTTAATGAAGAATGATCAATCACACACCGTGTAACGTAGATGGCACATTGAAGAAAAACCTTAAAACGAAACTTATTGAAGATCGCGGTCGCCCAATGACCAGCGAACACCATTGAATTGAAGGAAAAGCAAAGTCAAGAACTTGATCCCAAACTTCATGGTCGCCGCATGACCAATGAATAAAACAACTAGAGGGACCTAGGTTGAACTTAACTTTATAGTAGAAGATTAAAGTCAACTCATGGTCGCCCCATGACCAACGATTTCAGGAAATAACAAAGTTAAAAAAAACCTTGGCGTTATAAAAGTCCTCACGAAGACTATCCATTTAAATTTTTAAAGAAATTATTGCATATTAAAAAGATTTTAAACTTAACTTGAGTAAACACTTACTAACATCATAAAAAACAAACTTAGCAACAAAAGTCAACAATCGATTTACTTAAGATTTTTAATTTTGAGTTCAGCATATAAAAAACATGAGCAGCTTACAATGTATCCATTATCTAGAACAGCTGCTGAGCTGCTACTCAACTGAGCTGGAATTCCAAGCTAAAACTAGCTGAAACTGAAGTATCTTCAAACATCACAGCATTATATACTACCCAACACCAGTTAATCTACATAACGGCATTGACTGCTGCGCCACGACATCCAGTGGTGAAAACCAAAACATAATTTAAAATGACAATTTCCAAGAAGTGGCAACAGCACAAATAGAAAAGATTATGCAGACTGGAAATGGCAACGCCGATATAGTAAACAGAATAAAGATGTTTGTAAGATGAAAGCAAAGTGAATTTAAATATGAGAAGGGATTCAAATAAAATAGAAAAAGGTAAGTTTTAAATACTTTCTTAAAGAAAAATAAGTAAATTCAGATGTTTTTTTTTTTTTTTTTAATATGAGGACATTGATGGCTATCAAATGCCCCCCACCACAATATTAAAAAAAAAACATAAGAATTATAAAAAAACATTTTAAATATTACTAAGAATTTGCTGCACATCCATTCATTTCAAGTCCATAGCTTCACAAAAATATGAGGTATCACTAAACGATACACTGAAAAGATACTTTGTTAAGAGAAAAGGAACTATTTAAGTTTGCATGCAACTAATATAATTTCCCCCACAATGCAGACAATATATATATCAAAAAACAGTATGAGAAATGATTATATACAGTGATAATATAATATACAATATATATACAAGAAATATGAAAAATATATGATAACACATACACAAGGCGCCTTGCATTTTACTCATTCACTGCATTATATATACAATATTTACAAAAATTGCAAAGGGAAGGAAAAATTCACAGGAAAAAAACTTTGAAAAACATGTACAAAAAGGAAAAATGCAGCAAGTACTGGAATATTTAATTAGAATTTTTTATTTATTATATTAAGTATTTAAAGAAAAATTAATTTTATAAATTTTAATAAGTCACATTTAGTCATTGGCTTGGTAAACGGGTCGGCAAGATTTAATTTAGAATTAATATATTTGAGGTTAAACTTTCCCTCATCAAACCAGTCTGTTATAAAAAATAATTTTATATTTACGTGACGTGTATGAAAATTCTCTATTCTGGATTTAGTAAAACGAATGGCTGCCTGATTATCTGCATATAAAGTAGGTATATCAAAGTTATTATTTATAAGTTTTAAATTGGAGCACTCACATAAAATGTTATAAAACCAATCCTGCTCCCTCACACAATCACGCATAAAAATAAACTCTGACTCCATAGTGGAAATAGTAACGCCCTTTTGCTTATTAGTGCGCCACGAAACCGCAGCACGATCCAAAAGAACCAACTGACCTCCCATAGAAACGTAATCATCTCTATTAGCTGCGAAGTCAGCATCAGAGTTTTATAATGACTGGTGTATTTAAGATAACCTAAAAGTTTAAGTAAGCCTTGCCAATGTTTAAAACCAGGATTCTGTTGGAACTGAGAAAATATGTTTGTGGCATATGCAATATCAGGTCTTGTACGGTTTGCTAGAAAAGAAATGCAACCTAAAAGATTCCTATAAGGCAAATGAGATGCTTCTTCAATATCAGACTGAACAACTGGACAATCACTCTTAGAAAATTGTACACCTTTAACTGTAGGTAAGGAAGTCAAGTCAAGTCAACAATGTGCTTCGGAGTACCTGCAATTGGTCGCAACCAATGCTTACCTCCAACGAAAAATGGGAAAAACATAAAAAAATAATTTTCCATAAAATAAATGAAAGCCAAAAGGATGAATTTAGAATTTTGATCTCTGAATAAATCTCCGCGTGAGCAGAGACCAATCAGAGTGAAGCACCAGGAGTTAAAAAAAAAAAAAAAAAAAAAATGAATAAATAAAATAAAATAAATAACTCCTTGAAAAAACCTAAGTGTAACAGTGAAACTGTTACGTGCGTTGACGAGACGGTCTGGACAGCGAAAAGGAATTAAGAGTTGAGCAGGGCGTCCAAAGGAGCACAGGAAAGCGCAAATAATAATCAGAGTCCCGCAATTAATAAAAAAAAAAGGGGGCCATACAATTTTTTTTTTCCTATCATAATTAAAATTCAGGAGGATTAAAGTGAAGTGCATGCATGAATCCTACGAAAGTCTCAGTGTCCGGCCAGAAACTAAGTTCTGAGCTGGATCTGCGGACCTCTCAGAGACACACATAGCACTCACAATCCTCACTGAAAGAAAAAAGGACAAAATCGCAGAGGATTTTGTCCTGAAACTGAGAGCCAATCAGAGGCCAGGAAATCGGCCAATGAGAGGAGACCTCAGATCCCTACACTACAAGACAATAAAATTAATAAAAAATTAAAAAATAAGCCAAATAATAAAAAAAATATGCTGCAATTAGGAAATTGATAAAAAAATAATTAAATAAGAAGTAACATTTTCACTAGTAAGAAGGTTTAAAGCTCGCGACTGACAAAGTTCAGTAGATAAGCCTGATACTAGGGTTAGCCAAAGCTAGATGAACATTTCGTTCAATCTAGGGGAAATAGAATTTTGGATGGAAATACTAAGTTAGGTGACTCCAGAAGTTATACTCCTACGCTTTTTAGAGACGGGGAGAAAATCATCCCCTCTGACTAAAATAGCCAGAGGCCGTTTTTTACCACGACCAACTCTAGCGTCGTATCTGTGAATAGAGTCTAACAGAGGATTTCCAACATTAGGAATGGATCTGTGAAACTTCAATGCAAGTTTCCAAAATTGAGCATAAATAGGCTTAATTCGGAGATCCTGATGAATAGTATCATTGCGGACGTAGCGAGTAGCTTTCAAAAACCTGCGCAATAGCTTGTTTTGAAACTTTTGAATTTTATCCAAGTTGGTTTTTGAAGCAGATCCGTATATCATACACCCGTAGGTTAGGATAGGACGGATCATGGATTTATATAGTAATAATTTATTTTTGATGGACAGGCGGCTATTAAAAGCTAAGAGAGAATGAAGGGAATGCGTGGCTCGTTTGGCTTTACCCAGAGCTTCTGAGATGTGACGAGACTACGTTAATTTGGAATCAATATAAACTCCTTAGTATTTATAACATGTCTCCCAGGGTATGGGTTCATTATTTAAGAGAAAGTTAGTGGAGGTGTCATAGTTTTTATTGGTGAAAAATATGGCGGCACTTTTGGAACTGTTTACTCTGATTCTCCATTTCCGTAACCAGATCGAATATTTATTGAGATAATTTTGAAGTACTTCAAACGCAGCGTTTGGAGTGTTTCGTTTACAGCAAATGGCAGTGTCGTCTGCGAAAGTCGCTAAAGTGACGTCAACATCACGCGGAAGATCATTGGCGTAGGTGTTGAAGAGGAAAGGCCCCAGCAAAGAACCTTGAGGAACAGAACTTAAAATAGGTGAAGGGTTAGAGATAGAGTTTCCGACTTTAACGGAAAAAGATCTATTGCTAAGATAGTCATCAATTATTTTAGTTAGTTGGTCGGGAAGACCAATAGATATTAGTTTATGAATAAGGCCAGCATGCCAGACCTTATCGAAAGCTTTTTGAACATCTAGAAATATAACCCCCGTCACACCTCCAGATTGGAAGACATCGTGAAGAATTTCACACACTCTCCACAACTGTTGTTGTGTTGAATGACGTGGACGAAACCCGAACTGTTCAGGCCTAATCACATCATGAGAGTTTGTAAAATCATTCAGACGATTAACGAGAATATATTCATAGATTTTAGACATGCAAGAGAGAAGAGAAATAGGTCTATAGCTTTGAGGAAGGTGCGGATCAGTGTCGCCACCTTTCGGCAGAGAAACGATTAAACTCTTTTTCCAACAATCTGGAAAAATATTGAGTATTAGCATGCGATTGATAATTAAAGTGATATAAAAAATAAAGTTGGTAGGAAGGTTAATAAGCATATTAGTTGTTATTCGGCCCTCGCCAGGGGATTTATTTTTTTTCAGTTTAGAAATATATTCCACTACCTCAGAGGGAGTGACCTAGTTAAGAGTATTAATGGAATTTTTGCTTAATAAATTTTGAACACTTATTAACAATTGAAGTGATTCTAGGATTAAAAACATCATTGTGAGGTGTGAACTGACTTCTAAGACTGTGAGCGAGAGCTTCAGCCTTTTCAGAGTTTGTCACTGCCATTCCAGCTGGGCTATTTAGAGCCGGAATGTTTGTTTTTGGCCTACGAATACGTGAAGTAGCCTTCCAAATGGTGTTGTCAGTCGTCGATAAACTCTCGACAAAGTTGTTGAAATGCGTTTTTGAGTACTCATGAATTGCAGCTTTAGCCCTCCGTGCAAGTACATTGTACAAGCATTTGAAATGGGGGAGCCTATGAACCTGCCAAGTCCTAAGATTTATCTTACAGAAGTGGTGAGAGGCTGCGGTATTGAAAGCCCAGCTCCCCTCTCTATTAAAACCACTTAAATTTGCTTCAGCAATATAATTCTGAGCTTTAAAACCTTTATTTTTATGGGGGGGGGGGGGGAAGTTTTATCACGTTTTAACTGTTGAGCGGAGTCACTTCCTTTAACAAAATTATTTTTAAATGTATCTTCTCTAGCAGATTTATCATTACTTAATTTTACCCGCCAATCTTTACTAATATGACCTTTCTTTCCACATCGCTATAAAAGGCAAAATTAATGGTCGCCACCGGCCACATGGCGACTAAATAAAAAAAGATGGCGATTAAAAATTATGCATCGATCGCCACTAAAGTCGCCACTTTTTGTGATCATTAAAAGATTCTAAAAATCGAGGCGACGATAGGGTATCTAAGCTTTGTGATTTCCAATCTTTTTCCATCCATGGCATAAATGTCAATATTCATTTTAAACTTTCTTGATTAGATTCCAGAACCTATAAAGAAGTATATGGATGTATTCCCCCCCACACACACACACATGTGCGCTCCAGTTCAACCAGCAGTTAATGATCAAATGTCCTGCAAAGCACAGTCTTTTTCCATTATTATCTCCATAGTATTTAGTGTATATTTTACCCATTTAAGATATTTGACAAATGTGTGTATCAAAATTTGGTTTGACTTAAATGTGTATTTTTCAAAAATTTTTTGTAGAAATCTTCCTTTTTCCTTCCCATTTTAAAGTAGAAATCTCCCTATTTTTAAAGCTACAAATTTGGCAGCTAAGTAAATTATTTTTAATGAAGCAGCTAAGTTTCCATATCTATACTTTTTAAGAGGAAATATTTTAACTCTATTGAAATAAAATCATTTAAAAAAGTGTGTCTTTAGAAATAAGAAAAAAATAATAAAACTGCTAACTGTATTTACACATGACCATGTAAAAGGTTGTGATGATGATGAATCATTCATTTACTTAGAAAATAGCAATGTGAACTGTGAATGATAACAGCTTATTTCACTTAAATAAATTGAAAAAAAAAAAAAAGTACTACTAAATTATCTGAAATATAAAAACTTTTGCTGTTATTATTACAGCCCTAAGGAGATTTCAATTTAGGATGTGCAATTTAGGATTTTTAAAAAGAGCGT
Organism: Salticus scenicus; assembly: GCA_963930645.1. Taxonomy (NCBI): domain Eukaryota; kingdom Metazoa; phylum Arthropoda; class Arachnida; order Araneae; family Salticidae; genus Salticus; species Salticus scenicus. The sequence continues at coordinate 189,513,644 of OZ005651.1, read as the reverse complement.
AATTACAATTTCAGTGTCCCTGTGTTAATTTTATTATATGTATTTCTTATTTTCATATTTTTCTTGTGGTAATTATACCACAAAATGGTGACAATGCTTTTTGCAGTCTGAAAGAAATAGTCTTATCATGTGAAAAGTGGCCACTAACTTAAAAAAAGTGGCTACTAATGAAACTGACAGTACCGGCCACTGGCCACTAATGAATTTTCCCAGTTTTGCCCTTTACATCGCTAGCAAGTGAAAACAGGCCTTCTTTTAAACTTAGCACTTTGGGCTTCAATATTACAATTCACCCTAGTTTTATCAAGATTTCTAAGTTGGAGATGTGTCTCCTCAGCACAAAGTTCAGTTACAATTTTTTTTAAACTCGAAATCTTCATCAGGCCATCTAAGAATTTGCTGGACGATCTGGTCAAACTTATCGGGTAAAAAACGCAAAATTTGAAAACTCAAGTACTCATCATTTATAGGTTTACATATAGATTTTAACTGATCTGCTATTTTTGAAATTTTAGCTGCATAAATTCCTATAGATTCGCCAGGGTCTATAAAACAGGACATTAATTCAGAATATAATTTCATATGGTGACTTCTACAGTCTAGTTGGAAATTGACTTTAAGGATTTCCCAAGCTTTAGAGGGATCAGTACATTCGCTTATTAAACTATGATATTCCGGTTCAATGTTTAAATAAATTAAAGACATGGCAGCATTCTGCCTTCTCTTAAAATCTTTTATAGCTTCAACAGTAACCGTATCATTCTTTACAGGTTGCTCTTCGCTACCAGTTACAATATCGAAAGCATTTCTTTCCATTAAAAAGGAACTTAATATCACATTTCCAACCAGAATAATTATGAGCATTAAGTTTAGCTATTTGAGGAACTATATTGTAAGCCATAATTAAACAATTAAATATACCACAAATTACAAATTAAATTTACTGAGTCTACAACAAAACTAGTAAAAAAAAACCCCTCTTTTAAACTGGGCCCATAACCCAAATTGATAGACACTTTAAGGTCAGTCTTAAATAAATTTATATTAAGCAGATAAATGCTGCAGTAGAATTATTTAAGTTTAGAGGATTTTTGATTGAACTAATATGACTAGTATGTAAAAAGTGTTAGACTCAGTAAATACAAAAAGATTTAAAACAAAAAAGATTTATTCATAAGAATATGATAAATTCAAAAACAATTATAACAATAACTAGAAAATGATTTAATATAAATATATAACGATCTGTAAATCCAATATAAGAAAGTTATCTTCAATAACAATTCAAAATTATATTACCTCTCCATCAATACATTTACGCTGGTAGTTGATACATGATGAATAAAGTCTTTGGTATATCGCTTAAGTTCATTTACATGGTCGCCACATGACCAATGAGGAAAAATAGATGACAAAAATATTACATCACATTGACATAGGCATTTTACCACTTAATGAAGAATGATCAATCACAAACCACGTAACGTAGATGGCACATTGAAGAAACACCTTAAAACAAAACTTATTGAAGATCGCGGTTAATGTAAATTGCACATTGAAGAAAAACCTTAAAACGAAACTTATTGAAGATCGTGGTCGCCCAATGACCAGCGAACACCATTGAATTGAAGGAAAAACAAAGTCAAGAACTTGATCCCAAACTTCATGGTCGCCGCATGACCAATGAATAAAACAACTTAGAGGGACCTAGGTTGAACTTAACTTTATAGTAGAAGATTAAAGTCAATTCATGGTCGCCGCATGACCAACGATTTCAGGAAATAACAAAGTTTAAAAAAACTTGGCGTTATAAAAATCCTCACGAAGACTATCCATTTAAATTTTTAAAGAAATTATTGCAGATTAAAAAGATTTTAAACTTAACTTGAGTAAACACTTATTAACATAAAAAAAAAACTTAACAACAAAAGTCAACAATCGATTTACTTAATTTTGAGTTCAGCATATAAAAATCGTGAGCAGCTTACGATGTATCCATTACCTAGAACAGCTGCTGAGCTGCTACTCAACTGAGCTGGAATTCCAAGCTAAAACTAGCTGAGACTGAAACTGAAGTATCTTCAAACATCACGGCATTATATACTACCCAACACCAGTTAATCTACATAACGACATTGACTGTTGCGCCACGACATCCAGTGGTGAAAACCAAAACATAATTTAAAATGACAATTTCCAAGAAGTGGCAACAGCACAAATAGAAAAGATTATGCATACTGGAAATGGCAACGCTGATATAGTAAACAGAATAACGATGTTTGTAAGATGAAAGCAAAGTGAATTTAAATATGAAAAGGGATTCAAATAAAATAGAAAAAGGTAAGTTTTAAATACTTTCTTAAAGAAAAATAAGTAAATTCAGATGTTTTTATTTAATATGAGGACATTGATGGCTATCAGGCCTGTCGGCCGAATATCAAGTCTAATATCCATATCAGTGTCCTCATATTAAAATTAAGGAACATTTGAATTTACTTATTTTTTTTCCTTAAAAATATATATTTAAACTTACCTTTATTTATTAAATCCTTTAGATATTTAAAATTTACTTTGCATCTATTCTTTTCAAACATCGTTACTTTGTTTACTATATCGGCGTTGCCATTTCTCGTCTGCATAATCTTTCTTGTTTGAGCTGTTGCCACTTCTTGGAAATTGTCATTTTTTATTATGTTTCGATTTTCACCACCGGATGTCGTGGCGCGGCGGTCAACGTTGTTATGCAGATCGGTTTGTTTAGATAGAATATAAGGCCGTGATGTTTGGAGATACGGTTTTTTTCAGCTGAGTTCAGTTCCAGTGTGCTCCTGCTAGCCTTGGCTTGGAGTCCCGGTTTGAATAGCTGCGGGCGGCTGTTCTTTTGGAATAGTTATGTTCTGTACGCTGAACTCGTATTTAAATATTTAGATAAATCGAATGTTAAATTGTTGTCGTTAAAGTTTGATAGTTTTATAATGTTAATATCTGTTTACACTTGTTTAAGTTTGAGATATTTTTTTGATATGCAATAGTTTCTTCAGAAGTTTAAATGATTAGCTTATTTGAGGACTTTTTATGCCAAGTTTGTTTTTTGAACTTTAATGATTTATCGAGATCGTTGGTCATGCGGCGACCACGAATTGACTTTGATCTTCTACTAAAATTAAGCTCAAACCAAGTAATTTACACGTTCTATTCATTGGTCATTTGGCGACCATGAAGTGTGATATAGTTTAGCTGACTTTATCTTTCAATGGCATTCGCTGGTCATTTGGCGACCGCGATCTTCGAAAATTCTTGTGCGGAGTTTTGATTTTCAACTAATGTTTCATCTGTTTTTTTCTTCAATATGGTTTCGGTGTTACAGTATATGTGTCTGATCATTCTTCTGGTAAAAATGCTTGTACCGGTGTGAAGCGATGTTGTTTGTTCCATTTTCCACATTGGTCACGCGTAGACCATGTAAAAGAACTTGAGTGTGATACCAAAAGACTTCGTTTTTCTTCCATGTATTATCAAGTAACCCAAATATGTGATTGGAGAGGTAATATGATTTTGAATTGATGTTGAGAATTAATCTTGTTATATTGAATTTGAAATTTTTTTTTGTTATATATATATATTTATATTAAATTGTTTCCTAATCATTGTTATAATTGTTTTTTTCTAATCTATTATATTTTCATGAATAAATTAATTTTCGTTTAAAAATATTTTTTGTCTTTACTGAGTCTGAAACTTTTACATACTAGTCAAATTGAAATTTTCTAAACTTAAATAATTCTATTGCAGTTTTTTCTGCTTAATATAAGTTTGTTTAAGATAGACCTTAAAGTGTCTAACATCAAAGTCCATTATTCAGCCCAGGCCGAATAATTCTGTAAGAAATGCTTTTATTTATGTTTACACAATATAAATAAAAACATATTACAGAATAATTTTTTTTTTATTTTTTAATTTACATTTGTCATGTATTGTGAAAATTAACTAATATCCCCCCCCCCCCCAAAAAAAAAAACTTTCATACCTTGAATGAATTTTATCATACCATTTTAATGTAAGGATCATGTAAAAACTTTTATGGTATATCAATAAGTGCAAATCATATACGTGTAGTAAGCTAACATAATCTGTTAAATTTAAAATTAATTTATTCAAAATTGTCCCAACTGAACCATACAAGCAAATTTTGATTTTTTTTCAAAGCATAATGAAAAAATTTAATATTTATCCTTCGTTATTTAATAATAATAAAAAAATCCTTCCAGTGATATTTTTAATTATTGGGGGCGGGTGAGGACAAAAAATTAGAAATTGAGTTAGACTGTTATAAATTGGTATTTATAGGTTCTGGTGGCCTACTAGTCAAATAAGGATATTTTGGAAAGTGTAAAATTACTAGGGGGGGAAGGGGGCAGAAAGGGTAAAAAATTAGAAATTGAGTTAGACCGTTCAAAATTGGTATGTATATGTTTTGGGGATTTAAGAGTCGAATGAGGATATTTTAGAAAGTGTAAAATTATTAGGGAGCAAGGGGGGAGGGGGACAAAAACATAGAAATTGAGTTAGACCACTCAAAACTGGTATATGTAAATTTTGGGGCCTACAATTGAATGAGGATATTTTCGAAAGTGCTACATTATTAAGGGGAGGCGGAAAGAGGGACTAAGGGGACAAAAAAAAATAGAAATTGAGTTAGACTGTTCAAAATTGGTATATGTAGGTTAATTAAGAAGGGCAGGAAAGGTGGGGAATAAACATGCATATCCCTTATTTTGTGCACGCGCAGTGCACACGAGTCTCTGCTGCCAACGGCAGTGGGGACCCAGTGTAAGTTTTTACTCGATCAAAAAGATATATATATATATATTTTTTTTTTAATGAGCGATAATATGGAATTTTGAGAATTCAGAATTCATTCATTATAGTGATTCATTTAAAAATAGTGACCCGCTAGCGTGCGAAGCTCACTAGTATCTATTAAAATATGACTAGACAATACCTCATAAGAAACTTGCAAAGAATTATTGAGGCAATTTTTAAGCCGAATATTTTTTTCAGAATCAAATAATGGTTTTAAAAATTAAAAATTTGTATAAAAGTAACTTTTTAAAAAGAAAATAATATATTTTAGTTATGAAATGTACAAGAATTGTGCATATAGTGCATACTATACTATGTTTTTAGACAAAAATGAGTTCATTATTCGGCGGCCGAATATTCGGCTATAATTTGCATACCTGCCAACATTTGAAAATTACAATTAGTAGCACACCAATTTTAAAAATAGATTGAATGGTTGATTGGTTCATTTTTATCATGCGACACACGAATCCTGAACAAATAAATGTATGTATATTAATGTATTTTCTTGCGCATAATCCGCGGGGTACTATTTTCAGCTCTGATGAAAAATTTTCCACAGATAATATGCACTGCCGGATGCCAGACATCTGGCTTTATTTGCCACCAAAATCCAGCCACATTATGTTTAATGTCCTCCCCCCTCCCCCCCACCTCAGATTAAACATTTTTTTTTTTTAAAGTTATAATTTTTACCTAAATAATTTACATTAGTGTTCATATATAATGAAAAACTGTTTAAGAAACAAACATGATTTATGAAACCAGGTATAAAATAATTTTATTCAAAATTCAGAATTCCTGTTTTCACACTATATTCAATCAGCCATTAAAATTCAGCAAAAATACTACCTATTAAATAAATATTTTTTGTTGTGTGTTTAATTATGTGCATAATTAAAAAAAATATAGATTATAATGATTGCAAAAAATTCTAATCTTAGCATTGGGATAATTGTTTTAAAAATGTTAAAATATAAATATTAAACACATTCAACAGTTTCTGTAGGTGTTTGTTTATGGATTGGTAGGGGAGGGGGAGGGAGGTAAAAAAAAAAAGTGAGAAATATTGAACAACTCTACTTCCTTATAGGTTCTAGCATCTAATAAAGTAAGTTTAAAAAGAACATTTACATTTATATTGCAGATGGAAAAAGATTGGAAATCCCAAGGCTTTCGTGAGGTGTTTGTTTGCCGATCGTTAGGGGGTGGGTGGGGAGCAAGAAGGGCACAAAAAAAAAAAAAAAAAATACACGAATGAGAAATATTTAACAATTCCATCTCTTTATACATTCTAGAAGCTAATAAAGCAAGTTTAAAATGAAAATTGACATTTATGGCGTGGATGGAAAAAGATTGAAAATCGCAAGGCAAAAACGTCAGAAATGTTGCAGTTTTGGTGCTAGATAAAAATTCGTAATTTTGGGCCGATTTTCGTAGCGTCGTAGTTTACAGCCCAAATTCGTAGCAGTTGGCAGGTCTGAATTTGGCCGATTAATTGGTATTCGGTTATTCGGCCAAACCATTGTTCGTTGCATCTCTAATTCATATAACTGAACTCTTTATATTGTTTAAGTGAAAATGAAAGAGTTGCACAGTTATATTTCTTTTTTCCACCTCTCCCTTTCTGCTTTTGATTATAATTAATTGCAGTTTCATTTAACATAAACCAGGGGTGTAGAAAATGTTCAGACCTTGAAAATGTTCCCCAAACAATTTAAATTTTCTTCTATAATACAAAAGTCTATTTTGTTATACAAAGCCATATTTACTTGAAATAATTTATATCCATGAAGTTAAAATTAAAATTTTAATAAAATATACAACCTTTTATTACTTCATGTTTAATTGCTGGACCGGTTTCTTCTGGGGCGCCCCAGCTTGTTCACCAGCATCACATTGTGCGAAGTCACTCGAAACTGATGTTTCCTGTTTCTTCCCTCCTATATGTACTCTTCGCCATTGGCGGTTGAGGACAGCCCCATCGTTGCCATTGCAGCAATTGGAATTTGTTAAAATTTCTACGGATTCTCTTACTGTAGCGTAACTGTGGTTGTGGTAGTTGGCCAACTTTTTTACCTGATCAAATTTTATGTCTATCTCTTCGTTTTTATTTACCTGGGTTAACGCGGTTGTTATTTTACCTGTCATTATATCATGGCTATGTTCTTTAATTCTTGTTTTTATTTTTCTTTTTGTTTTACCTATATAACACATTTCGTTTTTTTGTTTATTGGTATATGGAATTTTATAAATTCCTGCAGTCTCTAAAGGATTTAATTTATCTTTATCGTTTCTGATTAGTTGGAAAATGTTGGGGTTAGGCTTGACAGGTATGTTTATATTATGTTTTGTTGCTACTTTTTTAATTTTATTGGAGATTGCGCGATCATAAGGAATTGAAGTTGTGTATTTTAGTTTAGGTTTTTGAAAGTTATTGATCTGATTTAAATTTTTTAATCTTTTTTTAAATAAGTTATCTATTAATTTATTTGAGTAACCTGCCTTTTGTGTAAATTGTTTAATATTTTTTATTTCGTTTTTTAAAATTTTTAGGGTCTTTACAAACTATTATTGCGCGATTTATGTGGGCCTGTATTGCATTTATTTTATATCTAAAGGGGGTTTTACTATTTTTATGGATGATTTCATTACTACAATTAGGTTTTCTGTAAACTTGGGTGGTTATTTTATTAATATAACGGTTGATGGTAACATCTAAAAAGTTTAATTGACTATTATTTTCTTCTTCAAGGGTAAATTTTATATCTGGATCTATTTGATTTAGGGAGTTTAAAACTTTTGTGGGGTCAGTTTTTTGGTCTATTATAGCAAAAACCCCACAAAAGTTTTAAACTCCCTAAATCAAATAGATCCAGATATAAAATTTACCCTTGAAGAAGAAAATAATAGTCAATTAAACTTTTTAGATGTTACCATCAACCGTTATATTAATAAAATAACCACCCAAGTTTACAGAAAACCTAATTGTAGTAATGAAATCATCCATAAAAATAGTAAAACCCCCTTTAGATATAAAATAAATGCAATACAGGCCCACATAAATCGCGCAATAATAGTTTGTAAAGACCCTAAAAATTTTAAAAAACGAAATAAAAAATATTAAACAATTTACACAAAAGGCAGGTTACTCAAATAAATTAATAGATAACTTATTTAAAAAAAGATTAAAAAATTTAAATCAGATCAATAACTTTCAAAAACCTAAACTAAAATACACAACTTCAATTCCTTATGATCGCGCAATCTCCAATAAAATTAAAAAAGTAGCAACAAAACATAATATAAACATACCTGTCAAGCCTAACCCCAACATTTTCCAACTAATCAGAAACGATAAAGATAAATTAAATCCTTTAGAGACTGCAGGAATTTATAAAATTCCATATACCAATAAACAAAAAAACGAAATGTGTTATATAGGTAAAACAAAAAGAAAAATAAAAACAAGAATTAAAGAACATAGCCATGATATAATGACAGGTAAAATAACCGCGTTAACCCAGGTAAATAAAAACGAAGAGATAGACATAAAATTTGATCAGGTAAAAAAGTTGGCCAACTACCACAACCACAGTTACGCTACAGTAAGAGAATCCGTAGAAATTTTAACAAATTCCAATTGCTGCAATGGCAACGATGGGGCTGTCCTCAACCGCCAATGGCGAAGAGTACATATAGGAGGGAAGAAACAGGAAACATCAGTTTTGAGTAACTTCGCACAATGTGATGCTGGTGAACAAGCTGGGGCGCCCCAGAAGAAACCGGTCCAGCAATTAAACATGAAGTAATAAAAGGTTGTATATTTTATTAAAATTTTAAAGCCATATTTATTCTATGTAGTAAGTGTTTAAGAGTATAAGTATATACCGTAATTTAGGGAAACACTGCATATCAAATATCAAGCCCTAAAAAGAACAGAAAATATTGTAAACACCGCCCATGGTGTGATCACCACTACCACAATAAAGCAAATGTTACTATAAACAAGGCAAATCCCAACATCTAGAATGCCAAAAATAGATAACAGGAAAGCAGACAGCTGTTTCAGTAGCCTTTAGCGTACCGTCTCCAGTGCAACCTAGACAATTGACACTTATTAAAAATTACTGAATTACTACTCTAAATATCTACTGCCTTTTAGAAACAGTTTTTTAAGATTACATTATTTTTCTCCATTAGGTTTAATGCTAATTAACTCCATTAAAAACTTATGTACAATTGTGTTCCTAAGTGGTCACATAAAATATAATTAAACAAATGATACAAAATGAAAGAATTATGTTTATATTGTGATTTGTATAATTATATTACACTCTTCTTTTTCTTTTCATCATATAATGTTTAAAAACAATATGCATTTATGTAATTTATCTTTTATTTATTTATATGAAAAATTGACTATTTTTAAAATTAAAGATACGATTCCGACAAATAAGAATTCTTTTTGAATCTGAAATAATCCTAAATATATATTTTTTTAATCTATTGTCAGTTTTCTTCTAAGTATTATTAACATGTCGTTTTTTAATATATGGCCTCCTGTATCAGAAGCAATGATGTATAATTCCTCCTTTAACATCACCCTTTTTTTTTTTAGAAGAGGGGGGGGGGGGGGTAACTGAAGGGCAGGGTATGCTAGATTTTTATCTCCAAGGTAAGGGGAATAGCACCAATTCTATTGCTCCATAATCTAGCCAAATGGCTTTTTAATTGTGGTAACCTCATTTGAAAAGCCGCCATTTTTTGAAAACGTGCTTATCCTGATGTCGTGTGAAGATAGATTCTGGATTTAGTAATATTTTTTATTCTCCTTATTATTTGAAAGTTTTTATTACTTTTTGCAGGATTTGTGTTTTTATGATGTTTGGTAATTATGATATCAATTATTCTTAAGAAAATTGAGCTTGAATGGTTTATAAACAAAAGTTTGATAAGCAAGAGACACGCAGTTTGGTTTTTAGGGATAGAAAGTGTTGATGTGTTTGATTTCAGATGGATAAATAATATGAGTGAAGTAAGATTACTTTTCTTGATCATCGTTTACAATTTATTACTTTTAAGTTAAAATGTGTTTTTTAATAATTTTACGACACCATATTAAAAAGTGATTTTCAACCATTTTATGATGAGTGATGAGTGTAATAAATACATGAATGGATCTTTTTGTAGCTTTTGAAGAAAGATTCACATTTAAGAATATGTTGTATTAAATGGGGTGTTCAGAGTCCCTATGAGATTATTATTATTATTTTTTTTTAAATAACACTATTTAGAAAATATTACTTGTAAAATGTTTAGATTTAAATTATCGGGTATTTTTTGTTTTCAATTTATGATTAGATAGAATATATGTATTTAAAATTGTTTTTGCTTCAGTTTAAGTGGTATATTTGAGTCACTATTTTACATCTTAACTTTCACTAATGCAAACCATTCAAAAACAACTCTCTTTAACAATGATTTCAAAATCATAGTTACCAAACATTGCATAAATAATTAACCCTATAAAGAATATTAAAATCTTTCAATGGACAAGGAGATTGAATAGTAGCCATCATCTGGTTTTTTCAAAATGTACTAATACTATTAGTATTGCTACATTCTGAAAAAACAAGTTAGCGGCTTAGTGACGGGACCGTACCCTGTTTTTCAGTTTTTTTTTTTTTTTTTAAATCAAGTACAAATCTAAAAAGGTCAAAACATTTTTTTCTTTATATGTATATATTTTTAATTTATATGACTAGGCTGTGCCATTTGAGAATAAACTGTAGTGCTGAAAAAAAAAAAAAAAACTATTTTTTGCCATTTATTCTCCCAGAAAAAGCTTTTTTTCACCTCTGTGAGAATATGCAATTTCTTTTTACACACACCAGTAAATTTATCAGGTAAAGGATATTCTGACTTGTCCATTGTTTTGTATAGCAAACCTCAGTAGGTGTTCGTGCTTTTCCTCCGTGATTTTTCTTAAAGCGGCACTGATGAAAAAAGTCAGACAATGGAGTGAATGCTGACATTCCTTATTTCAGCTTCAAAGTTTTGATTTTTTTTTTTTTTATTATTATTTGAACTGAACTTATAACTGCGGAATAACTGAAAAGAAAAAAAAAAAAATCAAAGCTGCATCTGACGTAAGTGTTGCAGAGTGATTTTTTTTTTCTTTTCAGAAAAACTGCAATGTTTCTTCTATAAATTACAGTACTAAAACATAAAAATACAGCTGTTAGATTATATTTTAAGCATTGCAAAGTAGCAAATTGTTATTTTAGACTATTTTTATCTTAAGAAAATACTCAAAATTTCTTCAGTCAGTCAAAATTTCCCCCAGAACCTCATTAAGGTGTTTGGACATGCTTTGCACCCTGTCCCTGAGTCAGCAGATTTTGATTATGCAAGGCCTTACACAGGATATATATACATATATATATATATATATTTATTTATTTATTTATTTTTTTTTTCTATTTATGTACAATGATTTGTGTGGTTCTTTAGGCAGCTTGTAAAAATAATTAGATTTGTTATTTTATCTATTTTTAAGAGACATTGAGGTGATTTTGTATACTTTTATCATTTGGAGTATTACATTTAACATACAGTGATTTCTCACTTATAACACACGCTCTGTTTTATACGTGTTTTTCACTTATGGACATTTTTTTTTCTTAGTGCAGGTCAGGGATATAGGAAAACAATGGTAACTCTTATTCATTTTTTGAGGGGGCTCCCATTAGATAGTTTCAAAAACAGCCAAAAATTATTGGATTATGACAAAAACAATACGACATCATATAAGACTAAACGAAATACAATAAAAATTATTACCAAATTAATGAAATAGCAACATTATACTATGGACAAAAAAACGCCGAAAACATGGCGTCATATAAGACGAAGTAAAATATAATAAAAATTATTGCCAAAATAATACCAAAAAATTACATACATTATTCAGATGCTGCCTTTGATGCATCATAAATTTTGGCAATTGCCTGAAGAAATAATCGGAAATTGTCTGTTTTTTTCCTCTAATTTGAGTTTCCTCCAGATGTATTCTGCAAAGTATGAATTGAAGTGAACAGGGTCTTAAGTGTTACATCTGTTTCCAATCCGCCTGAATTTTTGCTGAATATTCCCCACATCCCCTCGATTGTATTCGTGTGGGCACCAGTATCCAGATCCTTGAACATTACATTATGGTTGACCGTCAAATGATAACCACCATCTGACAATCCTCCACAGGATCGTCAGCAATCTGAGATACCTGGTCTTACTTGGCCAAATATGTTTTTTAATTGCACTCACCAAAATATCCGCACTTCTATTTTCAACCAGCACAAAAAAAAAAACACTTATTCATATCCCTTTCAACCCCTCCAAGCACCCAAACACCATGCATTCTTTTACCTCTCTTACACTTTCTTTTTCCAAACATACTATTATCTATTTCCACAATCACATTCTCACATCCGATCATAGCCTCCTCACTCACACACATTTCCATACACACACACTTTACGACAAAAATTCCTCCAGTCACACAAAGTTCTTTTATTTACACCAACCTCAAGCATAATCAGCACAGTCATACCCTCATACACTCAATAATACGTTAATTTTAAAATCTCATGTATAACTCAACTTGCTCTCCTCAAACCACGAACCCTTTCTCACGAACTTCTTACAAAAATTCACATTCTCTCCATATTTCCTGCATACACACATCCATTCATCTGCTCTCTTCTTAAACTCTTTCAACTCCATATCACTCCCACATTCAGAACATTTAAAACCACGTGCTAACAAATTCTCATTCATACACCATTCAATCATCACTTTCATTCCTTTCATTTTTAACTCTCTCAAAAAATCAACATTTAATTTACCATTCATCTGATCAGACATCTTTAAAAAACAATATCCGAGTGAATAATTAACCAACAAAAAACATAATTCCAAGAAGATACAGGGAAATATAAAAAAAAAATAATCAAGCATGCAACATTTAAGCAAACCGGCGAACAAACTAAGAAAAATGGCACGGCATTCTAATTTAAGGGGTTGTCAAAATGTAAACAAGTTTTGGCGATAATTCGGAGAAATGAAGTAGCACCACATTTGGTGACTTTTCCATCAGTTTGGTGAGAAAAGCCGACTGCACCCTGTTCTGTAATCACCTCGAAAAATCTATGTATAATAACTTTAATTATATTTAATTAAAAATAAATATAGAAAAATAATTCAAAATTCAGTAAATCAAACAATTTCATCTTATAGTAAAAATAATCATGGTTGAAAGAAATTCTGACTATGAATAACTGTACGTGTTGCAAGTTTACAAGGCTCTTTTTTACTTTAATAAAATTAAACATAATTTATATGTCTCATTAATATATTAAAACCAATGTAACATTTAAAATGAGATAATGAATACAAAAATTTTAAAAAACTTTAAAAATATATTTTAATTAAAAACATTAAAACACATGACAGACGTTTCAGCTAGAACACTAGCCCTCCTCAGTGTCAAACATACGAGCACAACATTTACGAAAAAAATTCATAATACATCATAACAAGATTATATATTCATGAGGAATAGCTTTAGCCTCGTTCAAGGCAAAATGTTGCATTTTAGTAAAAGCGCCCTCTAGAAAAATTATTCTTACGATCGTCAAGTTAACAGAACTGCTATGGGTGCCCCTATATCTGTCGTTACAGCCGAAATCGTAATGCAACACTCAGAAAACAAAATTAATTCCCAGTTACATGATAAAAAAAATTTTCTGGAAAAGGTACGTGGATGACATTTTTATAATAACAAAGCAACATTTTGTTACTTATATTTTATATTTCGATAACTCTTTATGTCCTGATATCCAGTTTACCTCTGAAATTGAAATTAATAATGAGCTACCCTTTCTAGACATCCTTGTAATGCATACAACAGTTAATGATCTTTTATATTTTTCTACGTCAGTTTATAGAAAACCTACCTTCTCTGGTCAGTATCTTAATTTTAATTCTGCTAATCCTTTATCTCATAAACTTGCAGTCATTCGTACTCTTTTACATCATGTAAAGCATTATTGTAGTAATTCTGAATTTTTAAATATTGAACTATCTAAAGTTTTTCTGATTTAAAAAATAATGGTTATCCCTCTCGTTTTATTAAAAGAATTTATAAAGAAGAGTTCTATTTTTCATCTAAATTAGTTTATCCTAAAATTAAAAATTTTACTCACCGTACTACTATCCCTTATTATAAAGGTATTTCTGAAAATATCGCTAAATTGCTTAAAACAGTTAATATCTCTACTAGCTTTAAACCTCAACTCCGTATTAGTAACTTTCTCTCAAACTTTAAACATGCTGCCCCCCCTCCCCCTTAAACATCTTGGTGTAATCTATTGTATCCCCTGTAAAAATTGTGATTCTACATATATCAGTGAAACTGACAGAGCAGGTGAAATTAGATTAAAGGAATATAAACGCTCATATAAAGCAAGAGATTTAAGATCAAAACTTGTAATCCATTCTCTCAATAGTGATCATATTCCCGATTTTGACATCTTTAAAATTCTAGCCTCTAATGTAAATTTATATGAATCCTGTATTTTTCTAGAGGGCGCTTTTACTAAAATGCAACATTCTGCCTTGCACGAGGCTAAAGCTATTCCTCCTGAATATATAATCTTGTTGTGATGTGTTATGAATTTGTAAATGTTGTGCTTGTATGTTTGACACTAAGGAGGGCTAGTGTTCTAGCTGAAATGTCTGTCATGTATTTTAATGTTTTTAATTAAAATGCATTTTTAAAGTTTTAAAATTTTTGTATTCATTATCTCATTTTAAATGATACATTGGCTCTATTTTACTCTTTATTGTTAAAACTTGGGATCAAATCTCCTTAGGGATCACACGTCTTCAATCTTCCCTATCTGTTAAAAATAACAACTAAATTTTTACTTATTAAGCTATAAATATGCACAATGGATTTTTTGACATGATAGTTAAACTGTCACATGTCAGAAACTTACTAACCCTGATTTGCCACTACAGTAGTTTATAAATATCAGACATTTAAAAGAACTACATTTGTAGTAGACAGCTGATTTGATAAAAATAATATGAACTGACTTCTTTTTCTTACACATATATTCACAACTCTCTCATGAGTTACACAAAGAATTACAATAATGAAATACACAATTTATTACAGTTAAAGCTTGAATAAAGTTGCATTTCAATGTGACAAAATAAATTTATTTTAATCAAATATTCAAACACACAGGAAATTACTCACTTACAATTAATGAATAAGGCACCAAAAATTCAGTCTCGAACTGCATTTCCTTTAACGAGTTACGTCGTAGGATCCATATGGAATGATTTGACTTGCCGAATGATCTAGAAAAATTAATGTATGCATAAGACAGTTAAACGACACATAATTGAAAATAATACAAAGTAAGGATAACTTTAACGGATTTAAATGCAAAACCAGAAATATTTAAGAAATTTAGATAAAAGTTTTGAACAAAGAAAGGAAACACTTACAATGACAGCCATGTCAAAGACAAAGAGGCAAGCAATGGAATGTTTGTTTTTTTAATTTTAATTCCGGATTCCGGTTGATGAATCACAAGCAGTTACAGTGAATCGCGAAATTTACACAACAAAGAAACAAAGGACTCATTTACGTACACAGAGAAGCATACAAGTGAAACGATCGCAGCTATCGAAGATCATAAGTGGGTTCGTAATAGTAAATTTGATACAGCTGAAACGCCATATGGAGATGCCGAAAAAAAGTTCTAAAATCAGCCATTAGAGAGTATTGAAAAAAAAAAAATAAAAAGAAAAATGAATTTGAAACTGTATCTGGAGTTTTTCATTCACCTTTCGTAAATAAATTATTCATAAATTTTATTTGCTAAATGTGTGATTTACTCGGGGAAAGGCAGCCATTAGAGTGACATTTCACGAAAAAAAAAGGTATCACTTTTTCCCTCTGGCTGATCAATCTATGTCTTATTACTATATCTATGGCTAACGCACGTAAGGTAGTGTGACCAAACGTCCCCATTTCTCGGGGACAATCGAGATTTCGAACATCTGTCCCAAAAAATAAAAATAGTGATTGGGGACCACAGATGACAGAAGTCATCTGTCCCCAATTTTCAAAAAAATTCTTAAATTTTCATAACTTTTTTTACTTTCCATTTTTTATATTTTTCTGTATTATTTAGTAAGTTTCCATCACTTTTTTCATTTTATTGCACTGCATATCGATGTAGCTCCAAAGTCGGCAGCAAAATTATTGAAGCCAGAGCTGCCAACAAAATCCGGCAGATTGTTAGCACCGCCCATTTTTCTACACCATTAAATTTTTAGAGTAATTCTCTTCAAATATATTTACGATGAATTAAGAAAACAAGTACTCTAAAAATTAAGTGGTGTTGAAAAATGGTCGGTACTAACAATTTGCCGGAATTGATTGTCAGCTCTGTGAAGCAATAGCAATAATTCCTATGTAAAAGATGCACACCTAATACTGTTTTGTTAAGTAAATATTTGTCATGTCATGATCTTAGTCTTATGCTGTTTATAAAACAGTAAGTTGATGATAAAAATTAGCGATCAAACTAAAAAAATATACACTCCTGTTTAAAAGCTTAGCAAGATTTGCAAACGATCAGTTTTTTTTTCAAATAAAACACTTATCTCCTAATGAAATTATTTCAAACATTGTGTATTTAAAGAACTGGGACTTCCTCATGTTTTTCAGTGAAGATTGGTTTAAGAGAACATCTAAGGGGGCGGTAACAAATTCAGTAAAATTAATAATGTTTGTGATCACCCTGTATCGTTAAGTAAACAAAATGAGCTGTAACTTTAGGATATGTGAACGTAGACCCAGTTGAATTTGTGGATGAATTTGTGTGATGATAGCACGTTAAATAAGGGAGATATAAGCATTTACTTTAAAACTCCAAAAAAAAAATCAACATGCTTTTTATCTATAATAATAAAAGGAAAGGTTTGTCTGTCTGTCTATCTGTCTGTTCTTCTATACATTCAGCCCCTATTGAACGCAGAAGTACAAGAATTGACATACGGATGTTCTGGAGCCTTTTCGAGGTCCTCCTGAAAACAGAATTTAAAATTTTTAATTAGTTGTGAAGATATTAATTAAAATGTCCACTCATGTCTAATCAGAAAGCGATCTCAATGACTGAGAATTCACCACCATTGCATAAAAAAAGATATTTTAACGGCGTTAAAAGCATAAAAAGTGGAAAATAAATTAGAAATATTTGTCCGATCGTTACGATTTCGGTACCAAATGAAAGGAGCATTTTTTCCGAATCTAAGTGTGCAAGCGGCTTATCGGTACAGCAATTAGATTTTTTAAAATTAACTAAAGTATGAATTTTTTGTGGCAACATCATTTCAAATGCCAGACGACCGTCTGCCATGAAAAAGGAAATGATTGTAACCGATCAAGATGTCACGTGTTTTATAGTTGGGGGAAAAATTGCAATTTTCAAACTTTCATTCACGTTACATTTGAATTAATATTCGGCAAAGACAGCATATTATAAAGCTACTGTTCAATTTTCATGAAAATATGTGGATAAACAAAAAAATTAGATTAAATTTTGTTTTATATTTTGCAGTATTTTAAATTGAGATATGCCGTTGAAGTTTCGTAATATTTGGTTTTAACGCCCGATAATTCGATTCTGAATATTTTTGAAAGTGTAGAATTATTAGGAAGGGCTTGAGAGGGAGGGGAGGGGGTGAAGGGGCAAAAAAAATAGAGTTACAGCGTTTGAAATTGGTATTATTAGGTTTTAAGCAAAGATAAATCGATTGCGGATATTTTCAAGTGTAAAATTATTAGAAGGGACGGAAAGCGGGGGGGAGGGGGCAAAAACGTAGAAAAGGAACGGTTGTTTCGGAGAAAACAACAGAAAACCCAGAACGCCTTTATTCTTTTATATTTTGCAGAGTTTCGAATTCTGATACTCCTTTCAAATTTCATACTATGGATTTTTAACAATATTTAGCCCGGAATTACGCAAGTTTCGGAGAAAACCACGAAAAAGTCAGACATAAATCGTTTTATAATAGTGTTTATATCATTTTTGTATCTCAGCTTCTAATTAGCATAATTTCAAAAGTAGTATGTCATTTTGAAACTTATTTGAATTGAATTTTAAGAGTAGACGCCACAAATTTCTGTCACCTTCCATTAACCGACTACCGTAAGTAATGGAATTCGAGATTTCACGTGATTTACACGTTTTAAGGTTTCCTGATTAGGTTTTCTTTTGTATCTCAGCTACTAATTAAAATAATTTTATAAGTAATACATTATTTGAAAGCTTTGTTCATTTGGAATTGAACAGTAGATTACAGAATTTTCTACCGCCAGATGGCGCAGTAATATTTTAACATTTCAATATTTCGAATTCTGAATATGAATAAATTATTTTTAATACATCATTTGAAAGATATTTTAAAGTACTTTTATATTATCGAAAGTGGAATTCGAGATTTCACCAGATTTACACGTTTTAAGGTGTCCTTATTAGGTTTTCTTTTGTATCTCAGCTACTAATTAAAATAATCGCAGTGGTTAGAGAACCGGCAGCCGTGTCTCTATTATATTCCCGGCAGTTCTGACGCTTGCGCATGATTACTGCCGGGTGATTTATTATTCATCTGCCGGTAAAGCGAACGACTCTTATCAACACATGCTTTTGATAATTCATATTGCCGCTTTAATTAGCATTTATTTGTATTGACCCCGTACTGTATTTTAAATCTCTCTCTCTTGATTTTACTCGTTAAATATTTGTTTCATTATTCAGTTTTATTTTCTCTTATATTTCTTGCTTTATCTGATACGTTGTCTTTCGTTAAATAAGATAATATAATTAAGCTAAATAAATCTCTCAAATTGCTAGATATTTCTGAGATCTTATATTACTCCACAATGCAAAATAAAAATAAAAATTTAAGAAAATTGATAATGTACAGTCGGTAACAAAAGTCTCCGAACACTAGCAAAAATTCCTATGTAAAAAAAGTACACTTAATACAGTTTTGTTAAATAAATCCTTGTCGAATCCTGTTTTTAGACTAAGAACAGGATTCGACAAGGATTTATTTATCAAAACTGTATAAAGTGTACTTTCTTTACATAAGAATTTTTGCTAGTGTTCGGAGACTTTTGTTACCGACTGTACATGATTGAAATATACGTGTATAAAATGAGGGGGGGGGGGAGAGATTTTATATTACACAAAAACCATCACATTTCTAACGTATTTTTATATTTGGATTTTAAAAACTAAATTTATTTTTTTAATTTTTAAATTAATTAGTATAGTAAAAGAAATTCAATTTTTGACCTTTACATGGTTTCTCAAAAGATTTTAGATATTTTTCAAAAGTTGAAATTTCTTAAGGGGTTTTTCATATGCCGTGTAATTAATTTGTTGATCCAATTATTTCAACCACTTTCCAAAGGTTGTTTTTTGGGAAAACCCCCTGATGATCTCACAAATCATAGTAAATAAACAAAAATATGGTAGAGTTACAAGCTTATAAGGAATTTTTCACAAAAAAATGTACATTTGGAATGTGGTTGAAACAACTGGATCTTAAAATTAATTAAGAAATTTCAACTTTTGGAAAATATCTAAAATCTAGCTCGTTCTTTTTCGTACAATTCACTTAATTTTTATTCTATTCAAATGTACTTTAGACAGAAGTTGCTCAATACATCTAGCTTTCAACCTATGCAATAAAAAATGTTTTACCTTTCGCACATGCGCAGTAAAAACGTTTTTCATAAAAATGTTCATATTTCATGAGGTATTTAAGATATTTGTATTCCGATTGCAGTATATTGCTTTAAAAGTGTTTTTCCAACTTATCTGAAAGTGGGAATAATTTTCGTTAAAAACTCTGTATATTATAGATGAAAAACATGTTGATTTTTTTTTTTTTTTTTTTTTTTTTTTTTTTTAATTTGAGTTTTAAAATAAATGTTTATATCTCCCTTATTTAACAAGCTATCATCACACAAATTCATCCACAAATTGAACTGGGTCTATGTTAACATATCCTAAAGTTACAGCTCATTTCGTTTACTTAACGATACAGGGTGATCACAAACATTATTAATATTGCTCAATTTGTTACAGCCCCTCTAATTGTTGTCTTAAACCAATCTTCGCTGAAACACATGAGGAAGACCCAGTTCTTGAAATACCCAATGTTTGGAAACTTTCATTGAGAGATAAGTTTTTAATTTGAAAAAAAACTGACCGTTTGCAAACCTTGCTAAACTTTTAAACAAGAGTGTATATATATGAAAATTATGGATGTGTGTTGCAATAATTTTGCAGCCGTCCCCGTCTGTAATTGCTACCAAATTTTGTGAATATTTTTCGCAACAACCCGTGTTTTGTATTTATCTATTCCTCGCTTTGAATTATACTTTGCTTTAAAAGTCAATTTATAGCGCATATTTTCGAAAGTATAAAATTATTAGGAGGCAAATGGGCGAGGCATAAAGTAAAAATATATAAAAGAGTAATACGGAATTGAAAATTCATGAAATGGAGTTTTTCAGGGTGAGGAGTTCGTTGCATATACTGTCAAAGATGTAAAATTAATAGAGGGCTGGGTAGATGGCAGGAGAATGTCTTTTTAAAATAGAGATATAGCTTTTAAAATTGGTATTATTATTATTATTTGGCTGAGGAATCGATTGCGCATGCTTTCAATAGTGTAAAATTATTAGGGGGCGGTCGAGCGCACTTAGCGCCAACGAGTATGAGCTTCTGCAAACAGTGGATGTCCAGAGCGAGATTTTCAACAATCAGGAAAAAACTTTTGTAATTCTTTTTTGTTATATTTTCTGGCTTGTATTCCAACCTTCAACCTTAGTTAATATATATATATATACACACAGACCACGCAGCGTTCATAAAATTTTCAGTCATATTATTACATTGCCACCACTATTCTGAAACAATATTTATATACATAATAGTTCAGCATTAACACGTTCAAAAATATTAAAGAAAAATTTCTTATGGCGTTAGTGGTGGCAATATAATAAAATGTGAGTAAAATTTTAGGAATGCAGTGAGGCCTGTATGTTTCAATATATACAGGGTGACAAGAAATAACTTAGACACACATAATACGTTATAACTTTAATGCCAATGAAAATATTACGACCAAACTTCAAAATAAATATGAATACATTATTTTGTCATATTTACAAATTTTTAAAGTGGCTACCTTTAGCCTTAATACAGAGCTTTAAAAGTGTCACAAAATTTTCGGCTATGGCCCGCAACTCACTTACTGATATTTTATCCCATTCCTTGCATAAGGATTTCTTTAGGGATGCCAAAGTTTTATGAGGTTTAGCACACACCCTTGTCTCCAAGATGGACCAAACAGAATAATCAATTGGGTTCAAATCTGTGGAATACGGTGGCCATTCTTGAGCTCCAATGAAGTCAGGAAAATTTGTCTTGCACCAATCGTGAGTGCGTTTAGCTCTGTGTGCAGGTGAGGAATCCTGTTGGAAGGTCCATCTTTTGTTTCCAAAGAATTTTTGCGACTAAGGTAAGACAACATCTTCCAAAATGAGTTTGCGATATGTTTGTTGATTAATCTTTATCCCTTGATCAACAAAAACAAGTGGTGTTTTCCCACTAGCACATATCCCACCCCAAACCATTACAGATTGGGGTCGTTGACGCCGTTCAACAATGCAAGAATATCCAGGTGCTTCTGCTGACCAAACTCTATAATTATGGCTATTGTGAGTTTGTTCAATCGATAACAGTTTCTCATCTGTGAAGACAAACGTTTGCCATCGATCACCTGCGACCCGCTTCAACAGTTCTCTACACCTTTGAAGTCTTGTGCGTTTGTTCTCTGCTGTTAGCTTTTGAGCCTCTTTCATTTTGTAAGGGCGAAGACCAAGCTCTACTCTTGCCAACAAACGTGCGGTTTCTCTGTTGATCTTCACCTCTCTAGCAACCTTTCTCATTGAAATCCTAGGATTTCGTTGAACTCGGTTTTTGATAACTTTCCTGTTTCTTGATGTGTTAACTGTGCGCTTTCCTCCTCTTCCTTGCCTGTCACCATCATGTCCGAGTTTTTTAAACCGTTTGCTTAGACACTTTCAATAGTTGAACAATTTCACATTATTTCTTTCCTTGCTTATGTAATTCAAGCATGGCATATTATTTGTTAACCATAATCGTTATCACAACTAACTTACTTACACCTGTTTAGCAGCTTTCTAGGATCAATACTTAATGAAATAAATTCATAACTTTAGTGGTAATTACAGGTATTTCGTTTGAAACTTCGTCCAAGTTATTTCTTGTCACCCTGTATATATAAGGTAAACGCACCAGTAGTGGACACTTTTAATTTTAAACTCGGAAAATAATCTATCTAATAATTCTGAAGATTCTAGCAATGTTCAGGAAATGAAGTTGTAGTCCTGTACTGTTAAATCCTTTAACTAAAAATAATTTTGGCCATCAGTTTTAAAATAATGTTTAATCTGAAAAAAATTGCACTTTTTGTGATTTTGCTGTTTTCTTCTTATTACTTTGAATAAGGAAATGAAATTTTATTTGCTCTCTCTCTGCTTATTTTTAACTGGTTTCTTCTACTTTTTGCTTTCATATGACTAAAATAAATATGCTGAATTCTTTTCTTTTGCTGTTTTTTAAATCTTGTATTAACACATAGTACTTTTATGGGTGTCCACTACTGGTACCAAAAAATGTCATCCTGACCAATAGTGGACAGCCCTGTCCACTACTGGCTCATGTGACTTTTAAGGTCAAATCCAGTAGTGGATACAATTATGTAATCTCGCAATTTTAGAGTTTAATTCAGTGTTTTTAAACGTCAATCTAAAGCTACGCATTTAGCAATTGGCGCCAGTCTGGGACTCACTCCTAGGAGAGTAAGGAGACGTGCTATTACAATTTTGATCTTCTGCGGAGAAGGTGGATCCCAGGCTTTCCCAAATTTAGAAAACTGAACAAAATGGAAATTCGTTTGAATCATGAGATAAGCTTGGGACATTTTAATTTTTTTATTCGCATTTCTTTTTCTTTCTTTCTTTCTTTCTTTCTTTCTTTTTTTTTTTTTTTTTTTTTGGGGGGGGGGGGGGGGTGTGTTAATATTGGACTTGTTGGTTAAGTTCGGTTCCCATTGAAACATCGACATTGAAATAGCATAACTGCGGTCAGTATTTAGAGGGTTGAGTATGAGTGAATTTTATGTTGCACTAGTGCTACACTATGGACAGTTAACGATGGTATGAAACTCACCCCTAAGGATAGTTCGGAGACATTTGATAAACCTCAAAAGTTTAACTTTGATGGGTACGTGGAGGACATTGCGGCCACGAGGAGAAAATTGTGATGGGATGTCTCCTGATTAGCCTTATTAGTGATTCCCAGACTGTCTCCAATAACCAATAGCGCAGCACTAGTGCGACGTAAAATTCACTCAAATTTCAGCCCTAAATGTTGGCCCCAACGGGGATTCATGTATGTGAAGACAAACTGGAAAAATGAGTCTCTTCCCTAGACATAGAAACGTTTGGTCACCTTAATTTTAAAGCAAAAATTTAAAAGAGTCCACTACTAGAACAAAAAAGGGTCCACTACAGGCTTTTTAGTGTGTCCACTACTGACTCATTTTAAGCTCTCCAGATTTTTCATTTTTTACATATATAAATGCTACAATTAGCAATTTTCATAATACAGTCGGGTTAAGAAAGAGTAAAGGTGTGAAAAATTGATTATTTTTTAAAACTCTAAAATTTAGGAAATTACACAAAAAATAGCCGGAAAATGTCCTTAAAGTGTTCACTACTGGTGCGTTTACCTTATATTTTGATTGATTGAAAATTGGAATTTATCAAATTTTTAGCAACATTTACAATAAATTCCAATGTTCATCATATTCATCATACGTTATTTTTGTTAAATACACTGCTGTCCAAAATTAAAGTCCTAATCTGTTTTCTCGTTTCCTTCTTTTGCGCAGAATTTTTAAACAAATGAATGTATGAACATAAAATTTGGATGGCATGTTCTTTATTAAAACATTAATCAAATTTCATAGAACTTTAACCATATCTGCCATCATTCTAATTAGTAGTCCGTAGTATTGTTGGTACCACCTTTTTTTTTTATCACACCAATCATTTTTTAGAAAATTTTTCTTTTTATTTAATTGTAATTTTATATGGACATACTTGCTATAAAAATAAATTGGTGTTGAGAAAGGGGCGGTACTAACAATGCTACCGAATTTTAATTAGAATATTGGCAGGTTAGCATAAGTCATATTTGCCAAGATCCTAATTAATATTCCGTAGTATTGTTAGTATTCACCTTTTTTTCACATCACTCTTTTTTTTAGACTATTTTTCTTTTTATTTAATCGCAATTATATTTGGAGAGAATTACTGCATGCTTGCCAACCAACTCATTATGAAGCGTAGTACTTTTAGTCACCGCCTTTTTTTGTACACCAGTAATTTTTTAGAGTAATTTCATTCTTATTTAATCGTAACACTATTTGGCAAGAATTGCTCTAAATATAAAGTGGTGTGGGAAAAGGGGCGTATTTGCAAGGGGCGTTAACAAGTCTACGCTTATTAATGAGATGGTTGGCAGTCCTGTTACTGTAAAAATGAAGTTATGTAGAAAAAAGTGTGTGTACCAACAGTACTACGGAATATAAATTAGGATACTGGCAACTATGCATAAGCAATAATTTCTAAATTCATATGAATTCAAATTTTCTCAAAAGAAAGCTTTCGAAGAAATGAAAAAATTAAACAGTTTTAGAGTAGAAAACTAAATGAGAATCGGTGTTAAGGATGCCTTACAGACATGTAAAGATACGCATGCCTCCAAATGTTAAATTAAAATCGGATTTTTCATCCTGTATTTACTTTTCTTTTCTTCGGACTTTTTGATAAATAATTTTATAAAGAATATCTTATCCAATTTTCATGTTCGTTTCTATAATTTTAAAAAAGTTCTTTGCAAAAGAAGAAGAAAGAAAAAGAAAAGTGTATACTGGAAGGAAAACCGAGTTTGATTTAATATTTGAAAACCTTTTTATCTTCACCTATCTGTCATGCATCTTTAACACAACTTCCCAAATAGTTTTATTTTCTAAAATTGTTTAAATTTTCCATTTCTTCGAAAGCTTACTTTTGAGAAAAATGAAGTAATACGCTTTTAAAAAATATTGCTTATTTTAAAGTTCTATAAAATTCGATTACCGTAGTTTCTGGTAGATAACCCACAGGTAAGGTGTGTCATTTCGTCACCAGAAGTTTTATTTAATAGAGAAATCTATACATTTTCGAAGGAAGAGCTCGTACAAATATAAATTTATTTATCAATTGAAATTTCTGGTGCAAAACTGAATTCTATAACCTGCGGGGTATCTACCAGAAATTACGGTAATGGTTTCATAAAGAACATGCCATCCAAATTTTATGTTGATACGTTCATTTGTTTAAAAATTATGCGCGTAAGAAAGAAACGAGAAAACGGGTTCTGACTTTAATTTTGGGCAAGAATGTATTTTTATATTGAAAACTGGAATTTATTGCAATTTGTAGCATTCAAATTCAAACATAAAAATATTTTTAAAAGTTTATTTATCAATGGATCCATTAAGTATGTGAGGTTGAGACTGTAGAAGGTCACCACAGTTTGTTTGAAATTAAGCTGGATCCAGCAAAGTATTAAGTTGGGATGGTTAACCCGTTAGTAGTCGCTAGTTGGTCGATTTGCCGCCCATCCTTCAGTGTTGCCAGATTTTTTTATTCAATAGCCACCAAAAATTGTTAGAAGTAACATTTGATATACATAAAACGCGAATAAAATCGAAGGAACGTCGATCACATCACTTCTTAAAATTATTGCTGAGAGTTAAATAAAAAGTGCGCAATCTGTAATAGGTGGCGCTGTCTATAGCGACTACTAACGGGTTAAATCGCTTCGACGCCAGTGACTCGGCGAAAGTTTAGGTTGGATTAGTTTTGTGTCGACATGGTGATGCAACAAAGGAATTAGGTTGTGAGAGGTAGAGGAATTGGAAGCGATTTTAAAAGTTGGATTGAAATGAAGAGAAAGAAAGTTGGTAGAAAGTAGTATAAGATGGATATGGTTTTCGTAAAAGGTGTGGAGTAGTGGAGTCTTGTCTGACGTTTGTCTAAGATAACGGCTAAGTAGTAGAGTGTGGAGAAAGTTCTATTTCAGTAGTTGAGATTAAGTGCTGCTTAAGTTAAGCAGTTTGAAGAGTGTTGTTATGCTTCAGTGCGAGAATTTGTGAACGGAAACTGGTTCGTCTGGGAATCCACGAACCGGTTGCAAGGTCACAATATCTACGTAAAGGAGTGCATCTGTCGATAGCTTCTACTATTCTGGGGTGAGATATTTTCAAATTATCTAAATTAGTCATTGTACATTTACTTGATAAAGTATTTAAATACGCTGACTGAGCTATCGCAATTCCAGATCGCCTTCCCATTAATCTGGTTGAATAAACTCTTGGTTTTATTTTTATATATGAGTCTCTGTGCTAATTTCATTATATAATATTTAAGTAGTTAAATTAACTAAGTTAATCATTGAGTTAAGATGGGGTCTGCGGCAACACAAACCTCACAAATAACACTAAAACAGAATTTACTGTTATAATCTAATTATATAAAATGGAAGAAAAATAAATAAAAACTATTTCTTTGGAAGCATTTTAAACATTTTCCTAAAATTTAAAAATTTGGATTTTGCTTTCTAAATTTCAATAGTAGTTTCCTAGAAATGTTAACCTTTATCTACCGAAGATACTATAAACTACCATTAGATGCAAAATTGAATAAAAACATTGTGACGCTGGAATGGCATCGGTACTTATACGTATAAAATCTATATAGTCTTATTTATCCTCCCTAGACGTAGAGTTGCAACTTTCCTATTTTATTCCGGAGCATTGTCAGCACCGCTCTTTTTTCCATGCCATATATTTTTTGGATTAATTTTCATGAATATGTAACTATAATTGAATAAGAAGAAAATTACTCTAAAAATATAATGGTGTGAAAAGAAAGCGGAGCTAACGAAGTTCCAGATGCATCACCTGTGTTTAAATTTACTTATATGTTATCTCGAAAATCGCAAATAAGTCACAAATATATATATATATAGAGATTGATAATACTTCGTTAATGATAATTATGTTCCAACTAAAATGCATTTATGTATATTTGTATAATTTCTACTGCCTATTTCATTGACTGGTACTTATAAGTACCATTAGGTCATAACGGGGATGGCGAATAGAAGCAAAATTTTGTTTCGAAAATATTTATGATTGATTTTTACGTCTTTATTAAAAAAAAAAAAAAAAAAAAAAAATGTTACGGTAAGGCCACTTTTTCGGTGTCATACGAAGTTCGCCTCCAAAACGCCCCCAAAACAATAGATGTCAATGGCCAACATTCGTGGTTCTCGAGGTCAGACAGAGCCTGATTAAGGGGGAAGCACACATTATTTATACTTACACCGTTATTTTTTAAGAAATACTTTCCTCCTATAATAAACAGAAAATTCTCATTAAAAATTATTTTAAAAGAATTCTGGTGTCTAATAACGGTGAGTAAATTGGATTGTTTTACACCGTTCATTTTTTATAAAAAATATTTCCTTGTCAAAGCGTGGAATTTCTATGACATGAAGCAAAAAATAATTGTAAAAATATTCCGGTGAGAGCGGAGATAATGTGTGCCCCCCCCCTCCCCTCCTTAATCAGGCTCTGAGGTCAGAGCGAAAATGTCTCCAAAAATGGCATTCAAAGCAAACGACATTCTAAATTTACTGTGTGTAATGTAATTTTTTGTTGCAATGAAAAAAAATAATTGTTTTTATTAATATCATCAATATTAGATAAATTTTGAATAGGGTTTTACTTAAATAACATTTTCAAAAAATATTTAAGTCCTAATCTTTTTTTGACCTTTGTGTACTGACGGTACTTAAAAGTGCCATCTCGTTTAATTGCCATTATTTACCATAATAATGTAAAAAATCACAATTTTTGTTACTTACAACTTTAAGTAATCAGAAAAACAAAAACAAAAAAATCTTGAAATAGATTTTTTATGTAATTCATAATGCGGTAGATAAAGGGTTGTGATATGGTTGTGAAGTGATTTTTCGGTTCAAGCTATTTAACCCATTTAACGCCGCTATATAAATCTCACTGCAGAATTTTGAATTTTCGTATGTAATGGGTTTCAATGGGAATCTCTAATCACATGTAGTTTAAATAATTAAAAAAAAAAATATTTTGTTAGAAGATACGATATGGTTCCAAAATGGGAGTCTTGGCACATAATGGGGGTAGCTTAGATGTAGATAAACTGCAAAACCACTTTAAAGTTTGTTTTCTTGATCCCCGTTTGTTATAATTTAAGAAAAAAACTGTTTTCTTTCATATTTAATGTTTTAAATCCCTGCACTTGAATAAGTTATTTTTGGTGTTTTTTTCTTCTTGGGCAGTAAAAATAAGCAATTTTGTTTGAATGATTAAAAAAAAATAATAATAATAATAAAAAAAAAAGAGATAGAATTTACATTACAAACTTTTTAAATAAATTACCAACGAAGCTAGGTACTTCAATATTCAATAAAAAATAAATAAAAATTATATTTATATTAATTATTTGTAGAGAAAAAATTTCTTAGTGAAATGTTTACACAACGAAAGCTTTGGATCTTAATGGGTTAAATAGCGCGCATTCAATATTGCAGGGTACTTACTTATGAAAGATTCTAATTTAAATTTTAGTTGTTTCACTTGGAGATAATCTAATGGCCTTATTCACCATTAACTTCAACTTCCGGTTCAACGCAAAAACTTGAAAGGTGTCTAAGGCAGAGGGCAACTTTCCAAGAAAATCTGGCATGCTGCTTCTGCCATCTAGCGTCAAAGTTTTCGTATAATTTTTGATTGGTTATTTCCAGTTAAAAAATCTTAAAACAACAATGCCGCTAGATGTCAGATGCAACGCGTCAAATTTTGTCAAAAAGTTGAACTCTGACTTTATATGATTTTCAAGTTTTCGCGTTCAACCGCGAGTTGAAGTTATTGCTCAATGCAACCGTAACTCAAGTAAGCATAGCTGGAGTTTCTTTCTCGTATGGTGAGTTTTCCAGGTTAACACGGCACTTACGATTTACACTAGCAGACTAGACATAAACTTATTTCGCTACAAGTTGCAACTAAACAGATTTTAGTGGGCAGTCAACTTCCCTTCTTTCCTGTTTCGTTTTAAAAGAGTTGAAATTAAAGATTGGGTTTATTATTTCTTGCTTCTTCATTTACCTTTCCTACATTTCTAACAATTAAAATAAGTGATAGAGAAGATGTTGAGAATATTCAACTCTTACAAATTAATGTCATTAGAAAAAAAAATTACTTTAATCAAAGATATTATTATTTTCTTTCAATTAATATACTACTGAAAAGAATTAGAAATAGTAAAAAATGCTCTCATATAATAATTTAACCCTTTGCACTCGTGTCCTTTTTCGCTCCGGCGAATCAGTAACTCGAGACAATTTTCTGCATATTTGATGAATTTCTTACCATTGACATAAAATGATTTCACACACAAGTTAACGTTTAAAATTTTAATATTCTAAAATTTTATATATCTTTATACTTCAAAGAAGGACATTTGTTATATATTAAGCCTTTTTGGACCAAGTGTGTTACACTTTCGTGACCACTGACAGTTCATTCACACCATTTGGAAATCTGTAACTCCGCCAGTGGGCGTTTCTTTTGCAATTTGTGTGTTATTTTATTTCTTAAGAATATACGCAACATTTATATTTGTACAGTCGGTAACGCCCCCCCCCAATCTAATTTCGCCGTAAATTATCGTAGAAACATGCGGCTGGTACCTATCGATCTGTAATAACGTCTAGGTTTTAATGGTGTAGTTAGATTTTGCTTAAGGGGTCATCTACATATTAAAACAGGCATAAACTTCATTTTTTTTTTCAATGACGACCCCTATTTTTGACCTCATATTCAGATTTTTGAGATCAAGGCAGTTCGGAAAACTTACCTATTTAAATACTTTAAATCAATTCTAAACAGAGTTACACGTGAAAATGTGGTAGGGGACCGTCTATACATTTAGAAAAAATAAATCGTGATCTACCACCCAAGATACATTATATATTACATTTCACACCGGAAAAAAAGTTCAGAAATGTTAAATATAAAATAAAAAAACGATTCTAATTCGCAGAACTTTCCCTGTTAGTTTATGAATTAAAATATTTTTATTGGTTTCTATTTATTAAACATTGAATAGTTAAATACATCACTTCATACGAAGAAAATTAAATAGCTTGAATCATATGAACCCTACAATATTGAATTAGAAAAATCTAGATACCAAGGTAAAAGAATAATAGTAATGATGATAATAATATTAATAGCTGTTAAAAAAAAAAAAAAAAAAAAAAAAGTGTTTAATATTTAAGAAAAACAATTATCTACTTCTGTTGGGTATATTTTTATTTTATACAGTAAGCCCTGCATGAAAAAAACTTTAAAGTTTTACATTTAATTTTAGGCGCAAAAACCAACAATAGATAATATACAAAAATATAGATCACAAGATTTAAACTAAAATCTGAGAAAGGATATTTAACATTTTCGCGACCGCTGACGTAGTTTCACGTCATTTGGAAATCTGTAACTCCTCCAGTGGGCGTTTCTTTCACAATTTGTGTGTTACGATATTTCTTAAGAATATTTCTTATATTCCTATTTATATAAACAAAATAGTATGAATACAAATACTTTCACTAGAAAAAGTATAAATATTATGTATACTCATTTGAAAATAAATATGGATATAGAAAAAACGGTTTCTTATTGCCTAGAACGAATATTCCCCGTTCTACAGTCGTCTACTGTACTTGAATTCTTAATTTTAAATGTGTAAAATCTATATCTTTAAAAATAATAAGACATATTACTTTGTTTTAAATTCTTTTTCCTTGATAAATGTGACGCCAGTTTTACGCTGTGATTAGAATAATTGAAAATAAATAATATTGCGCTTTGTTCCAATAATAGATTTTAAAAACTTAAAAACTTTTAAAACCGGAATTTTAATTTAATTTTTTTACGTAAATAAAATCAACCATACAGAACCAAAACACAGTTGGTAAACATTATCTTTTCATTATTCTCTTTTACAAGAAGTAAATATATATATATATATATATACCGAGCTGGTACCCTAATCTGGCAAATTGTTAGTACCGCCCATTTTTCTACACCCCTTAAATAGAGTAATTCTCTTCAAATATATTTACGATGATTAAGAAAACAAGTACTCTAAAAATTAAGTGGCGTAGAAAAATGGGCGGTACTAAAAATTAACCGGATTAGGTTGGTAGCTCTGTATATATATATATATTTGTTTATTTAATTTATAAAGTTCTTTTCTTTCATTATTTATTTGTAAAACATAAAAAGAATTAATAAATTAACTGACAATTGTATGAGTGATTATGTTTTTTTTTTTTTTTTTTTAATGCTCAAAAAATATTACCAGAAAACAACGTTAGTACTCTAATCACTGAAATCAATTAAATGTATTTCTTTCGAAAGAGAACTATCTAACATGATTTTTGAAGCATACAATATTACGACGCTCGTTTCATCATTTTTAAAATATACATAATTATATTTGTGAAATAAGTTGGAAAAAAATAAGAATGGGCGGAGTCTCGAAAAAATTTCATCAAAATACGCCCATCACTACGCTGAATTGCATATTTGGAAAACAAAATTGGATTTTTTCGCTGATCCTAAATTTTCGTAAAACATTGTATGTGAACAATTATTAATGGTAAAACACGTTTTTTGTTTTTATTCATCCTTTAATGATACTTAAATTGGCCTTTTACAAACGCTACAGTAAGGCGTGGTTTTCATTAATTAGGTGTGTTTTTATAGATCATTAGAAAATTTCATATTTTATTTCTGTAGAAAGAGCTATCGAGGTTAAATAATTTAGGCATAAAAATACACATTTATACATTTCCTTTCGCTTTTGCTTACTTGGATTTTTTTTTAATTTTTACTGCAAGGCGTGGTTTTCCAGTCTGCATGATCGGGCTTCGAATTATTTACAAAACTAAAATTAAATATTCACACCGGAAAAACTTTTATTGAGACCTGAAATAGCGATAGCAATTTAACCCGTTAGTAGTCGCTAGTTGGTCGATTTGCCGCCCATCCTTCAGTGTTGCCAGATTTTTTTATTCAACAGCCACCAAAAATTTTTAGTAGTGGCATTTGATAAACATAAAACGCGAATAAAATTAAAGAAACGTCGATCACATCACTTCTTAAAATTATTGTTGACAGTTAAATAAAAAGTGCGCAATCTGTAATAGGTGGCGCTGTCTATAGCGACTACTAACGGGTTAAGGATGTATTTCAGAAAATGCTTCAACATTCAAACGGTTAAGAACAGAGACTTAACTTTTCAGAATCGAGTATCCACCTCTTCGCAATGGAAGCCACGCCTTTACACAATTTTTTCTACAGAGCTGCCAACCTAATCCGGCAAATTGTTAGTACCGCCCATTTTTCTACACCACTTAATTTTTTAGAGTAATTCTCTTCAAATATATTTACGATGAATTAAGAAAACAAATACTCTAAAAATTAAGTGGTGTAGAAAAATGGGCGGTACTAACAATTTGCCGGATTAGGTTGGCAGCTCTGTTTCTAAATAGTGGTACGAAAATAATAATAAAAAAAAGTCACCTGTGGCAAGTGACAGCCCAGTTATAACAACCTTTTTTTGTTTTGACGCCTGATGCTGCAGCAATAATTACAGCGAAAAGCTTTGTGTTTGTCACGTAATTTTTAACCTTTTAATTTTGGATAAAGGCCTTTTCTGAACATACGTATGTAAATGTGTTTTATCTCGTTTAATGTCTAAATACCATTTCTCTTTAAAGACTCTCACGGAGGGAACGCCACCAGGCCTAGGACCCTTCTGTAGTCAGTTGGCCTTAATCCTATAACCACCACCATTTCCCTTTTAAAGAAATGTTTGTTGATCTAGATTTAAACTGATTTTAACCAGTTAAGTGTTTATTTACGGTTGTTATTGAGTGAGTCACCCCCCTCCCCCAACCAATTTTGTCGCAAATCGTCTTATAAATATGCAGCTGGTGTCAACCTATTAGTAATAACGTCTAGTTTATAAGAGTACATTTAGATTTTGCTTAAGGGGTCGTCTGCATATTAAAACAGGCACCCACTTCATTTTTCTCAATGGCAACCCCATTTTTGACCTCATATTCAAAATTCTGAGATCAAGGCGGTTTGGAGAAAATCCTACTTATATACTTTAAATTAATTCTTGATAGAGTTACAAGCGAAAATGTATTAGTGGATCCGTCTATATAATTAGAAAAAATAAATTATGATCTACCACAGAAAGGACGTTATTCATTAAGATTCATCCCGGAAAAGAAGTACAAAAGTAAAAAAAAAAAAAAATCTTCCCGAAGTTAATCTACGAAAGGTATTGTTTTTGCATCTAAGCTTTTCTGAATAACTACAGTTAATTCCCGTATAAAGCGCTGCTGCAAAACACGACCAAAAAGTTGTGACTAGTGCTCATACAGCGCGATAAAGACTCCCGTAAGACAAATACATACTTGCCAACATACTAATTAATATTCCGTAGTATTGTTAGCCCCGCCTTCTTTTTCACACCAGTATCTTTTTAGAGTATTTTTCTTATTATTTAATCGCAATTGCATTTGGAGAATATTACTCTAAAAATTTACTGGTGTGAAAAAGAGGGCGGGGCTAACAAGACTACGGAATATTAATTAGGATGTTGGCAAGTATGCAAATACAACATTTTCACACTGTGCATGAAATTTTTGATTCCTCTAACGCGTAAATGACTTATATTTTTTTCTTCTTAAATAAAATTTATGAATTATTTTTTTTTTTTTTTATAGTTTAGTTTTAATAAAAATGAAATAGTTTATTACGTCACTTTATGCGTTAAAATTAAATAGCTTAAGGCATATGAACCCTAAAATATTCAGTTACAAAAATGTAGATAGCAAGATAAAATAATAATAGCAATAATGATAATAACAATAATAATAGTGGTAAAAATTAAGAAAAATGTTTAATATTTAAGAAAAAAGAATTTATCTATTTCTGTTGGGTACACTTTTATTTTGTACAGTAAACCCCGCATGAAAGTGTTTCTATAAAATGTTAGATTTAATTTGAGGCGTACAAGTTTACAATATACAAAATACAAAATATAGATAACAAGATTTAAACAAAAAATTAATGGAAAATATCTGGGAAAGGATATTTAATATTCTAGAAAAAAGAGACACTGTTCAAAAGCATTCCTATTTTGAGTAATAAGTTACGCCTTTATACGTTTCTCTAAAACATCGAATTATTTAACAAATTTATGATTAAATAACTGAAATTTTGTCATCAACAATCGAAACGCTAAATTTCATTCGTTTATATATGCTAGCGTCCTATAAAGAGTCAAACAAAATAAAATTAAGAAAAAAAAAAAAAAAAAAAAGAAACATTTTTCAAAGTAAAGTGCTGTTTCAGAAGAAGACAGAAGGTGGGGTTTACTATTCTTTTGGAATACCATCAAAATTTCCCGCCTACAATGCGTTAATTTTACAAAAATAGGTTAATTTGTATCGTAAACATCGAAACCTTACTAAGAAAACAATAAAAAAAAAAAAACAACAATAATAATAATAAAGATAAAATATATTTTTTCAATATTGGACTGAACTTGTATAAATTGGTCTGATAATGTATGTCCCACATAACACGATTTCCTATTGTCCAGAACGAATCTCCCGCGTTATACAGGAGTCTACTGTATTTGAATTCGTAATTATGAAAAGTGTATTATCAGTATCTATATCTTTAAAAGTGATAAGACATATTACTTTGTTTTAAATTCTTTTTCCATAATAAATGTGAATTTTACGTCGTGATTAGAATTAATCGAAAATAAATAACATTGCGCTTTGTTTCAATAATAGATTTTATAAACTTAAAAAAAAAAAAAAAAAAAACACAACATTTGATTCTATATTAAAGAACATTTTATAAAAATTAAATATTTTATTATGTTACGCCATGCGATAAAATTTAAATAACATATAGCTTACAAACGGTACAGTAAACAGATGCGAAAATGTGACAACAAAATTAAAACAAAAAATTCGTGATAAAAAATCTTATAAAAATTATTAATTATTAATAACAATAATAATAAAACGATTATCGAATGCGTATTGCAATTTAAAATAATAAGCCTCGTCTTACTGTGTTTTCTAAAACATGACATTTTACTTGAGGTGTACGAACCCTACAATATTCAAATACAAAAAAGGAACAACAGGGTTAAAACAGAATTTTAGCGGTGAAAAACTAGGAAAAATATTTAATATTTAAGAATATAAACTTAGCGTATCAGGATCGGATATGTTCAGTGTTGCCAGTTCTGGCGGATTTTTTTATTCAACAGTCACCAATAATTTTAAAAAGTGATATTTGATGTACATAATAAATGATTATTCTTCGAAGTGATTAGGCAAATGTTACAATTAAAAATTATTGGTGATTATTGAATAGAAAATCCGCCAGATCTGATGGCAACACTCGATATGTTGCTATCTGGTAACGTAAGCCACGCCTTTACATATTTTTTTTTAAAACTTTACACTATAAAACAAAGTGATTTTACATATTCGCGATTAAATCATTTAAGTTTGTCTTCAGCAATCGATGTAGTAAATGCTACTGAGGCTTATGCATACTAGCGTCACATACAGAATCAAATACGAATATGCGTTATATATATATATATATATATACACATTGTTTCAGATGGCGGGTCTTGTTTTCTTTTGGAATTCCTTCACAATCTCTTACATGCATTGCGGTAATTTTACAAAGAATAAGCCAATTTCTATAATAAACTTCGAAATGTTGCTTGGAAAACAATAAAAATAACATAAAAGTAAATTAAAATAGTTTTCCGTCAGATTATATACACATATTTACTTACAGATGATACAAATTATAACAAGTGATGGCCCCCTAATAGCAAAAAAAAAAAAAAAAGAAATATCACTGTAACTCGAAAAATAATGTTAGGAACTAGTTGTAAATTTGGAAGCCCATGTTTTTGATTATGCCTGTTCTATTCGTGCAAAAATTAATGTAGGTCATAATACATACATAATTTTTTCGAATATGAATTTATTTAAATTTTCATAATTCAAAAAATGTTTTTTAATTAAAAAAAAAAAAGCATAAATATGTTTGAGTCACTTCATACTAACTTAAAAAAAAAAAAAAAAAAAAAAAAAGAATATTTGAATATAATAATTTTTCAGAAAGATATGAATTAATGTTTATCATATTCATTTAACATTAGTATCCCCATATTTAGACGACTTATAACTCTATGAAAAATTAAGCGAAATATATAAACTATACCATATTCCGCGATGATTTGATCCAAATGATTAAAAATATATATATAAAAAATGGGGGATACCACTGAAGAAAAAATGAAGTTGATGTATATTTTAATATGTCGACGACCCCCTAAGCAAAATATAACTCTACCACTATAAACTAGACGGTACTACAAATAGATCGGTACCAGCCACATGTTTTTACGGTAATTTACGGCGAAATTAGGCGCGGAGGGGAAGCGATTTTTTTTTTTCACTTACTGTACTATATCCCACTTAATTTTAACCCCCAACTACAAACACTCGTCCTGGAAATTTTTATCAAAATTTTACGTTATTAACACCGAGGATAACCTTCATTTATTTTTATTTTTTTTTAATTTAAACTTGTTTGTAAATTTTGGTGGCAGTTTATTTTAAATGAGTGAAATTTTCTTGCTCTGAAAGGGTTAAAATTAAATATCTTAAATACATTTGAAAATTATTCACTTCTTTTAACAAACATTGCATTCATTTGGAAAATATTTATTTGTCTCACACGTCATATTAACTGAGGTACGGCTAGTTCATGACGTGTACAAACGTATTGAGCACTACACTCGTTAAAACTAACAACTCTCTTTTTTTTTTTTTTTTCTAATTTGGATCTTAAATTTCGAGGTTCATTTCAATTTACTCCCGTTTATTTAAAAGTATACAAATTTTTAAATATCATATTCCATAGATGCCAACATTTTTGTTTTTTCCGGAGTATTTTTAGCCCCGCCTTTTTTTTCATACCACTTTTTTTTTAAGGATAAATTTTTCTTATTTTAGCGAAGATAAATATTGGAGAAAATTTTTCCATAAATAAAATGGTGCGAAATAAAGGCGGGGGTAAAAATACTCCGGAATAAATTAAAATATTGGCACCTATGATATTCTACATTACATAGTACTAGAAAAGAAAATGCGTTTTGTTTTTTAGCATTTTAAATTCAAAATTTCCCACATTGAAGAGACTTTTCACGTATTAAGTATCAGATGTCAACTTTTTTCTCTATAAAAAAGTTTTAAAATCATGACTCTGAATCTAAAACACTTGTTCAGGAAAAAAAAAAAAAAGTTTTTGAATGTTTTAATGTAAAAAATTATGTAAAAAAGTTTTGTTTTTAAAAAGTGGTGACAATATAATAAAAGACCGTAAAATTTAGGAACGCTGTAAATCATGTAATATAAAAGCCAAATCATTTACTAAAAATTGAATCTTGTGTTCCAGTTAATATTAGTAAAATATTCGTAAAATATTTATTTATTTTAATATTGAGAGTCATATGAACATAAAAAACAACCTTTGTTCATAATGCATTAACTACTTAAATGTATAAAAGTTCCGTCATTTATCCAATGGCATATTGATTTTAATTAATTCCAACGTCTTTCTACTTACGCAAAGCTCCACCTACACTTAAAATGCTTTTAAATCTTTCTAATCGATGCCCTCTGCCGGTTATAAAAAGAGCATAATCGTATCATTAATTTTCATTGAACTCAATGACAAAATTATCCTTGAATTGCAACGGGAAGTTAGATTTCCATAATGGATACCAGCTGTCTCATGTATTGCTGGTAGCACAGCGTGGGCAGCGGGAAAATATCCGTAAACTTAGCCCATGGGATAATTTGTAATGTTATGCTATTAATAATGTTTAATTTTAATTTTCAGAAAATTTAAACAGAAAAAATTACATTCTTAACTAAAGCAAAACATCCGGATTAGTTTTCGTCAATGCTTTCGTCAATGAAAATTATTAAGGTTCCGAAAAGGAAGCCCGCTTTATGCTCGTCATTATATTTTAGAACAGTCTATTTTTCTTAAACTGTAATAACAAAAAGTATAAGATTTTCTTTTCATGTTAGTTTAATGAACAATGATTTGAATGGCAAAATGAGAAGAATAAAGAGCTCAATTAATCTTTTCCTTTATTTTTAAAAACTGAAATACGCTAATTATGTCCAATTTCATGAAGATTGTTGTATATTCATACTTGCCAACATCCTAATTAATATTCCGCTGTGTTGTTACTCTCGCCCTTTTTTCATACCAGTAAACTTTTAGAGTAATATTCTCCAAATGCAATTACGATTAAACAAGAAGAAAAGTACTCTAAAAAGATACTGGTGTAAAAAAGAAAGCGGGGCTAGCAATACTACGGAATATTTATTAGTATGTTGGCAAGTATGTATATTGTAGGTTGTTGAATGAGCTACAGAATGCAGCATTGTGACATTTTTTTAGATTAACTTTGGTAAAAGTGTAACCGGAAATACATTTTGTAATTGTAGTAGTGTGAGAGTAAATTCTCTTTTAGCGATTTTATGAAATATTTCTAGTACAGGGGTCGTACTCTCCGCCTTTTTTTCAGGACACTCTTCAGGATAAGAAATTTCTGCCTTTTTTTCTGCCTTATATGTCATGATTATACAGGGTAGAGACTACTGCATAAAAATGGTAGTAGCAATAAATTAAAAAAAATTTCATTCCTGAGAGTGTCCTGAAAAAATGTCGGAGAGTGCGACCCCTGCTAATAAATTTCTAGTGGAGAATAAAGGAAAGAAAGTCAAAATAATGATGGTAAATAAAGACCTCCTCAAGAATGACACTACACACAGGCCTGGGACCCTTGCTCAGTCAGCTGACCTTAAGAGCGGGCAATATCTAATCTCGTCGATAGCCGTCGTTCATGTTATTCAATGAGAAAATTTGTTTCCATAATTATTCATTATTTAATGAATTTTTTTAAATTCCGTTTTCCCATTCAGAAAATTCTCAGTCATTAAATTAGTACTTATTTTCCAAAAATCGATTTTTTAAATTTTTAGTATTTCATTTTGCGGCTAAAAAATGAGAAAAATGCAATTTGAGAAAATTCATATTTTTGAACTCAAATTTAAAATTTACAAAATTAAAAAAAATCCCTTTTTGGAAAATGAGTACTAATTTAACGATTGTTAATTTTCTGAATGGGAAAATGGAATTTAAAAAAATACATTAGGCAATGAGTAATTACGGAAACAAATTTCCCTATAAAATAATATTGGCCATAAGTATTGTCCGCTCTTAACATTAACACAAACACGCTCTCTTTCTTTTTTTTTTTTTATAAATAACACCACATAAGATCTCTGTTATCATGTCTGAATTTTTATAAACCAGAATACAAAGTACAATTTGTTTAACGCGTTGTTTTACCTATGCACAGTTTAATCTTGAAATGCAGGAATTTTTATTTTTAATAAATAACATTTGAAACAACCGGGAAATGGGTGTAGTTAATGAAGAAAAAAAAATCCACATAAGAATTTTTTCAAAAAAAAAAAAAAAAAAAACATATTGATATATTTCTACATCATAAAAAAAAAAAAAAAAAAAAAAAAAAGAGCTAAATTTTTCTTGCACAAATTTATCAGTATATGGAAAAATATAAATATTTTTCGTTATTCGTACCTTGTTTTTACCCGAAAACAATTTTTACTTTATGTTTTTATTACATTTTACATAAATAATCGCAATTCGTAACACTCGCACTGAAATGGAATTGTACTCAGAAATCGCGCCAACAATGAAAATTGTCACAGATAAAGAAATAAACTGTTAAAGATTTTAGTTGTGTTCGGAAACAATAAAATAGTTTTAGTAAAAAAAAAAAATAATAATAATAAGGTTGCTACATAAAGAGATATGAGGTTTTAAATATACGATACAGATCTACATCGCTATGCATTTAAGGGTTAACTATATTTTGAGCAGCGTTGCCAAATTTAGGGACTTTTTATTCAATAATCTTGAGGAATAATGTTTGATATACATGATAGGAGCAGGCCTCGCAGCGTTCCTAAAATTTTACTCTCGTTTTATCATAGTATTTTCACCACTATCATCAATATGAAAATTTCCTTGAAGTCTTTTGAATGCTTTAATGCTAACATATTATGTCAAAAAGTATTATCAGTATTATAAAATGAGCGTAAAATTTTAAGAAAGCTCTGCACTTTTAATTTAATTTATTTTATGTATTTATACATTTATCGATGAATGGCGGCGATGAATTCTCAAAACTTTAAAATCGAATAACTCTGTGATTTACAGCAATGCCAACATTTATAATTTATCCCGGAGCATTGTTAGTACCCATTTATTTATTTTATTTATTTTTTCCCCTTTTTTAGGAATATTTTTCTTCTTTATTTGTGATTACATATTGGAGAAAATTATTATACAAATAAAGTGGCGGGGAAAAAAGGCGTCTACCAACAGTGCTCCGGAATAAATTAGAAATGTTACCATGTATGCATTAGAGCATGTGATGTTTTTTGTAAATGGTCTTCTAAAGGTAGGATTTTATGTTTCTAATTTGAATTTTTTCTATACAGAATCATTAAAAAAAGTTATATTTTTATTTGTCAAAAATATACGACCCCCTGTAAAATGAATGGCATAAAAAGTAAGTACATGTCATATATATATATATATATATATATATATATATATATATATATTAATGGAAGTATAATTCTATTGATAATAATTTAAAAGATTGTGCTCTCATCAAGCAAATTAAAATATTCGGTGTATGTACAGGACAGGTTTCCACGGTTCTGAATTTGCTTATCAGAAGTTTCATATAGAAATTTTATTTATAAATCAAGCTTATACATTAAAGCAGGAATTTTATTTTAAATAATAGTGGCGGAAGTGTTTTTAAAAAGAGGAGGGACAGTGTGAACCCTGATATATGATTACATAGTTGCCATTTTTCTAGTTTTAAAACCTGATTTATCACTAGTATTTCTAAAAAAGAATCATATGTATTTTCAATCATTAAATAAACTAAAAACAACTGCAAAAAATTTCCAGAATAAAGTCTCCCTTAAAAAAAAAAAAAAAAAATAGGAGACTTCCGTGTATATATACTGAGTTGCCAAAATTTTAATTTATTCCGGAGCATTTTTAGTCTCGCCTTTAATCCATACTACTTATTTTTTAAGAGCTCTTTCTTATTTTATCGTAGTTATGTATTGGATAAATTTATTCTATAAATAAAGAGGCGCGAAATAAAGGCGGGACTAAAAATGCTCTGGAATGAATTAAAATGTTGGCAACTCTGATATATATAAATAACCATTTTAAAAGTGTACTCTATTTCATTTGTAAACTGAATAACATCGAAACCCAAAACTTTTAATTTTACAGTTCAGTACTCAAATAAAGAAGTGTGAAACAAAATTACAAAGGGGGAAATGAAAATAAAGTTTGTCATCCATTCTGTTATTAAACTGACCGATCTCTCTTTCGCTTCATTTCTAACTACCAACTTATTTCCTAATGTTAAGCTGTTACAATATCCAGTTATCACAAAATGTACATTTTTCGGGAAAGCAATTTTTCCTCTTTGACGTGAGTCGAATGCTCTGGGAAAGAATCTTTGTGTAGAGTCATGCGGGTTCCAATGCAGGATGTCCTGGTTTCGGCCCATCCGCGCCTTCCGGATCCTTTTCCTCATTAGAAGTGTTTCATTCAACATGAGCGACGACTGAAGTAACCACTGAAGTGCATTCTTTTCTATTTAAGAATTATCAGTAAAGAAATTTTTATATTTGAGGAATACAAATGTTGTGACCGGTTAATGAGCTCTTTCTGTTCGATGTCGAAAGAGTTGTTTCACTTGTCATATCGCTTTACGGTGTATTTTTTCTACGCGGAAACTTAAGAATGGTAAGAAACATTATCAGTAAAAAAATATTATATTAGAGAAATACAAATGTTATTACCGGTTAATGATCTCTTTCTAATCGATGACGAAAGAGTTGTCCCTACAAACATACTTATCCTGACGATATCCCTTTCATCCACATCCTCAAGATGTCCTATAAATGTCCTGGAAAGAAGATGTGTTTGTAGGGGTTCCATCTATCACATCGCTTTACTGTATATTTTATCTATGACAAAAATTAGGAATACTAAGAAACATAAAAGTAAACAGGCATTCTTACATTCTCAAAACACAAAATTTTTTAACCGTACTGAACTTTGCTGGTACTCATAGGAAATAATTTTAACGTGATTTCGTGTTTTGGTTTCTGCGCTCAGTAAAGATTCAGGACACTATCCGTTATGAAATGACTTCAAAAGTATTCCTAAAAATCAAAATAACAGAAAAAAAAAATTGCAATTATTTTCTCAGTGTAACAGATTTCCTAAATATTCATGTTTTATTTTAACTTATGATGGAAAGTAACATAGGCTTACGCGAATTCTTACTCCAATTAAGAGCTTCACTTTTTAAATTATTCACTGATAATTTTAGAAAGTAAAGATCTAAACTAATTTACGATTCAAGTTTTTAATATATTGATCATTCGAGCAGAGCCTGATTAAGGGGGAAGCACACATTATCTCCGCTCTCACCGGAATATTTTTACAATTATTTTTTACTTCATGTCATAGAAATTCCACGCTTTGACGAGGAAATATTTTTTTATAAAAAATGAACGGTGCAAAACAATCCAATTTACTCACCGTTATTAGACACCAGAATTCTTTTAAAATAATTTTTAATGAGAATTTTCTGTTTATTATAGGAGGAAAGTATTTGTTAAAAAATAACGGTGTAAGTATAAATAATGTGTGCTTCCCCCTTAATCGGGCTCTGCATTCGAGCATCTTTACATAATTATTACATAAGAGGGACATATATATACAGGTCACGCCGCGGTTCTAGTATTTAACTTGCATGTCGCCACTATCGTCAATAAAAATTTTTACTTGAACATACTAGAATGTTTTAATGCTAAAACATTATGTGAAAAATATTGTTTTAAAACAGT
This sequence comes from Salticus scenicus, assembly GCA_963930645.1. Classification (NCBI taxonomy): domain Eukaryota; kingdom Metazoa; phylum Arthropoda; class Arachnida; order Araneae; family Salticidae; genus Salticus; species Salticus scenicus. Next base: position 189,470,175 of record OZ005651.1, on the reverse strand, counting down.
GGTGACAATATAATAAAATAAGCGTAAGTTTTGTTCTAAACGTAAGAAGAAAAATAAAAGCTCGTTAGTGAAGGGATCCTTAAAAATATATTTAACTCATTTTGTCATGAAGGGATGCACAATAAAACTCTACCGAACTGATTCAATTTTCAGTAGTAATCCTATTCATTTACTGCATGTTTCAATTCAACATGTAAAAAATTATTTATCAACATGTAAATTATTTATTAACTTTTAAAAAACTATTTTTTTGATCTAAATTATTGACAGAAGATTCATTTTTTAATTAAATTTGGTTATGAATAAAATATTGCTATCAACACCATCCTGAAGCTACGATGGGCGAATACAGTGCCGTCAAATTTGGTGTGTAGATAATTCTTGAAATGTGCTCAAGAAAAAAAAAAAAAAAGTTCAAAAAATGTCCACCAGGTGGCGATTTTATGGATGGGTGGTTGGTTGTGAGAATTAAGGCCGATTAACTGCGCTTGAGTGCAAGGCCTGAGAGAAAGTGCCCTCCGTGCAGAGCCTGATTAAGGGGGAAGCACACATTATCTCCGCTCTCACCGGAATATTTTTACAATTATTTTTTACTTCATGTCATAGAAATTCCACGCTTTGACGAGGAAATATTTTTTATAAAAAATGAACGGTGTAAAACAATCCAATTTACACACCGTTATTAGACACCAGAATTCTTTTAAAATAATTTTTAATGAGAATTTTCTGTTTATTATAGGGGGAAAGTATTTGTTAAAAAATAACAGTGTAAGTATAAATAATGTGTGCTTCCCCCTTAATCAGGCTCTGCCTCCGTGGGGGGGTCTTCTGAACGGTCTTAACCCGTATTTACACAGGTTTCTGAGAAAACTACTGAAAACTCCGAACGGTTAGGATGACGAGCGCGACCTGGGACCAAACCCGGCATTTCACGTCTATCAGCTTTGAGCGCAGAGCCGCTGCAATTTTATGGAAAAATAGTAAATTTGAGGAATTAAATGAATTATACGGCATCAAAGAATAATCAGGGAATGTTCAAATTGTTTATGCTTTTCAAAAGAGTAATTTTCTTTGTTATAACTTGCATTTTTCTTAGCATAATGCTATCTAGTAAACATTTTTGAAATATTTTTCAAGTTCCTTTCACGCATCTTGTTCATCGTCGACAAAGAAAATCTGGCGTATCTGGCGTCAATCCGTTCGCCTCTTTTAGTTGCAAAAAATTTATAGCAGAAGCTTTATTGCAGGTAACCAGTGTAACTGAAAAGATAATTTTAATTGCAATATTTTATTTAGTATAGCACTCTATAAAAACCCAAATCATCGTGGCACATTTTGTAGATAAGCGCTCTGGCCAGGTGCCGTGTTCGAATCATGAATCAGGCATGGATGTTTGTAGTAGTTTGGAATTCACATTAAGCTGTAGGTCTAATGAACCTTACTGTGCAAAAATTGGTCATAGAGTGATATCTCAAAACCATGAGAATGCATATATTGGGTTAAACTGATTTCAAAATAATAATGATAAATTAATAAATATTTGTAATCAGAGATAGCTTTTTTGTTCACCAGTAGATTTCTCATGTCCCAAATTCCTTGAAACACGTTTTCCTTTTATTCTTTTATTTTTTGACATTATTAGAAAATATAGAAATTGGCAAAATTGAGCCGCCTTCAGCGACCAGCTGACTTGCGACCTATGAAAATTATTGCCATAAAAAACTACTATTCGGTGGCACCTGCAACAACCCAGTCTGATGTGTTGCTTTAAAGAACTCTGACAATGACAAAACTACCAGGCTGTTAGAGCGCCTGGAAAAATCCTAACTACTGAGAAATCTTCTGTTCACAGATGCTTAAACCGTCCTCACTCGCTATCCTTGGACCGTCAGACTATTCGTGAGACTTGAAAAATGAAACCGTTCAAATTTCCACTTGTTGGCCGTCTCAGCCTGATGTGCTGTATTAAATACTGGGCTTACTTACTACCTTGCTTAAAACCGGACCTAAAAATATTATTAGTAAAAATAAATTATGCATTATCGCTAACGTTTCAGTTCTGTATATCGTTTATTATTATTATTATTATTATTATTATTTTACGATGTCAATTTCCCAAAATATTCCCAATGTTAATTTTATACGCGTTAATACATTTTATCTCTTAAGGATGATGCCATTTTTCATAGATTTGATAAAAATCTGAAAATAAATATGACGTTAATTTCTCAAAATATTTATCGCATTAATTTTCTGCATGTAAATGTATATAGTCTCCTAACCATGACTAATTCTTTCCACAAATAAAAGAAAATATGAAATAACTCAAAACAAATTCAAAAATCTGCTTTACTTATCATCTGAAATAAAAATATCATACCTGGTAACATTAATAACTTATTCCGAAGTTCAGTCAATCCCGTCCTTTTTTCACATCACTATGATTTTAGAGAAATTTCCTCCAATATACAATCACGATGAAAGAAGAATAAAAATGCTTTGAAATATATACTGGTGTGAATAAAAGGCGGGTCTAACAGTACTCCGAAATTAATTATAAATATTACCAGGTATAAAATATTACCGTAATCTTCGGCATATAATCCACAGGGAAGATAAATGAGTTTTACACCAGAAATTTTATTTGATAGATAAAGTTATATTTGTTCGAGCTGTTTCTTCAAAAGAGTAATTTTCCTAATAAATACAATTTCTGGTGAAGAAATACCGTATCTTACCTGCGGACTATATACCGGAAATTATTTATTACCGCTAAAGTTTCATTTTTATATATAGTTTATAAAACAGGGATGTTTGCGTTCCAGGTTTTTTTATTTTATTTCCCACCAGTAATTATGACTTGTATTTTTAGTTATATTTAATTGCTAAACTTTACTAGAAAACTACCAATAATATCACTATTAAAAATTCTGGTAACAATTTCCGGGGACACAAACACTCCCGTTAAAAGTAAATAAATTCAAACAAACGTTTTTTTTTTTTAATTTTTATAATGCCAATTTTTCAAAATAGTTCTTAAATATAAAATGTGATCAATTTAAAAGTATATCTATTAGTTTTTTGTATTATCCATATATATATAATGTATACAGCAAGCCATTCAACACCAAAATTTATTTACCTTTATTTATTGTGAAGATATCGTTTTTTCCACTTTATAAATGCAAAAACTCATTTTTAAACATCAATTCACGCTATCATCATTATTAACCCGTTAGTAGTCGCTAGTTGGTCGATTTGCCGCCCATCCTTCAGTTTTTCCAGATTTTTTTATTCAATAGCCACCAAAAATTTTTAGAAGTGGCATTTGACATACATGAAACGCGAATAAAATCGATTTAACGTCGATCACATCACTTCTTAAAATTATTGGTGACAGTTAAATAAAAAGTTCGCAATCTGTAATAGGTGGCGCTGTCGATAGCTACTACTAACGGGTTAATTTTTAATCTGGTTTTTCGATTTCAAATGTAATAAAATTTAAATGCTAAAATAAACAGATGATTTAACCGAATCGTGTGAGCAAAATTAGATTAAAAATTTACTAATCCGACTTTTCCATTTCAAATAAATCGCTGCGTGCAGAAAGGGCTTCAGTCCTTTAAACATACCTGCGAACAATCTAATTAACCCTTTGCCGGTCCTATTTAATTTCACTCCTCTGGTCAGTGTTGCCAAGATGTTTTATTGAATATCCACTGCTAAATTTTCACTGTAACTGTCGCCTAATCATTTCGAAGGTTATTCGTCCATTATGTATATCATGTATCCCTCCTCAAAATTATTGGTGATAGTTGAATTAAAAGAATCCCAAAATTTGGCAACATTGTTTAGAGAGTTTTACAGCATTAAGGCCGGCAAAGGGTTAACCCCTTAACGGTCGCATATTTTTCAAAGACATGCCCATAAAATCCACATTTTTGTCTAATTAAAAAAAATAGATTGAAGATAAATATATGAATAATAATACATATTTTCAAATACATTATATGTAGTTTGGTACTGGCTGGTGCTTTCATATACCCTAAAATATTAAAGGAAAAATACACGTGGGGCGTGGTCACTGCTCGTTAATATCACGGGAGCGAGAAAGAAGGAGTTAATAATACCTGCCAACCTACTAATTAATATTTGGAAGATTATCAGTACCCATCCTTTTTTCTTTCACAACAGTCTTTTTTTAGAGCATTTTTCTTCTTATTTAATCGTAATCATATTTGAAAAAAAAAAAAATTCTCTAAAAATAAAGTGGTAGGAAAAGACGGGTGGGTTCTAAAAGTCTTCCGGATAATAATTAGGATGTTGACAGTTATGGGTAAATATTCCGTAAAACTGTTAGTACCTGCCCCCTTTTCCACACTACTTTATCTTTAGAGTAATTTTCTCCAAATGTAATTGTGATTAAATAAGAAAAAAAATATTCTAAAAATTCTATCACTAAATTATCCTTTTCACGCATGTAGTAAAGAGATGAATTTCTCTCAATTTTATATTATATTTAAAGGAACAATCTTAAATATTTATCTTTATTTTTGCATGTATGTTGTATCTCAAAGATTAAATCACTTCTTTAACATATTCAGGCCACACACACACACACAAAATAAATGAATAAATACATAAAAATAAAATAAAATAAAAATAAAAAATAAATAAATAAGACTCTGAACTCATGCCCTTTTTGAATGCATGTAAAAGATATGTGCATTTCTCTGAATTTTTACCATGTTATTCTATGGCGAAATTTGTTTTATAAATTACTCATTACCTAATGTATCTTTTTAAACCGTTTTCACATTTAGAAAATCCACAACTGTTAAAAGTGTATATATATATATATATATATATATATATATATATATATATATATATATATATATATATTAATTTTAATATTTAATTTTGAAGCTATAAAGTGCAAAAAATGCTCTTAGTTAGCTTTTCGCACTTTACAGTTTTAAAATGAAATATTAAAAATTTAAAAGTATAATTTTTAAATACTTTAACCGTTGCGAATTTTCTAAATATGAAAACGGAATGAAAAAAAAAAAAATACATTAGGTAATGAGTAATTTATAAAAAAAATTTTCTGCACAGAATAACATGGGGTTAGACTGTCGGCCAAATTAGATGGACCCCTTTCGTAAGTAAGGAGAAAAAAAAAAAAAAAAAAAAAAAAAAGAGTTTCGTATGTATATATCTCAAATAATATTTGAAATAGCTTATTAATTATCAATATTTTCACTGCATGTCGGCCAATCTTCAACTATTTGCTTGTAAAATTGTTGATATTCTTCAAGAATGCAAGAAAGTAGTTTAGACATGTCCATCTAAAAGCTGTTCTACAGTGTTGTCATTTAGTAGACGTTAGAGTCTATTGTAAGCAATATTAACTCAATTACAATTACAAACGCTATTGCTTACAATAGACCCTTTTCATTCGCAAAAAAAGATTGGCCCCTCTGTCTCAACCAAAATAATTATTAGACAGCCGTCTTTTCTATATACATTAATGGATGCAGTGTTTCCAAATTCAGGAACTTTTTTATTAATAATTTCCAATAATTTTGAAGAGTGATATTTGATATATGTAAAAGACGATTAATCGTCAAAGTTATTAGGCAACCGTTACAATTAAAAATTAGTAGTGAATATTGAATATAAAAGCCCCTAACTTTGGCATCACTGAATGGGTGTATCATCAAAAACACTGAAAACATTGCTATATCAATTTTGAAATAAATAAATAACTGAAGCCCTTTTTGCACATACTGATTCAAATGCAAGGAAATTAAAATGTTGAAAGAAACAGATGATGTACTGAAATTATGTGAGCAAAATTGGATTAAAGATTTATAACGATGTTCAGGAGAATTTATGGTTAAAAAAACGAATTTTTGCATTTAGAAAGTGAAACAAACGATGCCCGCACGTCAGCTATAGAGATATTTAAAAAGCTGTAATGTTGAAAGTTTTTTTTCCCCGCGTATATTAGAGATGCGGGTAATACAAAAAAGAAAACAAAAATCTTTTAAATTGATCACCCTGGTATTGTCTTTTAATGATAATGTCATACTGGACAGATTTTAGAATACATAAAATAATTCCAAAACAAATTTTGTATAAATCGAATTTTGTATAAATCTTGTAAAAGATACACCTGTATACAAATTCTGGTGAATCTAGTTCACACCTATCTACCTGAGATTGTGATGAAAAACATAGGAACAGCTTTTTTATTTGTAATAGATATTTGAAATTCGATTTACTACCATTTCATGCATGATTGCTTTAATAAATATATTTATGGATTTCTATATGCTCAGTAACTTTACATTCGATATACATTTTTAAATTTATTTTTAGTTGTTGTAACTTTTTAAACCAGTTTTTAAAATTTCTTTCCTCAATGTTGACACAAATCCTAAAAATACTTTAGCTTTACACAAATTAAAGTCTTTTAAAAATCAAAATAATAAAAATTATTCACTCGGGTTTTGAGTGTTAAAAATCGAATAAAAATATATAAACAAGGGTTTTATGAAAACTACTTCACCCTTCAAACAAAAATAAATGTGTAGCCGTCTTTCAAGACAATAACTGCTAGAACTATATGGACTATGATAAGCAAGGAACGTTGTTACAAACAGTTTTGTTCTTCATCTTTAGAAACCAAGTTGATTTGCATTCACTCAGAGCCTGATTAAGGGGGAAGCATACATTATTTATACTTACACCGTTATTTTTTAACAAATACTTTCCTCCTATAATAAACAGAAAATTCTGATTAAAAATTATTTTAAAAGAATTCTGGTTTCAACGAGTAAATTGGATTGTTTTACACCGTCCATTTTGTATAAAAAATATTTCCTCGTCAAAGCGTGGAATTTCTATGACATGAAGTAAAAAATAATTGTAAAAATATTCCGGTGAGAGCGGAGATAATGTGTGCTTCCCCCTTAATCAGGTTCTGCATTCACTTCTAAAAATAATTCTTTATCAATAAATTTGATTACATAATTCTCTAAAACGTAATACATCCAATGAATTATAACTGGAAAAAGGAATATGAAATTATAATAGCATTAAAAAGTAATGGTAAGAGGAACATACTTATCTGAATAAGTTGCTTGTAAAACTTTTACATTTATGGGGAAGTAAAGCAGAGTTGACAACATTTTAATTTATTCCGGAGCATTTTTAGCCTAGCCTTTAATACATATAACTTATTTTTTAAGAGTATTTTTATCGTAATTAGACATTGGAAAAAAGTATTCTATAAATGAAGTGGTGTGAAATAAAGGCGGGGCTAAAGATGCTCCGGAAAAAAAAAATATTGGCAACAATGGTAAAGGGTTAAAAAATTATTTTGGAAGCCATCAAGTAGAGTTGCTAACATTTTAATTTATACCGGAGCATTTTTAGCCCCGTCTTATAATCCATACCACTTATTTTTCAGAGTATTTTTCATTTTTTTTATTTTATCGTAATTAGACATTGGAGAAAAGTATTTTATAAATAAAGTGGTGCAAAGATAAAGGCGGGGCTAAAAATGCTCCGGAATAAATTAAAGTGTTGTCAACGAGGAATTAGGTAAACAAATAGTCTTTAGAAAAATAACCACAATCTAAATTTTTATAACCCTCTTTTAGTTTTATTTTCACTAAAAAGTCATTTTTTGAAGGTTTACATACATTGATATATTTGAACAAGACTAGAAATGCACAAAATAATAGCATTAATAAATATAACACTCTTCTGGAACTGAAAAGTTGTTTTCTTGCTTAGAAATAAGAGTCATATATACTTTATCCAAAAGCAACAACTATTTCCAATTAATGGAAATTTAAAAGTTTTATATATATATATAAGCATATCATCAGATTTAAAATATGTTCAATGAAGTAGATTGTACTTAAGTTTACTCTTTTGTTTTTTCACAATGTCTCTTTGAGTTTCACCTTCTTGTTTAAATTGCACTTATTAACAAATTTTCTATGCGTATCATTACTTTTTTAAAAACTTGATTTACCCTACACATCAACTCTATACGTAAACATACCTGCCAACACTCTTATTAATATTCTGTAGCATTGTTGGTACTCGCCCCTTTTTCCACACCACGTTACTTTTAGGGTAAATTTCCCCAAATGTAAGTACGATTAAATAAGAAGAAAAATACTCTTGAGAAAGGCAGGTGTGAAGAAAAAGAAAGGCGGGTACTAACTGTACTACGGTCATATCTGCCAACATCCTAATTATGAAACGGAAGATTTTTATTACATGCCCGTTTTCCCACACCACTTTAATTTTAGAGTGGTGTGGTATCGCATCTCCAAGTATAGTTACGATTAAATAAATAAAAAATTACTCTGAAAAAATGACTTGTGTCAAAAATATCTTCCTTTTATTAATGAGATAATTGGCAACTATGCTATGGTAAACCTGCCAATTATTCTAATTTATTCCATAATACAGGGGTCGTAGTCTCCGCTTTTTTTACAGGACACTGTGCATTTTTTGCTAACACAATTTTTATACAATAATTTCTACCGTATTTAATTATGAAATATTATTTTAAAATACAATAAAGCTTTCTGCAAGAAAAAAAGTGATGGCAGAACAGGTAAAAATTTCTCATTTCTGAAAGTGTCCCGAAAAAAGGTGGAGACTACGACCCCTCCCGTAATAGCATTAGGCTTCGCATTTTTTTCACAACCGTATAATTGTAGAGTAATATTTAGCAACATTTACTCACGATTAAATAAGAAGAATATTACTCTATAAATATACTGGTCTGAAAAAAAGGCGTGGACCGACGCTATTACGGAATAAATTTGAATAATTGACAGGTTTACTCCAAAGTATTAACCCTTTGCGCTCGGTATATTTTCCTTAAGACACGCCTTTTGGCGTTCCTATAAAACGTCACACGTATAGTTTTCAACTTACTACCTTTTGGCTACTGAAAAATTGCAATAATTTGTTTTATTTTACTTCATCATTAAATAAAATAAATCTTTCTGTTAAAATTTTTCGGTAGCCGAAAGGTAGCATATAGTTACACATTTTAGAAAAATAAAATTTCATTTGCAGAGGAACACCTTAAGGCGTGGTTCGATTTTTTAATGTCCCCTCAGAAGGGACATACGAGCGATAAGGGTTAAATACGATGTTGATAGGTATGCTTAAAAATGCCTTAAATGCTAATTTTTTTCAGAAACTATGTCAATGTTATAAATAGATACTGAACATTCGATAAAAATATTGAAAGAAACATTAAAATAAAAGTACAGTTGTAACTTTTTTATAGAGAGTAACGGATATTTAATTTAAAAATTTCTAATGCCTTACCAAATCGCTAATATTCTGCATATCTGAAATAGCAGGCTATATATATACATCTTTTTAAAATGAAATTACAAGGTTTTTTTTAACTAGGTCTTTTTGTATATTTGCCTATAATGTAACAAGTGAAAGTATGAATTAAAAAAAAATATATATAGTTTACATTAATTCTATCAGTAGTATAAAAAAAGTTATTTGTCATCTCTGCCACCGCGTTGTACGAGACTTAACTCTATAGTGTTTTGATTGAGATTAATTTTTTTTTCCTGTTTAGAGAACAACATTCACATTTAAGACTCATTTACGATAAAATATAACAAATATATATTTTAATTTTCTACAAATAAAAATATGGCTTTTCTACCCCTGCACAGGGGTGCACGAGTTTCCGTTTCAAGACGGAACACTGAGACCAGTACTTTTTATCAATAATTTCTATTGTACTCAATCGCAATAAATTACTGATCAAATATGATAGAAATTATTGATAAAAAAAATATGGTGCTAGAGTTCCGTCTTGAGACGGGAACTCTTGCATCCTTGCCTCTACATCAATTAATTTTAAATGTATGGATCAATTTCGATTTATTAATATTTTACACTTCTTAACCCCTTCCCGGCTTATCCGGGGCTAGTAAACAAACAAGGGTGCAAGAGTTTCCGTTTGAAAACGGAACACTTGCACCAGTATTCTTTAACAATAATTTCTATCACATTTGTGCAGTAATTTATTGTGATAGAAATTATTCATAAAGAATACTGGCGTCAGTGCTCCTTTTTGAGGCGGAAACTCTTGTCATCCTGCGAATAAATTGAGCCGGCAAAAAGTTGAATCTGCATGTTACGAAAAAAAATATGATTCTTTTTAGAAGGATTTCCATCTTCTGCTATGTGAGAATACTTTCTGATACAAATTTCTTATACAACACTAACGGGGATAAATACATGACTATTACTGATATATGCATCTCGCGATTAAAAGAGTCAAGATAAAATTATACTCTATGCATAAATTAGGTTTTAAAAGCTAACTAAATAGTAACTATATAAACAAATAATTTAATAATAATTAAAGAGTATAAATAAATAGAAAAAACTTATATATATATATATAAAGATAATATATATGTATATTGTCTTTAATTGTAGTTGATAGTATATATCACGAATTCTCTTCAGTTTATACAGTGAAACATCTGAAAGGTCACCAGAGCCTAGTTTTTCTCGGCCCTAAAAAATTTCCATAGGATTTAATTCTAGTTTATCGTCTTTAAAGTTCTGTGTATAGTTGTATGAATCTCTTTTATTTATTTGTTTGTTTTGCGAGAGCCGGTCGTTTTATTTTTCCCATTAACTTGAACTAACTATCGTCCGATATGAATGAATATTTGTCACATTCATTTAACATTAGCATCCTCATATTTTGACAACTTATAACTCTACCAAAAATTGAGAGAAATATATAAACGAGTTGATTTTATCCAACCCCTTCCCTTCAAAATAAATAAATAAGTAAATAAAAAATTGGTGTTGGTTTTGAAAAAAAAAAAAAAAAAAAAATTGTTGCAAGTTTTAACCCTTTGTTGGACCTACTTAATTTCTCTTCTTTCGTAAGCTTTGCCAAATTTAGGAACTTTTTGTTCAATATCCACCACTAAATTTTAACTGTAACGGTTGCCTAATCACTTCAAAGGTTATTCTTCCACGGTCTATACCACATATCATCCTCTAAATTATTGGTGAGAGTTGAATAAAGAATCCCTAAATTTGGCAACACTGTTTAAAGAGTAAATTTGAATGTAATTGCTTCTAAGTGACCAATGTTGACTTTGTCGAAATAAAACACATAAATGACGCTTAGACTAAAAATTAAAAGTTAATCCTAGTATTTCCTGCCAGGAAACTTAAGCGGAAATTAATAGATTAATAGGGACCTCTTATCTACTTAGAAATGATGCTATGCTGAAAATTTGATCCCGGATATAAAAGAATTCTTAGCAAACAATATTAATGATTATTATAAAGCTGTGTAGAAAAAATAATGTAAATTTGAATAATTAAAAACACTTTCGTGACCGCTGAAGTAGCTTCATGTCATTTTAAAATCTGTAACTACGCTAGTGGGCGTTTCATTTGCGATTTGTATGTTACTATGTTTCTTAAGAATATTCTTAATATTCATACTTATTCAATCAAAATGAATACAAATACCTTAAATAGAAACTGTATAATTGTGATGTACGTTCATCATTTGTAACATAACTATAGATACAGAGAACCTTGTTTTAAAATAATGTTGCTTAAAAGAATAACGTCTATGGGTGGCACTTACTATCAGAGTAAAAAAAATGCGGTCTCGAAAGTGTTAATTTATAGTACTTATAGCTTGAATTATGATTTACTGTATGACTTCTATTGAAAGGTCCCATCACTAAAAGCAGAGTTCCCAACTTTTATATTTTATTCCGGTGCATTATTAGCCCCGTCTTTTTTTCATACCAGTAATTTTGAAAATTGATTTTCTTCTTATTTTATTGTTGTCAGATATTGCATACTTGCCAACATACTAATTAATATTCCGTAGTATTGTTAGCCCCGCCTTCTTTTTCACACCGGTATCTTTTTAGAGTACTTTTCTTCTTATTAATCGTAATTGCAATTAGAGAATATTCTCTAAAAATTTATTGGTGTGAAAAAAAGGGCGGGGCTAACAACACTACGGAATATTAATTAGGATGTTGGCAAGTATGGATATTGGAGAGAAATATTCTACAAAAATTCGGGTGGAAAAAAGAAGGCGGGACCAAAACAGCTCCTGAATAAATAATAAATTTGGCAATTCTGCTAAAAGGCGAATTTTCGATCACATAATGAAAGATTTCTCTATATATTTCTTTAGGATTTTTCTCCGCATATTTCTATGGGAGGTTTCACTGTATAATATGAAGATGTAATAATGTGAATTTATCTTTATGTATGCTTTTTTAGATAATACTAGCATTTTCAGATAGTTTAGACTAAAAATTTCATTTCTACGAATTATTATTTCAAAATACTTCATTCTTTAACGAATGTTTTCAAGAAATAATATTTCTAATTAATTTCATTTAAGCACTATTCAAAAATATATTCGACATTTATTTTTCTGCAATAAAAAGAGAAAAAAAGTAAGTAAATAAATAAATAAAAAATAAATACAAGTAAAAACATCAATGTCATTTTTTTTTTTTTTTTTTTTTTTTTTTTTAAGTTTCATTTTTGAAAATTCTAGTAGAGGTATTAAACATGTGTGTGCTCCTATAATATTTTATACCAGGATTATTTCAATTGAAGTTTAAATCATTTTGTTTGTTAGACAGAGTCCCGATCTAAATTAAGAGGATTGGGACTAAGTTCAATTTTCGCTCACTCCAATTAAAAGGTGCAATTGACTTTCAGCCGTACATTTTATTTCATCCGGGATAAACTTCCGTAGCAAAGAGAGAGCATTTATGCAATGTAAATTTCCCTCAGTTTTGAATTATGACTATATGCTTTGTATTATGAAAATAATAAAATATTTAGGATACAAGCCGTTTCTGTTTTTTACACGCAAAATTAAAATTTACGTCAAAATGAGTTGATATTTCATTAATATTGATAATGAAGTCATTCACGTAAAATATAATCGGTAAAATTTGAAAAAAATTCAAAATTTATATGAATATCAAAATTCTTACATTTTTAAATTTGTTTTTAACTTTGAAATTAAAGAAATGAAAGAATGCGAAAACATAGAATGATGGGGGTGTTGGTGTTAGGGATTAAGGCCGATTGACAACACTGGGGTCCTAGGCCTGAGGGGGAGTGCCTTCCGTGGAGGTCTTTCTAAGGGGTCCTAGCCCGTATTTACGCAAGTTTCGGAGGAAACCACGGAAAACTCCGAACGGCTAGGCCGACGAGCGCGACCGGGGATCGAACCCGGCACCTCACGTCTACCAGCTTTGAGCCCAGAACCGCTCGGCCGCTGGTGGGCGCGAATGATGGGGGAGAAAAACTGAAAGATGCTTTAATATTTTATTTTAGAAAACTAAGAATATGGTGTTAAAAATATTTTACGGAAAAATACAATATCATTCATTATAATAATAATAATAATAATAATAATTTATGCAGTTTAGAAAAGCAACTTTTTCTGTTATCGGGATATACATGTTATCAACATCTTATGAAAATTCATTGAATTGATGCTCTCTCTCTCTCTCTCTATATATATATATATATATATAAGATCATTTTTCCTAATGTATCTAATATTAATTTTTATAAATAAAAACACTAATTCTCTTTTGAATAAACATGTTCTAAATAAAATTTCTTGTTTATTTCATAACGAAGAATTCAATTAATTCAGGGTAGTTACAGGTCACGTTTTTTCCCTGATTCTTCCACCAACACTTTTCTTTCGGAATTTTTAATAGTATAGTTGCACCATTAATTAAGTAAAAATTATCATATAAATATTTTGGTGGAAGAATTGGGGAAAAAAGGCGGGTGTGTAACCACCCTGTAATTAATCTAGCATTTTATAGTAATAACATTCAAATAACTTTTATTTATATTCCATTAAAAATATGTTTTTGTAAGTTTCATAGTTATTCTAATTTTAATTATTATAGCATACCTGTCAACATCTTAATTAATATTCCGCAGTGTTGTTAGTCCCACATTTTTTTTTTTTTTTTTTTTTTTTTTCATACCAATATCAGAGCTGCCAACCTAACCCGGAGGATCGTTAACAGTGTCCCCCTTTTTCTACACCAGTCTTTTAAAAAAATATATTTTTCTTCTTAACCCTTATCGCTCGTATGTCCCTTCTGAGGGGACATTTAATAATCGAGCCACGCCTTAAGGTGTTCCTCTGCAAATGAAATGTTATTTTTCTAAAACGTGTAACTATAGGCTACCGGAAATCGTTAACAGAAAGATTTATTTTATTTAATGATGAAGTAAAATAAAACAAATTATTACAATTTTTCGGTAGCTGAAAGGCAGTAAGGTGGAAACTATACGTGTGACGTTTTAAAGGTACGCCAAAAGGCGTGTCTTACTGTTCAAAATAGGAAAATATGCCGAGCGCAAAGGGTTAATTCATCGTAAATATATTTGAAGAGAATTACTCTAAAAATTAAGTGGTGTGAAAAAAGGGGCGGTACTAACAAACCTCTGGATTAGGTTAGCAGCTCTGCCAGTATATTCTCCAAATGTAATTGCGATAACAAAAGAATAAACATTTTGTCAAAAAATACTGGTGTGAGAATAAAGGCGTGATTAACGTAATATTAATTAGGATGTTGACAGGTATGATTACCCATATAGCCACTGATATCCATTAGACATCTAAATTACATTCAAATGATCCATAAAAGTTAAAAATATCTAAAAAATGTCCATTTAAAGTCCTGGATATCCTGTACTAATTGTAGATATCTATTAGATGTTTAAATATAGACGACATTTAGGCGTGCCTTTTTCGATATCTAATAGATGTAACATGTTAGATTAAAACAAGATTTAGATATTTTCAATATCTATTAGATCTAACATGTCCAATTGTTGGAGATTTGGAGATTTATCGGATATGCAACAGACATCTAATAGATGTAAAAAAGAGTGGCATTTGCCGTTCTAATAGATATCTGTAGGATATTTATAGAAGTTTAGTGGATCATTTTCAAACATTTATACGGGTTTATAGATTGCTTATAGATTTAAGTGGCTGTGTAGGATAGCTGTTAAACACCAACTTTTTTTTTTTTTTTTTTTTTTTTTTTTTCCAAACGACGTTTCTTATTTATTTCATAATTAAGCTCCCATTTAGTTTACCTAGCACTTTCTAGTTATTATATTCAAGAATTATTTATGTACATTTCACTGTGCAACTCAAAAATGTCTTACGAGTTCAAGAAATTTGTTTTTTGCCCTGAATTTATTTATTAGAGTTTCTAAACTGTGTTACTGTCAAGTTACCTTGATTTATGCTTATTTCGTTCACCTCTTTTTAATTTATAAAATCATTGAATATTTCAAAAAATAATAAACTACATTACATACTCTACACATTAATACATACTCTTTAATTACTATGATACAGATTTATATTCTTTAATTACTTCTGTAACAGAATAAGTTTTTACCTTTTTTTTTTTAAAGAAATTAAAAACTATTTCCGCTATTCATTGTAATATAAATATTAAAGCAGTGGCAATAAATATATAAGTGCGTACATTTATTTAAAATTTTTTTGTATTATTTGTCCTTATTATAATAAACGTTAACTTCATTTTTGATAGAAAATCCCAAGTTTCACGACACACATACAAAGAAAGAGATGGTAGTCTTTATTTAATGTAAGTGCGCATTTTCGCATTGTTTATATAATTTGTTAAATGTTTTAATTATTTTATAATTAAAAGTTTTATAAACAAATCTAGCTCCCCCCCCCACTCAAAATAGAAATTTTGAACTCATGTCGAGTAATATGCTAATTATATATCCCTCCTCTAGACGGGCATATGCAGATTTTTTAAGGATAACTAAAAAACTTTACACACATACAAAGAAAATAACGAGAAAATGTTTGAAATAGGAATGAAAATAATAAAAATTAATTAAGCACTATAGACCTAAATTTTCATATTTATGTAAATCCAAACCATCTTCACCGTAAAACATATGGTTACGAGATTAAAATTTTCCGTAGAAGAAAATTATATTGTCATTTTCGAATGCAAATATTTAACTAAATTTGAACTTCACTTCTATTTCTATTTAAAAATGATTTATTAAGTCAACCATAGATGAGTTTTCTACTAGTAACATTAAACTTATGAACACACCTTATAATAATATTTTTGAGGTATCCCTCGTAAAAAACAAAATTTTCCATTTTTGTCATTTACGTTTTCTTTCTGAAACTTATTTCTCCCTCAAAAAAAAAAAAAAAAATCTTTTTACATTTTGTTTTTCTAAAATATGTATTATTTGCTTTTTTAAGTGATATAATTTTATACAGAAATTTATTATTTAAGAACGTATGTAAATATATATTTTTATAAAAATGTAAAAGTGAGTAAAGAAAAAGACAAGCTACAAGGAGGATATACAGAAAAAAAAAGAAAACTGAAAACTTTTTTTTTTTTTTTTTTTTTTTTTTTTTTTTTTTTTCTTGGGAGATATTTATAAAATACTAAGACATCACAGACCCACTGGATAAACATTATTGGGAGAAAATCTCACCATTGACTGACCAAGCCTCTCTAGTTTAATCCTCTGTACTCGAAGCCATTTCCTCTTGGGAATCCTCAACTCGAAGCGATTTTTGTATATTTGGTAGATTCCTTGCAGCTAATTTGACATGATTTCACACCCAAATTAACGTATAAAACTTTTATATTTAAAACTTTTATATATCTTTATACTTCAAAGTAGGAAGTTTGTTAAACATTAATCTTCATATTGTTACTTTGTTTGGTATTTTATAAAACAGTCTCGTCTCTAAGATGTATCCCCTGCTTGTAGGGTAAGCATATCTAGAGCTGCCAACCTAATCCGGCAAATTGTTAGTACCGCCCCTTTTTCTACACCAGTCATTTCTTAGAGTTTTTTTCCTTCTTAATTCATCGCAAATATATTTGAAGAAAATTACTTTAAAAATTAAGTGGTGTAGAAAAAGGGGCGGTACTAAATATTTGCCGGGTTAGGTTGGCAGCTCTGCATATCAGCTAACATTTTAATTAATATTCCGTAGCATTTTTAGTACCCATCCCTTTTTTCCACACCACTTCATTTAAAAAGTAATTTTCTCCAAATTTAATTACGATTTAATAAGAAAAACAAATATTAAAAAAAAAAGACTGGTGTGAAAAAAACTAACAGTACAACGGATTATTCATTAGAAGGTTGGGAGATATGGGTAAGAATTGCAGTAATATGTTTTTTATTTTTTTTTCTCCAGATAAATTTTGTTGAGAGAACCTTGCAATCATTTTCAACTCTTGTTAGAAAAACATGTATTTTCCATTCAATTAGATTATCTCAAAACTGTAGGCTGAAGTAAAAGCTCAATCTCGTGTCTCGCGAAAATTTCTTCTCAAGTGGTTAATCAAAAGTTTTACTTACTACCAATAAGTACGCGGTTACTAGCTTATCTGCTTCTTTACTGGCTTATGAATAACATAAAAATTTATGAATTAGATATTTACTCCCCTCTCTCCCCCACAAAATAGCTTTTACTCTCATTTCAAGGACTTTCTTAGAACACAATATATTCAAGAATATTGATAATATCGAGCAAAAGCACTCGTATATTTTATATAGTTTATAACAGTTGTCTTTTTTACAGTAACCTAAATACTATCTCGTAAAACCTTTTTTTATGGTAGTTATTCTCGAATTATCCCAAGTGATCAAAGATATGACGATTCATTTGTCCTTCCATGCTAGAACTAATATATTATAGTTGCGATATGCAGGGACTGATTTAGACCGGGGCACACATTATTTATACTTACACCATTATTTTTTAAGCAATACTTTCCTCTTATAATAAACAAAATATTCTCATTAAAAATTATTTTAAAATAATTCTGGTGTCTAATAACCATGAGTAAATTTCATTGTTTTACACCGTTCATTTTTTATAGAAATAATTTCCTAGTCAAAACGTGGAATTCCTATGATATTCAGTAAAAAATAATTGTAAAGATATTCCGGTGAGAGAGTGCCCCGGCCTAAATCAGGCTCTGGCGATATGCTATTGTAAATTCTTTCTTTCTTCCTTTTTTTTTTTTTTTTTTTATTATTATTATTACACATGGCAGTTTTTTCCGTTTTTTCCGTTTTTTCAGGATCCTAGATAAGCTATATTTCAGTTTGCATATTTCTTGAGCAAAGATATAATTTGTAAAACACTGATCCATGAGCAGATGGTGTCTCGAGCACCGAGAATTTGATTCAACATCAATGTGTAAAAGTGCACTGGAATTCTGGTTAATGCCGAAAGGTGCAGGTATTATCAAATCCTTTGTTGTCATATCTTCTTAGCTGCCAACTTGTACGTTTTTTTTTTTTGCTACCAGGAATTTTTTATAGAAATTTTTAACAATCATTTTATCAATTTCCTTCGATTAATCATATATAAATAAATAAATAAATATATATATATATATATATATATATATATATATTTATTTACAAAGAAATACTGGTGTTAAGAAACTTTACAAGTTGGCGCCTATGGACCTTCATAATAGGGCAGAATACCATAACCGTTGAGAGGGAGTGTTAGAATATGCCATCTTGTAAAATTTATTACCCCATTTGGTTGGTTTCTCCTGTTCGTAGGCAATGAATTAAACCTGATCTTTGAATCTGGGAGTGGACAAAGCCACACAAAACTGATCTCTTGGTGTAAAATAATTCAATAACTTTATGTGTATTACTGACAGCAAACATATTCTTTGATTTACGATTTGTATCGAAATTATCTTCAAACGACGCATCATAAAATGCCGCTAAATCTGTCTCTCGTGAATGTGTTTGAATAAAAAGAATTATACCTAACACTGTTTCTCGATCTTTTAACTTTGCCCTCGGCCAATTTATTATTAGTGAAATAAATGCCCAGAATTCTTCAATCGTCACATCATACCAAATTAGCCATATAAAATGCGATGATATATTCTTTCCTTCAAGCTTCCTTGCAGAGTAATTATTATATTTTCATGAAATATTTCATTAATATGTTGACCAGTAATAAATAAATAAATAAATATATATATATATATATATGAATATCCTTGTAGTCCCACGGATCTTTCGCCGTGTACAAACGATATTTTTTTATGTCATTTTTTCGGATTCTGTCCAAGTTATCCATTGTGTGGTTGAGGAGGGCCTGTTTGAAAGAACGTCGAGCTCGTAATCGGAAAACTGCAGTTTCGATATTCGAGTCGGGCAAAGACCTTCGTGTACATTTATGTTGGATGATACACGTAAAATCTATCGTGGTTGCAATGTCCTCCATGTTTTGAAAAATTAATATCTTTGGGGATTACCGAAGCGGGGAAGCTGTTCAACCTGTGGAGGAGCCGTATCCCCGTTATTTATATATATTTATTATTATTATTATTATTATTTTGAAATGTGTTGTCTGGCACCATTAAAACATAAAGATTTCAAAAAGTCCAGATATACTTTAATCAATCTTACTCTTTTATTGAGAATCCCTTTAAAAAGTACTGTGCTCATTTCTATGTAGAATTCTCTCTCTCTCTCTCTCTCTATTTTTAATTTTCAGATGTTTTAAACATCCTAGCAATAAAATTGTGACTTTGAATAACATATCAAGTCATTCTGAGAATATTTAGGAAACGAAAATCCGAGCAGAAAGCGAACAGAAAAATAAACAGACAGAAAAAACGAAGTCATGAACACATTATAGTTAAGTTAGAAAGTTAAAAAACAAACTTTGACGGACATGCTAACTCATGAAACAATATAAATATGTGAAAAAAAAATGTAGGAATACATTGGTTTAATTTGATAAAAGTGCAGTTTCAAAGTAAAAATATTAATAATATTACTAATAATATTAATAAAAAAAATTTAAATGTCAACATACGTTTCGATAACACTCGTTATTTTTTTCAAGACTGATTTAGTCCAATCAGTCTTGAAAAAATACCAAGTGATAAAGAAATATATGTTCACATTTCAACGGTTTAACTTTTAATTATATTTAGATAGACGTAAAAAGAATTGTTTTATCATTTACTATCTTCATTTATAAACGAAGGCAGTGGGAAAAAATTCGGACCGGACATGGCCTGGGTAAAATTTAATTTAGTCCCGTCTCGGTCCGAAAATATAGAAAAAAGAAAAAAAAAAAAAAAAAGAAAAAAGAAAGTCCGTGAATACGAGACGCGACAGTTTCTTTCCTTTTCTACTGTAATTCGGAATCGGAATCTCGCATGCAATGGAAAATTCTACGGGTAAGATAAAAAGAAAATATCCTGACAAATTCAGAAAAATCCTCCCATTAATGTACTGAGATATCCTGATCGCATTTCTAAGTGAAATGAATTCTCATTAAGTTCCACATTTTGATTATGTAAGAACATAGCCCTGTGTCCACTGCTGGTTCTTCCCCTCAGAATGAAATGATTTAATAGCGGGCAGTAGCGCTGTCCACATTACTGGAAATGATGCCATATTGTGGTACCTGCGGTTTGCACCCTTTGAAATGGTATATACATAGCTGCCAAGCAGTGTTGCCAGATTTGGGGACTTTTTTATTCAACTCTCACCAATAATTTTGAGAAGTGATATTTGCTATACATAATAGACGTTTATCTTTCGAAGTGCTTAGGCAACCGTTACAATTAAAATTTAGCGGCGGGGGTTGAATAAAAAAGTCCCCAAATCTGGCAACACTGCTGCCAAGTTTTCTTAATTTATTACGGAATGCTGTTAGCCCCGCCCTTTTTTTCACACCGTAATCTTTTTAGAATAAATTTATTCATATTTAATCGTAGTTATATATTGAAGAAAATTCTTCTACAAATATTACGGTGTGAAAAAAGGGCGGGACTAACAACATTCCGGAATAAATTAAAAAACTTGATAGCTATGTATAGACTACGAAAAACTTAAAAATTTAATACAATAAGTAAATTTTGCATACTTATTTTACTCATATGAAAGCAGAAGTTATGAGAGATTAATTCAAAATAAGCACATGCAAAGCAAACCAAATTTGGCTTCCTTTATTCAAAACTGCTAGAAATGATCATAAAATGACATAAATATCACACTCTTTGAATTGATCTCATTCTAATTGGTGGCTCGAAAGCTTCGTAGTTCAAGACATTAATAGCAGAGAGTTATAACACCGACCTTGAGCATAAGGCGAATTAGAAATCTTTAAGTTCAAAAAGTGTCCACTAAGTGTTGCCAAATTCAGGAACTTTTTTATTCAATAATCACCAATAATTTTGAAGAATGATGTTTGATATACATGATAGACGAGTAATCGCTAGAGCATATATTTGACTAAAGAGCGTATCTTTTATTGAATAATATAACCAAAATAAAAATTAAAGATGAGTGCTTTTCAAGTTTTTATCAATGAAAGTCACATGTCATGCCCCTCAACACACTTTCGGAAAAGGGGTGTCAACGATTTTTCGCTATGTCCTTAGTTGCCAACTTAGAACCTTTTGGCTACCAGAAAATTTATTTATTTATTTTTTTTATATTTTATTTAATCAGTGAAAATTGTTACAGTTCACTGATTAAATAAAATAATTATTTCTATTAAATTTTTCCGGTAGCCAAAAAGTGCTAAGTTGGCAACTATAGCTGTTTCATCCAATTAGGGACGGATCTAGCCATTTCATTCGTCACACGTCCGATGAAAATCATCCCCAATCTTCGTTCCCCTTTGAAAAGGAACTTTAGTATTGAATGCGCTCGCTAGTCAAATATATATGCTCTAGAGATTAATCTTCGATTTGATTAGGCAAATAGTATAATCAAAAATTAGTGTTAGATATTGAATAAAAAAAGTCCCTAAAATTGGCAACACTGTGTCCACTATTGTTATAGTGTCTTGCACTGGTACACTTATGTATTTAAAAAAGAATAAGTGAGACACAGTGTTAAAGGAAAACAGCTGTATTTTTAATTTACAGTATTAAAACTGCTAAAATTAAACGACCAAATGAAAAATTATGTTAAAAATTGAAGAAACCATATCATCCGTTTTAAGAAATCAATTTAAAAAATTTAGAAAACTAAGTGTATGGCAACTTTGCATAACTCTTTTGATCGCTACATATTAATTTGTCAGCTAAATTGTCAGATAAGACTGAGACGAAAGTGTTTCATGAAAATACTTTTGCAGATTCCACAATTCATCAAAGAACTATTTCTTATATGCCATGAATTTATGTTGAGAATTTTGAATAGAATTCCATCGTAGATGAATTGCATTTAACAAGCATGCACCCATTAGTTCATTTAATATCTTTTTCTGAGCAAAATGAAAGCTAACAGTGGCATTATTCCAAATCCTTGATACTAAGAACGACATTACAGACATCAAGATTAGTATTTACAAAAGACTTCAAAAGAAAAATCTCTCCATTTTTTATGAGAGAATGTATCTAGGATGATATCGTGAGTTTTCTTTTTCTTTTTTTTTTCCTGGGCCTTTCAAAGTGCTATTCTTAGCAAGCATTTACGTTTTTTTTTTTTCAATGGTTTTCAAGGCCTTATTAATTATAGCCTTAATTCTTTTTTTTTTTTTTTTTTTAAATAAAATATTTTACTGTATTTGAGGTAGTTGAAAAGCTATAAAGAATATTATTTAATCAGAAATTTATTATACTGTAAATATGTAAATTGGATTGTGTGATAATACCATTTTTTTGATATGTCATTGATTAAAGTCATTTGCGTAAGTTTATGAATTTAATAAACATCACTTGAGTGAGTATTAATGAGGGCTGTTTAATCAGATTTACAAAATTCCATGTTTCTTTAATTTATGTTTAAAAATTCTAAAAACATAAATGTATTTATTTTTAGGAATATACTTTATTTTTAATTTTCTCTAAAATAAACTAATGTTATTACGGTATCATGCACTCAGTGTTGCCAGATCTGGCGGATTTTTTATTCAATATCCACCAATAACATTTAATTGTAACTTTTGCCTAATCACTTCGAAGATTAATCGTCTATTATGTATATCAAATATAACTTTTTAAAATTATTGGTGATTATTGAATAAAAAATCCGACAGATCAGGCAACACTGCATGCACTAGATCGTAGCCTCCTAAACTAGATGCCTTCCACGGGGCTCGGAAACTTGACAACAGTTCAAGCGGTAGATTGCGCCATCTAGTACAGATAGCACGACTTTTTTATTCAACTGTCACCAATAATATTAAGATGTGGGATTCGATATACATAAAAGTCGCCTTTTATGTATAGCAAATCCCACTTTTAAAAATTTTTGGAGGTTGTTGAATAAAAAAGTCACACAATCGGTACCAGGTGGCGCTGTCTACCGCTTGAACTGTTGCCAAGTTTCCGAGCCACACGGAAGGCATCTAGTTTAGGAAGCTATGACTAGATATATAGTTAATGTTTTTAACCGACTTCGAAAAGGAGGAGGTTCTCAATTCAAAACGTATGCATTTTTTTGTTTGTTAGCTCATAACTTCTCAACGGATGCTCCGATTTTGATACTTTTTGTTTTGTTGTAAAGGTCATAGTCTGAAATTGGTCCCATTGTAATATCTTTACGATCTAAAGAAAATACAGGGCATCCAAAAAGCCAGTTCCAATTATTTTAACTGTTGAATGGCTGCAGCTATAGTCATGAAAGTGGTATGTAAGTATAGTAAAGTCGCCATGCCCTACGAGATTCAACAGCTCACAGCGCACCTGGTAGAAAATAGTTGAGTTTTCGTTCCTATCTGGAAAACGGTTCCAGATGGGGGACAAAAAGAATTACAAATTCGTAGAGTATCATTAATTTAGTACGAAATCACAGTTTGTAGACACTAATGCTAAAAATAGAACGCTTAAAACGTGCATTTGTTTGTACGCAATGTCCTGTTCTGTGCACACTTGAACTACGTTGCGCAGGTTGTACCGTAGCGGGTGATACGTATGCTATGTAGTTCAAAGTACGATCACTGTAAGCGATCACATCGATTGCGCATAGTCGTCTTTAACCGACTTCACAGAGGGAGTTCTTAATACAAACCATATATATACATATACATATACATATATATTTTCATTTTTGTTGTAGATCTTATCTTGAAATAGCTTCAATTATGATTTCATTAAGATCTGAGCAAATTACAGGATGCTCACAAAGTCCATTTTCATGCTTTTAACTGCTGAACGGCTGCAGCTACACTCTTAAAAGCAGCATGTAAATATAGTAAAGAGGTCATGCGCTACGATATGCGACCGCTTACATCGCCACTTGAGGGAAATAGCGTAGTCAGCATTTCTATTTCAAGAACAGTGCGAGATAAGAGAAAAAAGTAATTTACAAAGTTGTAGAATATCATCAATTTAGTACAGAAAGACACTTTATAAATATGAATGTTAAAAACAGAATGTTTAAATATGCATCTGTTTGTTCACAGTTTCCTGCACTGTAACATGCCGAAGCGAACTTATAATCAAAACGACCTTTATTTTGATGTTTAAACGTCAGCTGAAATGCATATTTGGATTCTTATTTGAACTATATGCTGTGCACATTCCAGCGTTACGGGTGACACTTACACTCTGTAAAATCCAATCAAAATCGAGATATACGTTGAAGTTATTGTTATTTATATCTTTTCCATGTCTGTTTTAATTTATTAAAAATATAAACTAATTTTTTTTCCTCTAGAGCCTCGTTTGATAGCTTTATATGAATACCAGAGTCATCGATTCTTTTCAAACTGCTTTTCTTTTGAAGTATATAATTCATATATTTACTGATACTTTATTCGTTTATACTACATGCTTAACAGGATTATTGGTTTGAATGCAGTGCATCCGTTCTTTACATTACTAAAATCTTTTGAATTTAATGTATGTGGATTCAATAGATAGTTTTTTCTCTTATCGCATAAAGGCAAGAAAAATGACATAAATTAAAAATGCAGTATTTGAGAAAAATCAACTCAAAGATAAGGCATTGAGTAGAATAAGACTGACAGAACTGCCTCTCGAGTGGACAATCTTCGAGATGAAGATATCAAGTTTTTTTGCACACATTAAGGGATTTCATATTTTTTCAGTGACATAAACTCGAAATTGGAAATTGCCATTTTTTGAGCTGAGCACTTTTCTTGCAGGTTGCGATATGTGAAACCGTCGTTGAATGTCTTCTCATGTTCTGCTATAAATACATTTTCACTGAAAGGAAAAAAAAAAAAAATCTTTTTGTAAAAAAAATAGAACCGACTCCAAAAAGCAGCTCTTATTCAAAGAGTTAAAAATAAAATGAAATTGTAAATTGCGCCTAAAAGTATGAAATAAATTACTTCGCCAAACAACATAAAAACAACACTATAATTAATCTTAACTTTTGAAGTCGATGCAAAATTAAATAAAAACTCATACTTTTATTCAATACAGAAATCAAATTCTGTTCAAAATATACATCCCACTCTGCCATCTGAAAAAGATAGCCTAAAGCTACTTTTATTCATACAAACAATTAAGATTTCGTAAGCTGCAGAAGTTTGCGGAGTTGGTATTTGCTATCCTTGTCGAAAAAAAGATCGCCAAATCATGGTTATTTTAATGAGGCATATGAATAGAGCAATCAAGAAATGAATCAATATTTCGTACTATATATATTACGAAAATATAAATCTCGCGTGTATATTTTTGTATTACGATTTGATCGACAAATCCAAAAATCACCAAGGACGACATATACCAAAGCTACACCAAGTTTGCAAAGAAAATTCCGTTAACTTCGTAGAAGCATGAATACCGAATTGTGAAGAATGTTTATTATTCTATGTAGATGTTACTAATGCACCAATTGTATTCAGTGATAAAATGATAAAGTAAATTTTGAAGATGGATCATTCGAAACAAGCATTTGTATCTATCGCTCTAAAACAAATGCGAATAAATAAATAAATAAATAAATAAATAAATAATAATAAAAAAAAAAATTAAATTTTATTTAACTTTGCGCCGACTTCAAAAGTTATGATTAATTATAGAGTTTATGGGGTTTGGCGATCACATACTTTTCGGCGCAATTTACAATTTCATTTTATTTTTAATTGTTTGAATAATGCTTTTTGAAGTCGGTTCTGTTTTTGTTACAAAAAGATTTTATTAAAATTCAATTTTTAAAATACGATGTTTTATAATTACTGAATGAATTGATAACTTATAAAAAGGCATCTTTTTTTTTTTTTTTTTTTTTTTTTTTTTTTTTTTCCTTAATAATAATTTTAACGTTTTCCCCCTCGAGGGAGTAAAGAGTTCCGTCTTTTCTGCCACCACTATTTTTATACAGAAACTTTTATCATATTTTAGTGATTCAGTTATCATTGTGATTTTATAAGTTAGAAATTTTTGTAGTACTAGTAGCAAAAAACGCGGAACTCTTTCATTCCTGCCCCCTCCTTTTTTTTTTTTTTTTTTTTTTTTTTTAACCACGCACTAGATATATTAAATTTCTATTTTTGTGATTCTTACCTTTCCAAAAAATAAAATGAAATAAAATAAATAATAAAAATAAAACAGCATAGATGCCAACATCCTAATTAATAATCCGGAGTATTGTTAGTACCCGCTTTTATTTTTTTTCGCACCAGTCTTTTTTCAGGGTACTTTTCTCCTTATTTTATCATAAATACATTTGAAGAGAATTACTTAAAAAATTACGTGATGCTGAAAAAGGGCCGGGTACAAACAATACTCCAGATTAGATTGGCAGCTATGAAAGAGAAAAACCAAGTTTATAAATAGTGCTATGGGCCATTGAAATATGAATTTACACACACGCTGAAACCTACACTGTAAAAAATTTCTGTAAATTTACTTAAATATTTGTCCAAAGTCTCTGTAAATTTACCATAATTCTTAGTTAAAAGTAAATAATCGAGATTCTCAATCTTTATTCTGTATTTTTATCTACTTTTATTATTTAATTTTTCAAATAATTTTTCAATTTCACTTTAGAAAAAGCATTCTAAGATATTAAATAATAATAAAAACAAACTATTATCCTGTGTATATTGCTATTTCAAACAGTAAGCTCCGCCTAACGAGTTTTCTAAAACATCACATTTTACTTGAGGTGTACGAACCTTTCATTATTCAAATACAAAGGAAAAAAAAAAAAAAAAAAAAAGAGGACAACATAGTTGAAACAAAAATTTAGTGGTGAAAAACTAGGAAAAATTATTTAATATTTAGGACGAAAAACTCAACATCTGAAGATCGGATGTATTTCTGTCTTGTGAAGTAAGCCTTTACACATACCTGCCAACCATCTCATTATGAATCGTAACATTTTTAGAACCAGCCTTTTTTTTTTCACACCAGTCCTTTTTTTAGAGCAATTTTATTCTTATTTATTCGTAACTAACTACATTTGGAGAAATTTAATCTAAAAATAAAGTGGTGTGGAAAAAGGGGAGTAACAATTTTACGATTATTAATGAGATGGTTGGCATGTTGGCAAGTATATTTTACACTTTTTTCTAAAACTTTACATCAGAAAACAAAATGGTTTTACATATTCTCGATTAAATCATTTAAATTTTGCCTTTAAAATCCCTGTAGTAGATGCCATTGACGTGTATGAATACCAGCGTCACGTATAGAATTAAATACGAATATGTAAAAAATATACATATATATTTTAGCATTTTCGCGACCGCATGATTTCATCTTTTTGACAGTAAGGTCCGCCTTGTGGGCGTTATTTTCTCAAGGTACAATATTTCAGAACATAATTTTCTGTACACACATTTACAATACAAATGGCTATACATTATAATTATATTCTTTCTAATCAATGTATTTGTACCCATAGCATATTTCATTGTAAAAATATGAATTAAGTATATACTAAAGAAATAAATAACATATAAATTGGGAAAGAAACGCCCACTGGAGGCGAGATACTTTACGTACGACACCATTCTGGCGTCGCCGGACGGCATAGTGTTAATTTTGTTTCAGCAATACAGAAGGTAGGGCTTGATTTCTTTTGGAATTCTTTCACAATCTGTCGCATGCATTGCAACAATTTTACAAAAATAAGTTAATTTGCGAAAGAAAAACATCGGAATGTTACTTATAAAACAATAAAATTAACATAAAAATAAATTAAAATAGTTTTGCGTCAGATTAAATACAGATATTTACTTATAGGTGATACAAATGATAACATGTGTTGGCCCCTAGCAGCAATAAAAAATGAAATATCACTGTAACTCGAAAAATAATGATAGACATGAGCTGTAAATTTGGAAACCTGTATTTTTGATGACGCCTGTTCTATTTGTGCAAAAATTAACATACATCCTAATTCATAATGTTTTCAAATATGAATTTATTAATAATTTTCATTATTCAAAAAATGTTTTCTAAAATATGCATGGAATATGTTTGTGTCACTCCATTCTAACAAAAAAAAAAAAAAGAAATCTTGAATATAATAATTTTTTGCAGGAAGTTAAAAATTTATGTTTCTCACATTCATTTAGCATTAGCATCCTCATATTTTGACAGCTTATAACTCTATGAACTATTGAGCACAATATCTGAACTATACCATTTTTCGGAAAAATTTAATCCAAATAATTTAAAAAAATTATCAAAATTGGGGGTTACCATTGAAAAAATGAAGTTGATGACAGTTTTAATATGTAGACGACCCCCTAATCAAAATCTAAATGTATCGTTTCGTTATGAACTAGACGTTATCATAAATTGATCGGTACCAACTACATGTTTCTACGATAAATTACGGCGAAATCAATCTGAGGGTGGCTTTTTTTTTTTTTTCCCGACTGTATTATCCAACATATTATTATGCTTACGTTTACAGTATGGAATGTATTTCTGTATTAAAAGTAGTCTACATGTTAAAAATTGCCCCAAATCTGATTTTTCAAATGATAACACCTTTTTTTTATACAATATTTCAATTTTACCGGTCACGGTATTTCGAAAAAGTGAATATATTGCATAGTTTTTTGCTTGTAAGAATGATACAAGAAGAGCTGGCATACGGCGTGGCCTATCAGCATGCAGTGCATATGAAGTTAATTGATGTTTACTCAAGATGGCTTCCGCAGGAGCCATATTGACAGAGACTCCATACTAATTAATATTCCGTAGTATTCTTCGTCCCGCCTTTTTTTTTTTCACACCAGTATCATTTTAGAGTATTTTTCTTCTTATTTAATCGTAATTGAATTTGGAGACTATAACTCTAAAAACTTACTGGTGTGTAAAAAAGGGCGTGACTAACAACACTACGGAATATTAATTAGGATGTTGGAGTCTCTGCATATTGAGTCTACCAAAACATTGGCTAGTACTATGTCATAGCTGCCAATATTTTAATTTATTCCTGAGTACTTTTAGCCCCGCCTTTATTTCGCACCCCTTTATACATAGAAAAATTTTCTCCAATATATAACTTCGATAAAGTAAGACAAAATTACTTTTTAAAAATAAGTGGTACGAAATAAAGGCGGGGCTAAAAGTACTCCGGAATAAATTAAAATATTGGCAGCTATGCTGTGTTATTTTATTTTTTGATCTATAGTTACAATGACTTCCGTCTTGAATACATATTACATAATTTCACAGTAACAATGCAGAATTTCTTATATAAATATGTTACTAAATGACTTCTGCGATCACGATTTTGGCTTCATGTTTTCCCGGGATGTCATTTCCGCTTATATCATTCCTCCAAGGTTTTTCTCAAATCCTCACAGAGTTATAATAGAAAATGTGTTAAGCGTTCATCTAAAAATAAAATAAAATAAAACCAAGATCTTTTAAATTAAGAAAAACGAATTCATATTATGTAGAAATCTTTTAATTTTCAACTGAAGAATAATATCAAAGAAGTAATTTAATTAAAGAAAGTGTATTTATATTGAATTGCCCAGAACTTTGATCGCTTAATTGAGAGGCAAGTACTGATTTTATTTTTTATTTATTTTTCTTCATTTATTTATTTTAAAGGATAAAGTAATTTCTGAAAACATGCTTACACAGAAATTTTGGATTTCGATATTTATTATTTAAAGCTTACTGAAAAAATTTGGTCGAGTTTCGACCATTGTGCAATACTAGTAATAATAATTACATAAGTAATTAATATTAACCCTTAACGATAAAACGTTAAACATTTTTTTTTTCACTATGCAATTTATTTGAATTCTTTACTGATATATGTGTTTTTAAATTTAGTGACTAAGAGTTGGTTCTTGAGAGTTTTGAATAGACAAGCATTAATTATAACATTATTATTTACTAAAAGTATAGACAAAAAGTTAAATCTGCACTTATAATTTTATAATATGTCATTCAAACACTATCATTCATCTTTACGCAACTGTTACAATGCAAATATGAGGAGAATAATTATTTACATTACTTTATTGTACTTTATTTTTATGAATAAGTATCTTATTTATATAAATATGACACAAAGAATGACAGAAGTACCGTATTTTGAATTATTCCATACAGTTAGTTGTTTTAAAAGCATTCCTTTTATTAAAAGATAATCCTTCGTTTTCTGAATGCCCTTGATGAAGCTGGACAAAGCCAAAGAGTGCTCTCAATAGTGAGGAAGTACATAATAAAGGATGAATAGCTGCATAGAAAAAAAAAAAAAAAAGTTTCAAAACAAACGGGTGAAGCTTCGGAAGTACGTGAAATGCTTCACAAAGTTTTGACAACCTTTCTTCTAATGAAGTTATTTACATAATTATTTCATTTTATTTGCGTCATTTTTTATTGTCAATGCATAACACCCACCTGCGTTCTAGCTATTTTATCGTTATCAGATAGGCCACAATTCGAACGACTGATTTCATTTTTTATTGAAATATATTTTTAAAAAATTATGTCAAGGGTCATTCAAAGGGGGAAAAACCCTTAGAAACAGAAAATAAAGTTGATATAAACTGTAACAGGTATCATTTTTTTAATTAATCGCATACTCTACTTTTTAAAAATATCAGTTCTACAATTATCTAACAATGGTATAAAATAATAATAACAATATATTATAATATATAAAATTCTTATATGTTATTTCATATAATTAAAAACTTAAAGATCCTAAAAAGAAATACAGGGTTCAATTGGCCTACTCATGATTTTATTTCAATTGTTAAAAAGAAGTGTATTTTGTATGGGCTTGCATAAAATAAACCGAATAAAAAATACGAAATAATCACAATGGGCAAAAAATAAAAGCAGAAAACAGAAATTACCCACTGCAAAGATGATGTATTTTATGAGCGTATTACTTTTGTTGCGTTCTTTATTTTACGTTAGCCCTACGACTTTTTATTATTACTTTGATCTAGTTTAAATTTGGGATATAATTACGCTTATGACATATTAAAAATTTATCCACACAAGCTTAATTTTGAAAATACGTAATTATAAGATCGTAAGAGTGTCAGTTTCAGAAAAATACTTTTGACAATTAACTACTATTTTACGAGGTTGAAAAAATGTTACGTTAGGTACTAAGTCTTTATTTTGCCAAAAAGAATTAGAAAATAACTCAAAATGTAATACACAAAATATTTTTTATGATTTCTGAACATACTATAATATTGTGAGATCGAAGAAAGGTTCAATATTTAGCTTTTAATGTGACAATAAATAATATAATTGGCTTAACTTTTTGTAAATGTTATGCTCGTCCCCATGAAAGGATTCCCCCCCCCCTCCCTCCCCCCCCCCAAAAAAATGTTTAAAGAAATTCTTTGTATAAAAATCTTAAGGAAAGTTATAATATCTGTTTTTAAGGAAAAACACAATGATAAATGCTTTAACTTATATATAATATTATTCATTCCTTTTTTAGATATTTTAGTTATATTTAGCAAATAAAAAAAGAAATAGTAATAATCTGGATTATCTTTAACTCCATAAAGGGGAAAAAAAACCCTTATCTTCAGCGAAACGCTGCAGCAGAAAACATTTAAAATCTTACTTTTACTTAATTTTAAAAACACTTAAAATAATCAATGCTGAATATATTTTTAACAAACTGTTGATTACTTTTAGAGCAACTGTTGTAACGCAAAATAACAAAGATAAAAGCCGTAACTTATCCAGGATATTATTCGCTCAATTTTTACATATTTTATCTATATTTAGTAATTAAAAAAATTTGGATTATCTTTACCCCATTATAAATATAAATAAATAAATAAATAAGTACCATTATCTTCATAGAAGAGCTGTAGCAAAAAAAAAAAAAAAAAAAAAAAAAAAAACTTAAAAAGAAATATTTTTAATACTTAGAATGTTACTTTTAAAAATATTTAAAAATTCACTGCAGTATATAGATATATTTTTAACGTATAGTTAATTATTTTGAGAGCAATATTCACTAATTACATTGTTACGAATTTGTAAATAATAGTAGTTATTTTTATGTAGTTTCAATCAAAGAGACATAGTTATAAAATTTTAATTTTCTGTATTTCTAGCTTGTTTTTGCGTTAAAATAGTTCATTTTACTTCAAAACCCCCTTAAAAAGTATCACCAAGGCAGGTAATGGCCTTAACAACATAATGATATTACTCAGACACATACATTAGAGTGGGAAAAACAACTGTTTAAATTTTCAAGAAATTTAGAGATATATATCCTGAGAAATCAATAAGTACATAAAGCAGCAATCTCTGGCAGCATCAACAGCACTTATCGGCCTAGGCATTGAATGGAACAGCAATTGGATAACATGTGCAGGTACAGCACTCCATGCAGCTTCAACACGATACCATAGCTTTTCGACTGTAGTTACATGAGAATTGTGGCGTAGCAGTCGCTTGGCAACGACTGACAGACGTTTTCAATTAATGCGAGATCAGGAGTACACGCTGGTCAGTGCTACAGCAGAACACACTCTGTATCAAAAGGACAACATGCACAACATGCGGTCGTGAACTGTCCTGCTTAACTGTTACGTTACTGAGACATGGAAGCAGCATAGAATGTTGCACCCGTACAAGTCACCCAATCGCTGTTTGATTTTTTTTTTTTTTTTTTTTTTGTGTGTGTGTGTGTGTTAGAAGTTTTAAATGCGTGGCGTTACAAGCCACTGTTCTAATTAACATAGAAAGGAACTTTGACCTTTTTATAAATACAGAGATGGCTACATATATGCATATATTACCTACGAGGGATGTTTAAAAAATTAATTTCGTGATGCTTTTTCACAGGAAAGATATATTTCAAACAAAAACATATAATGACGTAACAAAATATAAACTTTTCACTATTTTCTTCATAGTCACCACAAATATTTATACTTTTGTCGTGTTGCGAAACGAATTTCAAGAAACCACCCTGGAAAAACTAGTGCCAATAATTTAAGAAAGTTCTTCACAGACTGTTGAACACTTTCATTGTTCGGAAGTGACCCTAATCTGCTAAATAACGTAGACGCATTTCAATTCACCAATAACGAAAAAAAATTAAATTACCGCAGTCCGAAAAGAAGATTATACCGACATTAGTTTGGGAGAACATGAGGGTCTCTGATTTAACAGATTTCATTAATTCAAGAATCTTTAGTGCTGACCACTATTGCCATATTTCACCAAACATAATTCAATCGTTGGGCACAAGAGACTAGGGCTCTTGAGTCAAAGTGTTTTTTTTTATTAGACGGTAATAAAAGACGCAGCAAATTAAGCAAATGATCAGTCATATGAGATTACCCGAACTAGTATCCAGATTTTGCCCCATCAGATTCCTGCATTAATATCAGCAGTATCAGAACGTCATTTCCGAAGCAATGACGAGGTTCAGCAGGCTGTAAAGGATTTTCATAAAACGCTGGACACCGATTGCTGGTAGAATGGTTTTTTGAAGCTGATTTCCTGGTACCACAAATGTATCAATATCGGTAGCGACTATGAAAAATTATAGCTAAAAGTTTGTATTTTGTTATGCCATTCAGGGTTCCCACGGCCTGATTTTTTTCAAGGACTCTTCCACCAGAATAATCTTCAGATAGATTTATTACTTAAATATACAGTATGTACTATAGGAAATTTATTTTTAGATAATACTGGGGGAAGAGTCCTTGAAAAATATCGGGCCGTGGGAACCCAACCATTGTATATTTCTGATTGTAAAAAAGTTTTTAAGTGAAAAAAAAAAAAAAAAAAAAAAAAAAAAAAAAAGGGACGAAACTTACTTTTGGAATGACATCGTATTCTGTTCAGTTACTAGGAAAAAAATTCCTTTGCTGTAATGAAATAATATAAACTTGGATGATTGTAAATTATTTTCGACTGAACTGACATTATTAAAAATGTTATAATCACTCCGACTTGTGTAATTGCCATGGAGCTTGAACTTGTTTCTTAAAATTCTTTTCGAAAGCGCAACTGAATAAGGAAGTGATCTGAATTTGTGAGAACTATTTCCCACAAAAGCTTTTAGCATGACTTTTTATTTTTTAAAAATATTATTAATATACCCTTTTTCAAAGAACTATAAACCTTTGAATCCTTAATTTTTTACCACTTACCGTTAACGTACCTGTAACGTAGATTTTACAAAAATATTCTAGAATTTTTCAATTCCCAGTTTAAAATCAAATTAATGATAAAAGAATTTTTCAGGCAGATAAATCTAAGAGTGTTATCTACGTTTTATGTTGCCCATTAAAGTTAAAATATTTTACAGGAGACTACACAGAAGGATAAGGAGAGGATAAACAGAGTTGCTTTTGCTTTTGACATTTTTTTATTTATATTCTACTACACAATTCATGTAATTTTCTTTTTAATCATGTTTCAATTTACTTATTTTTCTACCTCAAAACATTATTATAAAGCAATCTGCCGTATGCGTAAATTTATACTTTATTCTATTAATAAATAAATAAATAAATAAAAATTAAGTCATATGTTATATGTCCAATACAAATTTTCAACAAAACTTCAATGTACAACATTCAACTGTTGTGAGCTAATAAATTTGATTACTAACTTGATAACCGTCATGCGTACATGTAGATTAACGTTTAAGCTGAATAATTAAACGAAAGCGCGGTGTGTTTTTTATTACTCAATATCTAATGTTATTGACAAATCCTTTATCGCTGAACTGAACAAGGCTTGAAATAGTTTAAAATTTAATTAATATTTGTTTAATTTTTTTTACAAGGTAGTCTCTTGAAATTTTTTCCATTATCTAGTCGACGATTCATAATAATAAAAAAGCAATTTTTGCAAATAAAATCATGTTATTTAACTTTATTAAAAATTCAAAGTAATTGATCTACAAATATCTGGTGAATATTTCGACTGTACCATGGAATTTTGCTTATCTTTTAAAATAAATAAACACATAAATAAATAAATGCCAGGATGCCTTTCTTCCATACTCTAGAGAAAAGTCCATACAGGAAACTCATATGCAGCTAACATATAATCAAGAAAGTACAATTCTTACATTTACTCTTGTGCATAATAGCATATGTAACAGGTCACACCCATAATCTTTAGAATTAGCCTTAACTTTGACATAATGATTAATTTTTCTGTTCTCATTGGATCTGCATTATCTTTGTCAATGAAACTGCCTATATCATTTGAGTCTGAAGAAGCTTATCTAGGATTTGTGTGGATTATGAATAAACTACTCTATAATATCTACACAGATACAGACTTGCCAACGTTCATAATTCATTTTAGAGCATTGTTAGTACTGCCTCTTTCCCTAACAACATATCTTCTCCGAAAGGCATTCTCAGGATGTCCTGTGGATAAAAGGGAAATCCTATGGACCTCCTCAGGATGTTCTGTGGACAAGTGTGTTGTTAGTGTTTTTATACCACTTTATTTCAAATTTAATTTTATTTCTTATAATTTTTTTTTCTTTCAAACCGTAGTTACATATTGGAGAAAATTACTCTGCAAATAAAGCGGTGTGAAATAAAAGCGGGACTAACAATGATCTGACAAGGAAACTCTTTCAAGCGGTAATCACCGATTTTCTTGAAAAAAATTCTGGCATAAGATTTAATCATGAATCGCATCTTCCTAAAATATTAGCTGCTGAGTCGCAATAGATAAGCTATAAAAAATTATTAAAAATGGACGCATGTTTGCAATATTTCCAAAAAAGCGCCTGTTTGGCGACTGCATTCTTCGAAATTTTATTGCAATGAAGATTTAATAGATGTAGATGTTCTTCTTTCATTTTGATAGTCAAACGAGCTCCCTACGCTGTCGAGCACATGAGAATTCAGAATAGATTAACAAAAACCAGATAATTTACCAGATTGAGAATTATTTAGTCGAAATTCTAAATAACATTTAATATTTCAGTTAAATAAGCTGTGTCAATAACAATTGCAAGACTATTTACGTCAAGTTTTTAATAACGACATTAAAAAAATATATGATCAAAACTTTTATATAAATTTAAATAAAACAAAACATTATATATTAAAACACAAAGCTGTTTTTTTTTTTTTTTTTAACTAAAATGAAAGCATTTCGTATTCGAACACATTTTTCTTATAAGGGTTACATACAAACGGAACGCTTGCAACTCCGATGACGTAAATTTTGCAAATTTTTTGCAAATTCAGTCGGCCGTAAAAGTATCCGAGCATTAGCAAAATTTCCTATGTAAAACAAGTACACTTAATGCAGTTTTGTTAAATAAATCCTTGTCGAATCCTGTTCTTAGTCAGTCTAAGAACATGATTCGACAAGGATTTATTTAACAAAACAGTGTTAAGTGTGCTTTTTTTATGTAGGAATTTTTGCTAGTGGTCGGATACTTTTGCTGCCGACTGTAGTCATACATTTGGAACACTTGCAAACGGTTTGCAACCGGAAGTGTTTCATTTGCATGCACCCCTTAGTCTGATCATTTTATTGGGCAGTACGAACCTTCGACGAACAAGCAACTCCACAGAATATGAGTTGTGTGGATCCAATATCTCATTAGAGCTACGCAATGAGCAATTGGAGACGATCTATGATTCTACCCTAAATTTCGTCCTGTTTGTTGGTTGGGTTTAACGTCGCACTGGTACTGAACTATGGCCAATTGGCGACGGTTTGCGATGCACTCCTGAGGAGGGTCCGGTACATCGGATGGTTGCATTCTGCGTATGTTATTTATTTTTAATATATACATCCGATTTGTATGTTTGACTCGACATCCCCCTCCTGTAAATTTCGTCGAGATGATGAAAGATATAACATAGGGAGGTATACTATTGTAACAATCGCAGCTATCTTAGATCAAAAGTCGGATCGTACACTCGGCAGCAAAAGTAACCGAGCACTAGCAATAATTCCTGTCTAAAAAAAGTACACTTAATACGGCTTTGTTAAATAAATCCTTGTCGAATCATGTTCTTAGTCAGTCTAAGAACATGATTCAACAAGGATTTATTTAACAAAGCAGTATTAAGAGTGCTTTTTTCTGACGGGGATTATTGCTAGTGTTCGGATACTTTTGCTGCCGACTGTACGATCCGACTTGTGATCTACGATAGCTGAGATTGTTATAATAGTATGCCTCTCATAACCGGATTAAAATATAAAAAATTAAAAAAACACCCTGGGTCAGCTGGGGAATCGAACCCATTCTTTTACACGTGAAGGCGATTAGCGAGGGTGACATACTTACTCGGCCACGGAGGGTCTGAATTCAGCATCACAATTATTTTTAAAACAACAAGATTTCGCAGTTAATAATTCTAAGAAAATTACCTATGAAAAAAATCACTGCGCAGCACTAGTGCGACGTAAAACCCAACCAACCTTATGAAATTCTAATGCATATTTTTACAAAATAAATTAACAGAAATGTAAGAACCATAAAGGTTATGCACGTGTTTTTCCAATTTTAAATAATCCCCTCCGTAAAGGATCAAAGTTGTAATGCACGTCTACGGACCATCTCTAGGAATGTATCCTAGACTGTCGCCATTGCATATCTGTAGTGCGAATTAAATCTTGAAACCTACTCAACCTCAAATATCTTAAATATTTTAATTTTTATTTATTTATTTGAGTATTAATTTCTATCAACTATTCTAACAATCAAATGTTCAATCAAATATTATAATTCATATTGGTCTGCAATTGCCCATTCCGCAGTACTAGTGCGACGTAAAACCCAGCCAACCAATCTATATATCAGATTAGTTTTTAAAACGTCTGCAAATTTATATAAATGCACATGCCGAGTGCTTCAGACATTAAATTACTCCAGATTATATATAAGCTGGAGTAATGTAAAAGTAACATTGAAATTGAAATTGCATTATTTTAAATAAATGCAATATTGAAACATTACATAAAATAATTGAAAATGTTGGATCTAACATAAATCATAACCTCACTTTTTCTAAATAGAAATTTCTAGATTTCAGAAAATACCTTAAGTGATGAGTGGGTTTTAATGTCGCACTATAGCTACGCAGTGGGGAATTAAAGACGGCCTTATATTCACACTTAGGGATATTCCAGAGACATGACATCTTAATTTTGATTCACCGCGGAGGGGATGGCGTCCTTCCTTCAGTAACCCCTTGAGCGATAGAAAATACTACCCTCCTATACTGAAGTTCTTTGGCATCATTGAGGAAAGGTTAATGCGATTTGGCGAGGACTTTTTTCATATTTGGCGTTCAAAACGTAATGTTTAATAATTTTTTGTGGCTTTCCTGTTGCGATTCAGCAGCTAATTTTTTTACCCGTGAATTAAGTGCAACGTAAACTATATTCTGTAATTTTTTGAAGGAAATCGGTGATTACCACTTGAAAGAGTTCCCTTGTGAGTTCCCATGGCTACGCCTTTTCCCAAGGACTCTTGCACCAGAATAAGTTTAAGATAAATTTATTATTAAATATACAGTGTACACTTAAGAAGAAATTTATTTTTACATAATACTGGCGTAAGAGTCCTTGAAAAAAATCGGGCCGCGGGAACCCTGATGATCCAGAATAAATTATAAGAGTTGGCAACTCTGCAGGTACCATATGATTGAGATTATTCCAGCAATTAATAATAATGATGCATGGCATAAAATAAATAATGTTTATATTTTTTTAAGCTCTTAAAAACCATAAATATTTATTAAAAAGTTATGAAACTTGGAATGTTTTTAAACAGAGTTGTCAAAAACACATTCAGCTGAAAAAAAAAAAAAAGAGGAGAAGGAGTGGGTATTTATTGTTCCAGGAAGAGGCAGATTTTTGTGTAATGGAAATTTAAAGGGAGAAAGACATAATAGAATCATTTTATGAAGATAAATGCTATTCAAGTTATTCCAAAATATCAACTATTCTTTAAAATCTTAAAAAAAAAAAAAAAAAAAAGACATGTTCAAGAGTTTAATTTTTAGACATTTTTTTTTTTTTTTTTAAATAGGGCTTAGCGCGGTATATTCTACTTGAATTTCAATGTCACGACTAACCAGCTTTTAAGTACCCTCAGAGTCAAAAATCAAAGAGATTAATGACTGCGGATCGTATGAAAAAGAAAAATAAATTAAGAGATATGCACCATCTCCAACTGACCTTGGCCCCGATGAGCCCAGTGGGCCACTTCGACATTCAAAGCCAATCTTTTGCTCTAATAATATTGTGAAGTCCTTTTCCACAGCAGCAATCTATCCTTGGCTTGAATGTGTTTGAAATGCCGATTGGTTAAGAGATCACCTGGTGTATCACCCGGTGACTGATTTTTAACGATCTTTCTGGAAGAGTTAACCGGCATACCTATAACCAAGGGTGTTTAATGGCCATATCACAAGAGAGATTTTCGTTCAGCATTTTACTAAACACAGCATTATACCCAACATACTCAGCCTGATTTTGTTCAAGGACAGCAAGTTTTCGGATGATCAACTTTTACGAAACCGTTTAGAAAAAGTTGAGCATGTTGAGCGTGCTGATAAAAATTGACCAATAGGAGGAATAAACAGGATTTTCCCCTCCTGGAATACCTTTAGAGAAGGGAATACATCACGCTATCAATTCGGGGGAACCCTACGGATAGCTGACCGGTTTCTCGTTCGTTCAGCATAGTCAACATGTTGCGTATAATGTTGTGTTGAGTATATATGCTCCCGTGTGATATGGTGATAAATTCTGACCAGCGTGACGACCTGTGAAGAGGTTAAGGTTGGGAAGAAAACTTAGTCTCTTCCGGTATTCTGCCATCACAACCATTTGAATCCATTGCCCAAGAAAGCAGATCCATCCCGCGATCACCTCTCTATAATACTAAGATTGAAAGAAATTACTTTTGAAAGAAATTACCATTCTTAATTTTTAAATAATCAAAATTTAAGTTATCAAGTAAAATGTTTAAATTTATTTTTTATTTTTATGTTTGACGATATCGGCGATTTACAAAAAGACTTAGTAGCCATCTATAATAAAATGTGATTATTTTCAAATATATTCTATATTTGTGTCGTTCATTATAAAAGTGGTATGACTCCAC
The DNA here is from genome assembly GCA_963930645.1 of Salticus scenicus. Lineage (NCBI taxonomy): Eukaryota > Metazoa > Arthropoda > Arachnida > Araneae > Salticidae > Salticus > Salticus scenicus. Next base: position 189,429,486 of record OZ005651.1, on the reverse strand, counting down.
ATTTTTTAAATATACAGGGATGGAACACTGGCGCAGAACTCATACCAGTATTCTATAATATCGTTGATTTAAGAAGTAGAAAATTTTGTTTCATTAAGAGTGGTATGAATTCTGCACCCGTGTTCCATCCCTGAATATATATTTTTTGCTTAATTGTATTCCATTTAGTCATATCTTTCATTATAAAACTTAAGAAACTCTAATGATTGCACCAAAATCCCATAAATGGTCTTACGTGTTCTTTTTAAAGAACTGAAATTTCTAAATATTCGTTATAAAAGTGAAGTTTCTAAGTTACTTAAAATTAACTTTCTGATAACTTAATTCATATAACTCTGAGTTGCATTAAACACTACAAAGTCGATGACACTGACTGAATACTTGTATTTTTTTCTCACACACAAATTTGTAAGAAGCTCGTTATTTCAAAACCCATTTACAAGGAGCTAATTCACTTTTACAATGAACGACCCATTTATGGCATGTAAAACTATGCACATACATATTCTTAATCTTTTGCTAACACAGACTAGAAACTAGATTTTGTATTGCTCTGTCCACATATATTTCTTCTTCTTCTTCCAAAAAAAAAAAAAAAAAAAAAAAAAAGAGCTAAATTATAATATTATGAAATACTTTTCATAGAAAGGAAACGGCTCCAAGCAGTTTTTAAAAAGACAGAAATTATACATAATGAAAGAACTTAATAGGTTTTAAAACTTTTTTAATTTTTAAGTCATTACTAATACATCTAACTGTAGAATGGGAAAATGCCCATTATTATTAGTTACAAACAGAATCAGGGATAACGCATGGGAAATAATATTGAAGGGTTAATGATTTAAATTAAATTCATTACATTATAAAAGAAATATTTTCAAAATAAATTTGAATGAAATGCAGGGATGGAACGCTGGCACAGAATTCATACAGGTATTTGTTCAAGAAATTTCTCTACATTATTATCATAGATTTAAGTAGCAGAAAAATTTTGTTTCATTGATAGGGGTATGAGTTCTGCGCCAGTGTTCCATTCCTGGAAATGATAAGTAAAGCACAAGTTAAAAAAAAATGTCTCTTGCTAAAATCGTTAATATATACAGAGTGTCTCACCAAGACCGCATAAACTCTGCACATGCAGTTTCCTCGTTTAGAATACGTAAAAAATACTCAAAGAACTAATCTATATGACAAATAGTTTTTGAGAAAAATCTGAAAGAAAAAGTATGATGTCATACAGGGTGTGCGGAAAAATAAAAACTTTATTGAAAATATCAGTATTTGCCTTATATTTACATAGGTAGGTTTTTTAAAATGTCCATGATGCACATCGAGATGCATGCACGAGTCGTGGAAAGGCTAACTGCACACGCTTAGTAAGATTAAGTACATATTGCAATATTCATGAACGGAATACATTATCATGCGTAGTTTATTATTAGCTACTACATGTAATCTTTTAAATACGGTTCAAAGCACCGCTTGACATCATGAAAGGGTGCACGCAACCAGTCGTCGATATGCGCAGTGGTTATTTTTTATATATTCGTCGAGAAACATATTCAAGGCAAATACCAGTGTCTATGTTTCCAATAGTTTTTTTATTGCACTGGTTACGAAGTCATATATTTTTCTTTCGGATTTTTCTTGAAGAGTATTTGTCGTAGAGCTTTAGTTCTTATGGCAATTTTTATGCACTTCAAGCGAGGAGTCAGAATGTGAAGAGTTTGTGCGGTCTTACTGGGCCAACCTGTATATATATATATACGCCTGCCGTGTCACAACTAAAAATTAATAATAACTTACTTCGATGAGATTGGTCTAAAAACTTTCCCGTGTCCCATTATTAGCCTTGATATGAACCCAACTGAAGAAGATATCCGGTGACATATGAAAGAAAATAGCAATGAAATCGCTTATATAAGCAAGCAAAACCTCGTTGAGAGACTTATTAAAGTCTAACACCACGATCCAGAAGTATATTGAATCAAAACCGCGACGAATCAAAGCCTTAATACATCAAAAAGAGGGTCGCACTAAATACTGAAGAGCTCGTGTTAACAGAAATGTTCATAAAACATAATTAAAACTATAAATTCGTGTTTCTGTCTCTGTTTTTAAGTAATTAAAAATAAAAATAAATTATAATCATAAATTGACCAGTACTGTATATATTTCATAGGTCTCCCGTTTTCCAAGGGAAACTTCAAACCGGAAATTTTTTATAGCTGTTTTCAGTAACATTAATCGTCGAAAATATATATAACATATTCCATTTAAAAATACTGGCGTCAATTCTGATTTAAAAGTTAAAAATGTTGGCAGCCCTGATATTTATAGGAAATTACCAAAACATAAATACATAGAAAAAGCTAAAAAAGTAAGACGAAATCGAATGAATGGAAGCTTACAAATTTGTAACGTTATTGGGAGCATTATACGAATGTTTGGGGTTTTTTCTCTAGTTGTGGGCATAATACTAAACTAATGAAATCATAATTATTATTCTTCGAACCACATATCAAAAGTAAAAATATATGAAAATACGGAAATATATAAAATGATAATGCAAGACTTTCTTACCAGTTAAATGCATAGAATGGATGAATAAATAAATACATAAACTGATGACAGTTAACAGTTAAAATTTTAAGCCAAAAAAATCTAGATAGTATTAACATGGAGCAAAATTAATAACAGCATGATTTTTTTACTATAATTTAACTAGAAATAATTTATTTAATATAATAAATATGAAACTATTTTTAAAAATAATAAATTAAGCATTAATAATGACTAATATTATTAAGCTATTTGCTCTAAATAAATATGAAATGATATGAGCACGGAAATATTTGTGATACTACGATCTATATTAAAACAAAATGAACATACACAGGTATATATATATATATATATATATATATATAGCTGATATTTATTTTTTTATTTAATCGTTTAAAATTTATAGAATGTATTTAAAAATAACAAAACTTTTACGGTATTTTGCTGTCAAGGCAAGGTGGTTAAAACTAGGCGATAACATTATGAAATTATTGAATTTACGAGGAATGTTTTTCCAGAAGACTTCATTGCACTGAAAATTGAGGAAAAAAAAAGAAAGAAAGAAAAAACTGTGATAATATAATGCACTGAAAATATAATGAAAATGCCCAAGCACATGTTTAAGCCAGTGGCGGCTCGTGCACCGAAAATAGGTGAAGAGGCACACTGTATTCATTTATAGAACATAAATTTACATTTATGTTCTATTTTACATTTATGTTTGTTTCTAAGTATTTTTAGTTAATTTTAGTTAAGACCCTGCTTAATAACAATTAAGCATTAAAAATACTTCAATATTATTTTTGAGCTCTTCACCTATTTTCGGTTCACGAGCCGCCACTGGTTTAAGCTTACTATAAATCTCGAAAGTCATTCTAGATGCCATAAGTATGAGTATACTGGTGTTGCGTACTTGGGGGTTCGTGAGTTGCCTGAGAATGAAAGGCCAAACGTACAAAAATTCAGTAATTTATTCACAGAAAGTTCCAGAAAAATACAGGTCTATAAACGAAGTATCAGCTTCAATTCAAACAGTAAACACAGCTTAAACAACAGCTGTCAATAGCAAATCCACAGTACAAACTGTATAGCAATAACACTTGAAGCAAGTCTCTCTCAAAGAGGCTCAAGAGCAATACAAGCACTAGCGAAGCTGGCTGAGATCTGAACTGAACTGACTGCCTTGGCGAGGAAGCGCTCCTTATATGCTGTTCCATGGAACCCAGATTTTTCGAGAAAACTCTAGAAAGTGGTCAACCAATCAACTTACAGCTTCCATATTTGGTATATCCCATATAAGGATTTTCTCGCCAAGTTCGCCAAAAAATCGCCAAGGTGGGAAAAAGCCGCCAAATTTGGCGCCAAATCCATTACCTGCATCACTGGGGCTTTTTAATGCGTTTTTAAGGGAAAATAAGGCTATTTCAACGCTAAAACGACTAGAAATGCACAAAATTAGCACTTTATCAACTTAATAAGCCTCTTTGAAAGAATTTATACAAAAATAAACACAATTATTTACAATTTCGTAACACTGCCCCCCTCCCAAGGACTGCACGTCACGGGCAGTGCAACCCTTGGTCAAGAGGCGAAACTAAACAAATTTACACAATCTAAAACACAAAAACTAAGTTGCATATAACGATAAAATAGAAATACAAATCAAGTGAGAAATATTTACAAAATTCACAAATATGTTCAAATATTTATACACAAATATTTACAAAATTCACAAATATGTACAAATATTTATATACAAATATTTACATTACGCATGCGCAAATTTTACCAGTATTTACATTTTTAATTTTTAATATTACCGTTACTTGTGGTACTTGGCTAGCCTATTATAGTGCACCACCTTCGGTTTTGATGAAGGTGTTTTAGTGATCCGCACCACTACATCATTCAGCCTTTTTAAGACTGTGTATGGTCCGTCCCAGTTGCACTGTAGCTTGGGAGAGAGTCCTTTGCGTCGAACAGGATTCCACAACCAGACCTTCTCTCCTTCCTGAAACTCATGTTGCTTAGCCTTTAGATCGTACCTTGTCTTCATTTTCTCCGATGCAATGTGAATTCGCTCCCGAGCAAAGTTGTGAACGTCCTCAAATCGTGCCTGGAGATCTTGGATGTACTCCTCGGGCGATGAAGGCGCATCGGGTGGACAACCAAACAGGAGATCACAAGGGAGACGAAGATCACGTCCAAACAGCATCTGGGCTGGAGTATAGCCGGTGGTTTCATGGACAGCGCTTCGATAAGCCAGCAGGAACAATGGCAACTTCAAGTCCCAATCTTGCTGGTTCCTTGATACTAGAAGGGAGAGGTTATTCAGGATGGTACGATTGAACCTCTCGACCATGCCGTCCGACTGGGGATGTAAGGGTGTTGTCCGGGTTTTGTCTATGCCGAATAGTTCACACAGTCCTTTGAAAACATCAGAGGTAAAGTTCCTACCTTGGTCGGTATGAAGTTGTAGGGGCGTGCCGTACCTTGACACCCATTGCTGCACTAGGACTTCTGCGACTGTGCATGCCTCTTGATTGGGAATTGGATATGCCTCAGGCCACTTGGTGAAATAGTCCATCACGACGAGAATGTAGTTATTTCCACTGGAGGTCCGTGGCAAAGGACCCAAGATGTCGATTGCATTCCGTTCAAATGGTGCTCCCACGTTATACCGTTGCAGTCTTCCTCGACTTCGTTTCTGCGGGCCTTTACGTGCCGCACAAGCATCACAGGATTTACACCATTTCTCCACATCCTCCTTTGCCTTGCACCAGTAGAAGCGTTCCCGAACTTTCTGCAGAGTCGTCATTACCCCAAAATGGCCTCCGGTAGAGCTACTATGCAGTTGTTCTAAAACAGCTGGAATTTTTGATCTTGGTAATAAAATCTGCCATCTGAAGCTTTTCCCATCATCAGATTCCCACTTTCTGTATAATACGCCGTTTCTGATATGAAGAGAGTCCCAAAGTGCCCAATAACTTTTCGTAATGGGACTAAATCTGGAAATGTCCTGCCAGATAGGTCTGTTGCTGGTCGTCTCCTTCAGCTGTAATATTGGCTTTACGTCAGGATCTTCCAACTGGGATTTTCTAAGTTCTTCGTCACTCCATGGATCGGGATCTTGATCTGATGGTGTTGAGACAGTAACTTGGCAGGCAACCGGATTTATCGGCAGGTATTTCTGTTCGGCTCTAGAGCAATACTTGCAGCTTTCCGAGCAGGGCTTCCGTGACAAGGCATCTGCATTACCATGTAGAGTCCCTTTACGATGACGTATCTCGAAGTCATATTCCTGCAGGCGTTGTATCCACCTGGCAATCTGTCCTTCCGGGTTCTTGAACTGGAGCAACCACGTTAAAGATGCATGGTCAGTCCGGAGCAGGAATCTTCTGCCATAGAGGTAATGATGGAAATGTTCTATGGCTTTTACGATGGCGAGTAGCTCTTTCCTGGTGGTACAGTAATTTCGCTCCGGTTTAGACAGGCATTTACTCCAATAGGCAATGACATGTTCTTGACCATCAATTTCCTGCGACAGAACAGCACCGACACTCTCATGGCTGGCATCTGTATCAAGTATGAACTGTCTGTCGGGCTGTGGATATGTCAAGATAGGCGTAGGCGATGATGTTAAGGCCTCTTTAAGTCGCTTGAACGCTTTTTCACATTCATCTGTCCACAGGAACTTCTGTTTGGCTTCCGTCAGCTTGTGCAGTGGTCTGGCAATATTTGAGAAACCCTTGACAAACTTCCTGTAGTAAGTGCATAACCCCAGGAAACTTCGTAGTTGGTGTACATTTTCAGGGCGACTCCAGTTCTCGACTGCAGAGATCTTCTCAGAATCAGTTCTCACACCTTCGGCAGAGATGATATGGCCGAGGTAGCTCACTTCACGACGGAACAAGTTACACTTGCCTGGATTCAACTTGAGGTTAGCCATTCTGAGTTTCTCCAGCACCTTTCGGATATTTCGAAGATGGTCTTCAAAGGTGCGCCCCACAATGATAATATCATCCAAATACACCAGACAGGCTTCATAGGAAAGTCCTTTCAGCACTGTCTCCATCAGGCGTTCGAAGGTGGCAGGTGCATTACATAATCCGAATGGCATAACTTTAAATTGCCACAGTCCTTGTCCCGTGGTGAATGCAGTCTTCTCACGATCATCAGGGTGTAACTCTACTTGCCAGTAACCGCTCTTCAGATCCAAAGTCGAGAACCATTTATTGCCAGCAAGTGTGTCTAATGTGTCGTCAATTCTGGGAAGAGGGTAACTGTCTTTCTTCGTGATGTCATTCAAAAGACGATAATCCACACAAAATCTTGTTGAACCATCCTTTTTACGCACCAGTACTATGGGAGAGGCCCAAGGACTCGTTGATGGCTCGATGACATCATTGTGCTGCATTTCACTTAGAAGTCGTCACTTAGCTGCATTTCACTATAGTTGGTCGTACAGGGCAGTTCCTCTTCACGTGACCATCCCCTCCACAGCCCCAGCACTTTATCTTCCGGTCCTTTATTTCCTTTTTATTCTCCAGGCTGCGCAATCTCTTTAAGATCTCTTCGATACTTCTCTTCATTTCATTCTCATCAGCAGGCGTATCATTTAATGAAACTGCACTTATGGTATGGCGGTCTTTACGGGAGGCTTGTTGGGCTGCCTCTATCCTAAGTGCATAGCCTAAAGCTGATTCTACGTCTCTGATGTTGGAGAGTCTCAGCGCTTTTTTGAATTTCTGGATCCCGAACAGCATCGATAAAGTACTGAAGAGCTAAGTCGTTTCGAGTGTCAGCTTGGCAGTCTGAGAATGCCAGGTGTGACAATCTCTGAATGTCCGCTGCCAGCTCTTGCAAACTTTCGCCCGTTTTCTGGTAACGGGACTTTAGCTGGAGGCGACTATAGTCCTTAGAACACTTCTCTCCAAACCGCAGCTCCAGTGCTCTAGTCAAGGCCTCGAAGTCGTTCCTTTCTTCTTTAGAAACATTTCTCAGTATCTCGGCTGCATCTCCCCGTAATGCTGCTGCTAAGTGGACCGACTTGGCGTTAGAGTCCCAGCCGTTAGCTTCAGCTACGATGGAAAACTGCGTCTTATATACATGCCAGGAGGAACTGCCGTCGTAGGTAGATAGCTTAATAAATTCGTGATTCTGGCTTCTTCTCTCTTTCTTTTCAGTTTCCTGGGGCATGGACTCTAACTTTTCTTCCACTTTTCTCTCCAGATCTTCTTCTATTCTCTTCAATTTACCTTCTATCTCTGAAAACCTGCCTTTCAGTTCCTGATCAAAATTATCTTTAACTTTCTCCTCAAAATTCTCTTCTATCTTCGTAAATCTCTCTTCAAAATTTCTTTCTACTTTCATAACCTTCTCTTCTATTCCATCCATTCTATTTTCCATCACCATTAATTTACCCTCTATTGATTCTTTCGCCGTTGAAAGCTCTCTCTTCATCTCATCTTGATTAGATTTAATTTCTTCGGTCAAACTGGCTTCCATCTTTTTCTGAACTGCTTTCATTTCCTTCATTTCTTCAGTCAAGCCGTCTTTCATTCCTCTTTGCGATGTTTCCATTTTCTCTTGTGCTGCCTTCATTTCTTTCATCTCTTGACTCAGGCTATCTTTCATCTCTCTTTGTCCTTCCTTCATTTCATTCATCTGGGTAGCTAAGCTTTCTAGAAGTTTCTTCATCTGTTCCTCCATAGCTCTAGTTATAACCATTCACAGACAATCCCACTTCTGACACCAGAAATGTTGCGTACTTGGGGGTTCGTGAGTTGCCTGAGAATGAAAGGCCAAACGTACAAAAATTCAGTAATTTATTCACAGAAAGTTCCAGAAAAATACAGGTCTATAAACGAAGTATCAGCTTCAATTCAAACAGTAAACACAGCTTAAACAACAGCTGTCAATAGCAAATCCACAGTACAAACTGTACAGCAATAACACTTGAAGCAAGTCTCTCTCAAAGAGGCTCAAGAGCAATACAAGCACTAGCGAAGCTGGCTGAGATCTGAACTGAACTGACTGCCTTGGCGAGGAAGCGCTCCTTATATGCTGTTCCATGGAACCCAGATTTTACGAGAAAACTCTAGAAAGTGGTCAACCAATCAACTTACAGCTTCCATATTTGGTATATCCCATATAAGGATTTTCTCGCCAAGGTCGCCAAAAAAATCGCCAAGGTGGGAAAAAGTCGCCAAATTTGGCGCCAAATCCATTACCTGCATTACTGGGGCTTTTTAATGCGTTTTTAAGGGAAAATAAGGCTATTTCAACGCTAAAACGACTAGAAATGCACAAAATTAGCACTTTATCAACTTACTAAGCCTCTTTGAAAGAATTTATACAAAAATAAACACAATTATTTACAATTTCGTAACACTGGAAATATTATAACGAGAATAAAGGTGAATCTTAGTAACAATTTGGTGACCTGTCAATTTCCACGATAAAACTAGATATTTTTTTTTTAGTAACTTCATGAATCTAGAGATAAATTTAGATGTTTAATATGTATTTCAAATATTCCAAAAATTTTACTATTCTATATTTAGGACAACTGGATAAATAATGGACATTTTCAACACGTTTTTTAGTTATTTTTTGTATATTGTTATTAATTTTAGAGTTTGTATCTATAATCAGTGTTCGACCAGAGCCTGATTAAGGGAATCTTCGATTCGATTCTTCTACTATGTATACCAAATATTACTTCTCAAAATTATTGGTGACTATCGAATAAAAAAGTCGCAAAGTTAGGTAACACTAGATTAGTGTTGACTTTAAATGGCAAAATTAAAATATTATGCATAGTTTAGATTGAAAATTGCAAGCTAAATCTATTATTTTTACAGTGAGTTTTCAGTGGGCTTAATAAAGACCACTTATTCATTCAGAAATGATGTTAAGTGGATTATTTTGATCTAGAATATAAAAGAATTCCTAGAAAAAAAATTATTGCAAAAAAGCATTTAAAATGAAAATTAATATTAGTGACGTATTACAAAGCAGAATGGACAAATAATGTAAATTTGAATAATTGAATCCATATCATTCATAATAATTTTTTCCCGAATTATGATTTTCATGAATAACTTCTTCTAGAAAAGGCGATTTCTTTAAAGGACCATTTTTGTACATCATCGTGAATGGTTTTCTTACGAAGGTTTCACTGTATTTCTTATTTAACACTTTCCAATATAGTTGAAAAGTGTTTATGGCTTTGGTTTGTTTGTCTGTCTGTCCGCATTCTAATTCCCTGAAACTGATATATGTTGTAAAGTTCATTATGGGATGTTCCCTATTAAAAATGGGGTAAATACTGCCATTGGTTTGTCTACAGGGACACCAGAAAGACTTCCAAAGCGTTGCGTTCTATGAGAGGTATTTCCATAAATCATATTTTAACACTTTTATTTCGCCCAAATCATAATGCAATTGACTTTAACAATACATATGCGCAAAAAAAGCTTTCTATAGAATGTATAATGATTAGCATTAAGATTTACAGGGCGACAAACACAAAATATATTCAGTTATATTAATGGTTATAATTGGAAATCGCTGGAATTTCATTTTCGTTTAGATTAATCGTTTTTAACACTTTATAATGATGTTTAAGAGGAATTAGGAGCATTTTTATTAAATAATTTTAACCGCGCACAAAAATCCCAAACAGATATCATAAGAATTCAAAAAGTTATATTTGATAGATTATATTGCATTTCAGTTACTCTAAAAAGCAAAAATATAAGGGGTTTTACATACATTTAAATTTTTATTTAATATTTTGCGGCGCAAGGTAATTGGAATAATTTAAATTACACTGCCGCAGGAATTCACGAACAAAATTAAAATAAAAGAAATTGACGACCTTTTCTGCTACGATATAAAAGTAAAATTTTGCTAAAAAAATTCCGGGCTGAGTTTTTGCAGTTGGAACTTAATAATTGCGTCCACGAAGCAAGGACGATATAAAATTCTTTGATTGTAAATAAATATTAATAAAATCCCTAGCACTTTTCCTTTTTTTGAGATTAACTGAAATTCAGTTCATTTTATCAACAATAACTTTTTAAGTTTTTATTGTACTTGTTTGGGGTTTCGACATAACTTATTCAATGCATTTAGTTAATAAATTATGGAAATTTAATTTGTTAAAACTTGCGCATGCGCAGCTAATATTTATTTAACCGTTTGCTCTCGAACGTCGCCTCTCAGGCGACATTCTATTCATTACTTCAACTCGAACGTCGCTCGAGAAGCGCCGTGACCAATTAAGTTACTATATATCTTATATCCACCAATAATGTTCTATAACTAAAAGTGCTATAACAAGTGTAATACTTCGTTAAGAAAGAGACTCCGCCTACATTTTTTATTAAGTGTCTTTGGGCGTTGCTTGCCTTGGCCATTGGTAAATGGCCAAGAATGCTTTGCAAAATATCACACAATGGAAAGTTACAAATCGTAATATTCATATATAATTTTTGTAATATGTAAATATGCATCAAATATAGAAATAAAATGTTTATATTTAAAATTCTTATGTTTTATATTTTGCATTTTTTTATTAAAACTATTGTCGGATAGCTCATTACGCTTACTAAAAGAAGGTTTCGAATACAAAAGATTAATTTTCCATCACACCTTCAGGCCAGGGTTACCAAATTTGGCCTTTTTTTTATTTAATAGTCACCAATAATTTTGAGAAGCGACGTTTGATATACATAATACACCATCAATCTTCGAAGTTATTACTCAAACGTTACAAATAAAAATTATTGGTGACTATTGAATAAAAGAATGGCCAAATTTGGCAACCCTGCTTCAGGCCCTCACATTTGGAAAATACAAAGTGGTAGACATAAAAGAAGCCACTGACAAAAAAGAAGGCGCGGCCTTCGTAAAAGGGATATAAACTTGCATTATGCTAGACTTTTATTACGCGGCCAGCATAACATAAGGACAGAGATTTATCTAGACTAGCTAAAAGGCGGAAACTATTGATTGTAGTATGGCGTGTTTAGTTTAATGAAATATGCCAAGTCGCTTAAAAATGGCATTGCATTCGATATAATAACTTGCATATTATAATAAATATAGGGGTAATTTTATTTGTTTATTTTTTACAGTTTTTTAAAGAAACATTTATACGTCCATAAATATATACGCCAGTCTCATATAAATTAATACAGATAATTAGAATGAACCTTATATGCTACAGCCAGAACGCATTTGTCATTACTTTTTACACGATGATTCCAAATATTTTGTTTTTTCTTTAATTTTTACTGCACCTTTTTTTAAATTTTAATTAATTTTTTTTTTTTTTTAATTATTATTCGGGACAAATCTTTTGCTAAATATATGAGGTAAGAAATATTCTTTACATGGCCAAAGTTTCAAGATAATTCACCACGAATTTTTCCAGTTATTTGATAAAACGTCTTAAATTAATAGTATTCATTTATGAAAAGGTTCATTAGTTTCCGTTTCATTAATGCATTAAAATAAAGATATATTAATATTATGTGAAAGAAAGGTTAAAAAATCAAATTTACTAAAATAAATATTGAAAATATAACCTATTCACATTTTTCCTGTGAAAGATATTATAGAAAAATAGAATATATACAAGTATAATATCAAAGTTAAAAATATAAAGTAGTGCAGGAAAAAAACAGAGGTATCAAAATTGGCAAAACACCAGACAAAATAAATAAATAAATAAATAAAAACACATTGTCGTCAGCGAAGCCACTAGTAATACATTTGTATTAAATACTGCATATAATTTAGTGTATTTTGCCGTTATATTTCTTCATTTTTCATTTTTGTATACTGAAAAGCAATAAATCGTCCCCCCTCCCCTCTGAACAAGGTAAGTGTGTGTGTGTGGGGGGGATGCTAAGCTACTTTTTATTTTTACCACTAGATCTTGAAACATTTTACTGTTTTTAGCGTACATTGAGGGACTCCCTTGACGATGGCCTCGATGTTTTTTGGGTGTATTATAATTTCGGCTTGTATTTATCGCTTTCATTTTTTATTTTTTGTCTGTGTTACTTTTTAATTATTGCTATCTATATGTATGTATCGTAATTTCTGGCGTGCAATCTGCAGGTAAAATACATCATTTCTCCACCAGAAATTTTATTTAACAAAAGAATCTATATTCTTTGGAAGAAACAGCTAGAACAAATATAACTTAATTAAAGTAAAATTTTTGATGCAAAACTGACTTATCTGCACTGTTAAAAATTTCTGTAAATTTAATGTAAATATTTATGCAGAGTCTCTGTAAATTTACAGTAATTCTTAGTTAAAAGTGAATAACCGAGATTCTCAATCTTTATTCTGTATTTTTATGTAATTTTATTATTTAAATTTTTAATTAAAATAAAAAATGACTGTTTTTACTTTAGAAAAAGCATTCCAAGTCCGAAATATATTCTCACCAGTGATTAACTAAATTAATATTATTTATTAGAACAGCGTTCCCAACTTTTATAATTTATTCACAATTATTTTTAGCCCCGCCTTCTATTCGCACCAGAAATTTAGTAGATTATTTCTCTTCAATATGTGACAACGACTAAATAAGAAGAAATAATTTTTTCAAAATTTCCAGTATGAAAAAGAGGCGGGGCTAAAAATGCTCGTTAATAAATTATAAAAGTTGGGAACGCTGTATTAAAATGAATGCATAAAATAAGTTTTTTAACATCTCCGTTTATTTTTCTCTGTAATTTTACGTAAGACTTAAGATAAGAGAGAGTTTCAAGTAAGATAAGAGAGTTTTCTGTTGAAATTTTTAACAGTGTGACCTACGGATTGTACACCGGAAATTGCGGTACTTTTGTCATAAATCGAAAAGAAACTATCTCTTAAAAATTTAAATACTTTAACAACACTTTGTTTTATTTTAAACGAGTCTTAATTTATAAATAGGCATTTTAATCACCGCTTGTGTGATTGTCTTACAACAGAGTAACGCTGTTTTAAGTTTAGTTAACCCTGCTGTTCTGTTCCCATTTACTATACATTACATTTGTACCATTTAAAAAAATATAAATCTATGTAAATAAAATAAAAATATTTTCAGAAAATTAATATATGTCCCACACTAACAAAGTCACAAAATGGCTAGAAAATATTTATATACTGTCATTTCTTTATAAAGAATTGAAAAACGTTTTGAGCCAAATAGACACGAACAGAACATCAGGGTTAACTAGAGTTAAATTAACAAAAAATATACTATAATATTTGTAATGAAAAAAAAAAAAAAAAAAAAAATTCACATTGGTTTAAATATATTGTTTGGACTATTCGACTTGGAATGACTAATTTGTTAAATTGTTGGGTACGAAATTATTGACCTCTGTACTATTTCAATAATAGGTTTCGTTTGTCTGTAAATTTCTTGCGCGTTTACGCAAAGAGATATGCATACATGCGATTATTGGTGTTAACTTTAAAAAATCAGAGGTTTTTTTTTTATTATTATTTTACTTCATGAGATGAAAATTTACAAAATTATCAAATAAATGTGTTATTAATGAAAAATAGATTTTCTTGAAATATGAAAATTACTTGTAACCAATAAACCATACTGTAATCATAAAAAAAAGAAAAAAAAAAAAATCCAAGTATTGATCGAAAGAGGTTACATAAGCATGTTTTTTGACGCATAAAACAATAGCCCTGTTCAGCTCGTTTTCGAGTTATAAGTTCTGAAATTTCGCTAATAATCGGTGCAACCATGCCTAAATGGATTAAACCACGGCTAACTGAAATAATGAATGACATTCAAAACAAGCTGTAATCGAAAGGGCATCGACAAACGTGATGTTTGATGCATAAATCAGTTGCCCATTTTAGCTTTGAGATGTATTTTATCGAGATATAAAGTCTAAAAATTCGCTAATGTAGAATCTACAAATTGATAAAATTCATTGTTCTGTCAGAATTTATCGAGACTCCCCCCACTTCTTTTTTTGTTACTGCATTTTTACTCTAACTTAACCCTTTATCTACTGACGGTACTTATAAGTACCACTCACTTTGACATTACATAGAATAACCATTTTTATGAATATTCTGACGGTACTTAGCAGGAACACTCTTTTAATTCCACTCTTCCAGGATAAATTGGCAGCACGGGTTCTATGATAAGTATTCTAGCGTGGAAGGCTAGTTTTAAAACTGAAGTTGCGTTTTCAGTGTCATTTTGATCGGATTGTCAAGATTGACATTTTTTTCCCGCAAAAGTAGTTAAACTCAAAATGTAAGTGTCTTATTTTTTTTATATGTTAGATAAGACCTTAGAAAACGATTTGACTATTTATTTTAAATGAACAGTGTATATAATTGATTTTACTGTTGAATAACTTTGTGGTACTTATAAGTACCGCCAGTACACTGGATGTTAGAAAAAGCACTTCGTGTTTACTTTTTGTCCGTGCAGTTTATTATTATTTTTCGTTGTATTGTAGCGTCATTAATAAAGCGTAATAGAGATTTTTTTTTTTTTTTTTTTTTGAGATTTCTTTGTAGTTTAACTTATTTCTTTTGCTTTTTTAACGTTTAAAAAGAAAAAATTAAATCTGAGCTTTTTTTTTTTTCTTTTTTGCCACGCAGTTAAATAAAATATCTAGTCTTTATGTCTGGATACCTGTGTCATTTTGACGTTTATCAAGGGAAACAAACCGACATTGATAAATCAAAGAAAGAGTTCAGATTGGGCGGTAACGTTGTTGATGAAATGACTAAAAGTCTATCCGGTAGAAATTACATTATAATTATGTACAGTTATTTCTGTTCGATACTGTTATTTGAATATTTAAAAACAAAAAACATATATGCTGTTGGTACAGTTCGTCATGATAGATTTGGGTTATCTAAGCTCATTGATGATAAGAAGATGAAAAGAGTAGACTTCGGCTATCAAATATCGGATCAAGGGATATTCTTTTTCAAATGGAAAGATAATTGCCCTGTATACTTTCTCTCTAACTATCATGGAAATGACACACGTGGAGCACAAAAGAGACTCAAACTGATGTCACAGCGCCCACTGTTGTAAAGGATTATAAGGATCACATGGGTGGCATTGATAAGGCTGACATTTTACGTTCACTATATGATAGGAACAAGAAATCCAAACAATGGTGGCATAGGCTTTTCTTTGGTATGCTAGAAATAGCATATATCAATTCATATATAGCATATAAAAAGTTGCAAGAAAACATATCTTCTTTGGAATATAGGCGTTTCATAACCAAATAACTGCTTACAAAATCAAAAGCACAACCGAAACGTAAAGGGAGACCCAAATTTAATGGCAATGAGCACGTTTTCTGTGAAAACAAGTGGAGAAAAAGGAACTTGTCTGTTTCTAAAGATATTTGCTTAGAAAATCATGGATGTCATTGGCAAACTTTTGTTTTAAATCCGGGTCGTTGTGAACTTTGTGCTTTAAAAAAATTTCAATCGAAACCTCATTCGAAATGCACAACGTGTAATGTATTTTTGTGTATTAATGAAAAGAAAAATTATTCCTTTGAATACCATCAAATTTAAGTTTATGTGAAGACCTTTTTTTTAGGTGTAAAAAAAGTAAGTAAATTTTTAAAAAAAATTAATTTTCAAAGATAAATTTTTTGTGCTGTAAAATATTAGTGTTCTCTGGTTATTTAGCATTTTTAAGAGTTAAAACTGCATTTAAAAAGTCATACGGTGTTTTTGTATTATATCTCTTAATTTTCAATGTAGTGACTCAAAAAAAAAAAAAAAAAAAAAAAAAAAAAAAAAAAAAATGCAGTACATCATAATGCAGTAGATAAAGGGTTAACTATAGATTGCTCAAGAAAGCGCTCACGAGGGCTAACAATTAACGGGTCGAAAATCACGTTAAATGATGTTCTCTCGAAAGAACGTAATTTAATTGATTTCTATTATTGCACTATTCGGATGGTTTCCTGGTAAGTAAAGTTTAGAAATAAACAAGTTTAAATGATACAAGAAAGTCTGGGTCATTTAATATGTCATCGTCACACAAATTTATCTACAAATTGTACTGGGTCTATATTAACATATCCTAAAGTTACAGATAATTTAATTCACTTAATGATACAGAGTGTTTACAAACATTATTAATTTTGCTCAATTTGTTACCGGCCCCCTAAATGTTGTTTCAAACCAGTCTTCACTGAAAAACATGAGAAAGACCCAGTTCTTTACATATCCAATGTTTGAAAACATTTCATCAAGAAAGAAGTTTCTAAATTGGAAAGGGGGGGGGGGGGAACTGATCGTTTGCAAATCTTGCTAAACTTTTGAGCTGGAGTCTATTTTTTACAGGGTGATCCCAAACATTTTTTTTCTTTAATTTGTAATTGATATTCATTTCGTCTTCAGGGTAAAACTTTCACTAAGATATATAAAGTATGACACATTATTTTCATCTCTGAAATTCCAAGAAAATCCACGAATATTTCTTTAGATATTCTAAATTCGAAACTTTGCCTTCACTTAAGTCTATGACTGTCTATTTATTAGTAATCGTATTAATTATGATATCTGGTGAAACTGGGATACTTTAAATGGAAAATATGATTCAATAATTCAATAACTGTATTTTTAAATTTATTAATATTTAAAACGACGTATTTTTATGTGTTAAAAAGCAAAAAAACATACTTTTATCATAAGTTGAAATTGTTAATATTAAAGTGTAGCTGGAGCACCAGCGCAATTACTATGACGAATAATAAACTTCTCTCACAGAGAGCTGAACAATAGATCATCAGATAGGAAAAATTGAAACAAATTACCCCTTTTCATTTTTTTCCCTATTGAAAGGAGTGAAACATGGGAAAAAATCAATGTTGAATTCGTTTCCAATCACAGAAGCCTGTTTTGAGTAGTCTATTTTAAATTTGAATTTGAGCAATTTACTTTGAATGTTGAAAGAAAGAAAGATATTTTTGAATTTTTAAGGTAAAGTGTTTAAGAGTAAAAGAATGTAAAGGTATTTTTCATGCCATTATATATTTTTCGAATTTTTCATATTTTGAAACTTTCCCATTGTTAAAATTAATAAACAAAAAATAAATCATTTTTTTCCCTTATCAAAAATTTTGGGAATAAAAAAAAAAAAAAAAAAAAAAAAAAGTGTTTATTTAACGCTATAAACATGCCATCTAACAAAAGATGAAAATAAAATAGGAATTAAATGAATTTCTTTAGAGTTATATGTATTTCACGTCTTTTAGAGAAAAAACACAATTGTGCACTTATATTGGTTTCTATATTACGAATTCATACAAAACGTTGTTATAATTATATTTCTTTCATCATCTGAATAAATGAAATACTGTTTTCATATAACGGAAGAGAAAAAAAATAAGGCTCATTAGTTATATTTCATATTTAATTAAATCATTTAAAATTATTTTATAAGAATTTTTATTAAATTAATCATCAAAAATTAACATTTATTACCACATCTGTGACCAGCGTTTCCGCGCAAGAAGCTGGTAGGTGCCAGCTTCGATCCCAGGTCACGCTTGCTGGCCTAGCCAGCTAGATTTCCTTAGAAAGACTCCCGCCACGCAAGGCTTCTCAACCAGGCCTAGGTGCCGTAGCGCAGACAGTTAGCCTTAATATATATACCACATCATCAACTAATTTTTATTACTAATTTTAAATTTTTTTATTTTAAAAAAGCATATTCATACTTTACACTAAAAAATGAAAGACCATTTAATATTGCTCTAAACTGAAGATAGTGAAACAGAAAGATCTTCCTTAAAATTCATTTGAAATACGTAATATATCGGTGTTTTTTAACTGTTTAATCAGAAGACATTAGTGTTATACCATGGGTTGTACTCTCTGCCTTTTTTTCAGGACATTCTCAAAGATGAGAAATCGACTTTATTGCTACCACTATTTTTATACAATAATTTCTATTCTATTTAATTACATCACATTACTGTAAAAATACTATAAAATTTTTTTGAATAAAATTAGGGGTGGCAAAAATGGAGAAAAATTCTCATTCCTAAAAGCATATTTGCCAGCATCCTAATTAATATTCCGTAGTGTTGTTAGTCCCGCCCTTTTTTTCACACCAGTAAATTTTCAGAGTAATATTCTACAAATGCAATTACGATTAAATAAGAAGAAAAATACTCTAAGAAGATACTGGTATGAAAAAGAAGGCGGGGCTAACAATACTACGGAATATTAATTAATATGTTGGCAAGTATGCTAAAAGTGTCTTAAAAAAAGTTCGGGGAGCTGCATTATTCTTCCAATTAAATAAAGTTTTCTAACGACAGTTACTTTTTATGTCATATGTCTTATAAGGGACCGTAAATTTAAAATATAGAAGAAATTAATTTTTAACGCGCCCCTATATATAAAAAAAGTCTTTTACAAAACTAACTAACTACACATGTGTGAATGTAATAGTCACTGAGTTATTCAGCTTTAAAATTTTGAGCATTGTTCGCCAATGACTAAGGGACAAGTCTCAAGCTGAAAAATAAAAATTAACAAAGGAAATATAAATTTGAAAAATTCCCATAGAAACAAAGTTAAGTTTAACTTTAATAGTATGATGGAAAACACAGGATGCTTTATACGGCGTTTATACGGTGCAAACTTTTTGTGGTGTTTTATTAGAAAAATTACAACTAGGCGACCGATTCAACATTTTTATGAGCAGATAAAAAATTTTAATGGAAGTCAAATAATTACCTCTTCGACATCGTTTCTAAAATCATATAATATTTTATTTGATTTTGAAATTTCATCCTCAAATATTTTGCATTTATGTGCAGCTCGGAGGAACGGTGGTCTCTAAGAAATATTCAATTCTAGTAAAAAGGGGAAAAAAATAATAATGCTAGGAAATTTTCTGCCATTTTCTTTCTTAATCTGCAATCGAAATTATTTAAATATTTTCTACTAATTCGACTAAATCCAAGCCAAATTTGTCTTTTTATTGTTAATAAATTACCAACTGTTCAGCTAGCGTTTAAGTTGCCAGTGTTTACTGTATAGGATGTAGTATGACTTTTAGCAGTCAGTTTAACTAATTTATTTCGTGCTCTACTTATCAATGTAACAACACTGATATATTTAATGTCATTGATCTTGTAATTAACTAAATGGAGTGGATAAATAGGAAACATTACATTGTAAGATAGTATCTGTTTGCAATTGATGATTTTAATCGGCTAATTTTTAATGTATATATAAATATATTTATATGAAGGACATTGTCTATTTTTATATATGTCCCTTTGTTTGTTTTCATGAAATTTTATTTAAATAAGAGTGCGTTTATTTGGAATATTTTATACATTTTAAGTTGATGATTTCAAATTGTTAGATTCAATAAATGAATCTATAACTTCACAAAAAATATATTTCTGCGTATTTAATGTTTACAGTTTTCTTGTTGGTCAAAATTCCTATTAGATTTGAAATGAAAGTTAAAAGAAGTGTTGGTGTTGAGATTAAGGTTAAGGTTAAGGTCGATTGAGGTCGACTCGAGGATTTTGGCCTTAGAAAGTGAAGACAGGAAAAGAAAAAAAAAGTACTTTTGTTTGGTAATAAACTGAATGACACCCGAAAATAGATGAAAAAGCAGAACTATTTAATGCGTCAGTGTAACTTAGGCGAACAGAAAATATGTATATTAAATATAATTGATTTTGGGGTGCATAGTAATTGATTTTTAAGTAGTTATTTCTGGTGTCTAAATTGCTTGATAGTTAAATTTTATATTTGTTGAAATATCAACATAAAATTTGTAATTAAGGAAAATTTCTTACTCTCCAAATCATGATAAGAATGTATTTAGTTATTTTTATTAATTTTGATTAAAGATTTATTGCTTTTAGGGAGAAAGGATAAACCAAAGAAAAGTAATCAATATGGAAAGTTGAATTCTAAATATTGATATTTTTAAAGATTAAAAAATATTCGAAACAATTCTCGTTAAAAATATTACAGATTATATAGCGTAAGAGCATGAAAAATACTTAAGAATCGGATTTAAAATATATATAGGGTGAACGTACCAGTAATTATTATTTACTAGAAATTTCTTAAAGTTTTATCTTCTAATGCAAGCATGCCAACATTTTAATTTATCCCCGAGCACTGTTAGCACCCTCCTTTTTTTTTCTCACCAATTTATTTATAGCGAAATTTTCTTCAATTTTGCTTAAGATTAAATAAGGAAAAAAAAATATTCTTCAAAAAAAAAGTGGTGTCGAAAGGAAAAGACGAAATGTTGAGGATGCTCTGGTGTCGAAAGATTAAGGATGTTCTGGAATAAATTAAAATGTTGACATATTTCCTAATGTATGCATTGACAACATTTTTGAAAATTTTTCTAAGTACTGATCAGTATAAAAGTATTAATAATTGAGAATCATTTCTTTGTTCTCTGTTTTCTACAATTTATGTTATTTACAATAATAGTTTCCAAATGAGATTTTGTTAGTAACTGACCATACAGTAAATGATCATAGACGTATTAATAGTTGACCATTTCAATTTAAAAATTGCTTAAATTAAAAAACACTGATAAAAATAGCATATAATTTAATTATATTTCAATGTAAATATATAATCAACACAAATTGACTTACTAATCAGTACCATTTGTGCATAAAACTCATTTTTCTTCAGACGATTACCTCCTAAACCGATAGATGCCAAGTCTCCGTTATTTTCAACGGAGACTTCATATTGAAAATTTTTATAAATGTTTTCAAATATATATATTTTAAATATATAAATAAAAATTCGCTTTATTTATTCGTCGAAAATGTATGTGACAGATTCCTATTCAAAAATACTGGTGGTAAATCTTATTTGAAAACTGGAGACGTTGGCAGCTTGTAAACCAGTGTTGCCAGATTTAGCTACTTTTTTATTCAGTAGTCACCAATAATTTTGAGAAGTGGTATATGATATACACAATAGACGATTAATCTTTCGAAGTGATTAGGCAATCGCTACGTTTAAAATTTAGTGGTGGATATTGAATAAAAAAGGTCGAAAAATGGTAACACTGGTGTAAACCATTAAAGCTATACATACACACGAAGTTGAACATCAGAAAACTTCACAAGCTCAAAAATCCATGGCGAAATATTAAGGGAAACACCTCACATTTAGTCCACATTGGTCCAGTATTGTTTAGTAATTCAATATATATATATATATAATATATATATATATATATATATATATATATTTTTTTTTTTTTTTTTTTTTCAAGGTGATTTCGAAATGGTTTCTTTAGTGGGTATGAGCTTTGTGTTTATGAAGCCTATGTTCAAAATCTGATAAAATTATCTAATTCAAATCTTAAAATGGAACATTTATATTGCAGGTCTCTTAATAGTTCTCAATTTGTATACCACTTTTTTTAAATAGGGATATTTACTAATCGATTGTCACACTTTTCTTCAACTAAATAATACATATATATGCATTTTTAATGAACGGTGATATTCAAAATAGAGATTACTAAGAGCTACGATATTGTGAGATGTATATTTAAAATGTTGAACACTGCAACATAACTTACGTGTTATACATGTTTTCTCTTGTCACAATTATCTTAATTTTTTAATTAATGCTTATTTGTATCTATATATGTACGTAATGCAACATGTAAGCATATTTTGTGAGATATGCATTGATTCATATATGGTGTACAAACCTGCCAACATTCTAAAAAATATTCTGTAGCCTTTTTTGTACCCGATCCCTTTTCCCCACCACTTTATATTTAGAGTAATTTTTGCCGTATGTAATGACGTTCAAATAAGAAGAAAATTACTCTAAAAACTAAAGACTGGTGTGAAAAAAAAAAAAAAAAAAAAAAAAAGGCTGGTATTAACAGTACAACGGAATATTAAATAGAATGTTAGCAGGTATGACAGTGTGTCACATCGAAATAAAGCCACCGTGATTATGTGCCGTATTTGGACAAAACAAACAAATAAGAATAAAACAAATATTATAAAGAAAGTTTATATACAAATACATATTTACAAGCAGTAACTCACTCCTTGCCCCACCTGGACAGAAAGAAGAAATATGAATGTGTAAAAAAAAGAGGGGAGAAAGTGTCCCACCGAAATCAAGAAGTCACTAATGTTGATAGCCAATATATCCGCCATGCTTATATATGACTTGGTATACATTATGTGGCATACAATTTACCAATTCCTGCAGGGCAGTAGCATCAATATTACCCGAGACTTCAATGATGGCGTCCTTGAATTCTGTCACAGACTGAAACTGGCTTCCATTGGCCTGTACAGCCCTATTGAGGATACCCCATGTATTTTCTCGGGAATTGAGATCAAGGGAAAAGGCAGGTCATTCTATGACGCTCACTTCATGATCCAAAAATCACTGTCACGGACTTTGCAACGCAAATGGAGCCATTGGCCCGCTGGAAAATTCAATTTTGGCCACTAATTCTCTTTGCAGATGACAGCAAATGGATTTTTAGCATTTCTTGGCAATCGGTAGCTTTCACGCTTACTTCGGGATAAGCCAGGTTAAGTTTACCATTATAGCCGAAATATCCCCGCACTATAAATGTACCTCCAATTTGGTGTCTTTTGGAGATTTCCTCCTCTTTTCTCATGCCATGTCAATGGAACAAAAGGAAATCTGGGACAAATGTCATCAAACCCGAAAAAACCAGTGACAAATAGTGTTCTCAGATGGGAAAAAAATAATTTGAATGGCGCGGATAGCATTTTGTTCCGTTGACATGGCATGAGAATAGTTGAGGAAATCCTTTCTAAAAGAAAGCAAGTTGGTGATACATTAATGGTGTGGAGAGATTTCGGTAATGGCGGTAAATTTAACCTGGCTTTTCCCGGAGTCCGCGTGAAAACTACCGATTACCAAGAAATGATAGAAAACCATTTACTGCCACTAAAAATATAATGACTCAAATTGGATTTTTCAGCAGACCAACGGCTCCGATTACGTTGCAAAATCCTCCTGTGGACGATTTTTAGATCATGCGATACATGTCATGAAAAAGCATTCCCTTTCCCTTGATCTCAATCCCCAAGAAAATGTGGGGTTATCTTGAGTGGGGCTCTACAGGCTAATGGCAGAACAGTTTCAGGCTCTGACAGAATTGAAGGCTGCCATTATTGAAACCTGAGGGAAATATTGATGCTACTTCTCTGCAAGGATTGGTAAATGGTATGCCATGTCTTGTATTCTAAGTCATACTTATAGTAGCTATATTGACTATTAATAGTAGTGGCTTTATATCGGCGCGATACTTTGCTCCCTCTTTTTTTTTCACATATTCATATTTTTACTTTCTTCTATATGTAATATAGAGAAAGTATTGGATTCGCGAAAATTTTCGAAGTCCACTTTTTGATGGATTTACATGTTTTGGGATATGGAGAACACGAATTAATAGTTTTTAGAAAATGTCTGTCTGTCGGTCTGTCTGTCTGTCTGTATCATTTTTTTGTGGACGCTGTATCTCACGAACCAATGAATGAAATTTAACCAAACTTGGTATTTAGTTGCACCCTGACATAAACTGGTGCTGATTAGATTTTGGGATCAATCGCACAATAGGTGGCGTTGTGATCGCAATTTATGCAAATTTTTAACATGGCAGCATAGGACAAAATACCGTATAAATGGGCATAAAGAGAGTTATTTTACACTTGTGATTGTAAAATTAATATGAATTATTGATAATAGTAGTAGTTAGCTAGGAAAAAAATTTTGTGCATGGGGGGGGCATCGGTTCCCCCCCCGGGGGGGAAAATCCCACCCCGGGAAAGTAAATTTTCAAGATGGGTATCTTTCGAAAGGTCTCGTTGATAATAGTAATAGTTAACTGGGAAAAAATTTTTGTGCATGTGGGGGGGGAAGTTCCCACCCGGGGGGGCAAAATTTCAAGATGGGTATCTTTCGAAAGATCTCGTCAATACCTCTAAAACGAATGGTTGAACGATAAATCTGTAATAATTTAAACCAAAGTTATCGATTTTTTTTACTTTTAACAAAAAAAAACTTAGAAAAATATCGCAATTTTTTTTTTTTTTTTAACGAAATTTAACCAAACTTGGTATTTAGTTGGTCCCCGACATAAACTGGTGCTGATTATGTTTGGGGATCAATAGCTCAACAGGTGGCGCTGTGAAAGCATTTTATCTAAATTTTTAACATGGCAGCATAGGAGAAAAAATCGTATAAATGTGCATAATTAGAGTTGTTTTAAACTTGTGATTGTAAAATTAATATGAATTATTGATAATAGTAGTATGTAACTAGGAAAAAAATTTTCTGCATGGGGGGGCATCGCTTCCCCCCCCTAGGGGGAAAATACCCCCCCAGGGGGAGTAAATTTTCACATTGGGTATCTTTCGAAAGATCAGGTTGATAATAGTAGTAGTTAACTAGGAAAAAATTTTTGTGCATGTGGGGGCATCGGTTCCCCCCCCCCACCGGGGGGGGGGGAAGTTTCCACCCGGGGGGGGCAAAGTTTCAAGATGGGTATCTTTCGAAAGATCTCGTCAATACCTTTAAAACGAATGGTTGAACGATAAATCTGTGATAATTTAAACCAAAGTTATCGATTTTTTTTTACTTTTAACAAAAAAAAACTTACAAGGAAACATTCCAAAGGTGTCATCTTCAAAAAGTATTGAAAAAAATATAGGTGATTCTACTCTTCATAAAACACCAGAAAATGAAAAAATTATCGGCTGAAATTAATTACAGCGACCACAAAAAAATATCAATATTAAGCATATTTGGCGATTTCACACTGCTAGGCGATTTATTTTGAGTACTTGGCGGGAAATCAAAACACGGTTCTGTTCGTACACGGCAACCTCGGTGTTAGCAAACGTATCGCCTAACAGTGATAAATCGCCAAATATGCTTAATTTTGATAATTTTTTGTGGTTGCTGTAATTAATTTCAGCCGATAATTTTTTCATTTTCTGGTGTTTTATGAAGAGTAGAATCACATATATTTTTTTCAATACTTTCTGACGATGACACCTTTTGACACCTCGTTTCCTTGTTAGAAAAATATCGCAATTTTTTTTTTTTTTTTTTTTTTTTTTTTTTTAACGAAATTTAACCAAACTTGGTATTTAGTTGGTCCCCGACATAAACTGGTGCTGATTATGTTTGGGGATCAATAGCTCAACAGGTGGCGCTGTGATAGCATTTTATCTAAATTTTTAACATGGCAGCATAGGACAAAAATTCGTATAAATGTGCATAATTAGAGTTGTTTTAAACTTGTGATTGTAAAATTAATATGAATTATTGATAATAGTAGTATGTAACTAGGAAAAAAAAATTCTGCATGGGGGGGGGCATCGCTTCCCCCCCTGGGGGGAAGTACCCCCCCGGGGGGGATAAATTTTCAAGATGGGTATCTTTCGAAAGGTCTCGTCAATACCTTTAAAACGAATGGTTGAACTATAAATCTGTGATAATTTAAAACAAAGTTATCGATTTTTTTCACTTTTAACAAAAAAAAAAAAAAAAAAAAAAAAAAAAACTTAGAAAAAAAAAATCGTACTTTTTTTTTTTTTTTTTTTTTTTTTTTTTTTTAAATATTGTTACTGACTGAATATGTATAGGTAAATATAGAAGAAAGTCTTGTGGTGGCCACAACATACTAGTTTTTCTGTTCAGGTTGTGCAGGGAGTGAGTTACTGCTTGTAAATATTTATCTGTATATTGACTTTTTAAAAAAATATATATTTGTTTTGTTCTTGTTGGTTTGTTTCGTGTCCCAAGTACGGCACATATTCACAGTGGTTTTATTTCGATGGACACACTGTATTCTCTAGGATATGCTCTAGGATATGTCTATCAGATATATGCATTTAAGATGTGTAAAGTGTATGCATGTCTTAAGATGTACGTTGCACATGTATGATTTTTGATATTGTTAAGAGGATATTGATACATTTTGAAGGCATTGTGATTTATAGGAAATGTACATGTGTACATATATGTACGAATGATTTGTATAATGCGTATGTATGCAGATTAGATGCTTGTTTGCAAGTAAAATTTCATGTAATTTTGTAAATAAAATGCCAAATAAAAAAATATTTTAAATGCAAAAATAATTTAAAGTTCAATAGTATTCATTAATCTCAGAGACATCAATTAAATTAATATGTCATTTATGTTTCCCTTCACTTTAATTCCAAAATTTCAATTTTATTTATGCATATGTCTACTCGTTCTCGCTATTCCCTTCAGTGAAATTGTTTAGAGACAAATACAAAATCATCTTTCACTTATGTGTGTATTTCTTTTACCTAGCGGCGTTGATGGTTTATGTGAATAATATATTTTCCTTTAATTATACATTTGTTGTCAAAGTTCAAAATTTTGATGCGTCTAGAAATAAGTTTGAAAAAAAATATTGTGCATTCTTATGTAATAAGAAATATAGAAGACCACTATGAAGTAAAATGTATAGTAAAATAATTCGTAAGACTGGAAAATTTCGTAATTAAAAAAAAAATCTTGCTATTTCCTAGACAGCTAGAAAAAACGAAAAGTAAGGATAACTGTGTAACCATACTTATGATATCTCTCTCTATCTGTGCTATCTTTGAAAAGTCAGATAGTTATCTTTACTTGCGGTATACGAACAACCCGGACAAAATAAGAACGAAAAAATGTTCACTGAAAGTTGTGTCCCACGGTATTTTAAAAGATATAATAATATAAATCAAAAGAATAATTTTTTTACTTGAAATGCATATAATTAGCTCTAAAATGTTGTTTTAAAATTTACTGTTTACTATTTTTTTTTTTCTATTTTAGTTTAATGAATGCAGTATTTAACTTTTTTAAATTAATACATGCGAAACGAAAGAATAATTATTTTAATAATTAAGTAATTATTCTTTTCTTCCAAATAATGAATTAGCACAATATCTAAGATAGTTTATTCTTAAAGAACACGTTCAAAAATGATAAAATTAATATTATTAAATATTTAACTCGTTTTTATTTATTTATTTATTTATTTTTGATATCCGAATAAAATACTTTTTGTAGTTTAATTGATGTTTTTTCACCAGGAGAATTCTCGTTCAGGGGCAGATCAGTAAATTGTTGTAAGTGAAGAAAAAGTTTGTACTATCAAATACATTTAATTCATTGAAATAAATTTATGTGAAACTAAAAATTAAGAAATAAAAAAAATAGATGGCGATTTTCTTATCGCAAAATATTAAGCACAGTATCAACGTTAACTTATTATCCTAGAAAACTTTCAATTATGTTAAACTGCATTTTATTAGAAAATTAACCCAGAAGCATTTCTTTGTGTACTGGGCTAACTCCTTCCTTCTCTCTCCCGTGAAATTTACGGGTTGAGATTTCGCTCTCTATTTCTCGTGCCCGTGATATTTCCCGGCTGGAGTGTTCAAAAGTAACGCACTAAATAAATTTAAAAACAAATCATTTTTGATACCCGGAAATTTTTTTATTGCTTATTTTACACTCTAGATGGAAGTAGAAGACTATTTAAAATGTAATTGGAGGTAGTAGGTTTATTTTAAAGTGTCAGCACTATCCAATTATAAATATTTGTAATACTTATTTTGTAATCTCAGCTCAGTTAATCGTTTGAATGCACGTGTTTTTGTGCTCTGTGACATTTTTTAAAAAATGTATTTAATATTGTGTGCATTATGTAGTCAGAATCGCAACGTGATTCGGATATTTTAGTATAAATGCATTTGGTAGTGATTCGGAAATAAGCTATGTTTATGAAAGTTCGGAGAGCGAATCTGAGGACAGTGTTTTATGCGTATAGTATAGTATTATACGTAAAATCTTTTTCATAAAATTCTTTTTTAATGTTTAAAACCTATATCTTTTATTTTTTCTATTTACTGGAAACTAAGATTCAGTCGTAATAACCCTGATTGTTGGTTTTCCTGTAAAATTAAATTTTCCTAATTTCAAGCTAAAAGTATTCCAAAAATTAAAAATGAATTCATATATTGTTCATACACTTTATTTTACACATTTTTTTTTAATAAAAAAAATGGGCACTTTTTTTTTTTACAGTTTTCCTGAAAATTACGATATCGTTAAGGGGTTAAAGTACTCTCGGCAGTTTAATTGATGCCTTTTCTCTAGGAGAATTATCTCTCTCTTGAACAGGTCTGAAAGTTTTTAGAAAATTAAGGGAAATTCAGTACTATTAAGTACTTTCTAGATGCAGGTGAGTTGGCCCCAAGCAGGAAAACGCCTTTCAATGTCATTCATCAGTTGAAGGGGACGAAAATACAGAGTCATTAGCGCGGAAATGAAAGAGTGCAAAGATAAGTTCGGTCCCAAAGTGCTGGCTTAGCCAGGAGCATCATCAGGAACACGGGAGGAGCGGGGGAGGATATGGATGTGGCGGAAGCAACAGTTGGCACCGCTGTGGAGAGCGCGGCTTAGTCGGTCGGTTGTGAGTGTGGGGTGCGCGTGTTAAACAGTTGATCCGGGGACAGTACGTATCTTTTCTTCGGGCATGGCCGACAAGAGGACAAGCCACGAGTTGAATAGTTTCCCGGAGTCTAGTCCTGGTTCCTCCGGCAAGAATGATGATGACTTACCGGAGCGAGGAAATTGGGTTGGAAAGCTGGACTTTATCATGTCCTGCGTTGGCTACGCTATTGGTCTTGGCAATGTTTGGAGGTTTCCATACCTTTGCTACAAAAATGGAGGAGGTAAGAAATATATTTACCTGTTGATCCTGGTGATACGTTAAAACATATGTATTCGATGCTCTACAAAAAGATGGTTTCTCCAAAAATTTAAGAAATATATCAAAATATTTCTGGAAAGGTACAACAGTATATTGCAAAAACTTCACGAGAGTTTTTTATTTATACTATTTATTTATTTATTTTTTTTTTTAAGTGAAAAATTATAAGCTTCAGACTTTAAAAAACTTCTTGATCACGACTTTAAAACAACATAGATTTAATAAATCCCAAGAAATATTTAACAAATAAATACAATTAAGCAAATTCAAGGACTTATTTATTTATTTATTTTTAAAGGTAATTTCTTCTGAATTTTTATTTTAAAATGACAATCCATAAATGGGATACACGATGCTCCATAAATGAAATATGTTTCTTAAATTGGAAAAAATTAGGTTCAGGAAAAAATAAGAGTATAAAGAAAAAAATATATCTATAATTTTGGAATGAAAACTATTTTCGCTATATTCAAAAAGTTATATTAAAGAAAACTTACATATTTATGTAATACATATTTATATAATACAGATTTAAAAAAATAATAATAATAATAATAAAACCATATATTCTCATACAAACTAAATAAATAAAAAAACATTTACTGTCTTTTATTTTATATGGCTTTCGTGTTCCTATTAAATTGTAGATTTCTAAACTATTAATACCGTTTATTGATAACAAATTATTTTATATGAATCGCTCCTTTCGCGGAAAAATTTCAATATTTTATCTGAGACAATATTTGGCATGTAAGGCATAAAAGATGTGAAACTCTAAAATGAATTTCATTTGTTGAACTAAGATAAGATAGTCTTTTTTTTTTTTTTTTTTTTTTTTTTTTACTTCTTCTATTTTTATTATAATTAAAAAAAAAAAAAAAATTGTTTCGCTAAAATATACTTTTATTTTTGACTATAGCATTTTATAATAATAACACTATCGTAGAAATTATTAGATAAAAAAATTAAAAAATTACATTTTATATTTACAGGGATGGAACACGGGCGCAGAATTCATACCACTATCAATGTAAGAAAATTTTCTACCTCTTATATCGACGATATTATAGGCAGAGAAAATTCTTAAACACATTCCGGTATGAATTCTGCGCCCGTGTTCCATCCCTGTATTTAATAGAAAAACTATTTTTAAATGTGAACATTCCATTAGCTTAAAATTGGTTTTAAAAATAATGAAATGACTTAAATTAATTAACTGGACAATTAGACGAAAAAAAACTTAGTTGAGATAGTCTCATGATTTTTTTTTTTTTTTTTTTTTTTTGTATTATTATGAATGCTGGATTTCCGCTTGGAGCTTGCGTTAAAAATAAATAAATAAATAAAGTAAATAAATAAATTTAATACAATATAACTCTAATTGCTAAAAATTAGCATTAAGTGTGATAGTAGTTAAAGTATCTAGTTAAAGTATCATAATTTGTTTTTGAGTGTTATACTATTTCTTTGTCTCGAGAAACAGTTTTAAGAATTTGAAACTATTGTGTACTTTTATAATAATACATCCATAGTTAAAAAAAAAAAAAAAAAAAAAAAAAATGTATATTTTGTAGTTTCAGGGTTTTTGTACCCATATACGCACACACCAATCAAATAAATAATAAATATATAAATGTAAAAAATATCTTCTCTGTATAAGAATTACAGAGATATAAATATTTAAACAATACTTGGAAAAGCTGAGATCATTTTAAGGAATGACATACTTAAAGTTCCCGCGAATGTGCTTCTCTGAGAAAGCAACTTCCACCTCACATAACATACTTCTTGGCATGTAACGATATTATGAATGTTTAATTTTAAGGAAAAGTTTTCTTGCTCTTTCGATATTTTCGAAACCCGTGATATCGTACATCAATATTTTTAAATAAAAATACATGCTTATAATTTTCTTTTCTTTTTTCTTTTTTAAAATTGTTTATGCATTTCAGTAAACTGTGATTTTTAACCTGTGTATCCCATTATTATTATTATTATTATTATAATTCTTTAGCTGCAGTATGTAAACATTATAGACATTTAGGGGGAGGGGGGAGGGTGTTGAGGAAGAGTGCAAGTACACAATACATAACGTGACCGTGGAACAAACTTACGCAAAGACACACGAAAACATAGTGAGCCTGGTCCAGTGTGGAATTTTGAATAGTTTTTGAAATTAAAATTTACTAAAGAAAGAGTCTAAATATAAAGAAAAAAATTCTGTTGAAAATTATTTCATGACTATTCTTTTTGCAAACCATGTATACAAATAATATCTTAAGGCATAATTATAATATTAAGATTTTTAAAAGACTACTTAAATATTTTTCAGCATAACTACTTTACTGAAATATTCTATTTTAGTTTTTATTAAAAATAATATATGGGTTATGATTAATTTTAAAATTTGTAATTTATCAAGAAAATTTTAGTAGCTTACTAAATCAACTCTTAAGAAAGAAGCACTTTATTAATTTAGTTTTATAAATAAATTTTAAACAAGATGTTTATATTTTCAAAGGAAATAAATACATTTTTCTTAAACGTAAATCACACATTATTTCTTTTCTTTTCTTCTTCTTCTTCTTCTTCTTTTTTTAATAGATCAAATCTTAATTGAAAAAGAACTGATAATACCTAAATCCTTGAAGGCTCATTTTGTCTTTTCTATGCTTTATATAATCATTATATATATATATATATATATTATAAATTTAATGTATAGAGTTAATTCACTCGCTTTCTTTGCTCATCTGAAATTCCCTTTAAGAAATACACACAATGTATTGATAAAAAAGAATACGCACTCTTACATTCGTGAAAATAAATGATTTTTGCTGTTAACTGGGTAAGTATTTAAGTCAGCTTGATAGATAATGCCATTGAAAGGCTTTAAACTTATTGAATCTTTAACCAACTCACTACTGCCTTGTCTAAAATACGGGTCTATAAAATATTTTAAAAAAGTATTTAGCGGAAATTGTTTCTGTAAAATTTTGAAGGTAAGAAATTGATATCAATTAATATTTTTTAACTCTTTATTTAATGATAATTTGTATAACTAAAACCTCATAGATATACTTACAGAGCTGCCAACCTTTTCAACTTTTAAATCAAAATTGACACCAATATTTTTAAATGAAAAATGTTATATATATTTTCGACGATTAATAATACAGGAAACAGCTTTAAAAATTTTCCGGTTTGAAGTCTCCCTTGAAAAACGGGAGACTTGGCATCTATGTACTTAAGATAACATTTTAAAAATAATTATTACATTATTAGGATTTTACATAAATAAGGAATTTGGATATTTAATTCTTTAAGCCATAATTTGCAGATTATTTCATAGTATCATAGAAATTAATTTTATATATTTAATTAGAACTTAAAAGCTAGATGCTTATGACGCGGTCAGAGTTCTAGTAAAATTGATACTTTTCCCCCCTGATTATTCAAACTGTTGTTGAAAAACAGACATTTTTGTTAATAGTTTTAAATTGGAAATTGTTTACCATTATTATAAATTATTGAAATAAACATAAATAATATGCGAATAGCACTTTACTAATGTCTTAGACAATTTCATAGATTACATATGCATAATCGATGTAAAGCGTTTTTTTTTTTTTTTTTTTATCTTAATCAAATTAGAAATTTTTAGTTTTCATAAGTGTTATTACTATCAGAAATTAAAATACATATGCTTATTGGTATTTATCAAACATATAATAAGTAAAATAAATAAATAAATAAATAAATAAAATTAAGAAACCTATAAAGATAGTAACATTTATGTTGAATAACACTCTGCGAGAGATAAAAACAACGGAATTTTTCAACAATATGTTTCACTATATTTCGATTTTGATTGAGATTTCTAGAATAGTAGAAAAAATATATATTTATGATAGAGATTTAAATATATATATATATATATATATATACGTTTTACTTAAATAAAAAAAAAAGACGTTTTTACAATCTTTTTTTTTTAACATTGTTAATTAGAATGTATTTTCTTGATTTTAAATTAATAATAATAATAATAATAATAACAAAAAATTTATATTAAAAAAAAAAAAAAACCTTTATTACGGTAAATAAATATTTATTCGATTACTTAGATCTTACGAGTTCTTACACTCGTCATTGTTTCTTGTATGCGCACCAATATTTTTTAATAGTAATCTTAGATTTATTTAAATATAGAAATTATAATTTGGAAACAATTGTATAAAAACGTTGGAGAATGAAAGCTTGGATACTACAAATTAAGCGTAATCAGTTTTATTTTTTATTTTTATTTCAATTAATTAATTTATTTTTAGCATGTTGTAACTGCTCAGAGTGAAAAAAATGTAATTGTTAGCTTTATTAGTTGTATAAAATAAATGGTAACTGAGTATTCATTTAGGTTAATAATAATGATACTTAAAATCTAAAAAGTTTAATATTCTGTGGTTGTTTCCCTGAATTATAAAAATTTTCTCTTGATTTGGAATCGGTGAGTAATAGTTGGAAACTTCTTTCTTATTAAAAAGCGATTTGTCTTATTCAACTTAGAAAATTATTTTTTTCATCTGGTTTCCTTTTAACCCCTTAACGCGAACTGTCATCGCTGCGAGGACGCAAAATTTAAGATCCAGCTGTAAAAATTCATCCCAGAAATTTTTTAGCAAAAATTTACGTTTATAACATAACAGAAAACGCCGGTTCTTTAAACCTTAAAATTTAAAATTTCTTTTAGTTTAATTTAGTTTATGAATACCGGTGGCAGTATAATTTAAATGATCCGAATTGTCTTGCGCCGCAAAGGGTTAACTATTAAAAGGGCAAAAATTAAATATTAAATGTCTATATCGACCATTTCATAGTGACGAGTATGACGTTTTGACTCACTTTTAGGTATTAACATTTCTTTTGAAGACAGTATTTATCAACTCATATTTTCGAAAAGTAATATAACTTACTTTTTACTAGTTTGTATTCTATAGGAAGAGAAACTCTACTATTTATTATTTTTTTATATTAAGTTTTTTAAATTTTAGGACGGTGTGACATTTTCTAGATATGAATTTTCAGTAATATTTATATTTGTTAAAATTCTTGTGTATTGTACAATGATAAACAATTGGTTATTTTTTCATTATTATAAAAAATTCCGTTAAACAAAATAATAACATTTTCAAAATCAATTTCAGGTACTAAACTTATAAAAATGAAAATAAATTAAAATGTTATGTGACGGATACATGACAGAAATTGTGACGAGTAAGATCGTTCAAAATTACTATTATTATTATTATTATTATTTTATAAACATATGTTTTAATAAAGAAAACTGGATGCAAGATTGATAATCCAGTGATATAATATCAATACATTTTATTTGTAATTTTCCAAAAACAATCAAAGTTTAAAACAGGATGAAGTGGAGTAAGTGTAACTTCGGCTTATAAATCAACTGACTGAAATAATAGTCATCATGTTTGTTTCTTCGAATCTTTCTTTATTATATTAAGCCTTGGGGAACGAAATATAATATGGAACAGAGATAGTTTTAGAAGTTTGAACAATTGCTTACATTTCCACTCTTCAACATAGAACCGACGCGACGCCGAAATTTGGAATTTCGCCATTACTCTACAGTCGGTAACAAAAGTCTCCGAACACTAGCAAAAATTCCTATATAAAAAAAGGACACTTAATACAGTTTTGTTAAATAAATCCTTGTCGAATCCTGTTATTAGTCGGTCTAAAAACAGGATTCGACAAGGATTTATTTAACAAAACTGTATTAAGTGTACTTTTTTTACATAGGAATTTTTGCTAGTGTTCGGAGATTTTCTTTACCGACTGTAACTCCAACAGTGGGCGTTTCTATAGGTTACATAGCTTACATTATTTCTTAACAATATACCCAATATTCACATTTGCACAATCAATGCACTATGGATATAAATACTTTGATAAGGAAGAGTATAATTGTAATATGTATTAATTTATATTGTAAACTAGCAGGCTACGCCCGCTTCGCTGGTCACTATTTTTAAATGAATCACTATAATCAATGAATTCTCAAAACTGCATTAATTTTTATCATGCAGAAAAAAAAGAGAAAAAAAAAATTCTCATTGGAAAAAATGTGTCACTGGATCCCCGCTGCCTTCGGCAGCGCAGGCCATTGTGCGCTGCGCGCGCGCATTTATGTCTGACACTCTTAATGAATCACTATATTATCTTAAGGGAAAAACATAAATATAAAATACAAAAAAAAAAAAAAAATAATAATAATAATAATAATAATAATCTTTTCCCATCGGTGGAATAATTGCTCCGGGCCCCCACTGCCTGTGGCAGAGTATACAGGCACGCATGTTCCTTCACCTACCGTTCCCGCCCCTCCTAATTATTTTAGACTTTAAAAAATACTCGCAATCGTTCTCTCGTGCTTTTAAACCTAATAATACTAATTTCCAACATTCTATCTGAATTTATTTATTTTTAACCCTGCGGCCCCTTCTCGCCCCTCGTAATAATTCTGTACTTTCGAAAATATCCGTAATCGATTTATCGGGTCTCAACAACGCTAATTTTCAGTGCTCTAACTCTTATTTATATATTTTTGCCCCTTTAAGCCCCCTTCCAGTCTATCCTAATAATTTTACAAATTCGAAAATATTCGCAATCGATTTGTAGGTATCAAAAACCTCCATGTACCAATTTTGAGTGACTTAACTCAATTTTTATTATTATTATTATTATTTTTTTTTTTGCCCTTCCGACCCCCCTTACCACCCCTTTTAATAACTTTACAAATTCGAAAATACCCACAATCGATTTGTCGTTATCAAAAACCTCTATGTAACAATTTTGAACGGTCTAACTCTATTTTTATTTTTTTTGCCCCTACGGCCCCACCCTCTCTCTGACCCTCCTAATAACTTTACACTTTCGAAAATATCCTCATTCGACTTGCAGGCCTCTAAAACCTATCTGTACCAATTTTGAACGCTTTAACTGTATTTCTATTTTTTTGCCCCATAGCCCCCTCCTCCTCCTTTCCCGCCCCACCTGGGACGAATTTCTAAAATTAAAGAAATTGTTTTTTATGTATTTGTGAGAGCTATATGTTAGGGCAAAATATATCCTCACATGTATCTTTTTTTTTGTTTGCGATATAAAGGATTATTTCAAATCATTTTGCCCCCTCTTCACCCTCTTGGGGGCTGAATTTCTAAAATTCCTGAAATTGTTTTTTAGGTATTTGTATTAGCTATATATCAGAGCAAAAATTTCCCATATATCTGTTTTTTTGTTTGAGATATATAGGAGTATGTGAAACCACGTTTTATACATGTGAAATCACGTTTAACCCCCTTTTCCCCCTTGGGGACCAAATTTCTACAATTCCAGAAATTGGTTTTTAGATATTTGTGTTAGCTATATTTTAAAGCAAGAATTTTACGGATATCTGCTTTTGTCTGTGAGATATGAAGGTTTTTGTGAAATCACATTTTGCCCCCTGCTCCACCTTGGGGGGCGAATTTCGCAAAATCGCTTCTTAGGGGGTGCTTACACTATGTGTTCTATAATCTGAGCCAGTTTAGAGTCAGTGGCTCCAGTAGATTCTGCTGTGCGTTGATGAGTCAGTGAGTGAGTGGAAGTACTCTTTTATATGTATAGAGATATTGATAGAGAAAACATTGATTTAAAATAATGTAATATACAATAATAACGCCCACTGGTGGAGCTTATTGTCAAAAAGACAAAAATATTCGGTCGCGAATGTGTTAATATTCCACAGCATTTTTTGTACCCGCCCTTTTTTCACACCACTTTATTTTTAGAGTAATTTTTTGCATTTGTAATTACAATTTAATAAGAAGAAAAACACTCTTAAAAAAAAAGGCGGGTAGTAACAGTACTAAGGAATATTAATTAGAATGTTGGCAGGTATGCA
This sequence comes from Salticus scenicus, assembly GCA_963930645.1. Classification (NCBI taxonomy): domain Eukaryota; kingdom Metazoa; phylum Arthropoda; class Arachnida; order Araneae; family Salticidae; genus Salticus; species Salticus scenicus. The sequence goes on along the minus strand of OZ005651.1, from coordinate 189,392,089 downwards.
CTTACCCCTAAATTTTCCCCGTGGGGCAAACCACCCTGGTTACAGTTGACTAAGGCACTTTGTAAATAATGGAATTTCGGCCTTATTAATTTTTGTGGCTCAAATCAAGTAATAAAATAGAAGTATCGTCAAGAGACATTGCTACAATTCTTTCTGAACCTAAAGTAGTACGTAAGGGAGAACTAAACTTTGGGTTTTGTCTCCTACAGAATTCAGTAGAGCCACAGTAATGTTCTTTTTTTATATGCTTTTCGCCAAAATAATACTGCTAATCGTTATTTACTTATATTTACCCACTTTAATAATTCAACTTAAGTATAACACAATTCAATCAATTTTTGTTTCCAAAGAAATTTTGCCAACTTTTAATTCTCTTACATTTATCCCCATTTTATATTTTACATTTAAAATCATATTGCGATAATAATAATAATAATAATAATAATAATAATAATAATAATAATAAAACATTTTGAATTTAAATAAGAATCAACAGAGATTTACCAACCAAAAGAACAATATAAATACTTAAATACTTAATTTTGTTATAATTTTTAGTTTTTAGCTACATACTGTTGTTATGCATTTTTTGCAAATTTTGCTAAATGCTCGAGGAGATATATGGAAAAGTTCGCAATTCTGTAGAGATATTTTAAAAGTTTCTATAAGTTTCAGATTCATTAAAGTTAATAGTTGCCAACTTAGCACCTTTTGGCTACCGGAAAATGTTAATATATATATATGTATTTTAATTTTACTTCATCAGTGAAAACCGTTACAGTTCGCTGATGAAATAAAATAAATATTTCTAGTAAATTTTTCCGGTAGCCGAAAAGTGCTAAGCTGGTAACTGTGATTAAGGTTTTCATTATCTGGAAACTTGATTTACACATCTCTTAATGTAATGTATAGGGGTATAGTGGGTCAAGATTACACTTACCCCAAACCATGGGTCAACTGTAAACACGAAACAACAAATTTTCCTCTTTTTTTTTTTTTTTCTTTTCTTTAAGTGACACATTGTTAAATATATATATATATATAACTTATATTTTTATAAAAGCCAATAAGCTGTAATTTAAGCCTAAAGTTTTTCAGAAGTTTAAGTGTAATAGCAACTGAGTAAAATGAGGTCAAAATCAAACGTTGCCCAAAACGTCATTACACTTACCCCACTTCCCCCTACATATTACTATAATTTATCAGAAATGGGGAAGGGGGATTTTTCGATGACTAAAGATTGATTTTTACATGATCTTTTTTTGGCCAATACTAATAAGGGGCATTTACATGCCTCTATTTTAAAGTAATTTCCTTTCCTTCCTCTCCCTCTGTTTTTTTTTTTTTTTTTCTTTGGTTTAGTTTTCCAATTTCTCCATTATTAGAGGTTAAACTTATAGAATTGTGTTATTTTAAAGCTATTTTTTGAATTCCTATTCTGTACAAAATTAGCTTTAATTTGATGTATAACAAGTAACTATGCAACAATTTTGAAATGCTCTCTTTTACCTGGAATAACCTATATAGATAAAATGAGATTTTAAAAAGTAATATTCTTCTTCAAATATATTTTCTAATTTTTTTAGGAATAGGAATTTACATAATATGTAAGAGGTTATCTAAATTATTGAAACTTAATATTTCTTGGGAATTTTTGTTTGAAAGTAACTTTTGTTTATGCATATATAACTTTTAACACTAGATTGCCCAAGGATGTCATTTTGACTGCTTCTTAATTTTGCTAATATATGTATATATATGCGTGTGTGTGTAAAAATTATATGATTTATTAGAAATTATGGGCGTCTGTGTACACGATATAAGTGCATTTATTAATAGTTATATTTACCATTCTCCCCTCTTTATTTCTGATATCTAAATTGTCTAAAGGCAGTCAGTTTGACTGTTTAGACAATTGAATGTTACTTATAACATGAGGTACGTCGTGAAGCCAGTTTCAGCGAAGTTTTAAAAATGTCTTTAAAGAACACAAATTTCTTAATAACAATAAATTAATCTTAAAAATGAATATTAGAAACGTAATACTTATTCATTTTTAGGACGAAAAAGCAGTTAAGAAATTAATTTTAGTATATCTCATAGAATGAAATGTTTAGCTTAATATCTGCAAGCTAAATTCCACTTTTATATATAATCTAATTCTGGTTTATTATTAACCCCCCCCCCCCCCCCCCCCCAATACACCTTTGTTAATTTATGTACTGGGAAGTAAAATTTTAAGTATAGAGTATTCCGAATTTTCATTACTTAATTTTTCATAATGTATCCATATGGATTGAAATTAAAAGAAATTCATTAATTTTGTTACTTTGAAACTTAAGGACAGGCTAAAATTTTCCACTAAGTAAATTTCTTTATTCACTTTTACGTGTAATACGTACATAGCTAGCCTTATAAAAATCTAGGCTACGTTAAATTTTACACAATTCAGCGAAATCGTACTATTTAGAGTAATAATTTTAGGTTTCATTATTTATTTACTGTTTAGATTAAACGGAATTATAGATTTATCTAAAAAGAGACAATTACGTGTCATCTACCTAAAAAATGGTTTGGTTTTTGTACGACTACAAGACTAACTTTAAGTTTCACTTTCATCTTCATTTTCGATGAAATAGCACATTATTTATTTTTATTTATTTATTTATTTATTTATTTTTTTTTTTTTTACAAATACACTACATGGCTTTTAACAGGTTATTGCTATTCTTCTGTATTTTGAATGAGGACTGTGCTGTAAGAGATCCTAAAATTTTACTTTGTCAAGATATTGTATAATATTTTACTTAAGTCAGTCTTTATTTAAATTATCAAGGTCATTATAATTATGAATTACGCATATAAAACTATATAAAATGCATATATAAATTATATTTAATGTCTGTTTAAACCGGATAATATTTCCTCAGTTCCTGATCCACCATTGAAAATCATCAATAGAACACATTTTTCATGTATTTTTTAGATAAAAAAATTCCTAATTTATTATTTTGGTGCATAAATTTATTAAATGTTCAATCCCATCACTTCAAAAGCGTCTTATTTTAAATAGAATAATTTTCTTAGTGATTTAAGTACGACTTTAATGCCTTTATTTTATTTAAATATTTTTTCTTCTTCTTGTTTTTCTCTTACTAAAATAGTTATATAATATAAACAAATAATGAAAAATAAAATTATTTGTTTCATGATACATTAGCTTTTTCTTTCTCTTTTCTTTTTTTCCTTTTTTCTTTTTTTTTAAATAATAGATTTTTTCCCCCTCAGCTTTCTTATAAAATTAATATTAGCCAGTTGAATAACTAAATTTTATTGTATATAGCAATACAAACTTCACTGAAGGGAGTTCTCTCTCTCTCTTCTTTCATTTTTTTTTCTTTCTTCTCTTCTTCATCATTACCTTTATGTTTTTCTTTTCTTTTTTCAGAATAAAGTTTCTGATTATCTTTAATATAGTAGTATAATTCCACGCATAGTACAAACAAACAAGCAAACAAAAAGTTATAATTAAAAACAGCATGATTGTACTTTTTAATATTTTCTGAATAACTGAATACGTACCGTATTTTCCAGCGTATAACGCGCAGGTCACTTAAATGAGCTACACACCGGAAAATTTAATTTACAAATAAAACAATATTTGTAAGAAACAAAAGCTTGTTTTTTATTTATTTATTTATTTTTAAAGAAAGCTCTAACTGTAAATTTAAATTTCCGGTGTGTAACTGATTGAACAAACCTGCGCGTTATACACCAGAAAATACGGTATGTTACGAATATCTGTATTGTTGCTTTACGTCAATATAACAATTAAGTTTTTTTTTTTTTTTTTTTTTTTTTTTTTAATCTATTTTGTTATTGATATTTAAATTCGTGATTTCATATTAGATTTATTTAAAAAAAAAAAAAAAAAAAAAGGTAGAGTAACTGCGTAATAATTCATTAACCCTTATCGCTCGTAATTCCCTTCTGAGGGGGGCATTAAAAAATCGAGCCACGCCTTAAGGTGTTCCTCTGCGAATGAAATGTTATTTTTCTAAAGCGTGTAACTATAGGCTACCTTTCGGCTACCGGAAAATTTTAACAGAAAGATTTATTTTATTTAATGATAAAGTAAAATAAAACAAATTATTAGAATTTTTCGGTAACCAAAAGGTAGTATGTTGGAAACTATACGTGTGACGTTTTAAAGGAACGCCAAAAGGCGTGTCTTACGGAAAATATGCCAAGCACAAAGGGTTAAAACTAATTCTAATTTTACGTGTAATCGTCTCGAATAGTCATTAAATCAAAGTGGCTTCACTACGGATGTAATGACTTTTTTAAAATATTTCATTGCCATTCATTATTACTTCATTACTTCAACATTTTGTCTTAAAGTCAAAAATGCTGATAAACCGATACAACATAAACACATACAGGTTTACGTAATAGAACGATATAGTAATTTTTCATTTATCTTGAAATAAATAATAAATTTGTGCATAAATTGGATTTTAAAACATTATGATTTCACTAAAACAATCGTGTTTTAAAGTTTTAGTTAAGGAAATGAAACGTACTTGAATTTTTAATCAGGAAAAAAAAGTGTTTTATTAATGTTTATTATTTGATAATTATTTAAAAAATTACAACCAACTATTTTGTCTCTGAACTTTAAAAATTAAAAATCAAACTACTTTCTGCAAAGTATAATTAATAATTGTCATGTGGTATAGTATTATTAACCAATTTATATACTTTGGAAACGTGAGCAATAAATTTTCGTAAAACTAATATTTTGAGTATGGTATGGTATAAATAATGGATTTTGATTAAAAAACTTAACTTATAAAATTAATCTTAAATCTAAACATTAGAGAAAACATTGATAAAAATGAGCTACTTAAAAAAGAGAAGATGAATCTCCTCATACCTTTTTGAGAAGTTTTTTCTCAAAAACGAAGAGATGCATACTTAATTGCGGGAGCCGTTGATTTTCCGAAAATGAGAGTATTAGTAAATATAAGTATAATAAATTAATTATAATAAATTACTAAGTATAATTAAATTATAAGTATACATGATAAATTACTAATAATTTATCATGAAAGGTGTTATGATAAGTTATAATATTACCATCTCATTTCATATCTTGCATTTTCTTAAAAATGAGAACATTTTTCTCATTTTTGTCATAATTAAGAAGATAATTTTATTTGAAAATGAGGGGAAAAAAAAAATCTTAAAAATGAGGAGTTCCTACTCGGAGTTATTATAAGAAATGAAACTTCTCAAAAATGAGAAGATTCTGCTTATTTTTGAGACGTGTGTTTTAACAGTGCAGCATGGCAGAAATAAGGAATATACATGTTATCTCAAGAAAAAAAGAAAAAATTGATGCTCCTAGAGAAAAAAAATCCAACGCAATCAAAAATTGATGAATTAAAATTGGATGTAATAGGATGTAATATTCTTATAAATGAATACTTATATTTACTCAAAAGTAAGATAGTAATATTCTAATTACAAACTATACATTCTCACAATTGAATACATATGTTTACACAAGTATGAGAAGACAATTTTCTCATTTATTGAAATATCTTCTCAAATATGAATATTAACATTTCATTTCACACCTTGCATTTTCTCAATATGAGAAAAAAAAATCTCCTTTTTTGCCAAAATTAATACTGATATACAACACACACATTTTACCCTTCCTAGTTTTAGAAATGTTAAATAATATATATATATATGTATACTTTTGTCAGTTTTTAATTTTTTTTTTTCACTCCATACTTTTGAAAGTTAATAAATAAGTTAATGCAATGTTTGGGTTGGTTGGTTGTGCGGCTTAAGGCCAATTGACTACTCTAGGGCATACTTGCTAACATCCTAATTAATATTCCGTAGTGTTGTGAGTTCCGCCCTTTTTTTCACTCCAGTAAATTTTTAGAGTAATATTCTCCAAATGCAATTACTATTAAATAAGAAGAAAAATACTCTATAAAGATACTGGTGTGAAAAAGAAGGCAGGGCTAACAGTACTACGGAATATTAATAAGTATGTAGGCAAGTGTGCTAGTGTTCTAGGCTTATAGGTAGAATGCCCTCTGCGGGTGTCTTTTGAAGAGATCCTAGCTCGTATTTACGCGAGTTTCGGAGAAAACCACGGAAAAATCCGAAAGGCTACGTCAATGAGCGCAACCTGGGATCGAACCCGACACTTCCCATCTACCAGCTTTGAGCGCAGAACCTCTCGCAATGTTAGGGATATTTCTAATGGAATTATGTAAATGTCGTTTCTTATATTGCATTTGACGGAAAACATGTTCGATTTAAAGGAAAGAGGGATTCATCTATAATGAGAAATTGATATAATTATTTTAGGCGAAAAAAATTACTTTTAAATTTGTAAGTGAGAGGACCAAAAAAAAAAAAATAAATAAATAAATAAATAAAATAAAATAAATAAAATAAATAAATAAAAAAGTTGATGAATTATTTTTATATTTTCAGGCATTGCGTAAATTTGAAGCAGATTAAATTTAAGTTCGCTCTTCATTCTACACATCCTACTTGGTTCTGAGTAATCTGTTTTGTTTATATTGTGAGTCAAGGACATTACTGAAAACTTTGGAAAGATAAACGCAATTCTGCAAGTATTGCTCCAGTAGGATTCTCGCCAAACTCTTTCCTCATCATTTGGTCTTTGTTCCCCATATCCTATTTTAAAAGAAAACATGAAAAATTATTTGCGTTATTTTCATTGTTTTATTTTTATGTCTAGATGTTACTTCTATATGTTAACTCTTTAACGTTCATTGGTTTCGCACTGAAACCAAATATTGAACATTTTTACAAAAAAAATTTCAATATTTTTCACTTGTTTAATCGATTTTTAAAATTTTGTTATTTCTCTCACATGTAGATCATAGCGTTTCCAAGCTAGCGACAGACCCACCTTTTTCCCCCTGATTCTTCCACCAGTATATTTTTATAACATTTTTTTACTTAATTAATTGTGGAAACTACTAAAAATTACAAAAGGAAAATACTGGTGGAAGAATCAGGGAAAAAATTTCGCCTGTCGCCACCTTGATTTCTTCGAAATTTAATGAATGACGTTTCAGCGGAAGTCTTATGCAAAAGTAACTTTAACTTAATAGGCATGAGCGCGCCTTACTGTTTTGGTGATGCTTTCGTGTCTAGTTTTTTTTTTTTCGCCTGATTTAAGGCCGTGCTATTACTTTGACCTGAAACAACTGTTGCCAGTTTTTGGAATTCATAGTGTTTGCGTACAAAGTTATTTATTTATTAAACTAACTATTATTTGGATTTAATTAAGTTAACATATAGATGTTTCAAACAGAATTTTTCGAAAATTTAAAAGCTAATTTTATTTATTTATTTATTTATTTTATTTTACATATTTATGATTAACAATGTCTCTAATACATGGCTTGTACGAACCCGCCTTTTTGTAACTTTAATCTTTTGACTCTTCCACCACAATTTTTATGTAATACAACTTTATTTAAAATTATAAGCTTATTTAATACATAATTGCCAACATCCTAATTAATATTCCGTAGTGTTGATAGTCCCGCCCTTTATTTTTCACACCAGTAAATTTTTAGAGTAATATTTTCTAAATGCAATTACGATTAAATAAGAAGAAAAATACTCAAAAAAGATACTGGTGTGAAAAAAAGAGCTAACAAGACTACGGAATATTAATTAGTATGTTTAATAACAAAAATACCTATTAAAAATTAGCGGTAGAAAAAAATAAGGACTGTACGAATCCTGTAATACCCATTATTTAAAAATTAGTTTAGCAATTAAAATAAATGTAATGAACGTTAAAAGGTCTAAGAAAAGCAAAAATGTGAACATTATTAAAACATTAACTAATTTTTATCCATGATTTTCACTAAAACCTTTTATTGTTGATTATTATTCCTATATAAAACATAGTAAATCACTATTTCTTAATAAACCTACATAATATAATTTTCTTTATTTTTTAAATAGTCTATGAATTTGATCACACATACTAATTAAAAATTTTGTGTGCTTTTATACACCATTTCTAATATACGCATTGCAAAATTAATAATAACAATTATCGTATTTCAAAATAATGCACCTTTCCAAATATATACAAAGAGAAAAATGTAAGATTATACTATAATGAAGAATTCCTGAACTATCACAAGTACTACTCAGAATATGTCCTCCTCTTCCCTTCCCAGAGCTGCCAACCTAATCCGGCAAATTGTTAGTACCGCCCCTTTTTCTACACCACTTAATTTTTAGAGTATTTGTTTTCTTCATTCATCGTAAATTTATTTGAAGAGAATTAATCTAAAAATTAAGTGGTGTAAAAAAAGGGGCGGTACTAACAATTTGCCGGATTTGGTTGGCAGCTCTGCCTTCCTAAAAATAACTGTCCTTTATAACTAATTGGTAAATAATTATATCCAGTAAAACAATATAATATCGCTGTATAAAAATTCTTTAATTTTCATAAATTCTATAAATGATAATTAATTTATATTATTTTCACTTCGCATCTATACGGAAAAATGGTTACTAATAACAAGGATGGAACACGAGCGTAGAATTCATACCGGTATTTGTTCAAGAAATTTCTCTACCTATAATGTTAATTTAAGAAATAGAAAATTTTCTTACATTATTGGTGGTATGAGTTCTGCGCCCGTGTTCCATCCCTGTAATAATGATAAAAGATTGTCGTATTAATTAAATGTATAATTTTATATGCATATTTTAAGTAATAAAATGATATTTCATTTTTTGTTATATAGTTTTACATTAAATGACAGCGTTGTTTTATATATTATTATTCATTGAATTAGAACTTAAATAATATTTTTTTTATATATATCTTCATTGCAGTGATTGCATTGAAAGGCAAATGGTATTGCTATTATTGAATTTTTAGATTATGTTTTTAAAATGCTAAATGTAATTAATTGTAATTTGGATTGAAGTCCGAAAATATAGTTACTGATTTTAAGATTATTAAAGAGCCAATGGGGGCGGTAACAGCTTAGGGGGCCCTCCCGAAAGATGTTTAAAAAAGGTCTCTGCTGAGTAAAAAAAAAAAAAAAAAAAAAAAAAAAAGCTGTTTTTGCAATAATTTGCTTTTATAATTTATCGAGATGCGGAATTATCTTTTAGGAAACAAATTCATATAACTACATTAAAAACGTTGTTACATTTCAAATTTACGTTATTTGATGAAACTTACGAATGCAACTAATTTATTTGACGTTTATTTCAAACTTTCTACTGTTGACTCAAAAAAAAAAAAAAAAAAAAAAAAAAAAAGAAAGTAAGAAGCTTCCGCAATATTATGGTTAACGTACTTGATGTCGAGGGCTCTTAAGTATAGTGACCATATTAGAGTACGTTTATATATATATATATATATATATATATATATATATAAAAAATAGCCTTAAAATATATTACAATCACATAATTGCGTAGTTATTTTTTATTCTAATAAGTAAAAGAAAACTTTAAAAGTATTAATTATCATAAATAATTTCCTTGCTACAATTTCTCAGAACATTGAAAACCGATTTCAAAATAGGGACTGTCCTCGAATTTCGAGGAGGTATGAAGATCTAGGAAGCTTTGGTATGATCCCCCTACCCTTAAGTTCAGGATACTCCCGCTCCGCGGACATCGCGAATCTTTTATCATCGATAGGCAAAGGGGGGAAAAATAATTATAATATTTTTATTGAAAAATGTGTTTAAAAATACGATCATATTTAATTAAGAATTTAAAGGGCTGTATTCAATAGATAAAGAGCAGGAAATTTAGGGTAAATTAAATTTTGTACACAGAAACATTTCCGCAGCAGTTAATATAAGATAAGTAATTTCAATAAGATAGTAAACTTTTTAATTATCTATACAGACAATGAATAATTTAGAAGCTATCATTAAAAATTATTCCGTGATGTAAGAGATTATTTTTCATGAAAATGATGTAACGCTATAAGTACTAATTATCCTGTCAATGAGAAATGACATTAACCTTCTAACAGCATAATTGCTTTCTTTTCCATTATCTTTCTTTCTTCTTTAATTACTCCGAACATCTCTCGCTAAAGGGAAAATACTGAAAGAGAATCATTAATAGATTAAAGAGGCAACAGTCAGACGCATTCCTTTAAATATTCTGAAATGAAATGAAGGGAGCATTATGAACTTTGAATTCAATTTTAAAACCATTAAAATCTGATAAACGTCTTTTTAAGTAGGTGTTATTTAATACGGCGGCGAAGCAGTTTTTCTAATCAGAACCTCGTTAACACTTGATGAGTTGCCAGATAAACCCATTATCAGAATGAGTATATCTACGCTGCTAAACAAGAAAGACAGTAATAAAAAGAGCGAAACTATAATTTTAATTAATTTCGAAGTATTAATAACACACCCATTTTATCTATTTCTTACTATATTCTTTTCTATTATTTATAATTAAATATATTTGTTATATGAGCTGAAATATATGTAATTCAGTATAAATAGTGAGTTGAATATAGTTGAGTAGGTTTTACGGCGCACTAGTCTACACCAATATGAAAAGTGAAAAAGAAAGAAAAAAAGAAAGAAGGGGAAAAAAAAAAAGGAATTTAAAAATGGACTTTATAATATTTTGCTACTCATTATCAATAAACGAGTGCTGAATTTTCTGGAAAAAGTAGAACTATATTCTCACGTTTCTCGAACGTATAGAGCCCGGAAATAGAATTTTCAGTTCGATTCCGTTAGGTAACAAAGTATTATTGACTGTACAAAGTTAAGACTTATAGTTCAAATATAAACCATTCCACATATAAAGCCATATAATGTTAAACGATAATAAACCATGGAGCTATATAATCTCATAAGGCTCGAATAAATTTCTTTCCATATTTCAATACATCAGTTTGATAAAATCTTGAAAAATGCATTTATTTTAACCCCTTAACGCGCGCTGTCCTCGCTGCGAGAACGCAAAATTTAAGATCCAGCTGCAAAAATTCATCCCGGAAATTTCTTAGCAAAAATTTACGTTTATAACATAACAGGAAATGCCGTTTTTTTTTTAACCTTAAAATTTAAAATTTCTTTTAGTTTAAGTTAGTTTAGGAATTCCGGTGGCAGTATAATTTAAATGATCGGAATTGTCTTGCGCCGCAAAGGGTTAAATAAAAAATAGAGCATTTAGAACAAAATAGGAAAAACTAATTACACAGGCCTGTGAAATTGCATTTTTCATTTTTTTTTTTTTTTTTTTTTTTAACTGCTTCGGATGTTTCTAATGTGTTTTGATGCGCCGAATTTAGAAATGCTTGTCTTTTCTTTCTATCACATAAGGGTTTTTCACAGAGTAAGGATGAATATCGGAAGAATTCACACAAAGCCTACGTAACTCGTAACTCTTTCCCAGACAGCACATCGCCTCCCCAGGATATCTTCAAGATGTCTTCTGGATGAAAAGACATCCCAGAAACGTCCTTAAGATGTACTGTGGATAAGTTAAGCCTAACTGTGCTGTTAGGGTTATGCATAAAACACGTTAAAATAGGCTATTATTTACCCATTACCTTTTAAGGGGGATCGTCAGTTACGGCTTTTCTAGATTACTAATGCTAAAATTCTAAAATCAATCCCGTGCACTGTTAATGCAATTAATTTGTTTGAAATTTTTTTTTGGCGTTAGATATAACTTTTATCTCTCAGACGATATAATTTTTAAAACGAGATGTGTTCTCAATCTTTTTTAAATTTTAATTTTTCAAAAATTGCATTTTTTCGAAAAATTTCATGTTGTTTCTTTTAGCTATTAATAGATGGCGTTGCTATTTCGAATCGTTTCTCCTATTTATTGAAAAGCTTTTATTTTTGTCATTTTTTAAATTTTTCTAATAATTTTATGTCATATTCTTATAAATAGCTGTATAAGGGATATGTGTAGAGCAATATGATACCGAAATATCCTACAGAAAATACTTTTAATATAATCTATGACTGATTTTAATCATGGCATACTGCAGCAGAATGACAGATATTTTTAATGTTACAGTAACCCTAAGCCGTCTGCTTTAGTTCCGGTAAAAGGAGCGCTTATGTTTAGAGTTGAGTTTTAGTTTCAGTAGAAAATATCAACTGAGCTTATTACGTTGTTTTTCTTGACTATTGCAGCGCAGCGACTTTAATTAAGATTAAGCTTTCTTATTTATCTATTTATTTACTTAACATTTAATATTAGAAATGTTTTTTTCGTCCTTTTTATTTTTGTAATTAGACAGAATGTCGATGTTTATAACTTGTTCATTGTTGTCATTTGAAATGGACATTTCAGAATAACTTTTTCGATAAAATCGTTGCTTACAAATCATTACATGCGCATATCATTGACGTTTTAGTAAAAAACTTGAAAATATGAACTCTTTTTTTTTTTTTTTTTTCTTTTAATCATAATACAGCTTTTCTCGGATAGTGGGCGACGGACAAAGAGGCTTTCCATTCGTCTATTCTCACTCTACTTGGAGAAATAACAGAGTAAGAAACGAAACTGCCGAAGATATCAAAACTTTTATGTATACACCAAGCATTTTTCCTTTTCCAAGCTGGCGCGATCTCGGGCAGCGCACACACAGACTCGGGTCTCCGAGAATCTAAAAAGGAGAGGTTAAATATGAGGTTATAAGATGGCAAGATTTTGCCATTTTTAAATCTATAAAAAGAATGTTTTCTGTTACCGTATCGTGTAAGAATTGTATCTATAACTAGACCAAATTTTTACTCGCCACAGCAAAAATTCCACTCGCCAATGGCGAGCTGGCGAGTGGAAATTGCGCGCCTTGTATATATATTAATAGAATCGTACATCATAATCCAAAATAGCAAATATGACAAATTTCCTTGAAAAAAAAAAAAAAAAAAAAAAAAGAAAGAAACTCTATAAATTTTTTTCTAAGAAATTTGAAATTGATAAAAAACAGAATTTCCAAATCTTTTATTTTCTATTGTTTGATACAACAAATGCATAGTAATCTGTTTTTTATTGGTGTATATGCACTAGGAATGGTAATAAAAAACATTTTTTTTTTTTTTTTTTTTTTTTTCCTAAAAGTAAAAAAAAAATGTTAGGAAGTCGAAAATTTCAAATCATTGAATTGACGAGATTTTCGGATTATTGTTCATATGTATGGTAACAAAGTTGTAAGATGTAAAAAGACAGATGATAAAAAGCCGCCGCAATGCTGAAGAACCAAAATGAATTTATGTGTATGTGTGTATATATATATATATATAAATTTATTGAAAAGAATTTATATATATATATATATATATATATATATATGAGTTTAAAGATTAGAAAAAACCAAATCCATCCTCCATGACAAACTGTGTAATTGCAGGAAATATAAAATACAAAACCGACCATTATAAAATTAACAAATTAGGATTAAGTAAATGTGTGCGTGTATATGTATATATATACGATAAATATCAAAACTAATTATCTTACACGGTACATATTTCTAAAATAAAGATTTCGAAAATAAAATATTCATATTGTAATAAAATTTGAAGTCAACCTGAAACCCAAGTCAAACTCAACACAGAAATTTTCATCAGCCCGAACCCGGAAAAGAAATTTTTGTTTGTAAAATAAACAAACACTAGACGCAAACTGCCGTTCTCTCCGCCCCCCAAAATAAATAAATAAATAAATAATAGTGATTAATAAATAAATCAAATGACATAATTTATATTTTTTTTATTTTAGAATAATATTTTATGAAATATTTTTCAAACCCATCCAGTAATATTCTAATTATAAAATAAAGTAAACTAGCGGTGTCACACAATTATTTATAAGATATTTTTGAGCGGGATACGAATACATAATTTACAACAATCATTTTAATTCTCCTGTATACCGTTATGGTAAGCGTTTTAGATAAAATGCGAGATCACTTCCCTTTTTACTTCCATTACCCTACTACCGTAGGTAATGGAAGTATTGTATTCGGTCTGAAAATTCGATATCGGGTTTTCACCTGATTTACACGTTTTAAGGTCCCCTGAGTCCAAAAAAGTGGTTTTTGGCAATTGGTCAGTGTGTATGTATGTATGTATGTGGAGAATCTTCTGGCTATTATAGCTCAGAAACTGATAAAGATAGATCTACGAAACTTTAGAATTGAAATACGTCTGGTGTACAGATGAAATTTCCAAATTTTGGTGAAAATTGAAAAACCGGAAGTGGGATATCGGAAACCGGAAGTGGGACCGTAAGCTCGTATCTCAAAAACGGCTCTAACGATTTTCTTCAAGCTTGCTATATAAACACTCTATTAGATGTCCTTTCGAATGATATAGTTGGTTAGTTCAGGAAAATTGATAGGCGGCATATATAAATAGCTCAATTTCAGGCCTCGCAAAGGCGTTCCTTTAAAAACGGTTGTACGGATTTTTTTCAAACTCGCCATTTTAACTCACTTTTAAGTATGCTTTTGTATGTAATTATTGTTTTCCTGTCAATAATTGAGTTTAACCGGAAGTGGGACATCGGAAACCGTAAGTGGGACCGTAAGTCCGTATCTCAAAAACGGCTCTAACGATTTTCTTCAAACTTGCTATATAAACACTCTATTAGATGTCCTTTCGAATGATATAGTTGGTTAGTTCAGGAAAATTGATAGGCGTCCTGTATAAATAGCTCAAGTTCAGGCCTCGCAAAGGCGTTCCTTTAAAAACGGTTGTACGAATTTTTTTCAAACTCGCCATTTTAACTCACTTTTAAATATTCTTTTGTGTGTAATTATTTTTTTCCGGTCAATAATTGATTTTTTGTAAAAGTTGGTATCTCAAAAACGGCTCTAACGATTTTCTCTTTAGGTCCCTTTTATGTTTTCTGATCACATTATCTCTCAAAAATGTATATAATACATGTAATAGCGGGTAATGGAAGTCGTGTGGTTGTTTCACACCAGATTTTTTTTAATGTTCTGTGCATCTAAAATTAGCTTTCAAACATGAAAAATAAATGAAATAAAATCTCGGAATATCGCTCAAATGATTTTCTGAAGATAAATACGTCGCCTTTTCACATCGAACTTTTTCCCCTCTTCCAGTTCTCCGAAAAATAGACAAAAGAAGAAAAACAAGAACGCACTTCCTACATTATATTCTCCCTCCCCACATTCATAAAGTTTAGCAAGAACTGAAAGAGGGATATCAAGCTTTCTCACTTTTATCAGCTTTTCGAATAAGTGGCATTGAAACAACTTTTGAATTCCCAAACTAGAGTCCTGCATCGGATCGGGTAACCCGATTTTACCCGAACCCGACCCGCGTTGACAGAATTTTTTCTCTTGCGGGTCGGGTTCGGGTTGGGTTTGGTTTTCAATAAGTCGGGTCGACTTGAGAACACCTTTCAAAATATTTTTTACAATTATAAACATTTTATAGGCATGTTTACAACTATGTAACTAATTTAAACATTCTGTACATACTTGACATGTATCGGTTGGTTGTTTGATTGGAGGATTTAAGGCCGATTGACTCCAGATGTGTCCTAGGCCTATAGGGGATTGACACCAGATGTGTCCTAGGCCTATAGGGGGAATGCCCTCCGTTTGGGTCTTTCTAAGCGGTCCTAGCCCGTATTTACGCGTGTTTCGGAGGAAACCATGGTAAACTCCGAAAGGCTAGGTCGATGAGCGCGACCTGGGATCGAACCCGACAGCTTCCATCTATCAGCTTTGAGCGCAGAACCGCTCGGTGGCTGGTGGGCAGACATGTACCGGAGCTCCCTATTCGTATCCGCCAGAAAAATAGATCCGTATTTGTATCTGAATCTGTATTCTTTTCTTTAACGGAACTAATATGTATCTTTTGTAGAAATTGTATGAAAATTAGAAAAGTATTATAAATCTTTCTTTACTGTTGTTAATGTATATATTAAAGAAATACAAATACAGTATAACCTCGCATTTACATTCTGGAAATTGAAAAGATTTCGCAGTTTACAAGTTTTTTTTTTTTTTTTTTTAACTTTCTTCTATATTTAGTAGAATAATGTATTAGATTCGTAAAAATTTTCAACTTCCGGTTTTTGAGGAATTTGCATGTTTTGAGAGTCCAGAACACGATTTGACTATTTCCAGAAAATATCAGTCTGCGTCTCTGTATGTGTGTGACAGAAATTTTGTGGCGACTCTGGAACTACTGCACATAATTGCATATAAATTTATAAATAAATGCACCTTAACATAAATTAGTGCCTATCAACTTTTGGTGCCCATCGCTCAACAGATAGCGCTGCTATACAGTGATTTCCACAATTTAAGGGAAATTGCGCAGTTTACAAGTTTTTTTTTTTTTTTTTTTTTCACTTTCTTCTATATTCAGTAGAAGAAATTATTAGATTCGTAAAAATTTTCAACTTCCGGTTTTTGATGAATTTGCATGTTTTGAGAGTCAGGAACTACTGCAGAGAATTGCATATAAATTTATATGTAGATGCACCTTAACATAACCTAGTCCCTATCAACTTTTTATGTCAATTTCTCAAAAGGTGGCGCTGCTATACAGTGATTTCCACAGTTCAAGGAAATACTTTATTTCAGGATCTACTACACAAAATTGCACATAAATTTATATATGGATGTACCATGATATAAATTTTTGTCTATCCACTTTTGGTACCAATAATTCAATAGGTGGCGGTTGTATACAACGATTTCCATAATTTAAAGGAAAGAGATATCTCAGGTTCTATTGTGTATAATTAAAATAAAATTGATATGTGAAGAGACCATTATCATCAGACATTATGCTAATTCAATTTGGATGCATATCGGCCATAAGGTGGCGCTGCTGTACTGCAATTTTCCCCGAGAACGGAAAAGCTATATCGCAACTTCCATGGTGTATAACTGCACAAAATTTGATAAGTGCGATAACCATTATCATAACGCATTTTTTAATATATTATTTATAGAGAATAAAACTGTCTTTCTTTGTACTTTTAGTGTAACTTTTCTCTAAGATGAAAATCGTCTGCATTCATTATGGTAGGTAATTTTAATAAATAATAGCTTTAATAAATTATCAGTACTGAGTGAATTTGTATTACAAAATATAGAAAAAAGTCTTCTGGTGGGTACAACATACTATTTTTTTTTTTTTTTTCTAATACCTTTACTTTTAATGAAATTCAATCCTCGCTTTTATGTGAACGGAATTTTGAATTTTCCTCCATTTATACTTGTATATACATCAAATATAGAAGAAATACTAGTTGTGATTTCATTTAAAGCTAGTATACTGTGAGCACCTCAAATTTTCTTCTATATTTTCCTATAGGAATTCGCTCAGTAAAAATATTTTCTTAAAAATATTATTTATTAAAATTATCTACCATAATGAATGATTTTCATTTTATAAAAAACTAACACTAAATATAAGAAAAGAAAGACAGTTTAATTCTCTATAAATAAAGTCTTAAAAAATGCGTCTTCATAATGGTTACCACATACATCGGGTATCGTACCGTTATATGTCATAGAAGTTGAGATGTAGCCACATTCCGTTCTCAGGGAAAATTGCAGTATAGCAGCGCCACTTATACGCTGATATGCTTCCAAACTGAATCAGCGTAATGTCATGTAATGGCTACACTGATACGTGTCAAGTTTTGTTTGATTATGCACAACAGAACCTAAGATATAGCCTTCCCTGAAAATGCGAAAGTCGACGTATAACAGCACCACCTGTTGAGCAATTGACACAGAAGTTGGTAGGCACTAACTTATGTCAAAGTGTATCAAGTGTATCTGCATATAGATTTATACGTAAAATCGTGTAGCAGTTCCTGAGATATAGCCTTTCCTGAAATTGTGAAAACCGCGGTTCAGCAGCGCCATTTGTTGAGAAATTGACACCAAAGGTTGATAAGAACTAATTTAGGTCAATATACATCAGCATATAAATTTATATGCAGTTATCTGCAATAAGATACAGTCGCCACAAGATTTTTCTTTTTTTTTCATGCACACACACAAACAGACAGACAGACACATATTTTCCAAAAATACCTAGTCAAATTGTGTTCTGGAATCCGCAAAACGTGTAAATCTATCAAAAAACGGAAGCTGAAAATTTTTACGATTCCAATACTTTCTTCAATTGAATACAGAAGAAAGTAAAAAGTAATGTAAAATAAACACATTTAGGAAACGGATTCCATCAAGGCATAAAAATAATATTATTCTTCTCTTGAACAAATAAACAAAACACGAAAATTGCCACTGCAGAAAGATAATTTGCTGATCATGTGAATTGAAAGTGATTGTGGGAAAGCAGATGTCCCAAATAATTATAAACATTCACGTCGAACAAAAGCAATAAATAAATAAATATACATTTTTTTTTTTTTTTTTTTTTTTTTTTTTCAGAATATAAGCATAAAACAACGAACTAGTAAGTAACGCTGAATTTGAAGTACATTTTTGCAATCTTGAAGTTCACAACTCACATAAATGTTTAAACATTATTATTAAACATTTTTTTTTTTTAGATTTTTTAATTTTTAACTCAATACAATCAGTAATTACATTTTAATTTTTTTTTTTCACTTTCTTCTGTATTCAATCGAAGAAAGTATTGGACTCGTAAAAATTTTCGACTTCCGGTTTTCGACGGATTTACAGGTTTT
The DNA here is from genome assembly GCA_963930645.1 of Salticus scenicus. Lineage (NCBI taxonomy): Eukaryota > Metazoa > Arthropoda > Arachnida > Araneae > Salticidae > Salticus > Salticus scenicus. The sequence goes on along the minus strand of OZ005651.1, from coordinate 189,373,315 downwards.
GAGAGGTCTAGACCATGATTTGACCATTTTTAGAAAATGTCTGTCTGTCCGTCTGTGTGGGTGTAACAAACATTTTGTGGCAGCTGTATCGTTGGAACTACTGTTCAGACTTGCATTTAAATTCATATGTAGATGCACCTTGACCTAAATTAGTGCCTATCAATTTTTGGTATCAACCGCTCGAGAGGTGGCGCTGCTATACAGCGATTTCTGCATTTTTAGGGAGGCTATATCTCAGGTTTCATTGGGTATAATCCAACAAAATTTGATATGTGAGAAGACCAATATGAGATATTTCGCTGATTCAATTTGAATGCCTATCAGCCAACAAGTGGCGTTGCTATACAGTGATTTCCGCAATTTAAAGAAAGGCTATGCAGAGAATTGCATATAAATTTGTATGTAGGTGCACTTTTACATATATTAGCGCTTGCCAACTTTTGGTGTAAATTGCTCAACAGGTGGCGCTACTACACAGCGATTTCCACAATTACAAGGAAAGCTATATCTCAGGTTCTACTACGTATCATCAAACAAAACTTAATATGTGAGAAGGCGATTATGAGACATTATGCTGATTCAGTTTGAATGCTTGTCGTCCAATAGGTGGCGCTGCTATTCTGCAAATTTCATCGATAACGGGATGGCTATATCTCAACTTCTATGTCATATAACTGTACAAAACTTGATATGTGAGATAACCATTATAAAAATACATTTTTAATTTTTACTTTCTTTTATATTCAATAGAAGAAAATATTGGATTCGTAAAAATTTTCGACCTCGGATTTTTGATGAATTTACACGTTTTGAGAGTTGTATAACACGATTTGACCATTTTTAGAAAACGTCAGTTTGTCTGTCTCTGTGTGTGCGTGACAAAATTATTGTAGCAATTGTATCTCAGGAATTGCTGCAGAGAATTTAATACAAATTGGTATGTAGTTACATCTTGACATAAATTAGTGCCTATCAACTTTTGGTAAAAACTGTCCAACAGGTTGCGTTGCCATCCCGCTTTTTCTAAATTTTTAACCTGGTGGTATAGGACAAAATTTTGTATAAATGCGCAAAAATTTTGTATAAATATTTTTAATAATCATTATGAAATTTAAAAGAATTATTTGTAATACAGGTATTCAACTGTGGGAAAAAAAAAAAAAAAAAAAAAAAAAAAATGTATGTAGGAGCCTCGTCTTACCCCTTGAGGGCAAGTCCCTCCCTCGAGGGGAGTAAATTTTCATGATGGGTATTTTTCAAAAGAGCTCGTCAATACCTTTAAAACGAATGGTTGAACGATCGATCTGCGATAATTTGAAATAAAGTTATTGATTTTTTCATTTTTAACAATAATAATAATAATATTCAGGATAAAATTGACTTTTTTGGACATTTAGTGTTATACTTCTTCTCTAATATGGAAATCGACTGCATTATCATGAAATATAATTTTTTTAAATATTAATTTTAATAAAGTTTTTTGCTGAGTGAATTTGTATAGGAAAATATAGAAGAAAGTCATGTGGTGGACACAACATACTACTTTAAGATGTTATTTATAGACGATAAAACTGTCTCTCTTTAGATATTTAGTGTTAGATTTCCCTAAGATGAAATTATTTGCATTCATCATGTTAAATATTTTTAATCATAGTTTTAATAAATTATTCGCACTTAGTGAATTTGACAGAAAAATATAGAAGAATGTCTTGTGGTGGCCACAACATACTAGTTTTTTTCTTTTTTTAATTTACCAACTGTGTGACAGTGAAAATTTACTTTATTTTATGTCATGTTATATCATTTTACCTTGTTTTGCATGGTTTTTAAATGAATAAGTAATGTTGATTTATTTTTCGGGTTTCGGGTCGGGTTCGGGTCGCAAAAAGTTCTCTGTTGCGGGTTCGGGTTGGTTTTCGGGTTGATGAAAATTTTTTTGTCGGGTTCGGGTCGGGTTTCGGGTTAATGAAAATGTTTTTGTCGGGTTCGGGTCGGGTGACTCTATCGGGAAGTTTTGTTGAATCATATAAACGCTACCGAAGCAGCGGGGATCCGATACAATCGGCTTAAAGAATTACAAAAATGCATTGTCATCGTGTTCTGATTTATTTAAAAAGTTTCAAGCCGGGAAGTTCATGATTGTTGAATCATATAAACGTTACCGAAGGCAGCAGGGATCCGAAACAATTGACTAAAAAAAAAAAAAAAAAAAACTGCATTGTCATCGTGTTATGAATTTTTCTAAAAGTTTCAAATTTCTAGCTAGTCGGGAAGTTATACGATTGTTGAATCATATAAATGCTACCGAAGGCAGCAAAGACCTGAAACAATTGGCTAAAAGTATTTAAAAAATGCATTGTTATCGGGTTTTGCGCTATTCTAAAAGTTTCAAATGTGTAGCTTAGCTAGGCGGAAAGTTAGTTAAATAAATTTTCTGTTGAAACATATAAACTCTGTCGAGGGCACCAGGGACCCGAAACAGTTGGGTAAAAATATTTAAAAAATGTATTGTCACCGTTTTTGATGATGCCCGTTCTATTCGTGCAAAAATTAACATAGGTCATAATTCATAATTTTTTCAAATATGAATTTATTAATAATTTTCATAATTCAAAAAATGTTTTTTTATCAAAAATATGCTTGGAATATGTTTGGGTCACTTCATTCTAACGCATAAAAAAAAACCAGAATTTGAATATACTAATTTTTTGGGAAGATATGAATGAATGTTTGTCACATTCATTTAACATTAGCATCCCCAAACTTTGACAGCTTATAACTCCATGAAAAATTGTGCAAAATATATAAACTATACCATTTTCCCCGATGATTTGATCCAAAGAATTCAAATAAATTATAAAAAATGGGGGTTACCATTGAAGAAAATGAAGTTGATGCCAGTTTTTATATGTAGACGACCCCCTAAGCAAAATGTAACTGTACCAATAAACTAGACGTTATCACAAATCGATTGATACCAACCCCATGTTTCTACGACAATTTATGGCGAAATTAGGTGTGTGGGGGGGGGGGGTGATTTTTTTGTTGGTGACTGTACATTAAATATCACTTCTCAAAATTATTGGTGACTGTTGAATAAAAAAGTCGCGCAATCTGGCAACACTGCACGTATGTTAAATATCGTCATGTAAGAACAAGACTTGTTAAGTTGATCTATGTTCAGAAAGATTAATATAGATGTTTTTCTAAAGCTTTACGCTAAAATATTTACAAAAACAATATTTCTCACCTGAAATACAATTTTTTATTTCAAGTTTTGTTTCTGCCATTCTTTCTGAAGGTGCGGAGTTGGCAAAGATCCATTATTTTTATTTATAGATATGTTTGATTTCTTTCACTCTCTTACGATTCCATTTATTCTCTCTGATATTCACTGAGGAAAATAGTTAAAAGCAAAAAATGAAAAAAAAAACTTTAAAGAGGTACTTCAAAAGATATATTCATGACCATCCCCATGAAAGTGAAAGCAAAAAAAAAAAAAAAAGTGGAATACAGTTTCTTTCTTTAAATTTGAAATAGTTGAATTCAGCTTTGATGAAACAAAATGAAAGATTTATTTATTAGCCGCAAAATATAAAGAGATTATTAAAAACTTTTAAAATATTTAAATTTTAAGAAAAAACAAAGTTTAGTATAATGATAATAATAAAAGAAAAAGGTCAAATAACTTTGTAGAAACTAATATATTAATATAAATGCCAACATTTTGAATTTTTAAATCAGATTTATCATTGCTATTTTTTAATAAAAATCATTCATATTATTTCTCGACGATTAAATAAAATAAAAATCGTTGCAGAAAATTTTTAGTATAAAGTATCCTGCCTAAATCTGAAGGCTTCGGAAGTATGTGTTAACCCTTTCAGGGGTAATAAAATTAGACTCATTTAAACCACCAGAATTTGAGAACAAGATTAACCCCCTACGTGCCGAGAATACGAGATTCGCTTCAAAATGACGCCATTCTCTTTCAACTCTGAAATGAGTAAAACTATCAGGAACCCTGTCAAGATATCTTTCAAGTTTGATTTATTGCATTGTCAAACCATGTTATTAGTTTCACACGTTGCAGTGCAGTGCAAAGAATCGTACTTTAGAAAAGCGTATATATACGCCCGGGGCAAGAAAAAAATTAGAAAAAGGTTAAAAGAAAAAATATATAAATGAATTTTTTCGGCTATGTTAAATAGAAATCTTATAAAAAATTTTTGGGATGAATTTTTGTAGTTGGGAACTAAAATTATATCCCATAACCTTTGAAAGGTTTAACACTTTCGTGACCACTGACGTAGATTCACGTCATTTGAAAATCTGTAACTCCACCAGTGGGCGTTTCTTTCGCAATTTGTATGGTATTTATTTCTTAAATATATAACCAATATCAGAGCTGCCAACCTAATCCGGCAAATTGTTAGTACCGCCCCTTTTTGTACACCACTAAATTTTTAGAGTAATTCTCTTCAAATATATTTACGAGGAATTAAGAAAACAAATACTCTAAAAATTAAGTGGTGTAGGAAAAGGGGCGGTACAAACAATTTGCCGGATTAGGTTGGCAGCTCTGCAATATTCACATTTTCACAATGAAATATACTATGGATACAAATACTTTGATTAGAAAGAATATAATTACAATGTATATCCAGAGCTGCCAACCTAATCCGGCAAATTGTTTGTACCGCCCTTTTTTCTACACCAATATATTTTTATAGTATTTGTTTTCTTAATTCATCGTAAATATATTTGAAGAGAATTACTCTAAAAATTCAGTGGTGTAGAAAAAGGGGCGTTACTAACAATTTGCCGGATTAGGTTGGCAGCTCTGTATATCCATTTCTAATATAAATGTGAATACAGAAAATTTTGTTCTGAAATATTGTAACATAGGAGAATAATGCCCACAGACGGACCTTGCTCTCAGAAATTCAAAAGCATGCGCTCTCGAACGTGTTAAGAGGATACAATGCCTAATCTCGCCGAAAGCCTAAACCCATGTTATTTTATGGGGAAAATGTTTCCACTATTACTCATTACCTAATATATTTTTTTTATTCCGTTTCCACATTTAAAAAAATTTACAATCACTAAATTAATACTCGTTTTCGAAAAACTGATTTTTCACATATTTAATATTTAATTTTCTAGCTAAAAAATGTGAATAATGCAGTTATTATTTTTAACTAAAAAATAAAATATTAAATATACATATATATATAAAGAAACGAATTTCAGAAAACGAGTATTATTAATTTAATAGTTGTGAATTTTCTTAACGGGAAAACGGAATTTAAAAAGACACATTATGTTATGAGTAATTGTTGAAGCAAATTTTCCCATAGAACAACATTAGCCTCGACTATCAGCAAGATTAACAGCGGTCGTACTCTCCGCTTTTTTTTTTTTTTTTTTTTTTTCCAGGACACACTTCTAGATGAAAAATTTCCGTCTTTATTGCTACCACTATTTTTATACAATAACTTCTACCCTGTTTAATCAAGACGTATTACGTTAAAAATGCCATAAAGATTTCTGCATTAAATTAATGGTGGCATAAAAGGCGAAACTTTCTCTTTCCTGAAAGTATTCTGAAAAAAGGGCGGAGCGTACGACCCTTGGATTAGGTATTGTGCGCTCTTAAGGCATTATTACGAGGTCCTTTTGTTTTGCGTTATGTATGTATTATTTACAACAGGAAATAAATAATGGTATTTTTTTTTTTTTTTTTTTACATAAAAATCTCAACAAATAAATTTCTTTTGCGGAAAAACAACGTATAATATTACCGCAGATAATAGTGACAAAAGTGTATTATTATTATTATTATTAAAGTAAAAAGTAAAAGCAAAACAAAAGATACCAAAAATCGTTTGATTGATAAATGATTTCATTTAACATCTCAAGTGAATAAAATGAAAGTTCTTCAGAAAAAGTTCTTAAAATAAAAGATTGATATCAGTAAACTAAATTATTTTGAACACGAAAATTAACGAAGAACAGGGTTGCAAAATTTAGAGACGCTTTTATTCAACTTTCTCCAATAATTTTGCGGAGTGATATTTAAAATACATAACGGACGAATAACCTTCAAAGTGATTGGGCAAACGTTACAGTTAAAATTTAGGGATGGATATTGAATAAAAAGTTCCTAAATTTGGATAAATTCGATTTAAAAATTAGAAATGTTGTCGGATTTGCGAATCTATGGACTATTCAAGCGATGAGTCCATAGCAGCCAACATTTTAATTTATTTCGGTGTATTTTTAGCCCCATCTTTATTTCGTGCCACTTTTTAAAGATTTTTTTTTTTTTATCGTAGTTATATATTGGAGAAAATTATTCTATAAATAAAGCGATGCGAAATAAAGGCGGGGCTATAAATACTCTGGAATAAATTAAAATGTTGGCAGGTATGCGAGTTGTACACCTAATGTTAACACAAGACTGCGTCGTTGGAACTTATTTGTTGATATTTCGGATAGTGAATAAATGTTAAATAGCGAAGTGCTTTTTATTAATTTTTATTAAAAATTGAATAAAATTATTTTCCTCTTATATCTTTAAATGGTTATGTATTATTATTATTATTATTATTATTATTATAAACCGTTATTATTATTATTATTATTTAAATCTGTCAGCTTCACTTTTCATATATGAACAATAAACAACAGGTAGGTGTATACATTTTCTTAAAAAAAAAAAAAAAAAAAAAAAAAATCAGAAACTTACGAAAAGGTTAAATTTATCCTACACGTTATACGGGGCTGTTTATCGCGCTGTATGAGTAGAAATCGCAATTTTTTCGTTGCGTTATAGAATTCGTGTTTTAACGGAGCGCGTTATACAGGAGTCCCCTATATACGTTATTTAAAAAATCCTAGGTGAACCTCACATGATTTCCTTATACTCTAGTGAAACTATACTAATTTTTTAATAATTAAAATATAAAATATTATTTCATAAATTTAAAACTGAAGGTCATAATTATATAAGAAAAGTACAAAACTAGATACTATATAAGTTTTAATCCTTTATCTATCGCTTTATGAAACAGACAAAAAAAAAAAAAAAAAAAAAAAATGGACTTGAAACGTATTTTTTTAGTTACATAAGAGTATTATTTAAAGAATATACAACAAAAGTTATGCATATCATATTATCATAGTAATTAGTGAGGATTTTGGGCGGTGATACTTTAGTGCCCCATTGGTACAAAAAAGGCACAAAAAAATATTTAGACCTTAAAAATGGTTTTAAAAAAGGTACTTACTTTTTATACTCTTTATTGTTTTTCTAAGATTGATGGGAGATTCTTGAATTAAGGTAGAAATTAATTATAACACACGTGAAGATCGTGAAAAATGCCCAGCAAAAACAGCGAGAACACTCTACAAAATCCATTCTGGGAAAAATGGCTGCATGTAGAAGCTAGTGCGTTGCAGTGAGATTAAAGTGAGGCATGTACGTTCTATTCTTATAGATATTTTGACATTTTATTCATAAATTCGATTTTGCATGCTTTTAAACCCTTTCCGGCACAGAGTAATTCTGCTTATTTAAAATCAACAGCCACCGGAATTCAAGAACAATATTAGAAGACAAGAAATAAATGAAGTATACCCTGTATGTCGTAGAAGTAAAATTCTATAAAAAATTTCCGGGATGAGTTTTTGCTCTTGTTAATTAAAATTAGATGCTACGACAGCTACAACACTGTGCCTGAAAAGGTTAAACTAATGATACTTTAAATTACCGTCGGTAGATAAGAGGTTAAATTTTATAAAAGGTAATTATTATTATTATTATTTTAATTATCATGGATGTCTCTAAAACGAGAAATCATGTAGTGACTAGAAAAAGATGAGATAACAACATGTTATGCAGGATGGCTACACACCCGCCTTTTTTCCCGGATTCTTCCATCAATATATTTAAATGATAATTTTTTGCTTAATTAATTGTCAAAACCTACTAATAAGAATTCAAAAAGAAAAATACTGGTGGAACACTCAGGAAAAAAAAAAATGTTGCCTGTCACTACTCTGTTGCAATCGTACTAGCATACTTGCCAATCATCTCATTAATAACCGTACAATTGTTAACGCCCCTTTTCTCACACCACTTTATTTTTAGAGTAATTCTAAAAGATAATAAAAATGCTTAATTAATTGTCAAAACCTACTAATAAGAATTCAAAAAGAAAAATACTGGTGGAACACTAAGGGAAAAAAAAATGTGGCCTGTCACTACTCTGTTGCAATCGTACTAGCATACTTGCCAATCATCTCATTAATAACCGTACAATTGTTAACGCTCCTTTTCTCACACCACTTTATTTTTAGAGTAATTCTCTCCAAATGTTGTTACGATTAAATAAGAATAAAATTACTCTAAAAAATGACTGGTGTGAAATAAAAGGCGGGTACTAAAAATTGTGCGGTTCATAATGAGATGGTTGGCAAGTATGGTTCTAGTTATGAAATTCCATCATTCTACGACTAACCATTTTTGAAATGGGCGAGATACAATAGTTCTAGTTATGAAATTCCATCATTTTACGACTAACAATTTTTGAAATGGGCAAAATACAATATAATTTTTGTGTTCTGCGATCACAACTTCTTTTATTTCGTAAAAAGGAGCTAAAATATACAAACCTATTTCAAAATCGTTTAACAAAATATGCAAATACATGTTAAAAGTAGCATAAATTAGGGTAAATTATTTATGTAAATTAAAATCCCAGTTATGAAATTTCATCATTCTACCATTTTTGAGCTGTTGAAGATACAATATAAATTTTCGATTGCGCTACTTCTTTTTACTCGTACAAAGGAGTAAAAATATGCAAACCTATTTCAAAATCGTTTAAGAAAACATGCAAATTCATGTCAAATGTAGCATAACTATCAATAAATTTACTGTGTTGAAAATTTAGAAATTAAAAAATATTTAATCATATATTATAAAGAAATAGTATCATGAAGATTATCATGGAGATTTTAATAATTATTCGTTACAACCGCTTGTAATCAGTATTTTGGTATCCGATTACCATTATAATCTCTATACATGACTCGCATGGCTACGTTTTTTTTTTTTTTTTTTTTTTTTTTTTTTTAAGACTCTTCCACCAGTATTTTTATACAATATATTTCGTTTAAAGTTTTAAGGCTTTTCCTATAGCCAAAACTGCTATATAATATTGGTAGTGCAAAAAATCAAGGAAATTCAAGGATCATACGAACCATGATATAATAATATAGGATGTATGTGCGTGTGTTCGCTGCTTTGTAGGCAAACAGCTGATCGCAGAGCTACATAATTTTGTATGAAGAGACATCTCCTGATGCAACTCGGAGCCTGATCAGTTCTATTTTTCATGAATTGAAGTCTAAAAATTTCTGAAATAATCGTCTCTAGAGACTATCGTAAAGAGTCTCTTCCTGGCCCATTAGCTCAGTTGGTTACAATGTAAGGCTAATCACGCTAAGGTCATGGGTTCGATCTTCTAAGGGCCAATGTGTTACTTTTTGCAATTACACTCCTGCTCAAAAGGTTAGCAAGATTTGAAAACGATGAGTTTTTTTTTTTTTTTTTTTTTAATTTAAAAACAACTCTAGACGAAATCGGAACACAAATATCTCATGAAATATGAGCATTTTTATGAAAAAAGTGTTCACTGTGCATGTGCAAAAGATTAAAAAAAATATTGCATAGGTTGAAAGCTAGATATATTGTGCAACTTTCATCAAAAGTGCATTTGAATAGAGTAAAAATTAAGCAAATTATACGAAAAAGAACGAGCTAGATTTTAGATATTATCCAAGAGTTGAAATTTCTTACGGGGTCTTTCACAGGCCGCATAATAAATTTAAAGATCCAATTATTTTAACCACTTAACACAAAAGTTCTTTTTTTTTGTGAAAAACCCTTTACAAACCTTAGTAAATAAACAAAAGTATGTTAGAGTTACAAGTTTATAAGGGGTTTTTCCGAAAAAAGTACATTTGGAGCGTGGTTCGAAAAATTGGATCTTTAAATGAATTACGTGGCATGTGAAAAATCCCTTTAGAAAATTCAACTCTTGGAAAATATCTAAAATCTAGCTCGTTACTTTTCGGATAATTTGCTTAATTTTTACTCTGATCAAATGCGCTTTTGATAAAAGTTGCCCAATATACAGTGCAGCCACATATCCTAAAACTAGCAGTGAGGACCAAAATGTTGGAAGGATACCAGCTTGAACGACAGTTTGAAATTTGGAAAGCAAACAGTAATTACGCGCTCTGTGTTATTGCTCATTTTCTCTGAATCAGATGACTGTCACCCCTATTTTAGCATTGGACTCGTTGAGTTAGCACTTGGTCAGATGCTTCCACGGTTTCATAAAATGTGGTCGAAGAATATCTGGATTTCATCCTATGCAATATTTTTTTTTTCTTTCGCACATGCGCAGTGAAAACGTTTTTCATAAAAATGTTCATATTTCATTGAGATATTTAAGATATATGTATTCCGATTGCAGTATCTTGTTTTAAAAATGTCTTTCTAACTTATCTGAAAGTGAGAATAATTTTCGTTAAAAACTCTGTGTATTATAAATAAAAAACATGTTGATTTTTGTTTTGGAGTTTTAATATAAATGCTTATATCTCCGTTATTTAACATGCTATCGTCACACAAATTCATCCACAATTTGAATAGGGTCTATATTAACATATCCTAAAGTTACAGTTCATTTCGTTCTCTTAATGATACAGGGTGATCACAAACATTATTGAATTTGCTCAATTTGTTACCGGGCCCCTAAATGTTGTCTTAAACCAATCTTCAATGAAAAAAATGAGGAATATCCAATTCTTTAAATACCCAATGTTTGAAAACATTTCATCGAGAAAGAAGTTTTTTAATTGAAAAAACTGATCGTTTGCAAATCTTGCTAAAGTTTTGAGCAGGAGTGTAATTAATAGTAAAGATGCTAATTGATAAAATAAAAACCTTCAGTGTTTTCACAGTATTCTAAACTGCAAGGATGGCCAGAAAGTGACAAAAAATAAATTTAAACTTAGAGGTGTGTTGGTCGCTCTTTAAGGAAATGGCTTATCGCCGAGCTACAAAATTTTGCATGGAGGTTCGTTTTAGCTTCTCGTAATGCACATCGAAGCCAGATTTTCAATTTTTTTTTTTTTTTAATTAATTATTTTTTTTTCCGCTGATAAGATTATCAAGTGCTGCCACCTGTTGTTATAGAGTCATCATAATTTCTCCGAAAAGGGTAATTTCTGAATAAAGCATCGACCAGTTAGCACCTATATTGAAATATTCGGTTAACGGGCAGGTACGTAAGCAGTGAGGACCCCGACCGATATAGCGAGACGGGGGAGACGCTTCCGAAGGCAGTGGGGACCCGAAGCGAGGTTTAAGCGACTGTTTTTATTTTTTATTTATAAAGTTATTTAAAATATAGGGCCCTTTTTTCTTAATTCCTTCAAATGTAGTGCCTAGCAAAGTAGGCGACGCCTTCTTAATTTTTAATACTGACAAGACTTATAAAATTGTTGATATAATGCTGGTAATTAAGACAAATCTATTTTTGATCTTTAGAAAATGGCCGTTTACCTCATTGAAGCACGGTGATACATACTTTATAACGTTTAGTTTTTATTTTCAACTTATAAGATTAACCCCGGAAATTTTTAACGAACTTTTATTCTTAGAACTTGGCGAATAACATCATTTATTTCTTTTCAATTGATGTTAAATACTAAGCATAATTACATTGTGTCACAAAGGGTTTTAAAGAAATCGTAAATAATATCTTACTTCTTAACTTTTTAGAACTAAGTGGAAGGGAAAACATACCATATGTTCAAGCTGTTTAATTTTCCTACCAATTGTTATTTCATTTCAAATACTACTCTTAGCCTCTCTTAGTATATAATATTTAACATTATACACAGATAGTAAATACTTCTTCTCGTATATAATATTTAATATCAAAATTATATTAAATATTATATACTGTATTAAAATAAATATTGTTTTCAGTTTGAATGGCATTCTTCACTTTGTAAATATAAATAATTTTGTGTTTGTAAATAAAACAAAGTTCTGTGCACTAAGGAATTAAAATGGAAATAGTTTACAAATTATATAAAAATGAGATTTAAGACAACTTAAAAAATGTTTTAAGTAACAGCTATGAATTTAATTTTAATTAAATTTCTAATCCCTTTGCTTTAAAAATTATTCATCCTGTCATGCTTTAAATCCCAATAACTAACATTCCTCACGAATTCCAAGGCTGTCGAGATCTTTCGTGACTCATTAGAATTTATCTCACGTGACATAATTGGACAGAGAAAACACCGCATTAATTTCGGGTGTAGAATTTTTAACTGGTTAGACGTCATTTAAACGTTCTTTATGAATTTTTTAATGAGTTTATTGTTATCAAAATTTTGATACTTCTCACCCTTCATTTTTATATTTTTATGTATAAAACGAAAACGATGACATATATCCAAAATTAGTTCTACTAAAAAGCAAGTAAAGTAGTCAAAAAAAAAAAAAAAAAAAAGAGTCGTCTCCCATAGAAAGAGTTAATTTCAAACAATTGTAGATATTAAAATAGTTTTATTAGTTCAAATGATCATGAAAGTAGAATATAAAAGAACAGTGTAAAGTTTGTGAAGTTAAAAATTTTAATTGCTTTACGAAATTTTTGTGACATGATTTACGTAAATTTTTAGTGCGTTGAAATTATATCAAATAAACACTGCAGTCTCAAATTTAAAATTTATTAAATTATTACTTCTAATGTAAAACTAGTTTTAATGTAATAATTTTTAAAAGCCTTAGATTGAAATGCAAAAATGTAACATTATGCTTACACACAATTATCAAAAATCACTTATGAAATTGGATAACATAAAGCAGAATGCAATAATAATAATAATAATAATAATGTAAAATATCAATTTTAAGATTAATTGCTAATGTACAGCTATAAAGCTGTTATAGATCTATATGTATCATAGACATACCTGCGAGCCTCCTCATTAATATTCCGCAGTATTGTTAGTCCTACATTTTTTTTCACACCAGCATTTTTTGAGAGCAATATCCTCCAGATGTAATTACGATTAAATAAGAAGAAAATTGTCTTCAAAAATACTGTTGCAAAAAAAAAAAAAAAAAAAAAAAAAAAGGAAAGAAAGGCGGGACTAACTATATTGTGGAGTTTTAATTAGGATGTTGCAGGCATGACGGTCAGAGTTCCCAACTTCTATAACTTATTCACGAGCATTTTTAGCCCCGCCTCTTTTTCATACCGGAAATTTTGAAAAATGATTTTCCTCTTATTTAATCGTTGTCACATATTAAAGAGAAATAATCTACAATAATCTTCTCGTGCAAAAAAGAAGGCGGGGCTAAAAATGCTCGTGAATAAATTATAAAAGATGGGAACGCTGATGACGGTAGAATAAGTCTTTCCTAAGCTGGAAAAAGGTAAGAATGGAAAGAGAAATTTTTGGAAAAAGGAATTACAAGAAACGTGATTAAAAAAAAAAAAAAACTTTTGTATTTTGGAGAATTTTTCGTCGAATGTGGTGCTTTCGATCAGGCGACTTTATTCATATTCTTTTCGTACCACTATTTCCAAAAAATAAAATTTATAATATATTTTTGCAGGTAAATCTGCACTTTACCTGCATAAATTTATTATAAATTTTATATTATGGAAATAGTAATACGAAAATAATAATTATCTATCTATATATATATATATATGTCAGCATTTGGAAAATCTAAATATACCAATCCTTAAAAGTTAAGATTTAAAAATAATCTTTCACTGAAAAATGATCTATGCATGAAAAAATATATCGTGTTTGCAAGAAAATACTTCCTAATAACAAAGATTTTAGTTGTATTAGGACAAGGTCATGCTACCATATGTTGTATTGTATCTGAAACTTTATTATAAGTTCCCCTTTTGATATAATCTCGTTAAACAAAATTAACATGGGATGAAAATTTAAAATTCTTGATGTAGCTAAAAACTGTCCTGTAAGAAAAACCTAATCCTAATTAATGGTCATTTCCCAATATTTGCAAGTTTTTGAAAAAAGGTCTAGAGTTAACTTATTTTTCACAGTTTTAAATATGAAACTTCGAATGTGTTCAGGGCCTGATTAAGGGGGAAGCACACATTATCTCCGCTCTCACCGGAATATTTTTACAACTATTTTTTACTTCATGTCATAGAAATTCCACGCTTTGACGAGGAAATATTTTTTATAAAAAATGAACAGTGTAAAACAATCCAATTTACTCACCGTTTTTAGACACCAGAATTCTTTTAAAATAATTTTTAATGAGAATTTTCTGTTTATTATAGGAGGAAAGTATTTGTTAAAAAATAACGGTGTAAGTATAAATAATGTGTGCTTCCCCCTTAATCAGGCTCTGACTGTGTTGCAATTGTGCATAGGAAGAATGTTAGACAGTGGAATCCCAGATCGAGGAATATACAAGTATGGCCATTTAAATCAACACTACTTTACACAATCTGCATTTAAAACTCCCAATTACGTACTGTGTTTTATGTATACTGGCATAGCCTCCTAAATTAGATGCCTTCCGCGTGGCTCGGAAAATCGACAACAGCTCAAGCGGTAGACAGCGTCACCTGGCACAGATTGCGCGACTTTTTTATTCAACAGCCACCAAAAAATTTTTAAAGTGGAATTTGATATACATAAAAGGCGAATAGAATCGAAGACACGTCGATTATATATATCATATATCACTTCTTAAAATTATTGGTGTGAGTTGAATAAAAAAAATCTCGCAATTTGTACCAGATGGTGCTGTCGACCGCTTGGACTGTTGCCAAGATTCCGAGCCTCGCGATAGGCATCTAGTTTATGAGGCTATGATCTGAACCGAATTCACTATAGAAAATGTTGATTAGACAGTAGTTTAATAAAATGGAGAATTACTATGGGAAAAGCCCTAAAGACGTAGAATAAATCTACAGTCCTTTAAAACTGTAGCTCCAAAGTGGGCCGGATTACAAATGTAAATGTCTGTAGTGGGCGTGTACTACAGATAAAGCAAATGAAAACAACAGAAAAAAATAAGTTACAAATTTTGCATATTTTGTGCACAATATTTGTTTTCAACGTTTTATGTAGTGTTTTTATGTTAGAAAATATAATAAGAGTGTTTGTTACCGATTTTTGTTTAATAACGTTAATAAAATACAGCTTGAACTGTTGCCAAGTTTCCGAGCCACGCGGAAGGCATCTAGTTTAGTAGGCTATGGACAGACATTAATTCACATCTTCCTGAAAATTTAATATATTGAAATTTTCTTTTTATTTATGCGTTAGAATGAAGTGACTCAAACATATTCCCTGTATATTTATGGTTAAAATACAATTTTTGAATTATGAAAATTATTAATAAATTCATATTCGAAAAAATTATGAATTATGACTTATGGTAATTTTTACACGAGTAGAACAGGCATCATTAAAAATATGAGTTTCCAAATTTACTGCTCATCCCTAACATTATTTTTCAAGTTACAATAATATTTCATTTTTTAACGCTGTTAGGGGGGCCATCACATGTTATCATTTGTATCATCTATAAGTAAATATTTGTATAAAATCTGACGATAAACTATTTTAATTTACGTTATTATTATTGTTTTCTAAGCAATATTTCGATATTTATTATACAAACTCACTTTTTCTTGTAAAATTAATCTTCCCCTTGAAAAAGGGGCATTTTTCAAGGGGAGTTAACAATTTTACGCTTATTAATGAGATGGTTAGTAGATATGCAGGCTAAAGATTGTGAAAGAATTCCAAAAGAAAACAAACTCCACCTTCTGTATCGCTGAAACAGCATTAGGAAAAAAAAAAAAACTATTTTGCATATTCGTATTTGACTCTATATGTGATGCTGCTATGCATAAACCTCAATGACATTTACTACATCGATTGCTGAAAATGAAATTTAAATGATTTATTCGCGAATATGTAAAATCATTTTATTTTATAATGTAAAGTTTTAGAAAAATGTTTAAAGGCGTGGCTTACTTTACAAGATAGGAACAAATCCGATCACGATACGTTGAGTCTTTCTTCTTAAATATTAAATAATGTTTCCCAGTTTTTCAAAGATAAATTTTTGTTTTAACCTGTTTTACATATTTTCTATTTTCTTTTTCTTTTTTTTTTTTTTTTTTTTTTTTTGCGTGTGTGTGTGTTTGAATATTGTAGGTTTCGTACACCTCAAGTTCAATGTGATGTTTTAGAGAACGCGGTAAAACGCGGCTTACTGTTGGAAATAACACTATACTTTCGATAATCGGTTATATTTGTTAATATTTAATACTTTTTATAAGATTTTTTACCGATAATTTTCTGTTTTAATCTTGTTGTCATGTTTCTGTGTTTGTTTATTGCACAGGGATGGACACGGGCGCAGAATTCACACCGGAATGTGTTTAAGAAATTTCTCTACCTATAATATCGTCGATTTAAGAGGTAGAAAATTTTCTTACATTGATAGTGGTATGAATTCTGCGCCCGTGTTCCATCCCTGATTGCACTATCTGTAAGCCTTATGTTATTTAAGTTTTATCGCATGTTGTAACATTATAAAACATTTTATTTTTATTAAATGTTTTTCCTACTGAATCAAATGTTGGGCAACAGCTTCTTCTTCTTCCTCTATTTTTTATTTTTTTATTTTTTATTTTTAGCTTATTAAATCTATTATTGAAACAAAAGAACAATCAGATTCGATTAATTATAATCAAGGCGTAAATTTCACATTTATTGTGGAAAAATAATTTAAAACAAAGTAAAATGTCTTATCTCTTTTAAAGATATAGATACTGCTCTTATACTTTTCATAATTAGGAATTCAACTAGAGGAGACTCCTGTACAACGCAGGAGATACGTTGCACGCAATAGGAAATCGCGTTGTGCAGTCAATTTATGCAAGGTCAATTTATGCAGGTCAATTTATGCAGATTTTTTTTGTGTGTGTGTTTTACTGCTTTCTAAGTAAGGTTTCGATGTTTTTCTATACAAAGTAACTTGTTTTTGTAAAATTAACGCATCACAGGCGGGACTTCTTGATGGCATTCCAAAAGAATAATAAGACCCACCTTCCGGCTTCTCCTAGAACAATACTTTAATTTTTTTTTTTTACTTAATTATATATATTTTTCTTTATATAACGCTGGCATATATAAACATATGACATTTATCTTTTCGATTGTTGGCGACAAAATTTTAGTTATTTAATCACTAATTTGTTAAATAATTTGGTGTCTTAGAGAAACGTTTAAAGGCGGGACTTATTACTCAAAATAGGAATGCTTTTGAACAACATCTTTTTTTTTTTTCCTCCCTTAAATATTAAATATCTTCTCCCAGATTTTAACCATTATTTTTTTTTTTGTTTAAATCTTGTTATTTATATTTTTGTATATTGAATATTGTAGGTTTGTTTGTACGCCTCAAATTAAATGTAACATTTTATAGAAACACTTTCATGCGGGGCTTACTGTACAAAATAACAGTATACTCAACATAAATAAATTAATTTTCCTTAAATACTAAACATTTTTCTTATTTTTTACCGCTATTATTATTGTTATTATTGTTATTATTTTATCTTGCTATCTAGATTTTTGTAAATGAATATTGTAGGGTTCGTACGCCTCAAGCTATTTCAGTTTTAACGCATAAAGTGACATAATAAATTATTTCATTTATTTTAGAAACAAAATAAAATAAAACAAATTCATAAACTGTATTTAAGAAGAAAAAATATAAGTCATTTACGCAGTAGAGGAATCAAAGAAAATTTCATTAACTGTGTGAAAATGTTAAATTTATCTTACTCGTTAAACGGGACTGTTTATCCTGCTGTATGAGCACTAGTCGCAATTTTTTTGTCGTGTTTTACGGTAGCCATACCTGCCAACCATCTCATTAACACTTTCGCGACCCCTGACGTAGATTCACGTCATTTGAAAATCTGTAACTCCACCAGTGGGTGTTTCTTTCCCAATTTTTATGCTATTTATTTCTTAAATATATAACCAATATCTATATTCTTACAACGAAATATACTATGGACACAAATACTTTGATTAGAAGGAATATAATGATAATGTATATCCATTTCTAATATAAATGTGAATACAGAAAATTTTGTTCTGAAATATTGTAACATGGGAGAACAACGTCCACAGGCGGACCTTACTGTAAAAAAAAAAAAAAAAAAAAAAAAAGTCATGCGGTCGCGAAAGTGTTAGTAAGCGTAAAATTGTTCACGCCTCTTTTCCACACCAATTTATTTTTAAAGTAATTCTCTCCAAATTTTGTTACGATTAAATAAGAAAAAAAATTGCTCTAAAAAATGACTGGTGTGAAAAAAAAAGGCGAATACTAAAAGTTTTACGCTTCATAATGAGATAGTTTGCAGGTATGGTTAGCGCATGATACGAGAGTCCAGTGTAATTATTCATATAAGTTTATATATAAACACAATACCATTTGCAAATTAATTTCATTTTATTTCATAATTAAAATTTCTGTACTTTTTTTCCGGTATGAATCTTAAAGAATAATTTACTTTGTATGGGGGATCATAATTTATTTTTTCTAAATACATGGACGTACTCCTAATACGTTTTTGCTTGTAACTGTATCAAGAATTAATTTAAAGTGTTTAAATAGGACTTTTTGTGAACAGCCTTAATCTTAGAAATTTGACTATGAGGTCTAAAATAGGAGTTGCCATTGAAAAAAATGAAGTTGATGCTAGTTTTAACCTTTTGCGGCGCAAGGTAATTCGGATCATTTAAATTACACTGCCACTGCAATTTACAAACAAAATTAAAATAAAAGAAATTTTAAATTTTAAGTTTAAAAAACACGGCCTTTTCTGCTACGTTATAAACGGAAATTTTTGCTAAAAAATTTCCGGGATGAGTTTTTGCAGCTGGAGCTTAACAATTGCGTTCTCGCAGCGAGGACAGCGCGCCACAAAGGGTTAATATGTGGACAACCACCATTCAGTGTTGCCAGATTGGGGACTTTTCTTATTCATTGTCCACCACTAAATATTAATTGTGACGGTTGCCTAACCACTTCGAAGATTAACCATCTATTTCGTTTGTCAAATATCACTTCTCAAATTCGTTGGTGACTATTGAATAAAAATAGTCCCTAATCTGGCCAGAGCCTGATTTACGCCGGGGCACTCTCTCACCGGAATATTTTTACAATTATTTTTTACTGCATATCATAGGAATTCCACCTTTTCTCTAGCAAATTATTTATATAAAAAATGAACGGTGTAAAACAATCGTATTTATTCATGGTTATTATACACCAGAATTCTTTTAAAATAATTTTTAATGAGAATTTTGTGTTTATTATAAGAGGAAAGTATTGCTTAAAAAATAATGGTGTAAGTGTAAATAATGTGTGCCCCGGTCTAAATCAGTCCCTGAATCTGGCAACAGTGTCACCTAAGCAAAATCTAACTTAACTAACTAACCTAAGCAAAACTAATCCGTCATAAACTAGACGTTATTACTGATCGATTGACACAGGCCGCATATTTATAGGGCGAATTGCAACAAAATTAGTTTGCGGGTTGCCCCCTTTTTTTTTCTTTGCTGACTGTAAGTAAATTGCGAAGCAAAATTTTAGGAAATGATGTCTTTCAGGTTTAAAATTTAGATATTAGAATAGTGATAGTAGAATTACAAACGTCTGTAAACATATTCAAAAATTTTGTTAAAGTGCTGTAATGAAAACGCAATCATTGTTTGATTTGCTGTATATATATATATATATATATATATATATATATTGGATAAAATAAGAAATTTACTTGTAACAAAAGTTTAGACACGATTAGGAGATTCCGTAAATTTTCGTTGACATATGAAAATTTAAAAGAGATGGCTTCAAAAACGTGAGTGTTTGAGGTCTGCAAACGAAATCGAATGTAGTCGAGTTGCTGCGAGTTAAAGAAATTCAATCGGATGAGGTTACAAGAATTTGTCAGCATTTTTGATAAACCAAAAAAAAATTTTTTTTCGAGTTTTATCAAGTTTTTGGAATCTTTCAACCACTGTAATCTAGATAAAGTCTACATAAATATAAACACAGTGGATGTAAACCAAAAAATATATCTGGGAGGTCGCGCGTATCGAATAAATAGTCGTCAGATTAAAAGACTAGAGCGTACCCAACAAATAAATATTCGTGAAGTTCTGAAGCAATCCAGACTCTCGGTGTCAAAGAATACAATTCATAGACGAATGTAGGAAACACGAACAATTATTGATAGCAAAATGAAAAAGAAATCCGATTTGAAGCTACATCATAAGTCACAAAAGCTTTGTGGGTTCGAAATTTCATTTGAAACGAAATGGAAAAAATACCATTTCAATGTCATTCGAATGAAATATAATTTTAAGAGAATGCTTCTATTTACACTGAAAACGAAACAGAACCCTGGTTTAATTATCAGAATGTAAAAGTTCTCGAGTCACCAGCATCTTAGCCCAGATCTTAAGCCTATAAAAAAAACTTTGGAGAATTATGTGTCACAAAGTTTACAGCAATGCACTGTAAAAAAAAAAGGCAGCTTTACAGCATAATATGCTGGCAATATGGTTGCATGGAGGGGGGAAAGTAGAAAAGAAGTAATTTGCGGCAGAAACAACCGTAAAAGTGTCTTTCTTTACAGATGTTTTGGCTGTAAATTGCCTTATTTAACAGCAGAATGTGCTGGCAATATGGGTGCCAGCACATTTTGCTGTAAAAACTTCCTTTTTTTTTTGTTTTTACAGTGTGGGCAACAGTACTGTTCTGTAAAAATAACTTAAAAGACCTATTGAGGATATATGGTATGAAAACGATCACGAACCATGCAAGATTTAGTTTCTTCAATGTTAAATGGATTTATGAACTAATAAAAAGAAATAGATGCACAATAAGGTTTAAAAACCTGTTTATTTTTAACTTATTTCACTTTTGTCTAAACTTTTGAGACAATGTTAATTTTTTGTTATTATTTAATAACTTCTAATTTTCACAAGTCATTGTGAATTCGTTTCTATTAATATTATATAGTACTAGCAGGCTACGCCCGCTTCGCTGGTCACTATTTTTAAATGAATCATTATAATTAATGAATTCTCAAAATTGCATTAATTTTTATCATGTGAAAAAAAAAAGAAAAAAAAACTCTGATTGGGAAAAATGTCGCACCGGGTCCCCACTGCCTTCGGCAGCGTAGACCCGTGCGCGATGCGCACGCGCGAATGCATATATATGAGCGCCCTAATAATTTTACAAATTCGAAAATATCCGCAATCGATTTGTAAGTATCAAAAACCTCTATGCACCAGTTTTGAACGATCTATCTCTATTTTTATTTTTTTACCCTTCCGCTCCCTCCCCCTTCCCGCCCCTCCCAATAATTTTAAAAATACAAAAATATCCGAAATCGATTTGTAGGTATCGAAAACCTCGATGTACCAAATTTGAATGATCTAACTCTATTTTTTTTTGGCCCCTCTGTCCCCCCCCTCCCCGACCCTTCTAATAACTTTACACTTTCAAAAATATCCCCATTTGATTTGCAGGCCTCTAAAAACTATCTGTACCAATTTTGAATGGCCTAACTGTATTTCTATTGGTTTTTGCCCATAGCCCCTCCTTACCGCCCCACCCCGTTACCGCCCCTCCTTATAATTTTACAAATTCGAAAATATCCGCAATCGATTTGTAAGTATCGAAAGCCTCTATATACCAATTTTGAACGATCTAACTGTTTATTTATTTTTTTGCCCCCCCCTCTCCCCTCCCCCTTCTCGCCCCTCCTAATAACTTTACACAATCGAAAATATCCCCATTCGACTTGCAGGCCTTTAAAACCTATCTGTACCAATTTTGAACAGACTAACTGTATTTCTATTTGTTTTTGCTCCATAGCCCCCCCCCCTTGCTGCCTCACCTGGGGGCTGAATTTCTAAAATTCCAGAAATTGGTTTTTAGATAGTTGCATTAGCTATATTTTAGAGCAAAAATTTCACGTATATCTATTTTTTTTGTTTGAGATACATAGGATTATGCGAAATCCCGTTTTACGCATGTGAAATCCCGTTTTGCCCCCCCCTCCCCGCCCCCCTTGGGGACCGAATTTCAAAAATTCCAGAAACCGATTTTTAGACATTTCTATTAGCTATATTTTAAAGCAAAAATTTTACGGATATCTGTTTTTTTGTTTGAGAAATGAAGGATTTTGTGAAATTACGTTTTGCCCCCCTCCCCCTCCTTGGGGGGCGAATTTTGTAAAATCGCTTGCGGCGTCGTCTTTCTCGGGTCGTAAACATTAACCGTGCCAAATTTGGTCCCGCTCGATGAAACGGCCTAGGTTTCTATAGCGGACAGACAGACAGACACACACACACACAGACAGACTCTGCTCTTTTATATATATAGATGCATAATACATTACTTTCTAGCCATCTTAGTCAAATTGATTAAATGTTATATGAAATCTGTGTGAATTTGTTCATTGTGCAAACTTTTGCGTTGCAGTGTATGTAACGATATTCAATTAAATATCATGGTAAATATTATGAGTCTGTTCATAGTGATAGATAAGTAAATGACTTTAAAATCTTACTGACTTGTTTATCTACGACATCATTAAATGGCGTCTAAATGCTGATAGAATCGCAGTTAGTGTTGATGTAGATGCCCAAAAAACGCAGAATTGTCGGTAGCTGTACGGTCCAGCATCGGCAATTACAAGGATCGGAATGTGGGCCAAAACACTGTACTTAATGTTTTAAACACATAGACTATCTTTACGCCGATAAGATATATTTCACCGATATTGATCCAAATGTGGGCCGGTGCCATTTGACGACGTTGCGGCGGTGAGGACAAAAACTTTATGGAACCGATACTGAAAGTGGGTATGTGGGCCATAATCACTGATCGGCATGCCGTACGCCTTCTGTAATAGGTCCAATCCTCGTGTGTTTGTTGGGTGGTTTTCTGATTCTGGTATACTGTTGTGCATTTGTGGTCCAGGTTTATCCATAACCACTGCGAAAACTAACTGTGCTTTCTCTGAGCTACTGGTTTCAACAACAGACAATTACGATATCGTTTCCAGCATATTAATGCTGGCCAACATGTTTTTTTTTTTTTTAATTGCCCTATGTGACGCTTATGATGCGCCCCTCTCGGCGTCAAATAACTGATCGTAATGACGTACAGTGTACCATTAAGACATAGTTCGTGTCAATATCATGTATCTAAGTTGCGTGTATTCGGTTGTAAATGTTCCTCACTGAATGCACAAGCATTTTAAAATTTTAGATTCACCACTTACATAATTTTGCCTATCCAATTTTCTTAATTGTCGCTCAATAATTTATAGGTGCAACAGTATTTTTTGCCCCATAATATACAGGGTATATATAATTAAACTACCATTTTAGAGCGCTCTCTACCAAAAACTATTCTTCAAAATTTTATAAAAATTGGGTAACAGCATAATTAGATGATGGGAACTTTGGAAGGCACACTATTGTAACAATCGCAGCTATCTTAGATCACAAGTCCGATCGTACACTCCGCAGCAAAAGTATCCGAGCACTAGCAATAATCCCTGTCTAAAAAAAGCCCACTTAATGCTGCTTTGTTAAATAAATCCTTGTCGAATCATGCTCTTAGACAGACTAAGAACATGACTCAACAAGGATTTATTTAACAAAGCAGTATTAAGTGTACATTTTTAAGAGTGGGATTATTGCTAGTGCTCGGATAATTTTGCTGCGGAGTGCACGATCGGACTTGTGATCTACGATAGCTGCGATTGTTACAATAGTATGCCTCCCTTTATCTAGTACAAAAATGTTCCAAAAACCACCACTAGAGGGCGTATTATAGTTTTACTGAGAGTATAACAAGAATCGACAAAATTTAACAATTGCGAATTCTACAAAATTTAATCTCGTTTACAAAATTTGCCCGCTGTGATGTCCATATTTGTCTGTTAACAATTGAAAGAGTAAAATTGTCTGTTCAAGTGTTGAAAGTAGTGTATGTGGGGGAATGTTACACACATGGCGTGCTATGTAATCTTTATCTCTATCAGAAAAAAATTGCATTATCTGTATGTGAAGAAAAATATTGATATACAATCTTCAACATATTACCTTCAACATAGTATAAAATTACTTTTACACACTCTGTTGCAAAAGAATATATGCACCCAGAAAGAATTAAGCCTCAACTACGAAACTCGATACGTGTAAATGTGTAGAAATAAAAGGATAATCTCTACAAAAGGTGGTAAAAGAACCTCTATTAAAGATACAAACAAATACTCAGACATAAATTTAATTAAGAGGCTGAAATTTCGGTGTAATGGTTCCTGATACAAAAGCAGCGACTGCTAAAAGAATTTCAAGGTATTTAGGGAATCTGTTACACATATCCAACGTATCCAAAACATGTCGAATTGAAGAAATATCTGGAGACATGGAAAATTAATCGAGGCAATTAACAACTCAAAAACGTTGTTTGAGATCGTAAAGAAAAATAAACCGACCGTTGCCCTTCACGAACACTGAACATAGTCGCGTAAATAACATAGGTAGTAACACCGTCTGCAAATGTTGTAGCAGTTTCTGCGAACGGTGAGAGTGCTTCATACCTCAGCTAAATATTTAGAGTTTCTCAAGAAGGTCGCTCATTGGACTGCCGTATCAAGTGTAATTTTGTATTTCTCGGTAAAGAATACTATATTTATCCGTTAACACAGTCATCTTCACAAAAATGCAATAGCAGTCATAAGCATCAAATGAAAAATAGAATTTATCACTAAAGGTCCTGTTCGTCCAGGCAGACACTGTCCAGATTAATGGTAATCAATACCATTTCAGACAACGCTACCTAGGGCGGAGTGACAAAGGCAGTAACCGTAAGGATCATCGATCCTATAGTCCAGCCTCAAATAGTCATCTTAGACTGATACCCCCTTACATCACTGGATTTCTGCAACTTTGCAAATGGCGTTTAAAATCTGGTATCCTCCTGTGAATTTGTGGCCGAGAGTTATTCATAACCACTATGAGAGCTAACTGGGCTTTCTCTGAGCTACTGCTTTCAAAAACAGACATTTACGATATCGTTTTCGGCATATTGATGCCGGCCGATATGTCTTTTTGACAAACTGGTCTGTGTGACGCCTATGATGCGTTTCCTCTGGAGCTCAAATAACTGAACGTAATGACGTACAGTGCACCAGTAAATCATCTTTCGTGTCAATGTCATGTATCTGAGTTGCGTATCCGGTTGTAAATGTTCCTAACTGAGTGCACAAACATTTTTAAATTGCATCCGCGTCATAGTTCAAACGCGTGTTGCGTGTTTAAACGATGCTCATTGATACTGCACGCCTGAATAATTTTGCTTATTAAATTTTAAATGCTATATTTCACAGTTTTTTCTTAATAATTTATAGGTGCAACAGTATTTTTTGATGCAGAGTATACATAATTTTCATAATTAAACTCACTCTTTTAGAGCACTTTGTATCAAAAACTATGATGCAGAATTTCATGAAAATTGGGTAGTAGTATAAGCAAATAATTTTGCTTGAAATTAGTTTTTTTTTTTTTTTTTTTTTTTTTGTGTTGACATTCAGAATAAGTAATAAAATTCTCTTAGATTATTACATTATAAAAAACTTTGGTATGCCTAATTCAAAAGTATTTTGAATGAGACTATTTTTATCTTCAACAATTCTAATTAATAATTTAATTTACTTCTAAAATTAAAACCGATATATAAATGAACACTTTCTAAATCAATAATTGGATATAAAATAATCTACATGTTAAATTTCTTAATCTTACATAATATAACTAAGCAAAATATAAAAATGTACATACGTATGTTTTATTTAGATTTATTCATGGCCTTTTAAAGATATGTTAAAGATTATTCTGTTAAAATGCATGAAGATGTCCAAAATTTGTTTTGTGTTTCTTTCAAGCTTTCACACTTTTTGAAATATTTATTTTTATTAAACAAGTATAATCTCTACCTCTGTCGTTATAACTATCCCCCCTTTATGCTTCTTATTCGCCCATATATATATATATATAGGAGTGTTGTACCGTGGGACACTTTTCACATTTTAATTTTTAACTTCTAAAACTGAAGTTAGATTTATATTCTAAAGTCAATATTTAAATACTACAACATTCTCCTCTATAATTTATATTTATTTACTGTTAACAGTTTGGAAATGAAAAATTGCCAGCCATTTTAAGTAAGAAGTGTAAACTGTTCCTTGTTGTACCTTGTTTTGTTGTACTTTGGGCCATGCTTCAAAATTCAGGCAGTAGTCTCAGCCTAAACCAGTTTCCTGCAAATAATTAATATATATATATATATATATATATATTTAAGGCATTGAATTAAAAAAAAATACACTTACAGATGCATTACACAAATAATAATAAATTTGAAAGTTCAAATCTCATTCATAAATCTACCAAATATCGATAAAGTTCCTATTTTAACGTTATATGATGTAAAGTCAACTGTTCGATTTATCGTTCAGACCTCAGTGAGAGTTTAACACTCAATGTTTGATAAAATATCATAATTTTCATATCCATAAATAAATTTGTTGCTGTCCCCTGTGAACTTTAAAAACCTCATTGTTAATGACCTCCAGTACTTCAGATCAAGGTCATAAACAAGGAGTGTTTCTAGAGGTTCAGACACAGTTAATATATTTATATTATTATTATTATTATTATTTCAGATACTTTTGTAAAAAAGTAATTTTTCTGTATCTATTTTTCTAATGTGTCTGTGGTTTGATCATATTCAATATTGTCATCACATGTACTTGATAAAATTGATTTGTCAATATTCAGATTCTGAATTGCTAATTTGTTGTGTAGGTGATTATTTACCCCCATTCTGAATGCAGTAGTTTTCTGCTCTGCAGTTTCAATTTCAATTTTATAGGAGAATCTGTTAAATGAAAGATTTTGCTTTTCTTTTTTCTATTGCTTTTTTTTTTTTTTTTTTTTTTTTTTTGAGATGAAGCTTTGGTAAATGTCCAAATCATCATTGGATGTCACATTTCGAGAATCTGAAGATGAAAATGCTATATGTACAGCCAGAGCCTGATTTATGCCGGGGCACTCTCTCACCGGAATATTTTTACAATTATTTTTTACTGCATATCATAGGAATTCCACCTTTTCTCTAGCAAATTATTTATATAAAAAATGAACGGTGTAAAACAATCGTATTTATTCATGGTTATTATACACCAGAATTCTTTTAAAATAATTTTTAATAAGAATTTTGTGTTTATTATAAGAGGAAAGTATTGCTTAAAAAATAATGGTGTAAGTGTAAATAATGTGTGCCCCGGTCTAAATCAGTCCCTGTGTACAGCTCTTAACCCCTTAACGCGCGGCGTCCTCGCTGCAAGGACGCAAAATTTAAGATCCAGCTGCAAAAATTCATCCCGGAAATTTTTTTTCAAATATTTATGTTTATAACATATCAGAAAAGGCCTGTTTTTTTAACGTTAAAATTTTAACGTTTAGCTTAATTTAGTTCATGAATTCCGGTGGCAGTATAATTTAATTAGTCCGAATTGTCTTGCGCCGCAAAGGGTTAACTGATTTGTCACATTTACTGTTGTAGATTCAACAGCTTCACTTAACACTTGAGATGAATGAATTGGTCTATCGGATATATATGAAGTTATACTAAAAGATTATTAATTATTATATTAAATTATTATTATTAGAATGGTATATTAAAACGTACTAAAAGATATTTACATTAAAACAATAGATAAATTATTGAGAACTATGTGTATGATAGTGTACTTTGGGACATGTCCCAAGGTACAACAGGGTTTACTGTAACGAGGTACAATCACCACACGGTTTAAATAAAATCAAAATGGTGGTCAATCAAAATGCAGTATCATTACTTTCTCATAACCAAAACATTTAAACATTTTCTGTTCAATATCCATTTAAAATTGAAGTACAATAATTATACAAATACAAGTTTAGAAATCAAAATTAGAATGAGATAAATATTTACTTTTAAGTGATGAAATTTCCTTTCACTCACTAAGTCCTGTGTTCAGCGTTTTTGATGCTATTCATTCGTTGGATACCACAGTTTAGTCATTTGCCTGTACGATCAAAATGTCTTTGCATGTGTAAATTCATTGCAACTGGAAAATCCCTTCTTCATGGGTCGATATATATATACATATATATATATATATACATATATATATATATATATATACATGCATTTGACGACTACACAAAACTGAAAAGCACACGATTCAGAAATATTACTTTTGAAGGTTGTATCTTTTATCACCTGTTGCATTATAAATTTTCTAACTGGTAAATTTAGAATAAAGAAGTATTTTAAAGAATTAATATTAGTCTTATACCTTTATATAATGATTTTAATTTAATTCCATAAAAACCCCCCTTTTGTTTAAAATCATTAAATAACTGAGGGTTTCGATACTGCATTTCTAAAAAAACAAATAAATAAATTTGTTTGCAAAACCTTTAGCTTTTTAAATCCTGAAAATTTTTAATTATGTGTATGGTGGTTGTGGTGTAGGTCTTAATATACCGATTGACTATGCAAATGTCGTAGGCCTCTGTGTTTTCAAGGGGTTTTCTAACCAGGAAACCACCCCGTACTGTAATAATAAATAAAATCCAAACAAGCATCAATCGAAAGAGCGTGTATAAACATGTTTTTTGACGTATAAATCAATTGTCCTCGTCAGCTCATTTTAGAGTTAAAAATTCTAACGGGTTTTATCGAGACTACTCCCACTCCTTTCTGATTACTAAATTTTTACTCAAACTCAAATAGAGATTTCTGAATAACGGGCTCTCGAGGCCAAACAGTTTATGCGTCGAAAATCACATTAGATTATGCCCGCCCTCTCGAATGACTATCATTTAATTCATTTCTATAATTATACTATTGGGATGGTTTGCTGATAAGAGGGCCTAGCCTATATTTACTCAAGTTTATGAAAAACATGAGAAAACTTCAAACGGCTATGCCGATGAGCGTGACCTGTATTTAAACACGGTATCTCCTACCTATCAGCTTAGAGAGCAGAAACGCTCGGCCACTGCCGGGGCCAATTATACAGGCTGCGTTCCTAGAGTTTTTTATACGTTTTATTATATTGTCACCACTATCATTAAAAGGAAATTTTCAATGCTTTAATGCTAAAATATTATGTAAAAAATGTTGTTTTAAAATAGTGGTGACAGCATAATAAAAGGGGCCCAAAATCTTAGGAACGCTGCGAGGCCTGATTATATGTATGAAAGTTGACGATTTGTAAACATAATAATACGCTTAAAAATGCTTCCCTAAAACTAAAAGCGTTATTAATTGCAAGACGAAATGAGACCGAAGGTAGAGCTCCCCATAATTTTTACTCTTTCACTGTATGAAATTGTTCTATTTATAAGATGTTTTAAAAGAGAAGTAATTCAATTAATAACTGTATTTACTAATATATATTTACATTTTTTAACTAATCACTTATTTTCATGTAGCTACAAAAAGCAATCAGTATTATTACTATGTTAAAAAAGAAAAAAAAATGATGAGTTGAATAGAAATTGTAATTGAAATAGCAAGCGTTTAAAAATATATGTTTTTCTTATGATATACCAAATTACACACACAAAGAAAATTTTCCGATTGTGTAAAGTGTTACACATAACTAACTGAAAAGAAAACTTAATCATCAAAGTAAAGATAGCCTTGACTCTAGATACATTCTAGCAAATAACACAAGAATCATACGTACATTTTACAAGCAACATCTATAACTTTAAACTGTTGGATAATATGTAAAGACGTCCTTCACTTTATATTATATAAACGACTTTGAAGAAATTTTATTTAATGAAAAAGAAATAAATCCAATTTAAACCTATTCATGGTGCGTTTTTAATACATATAGAGAGTATAAAATTACAACATTCTTTATTCGTATAATTCAATCTATTTTCCGTTATATTCAAAATTAACCACTTAAGGCGACTCTCTAGTTATCGTCACCGGAAGCCAAAGCCAATGTTATTCTATGGTGAAATAATATAATTATTGATTAACTAACGCATATTTTTAAAATCCGTTTTCACATTCAGAAAATTCACAACCGTTAAATTGCTTATCGTTTTCTAAAAATTCTTTTATTTTTAAGTTTTAATATTTTAATTTTAAGCTGTAAAAGGCGAAATTTCACTGTGAAAATTTCCATTTTATAGCTTTAAAATAAATAAATAAATGTATAAAATAAAAATAAATAAATAAATAAAAATGAAAATGTAATAAAATAAAATAAAATAAAATTTGTAAACGATGACCAATTTAACATTTGTGATTTTTCTGAATGTGAAAACGGAATATTTATTAGTTAATGAGTTATAATGGGGTTTATTTCACCATATAATAACATTGGCTTTGGCTTCTGGTGACGACAAGCAGAGTTCCCTTAGTGATTAATTAAGTTTAGGACTTCTCAAATATTAAATCATGATGGATATTGAATGTTTACTTCTAAAGAATTCGAAATTCAGCCGTAAATTCTTATTGATAACGATGTATTTAAAAATTTAAATGCATGGTCGTTGAAATTTTAATCTACTTTCATGTAATTCTGATGAATATCATCCTTTTAAAAAATTATGCCATTCTAGTCTACTGAATCTAGACTTTACTGTTTAACCACATACATAAAGCAGCTTTAGATAATTCTGCGTATGATAATTTGGAGCAACTTATAAAACTTGAATTCTAACACTCAGATTTGATGAAATATTTTTAATCAAGAGTGAAACCATTCATAAATGCCGATTTTCAGTCAACTTAGCACTAATATTTTGGAGTTAAATCTATAAAATGTTCTACCTCTTGTGATGCTAAATTACATTTTCATATTTTCATTTGCATTGCTTTATGATGCTGAAATTTTGTTTCACATTATTACTCAAAAATTCGACCTTAAATATCCCAACCTAATAATTTCCATAATTTTACAGATCTGACAACTTTTTAATTTATCCCGTAACATTCTTTGTACCCGCCTTTTTTTATATATCACTTTTTCAGAAAAGCAAATTTTTTTATTATTTAACCGTAATTACCTATTGAAGAAAATTACTGTACAAAGGAAGTTGAGTGAAAAGAAAAACGGGTTACAGAATATATAATGTACAGACAATGTTACAGAATAAATTAAAGAGTTGGCAATTCTGATTTTATTATGTGCAATATGAATTTTGAAAATAATATTTAAAAATATGAATTAGTTTGTTAAAAGTTATTTTTATTCGATTCATAAGATTTTCCTATACATTTAATAACAATTTTAAGCTTTTCCTCTTGACAACTCCTTTCTTGCCCTAAAATGTATCACAATATCATACTTGAAAACTTTTACGCTTTCTGGCTACCGGGCTATAATTGATTTTTAGCATAATATTTCAGGAAAAAAAAAAAAAAAAAAAAAAAAAAACGTGGTATTAAACATTATGCATTTCAATTTGACATTGAATATGGGGATTTCTATGACATTTTTCTGCTTTTGTCTTGTGTTAGGCACTATTAATATTCATATTCAGTGAAAGGCAGAGCCCCGCAGGGGTTAATAAGTGAAGCGAATCGGGAGGGGGGGGGGAGCGAAGTCTCCTTCAGGAATTGGGGAGCGGAGCAAGCAGGGGCAGAGCCCCCTAGTTAGTCAGTAAAAAAGTTGTGTAATATGAAGACAAGTACTAACAAAGATCCGGAATAAGATAAGAAAAATTGGCATAGCTTAAATATGGTCTTAAAGTTTATGTAAAAATGAAGATTTGATTCAATTCTATTTTTAAATGCAACTGTAACATTTCTTTTGTTAGGTATACTGAAAAAAAGAAAAAAAAAATGAACGTATTTGTTAGGTTTACCAAAATTGCCAACATTTTAATTTATTCCGGAGCATTTTTAGCCTTGCCTTTGTTTCATACCACTTTATTCTTAGAAGTTATTTTTTCGTATTTTATCATAATTATATGTTGTAGAAAAATATTATATAACTAAAGTGGTGCGAAATAAAGGCGGGGCTAAAAATGCTCCGGAATAAATTAAAATGTTGGTAACTATGGGTTTACCCAAATAGTGTAACCACGTTTCGTAAGACTAGCAGTGAGAACGAGCCCAAAGGCTTGGAGGGGTGCCAAATTGACTGACAGATTGGGATTTGCTATAGTCATTCAGTGTTCCCCTATCACTTATTTTCTCTCAACGACAAGGTTATCACCCCTATTTTAACACTGGACTCGTTCATTCCGCATTTGCGCAGAGGCTCCTATGGTTGTAAGAAGTCGTTAAAGAATAATTACCAACATTTTAGTTAATATTCCGTAAAATTGTTAATACCTGCCTTTAAAAAAAAAAAAAAAAAAAAAAAAATTCAGAGTATTTTTCTTTTTATTTAATCGTAATTACATTGCTATAAAAATTAAGTGGTGAGGAAAAAGGGTCGGGTACAAATGGGATATTAACACTTTGACGACCGCTGACGTGGATTCACGTCATTTGAAAATCTGCAACTCCACCAGTGGACGTTTATTTCGCAATTCGTATGTTATTTATTTCTTAAGAATATACCCTATATACATATTTGTACAATCAAATATACTATGGATACAAATACTTTGATTAGAAAGGATATAATTATAAAGTTTATCCATTTGTAATATAAATGTGAATATAGAAAATTTTCTTATGAAATAGTGTAACTTGGGAAAACAACGCCCACTGGCGGACCTTACCATAAAAAAACAAAAACATGCGGTCACGAAAGTGTTAATTAGAATGTTGAAAGGTATGGGTGTACCGGAAAGTCTTATTGCTTTGAATTAGTAAAATTGCACCGGAACTTTCCTTTTCTTTTTTTTAGCTATACTTATATGATATTTTATTAAATACTTTCTTAAAAGTTGTATACTTGTTGTCTAGGAAAAATTTCCGGCAACAAGTATTCGAATTAGAACGACAGAGTTTTCCGATGCACCTGATAAGTGAACCGTAGCGGGTAGAATTCTTTAACTGGGTCAAATATGAAAATTTTTAATGAAATAAATAAGAACGTAATTTTAATAAAAGTATAATCTAATTTTACGTAATTTTAATAATAAAAAAAAATTATGAGATTAAATGCATAATTTTTAATTTGGTTGGGTACTAATCACATTTTGAAGTGTTTATAATTCAGTAAATTCCAATCATTTTACTCTTTCATTTGAAAAACCCCGAAAAGCACATTTACACCTACTCTCCAAGTACTTTATATATTTGTGGCAATTTAAACCCACTACAATAAAAAAAATATCAGAAGTAAATAGTTTTTATTAAGTTGCAAAGATTTTAAATATCCATGAACATATCATTTATGAAATCAATCGTCGTTTCCGTTAGCCACTCTACTAAAATTTTTCACTTAGTCATTGTCGCTTTGGATAATCTTCTGCTATTAGCCAATTAATACTCTGTAATCCAATTCACTCTATAATCTATGTAGCAGTCAGCTAGCACACTTTTAATCTGTTTTCTACTTTTTACAAACAACTGGTATAGAAGTTTTATGTACTGCTAGAAAAGATATAAATAAGAGGTAGTTTTCGCAGAAAAGAGGGGGAAAAAAAAAAAGAATAACCTAAGAAGACAAAAACTGTGAAAGTAAACAGAATAAAGGAGTAAAAAAATCTGTAAATTTATTGAAATGTTTATCCAGAGTCTCTGTAAATTTAGAATAATTCTTAGTTAACAGTAAATAATTGAGATTCTCAATATTTATTCTGTATTTTCATCTAATTTTATTGTTTAATTTATCAATGAAAATTTAAAATAGACATTTTTACTAAGGAAAAATGAATACAAATATATTCTTACCCACAATTAATTGAATTAACAATAGTCATTAAAACTGATATATAAAATAGATTTTTTATTATCTCTGTTTTTTTCTGTAATTTTACATAAGACTTGAGATAAATTATCCCCAGTACACTGTAAAAAAATTCAGTAACGTTACTCTTACTGTATGCTTCGGATACGTTCCTGGTTTTAATAAGTTTGGGGCAGGTTCCTGAGAATAACAGGTTTTCGTTCATGAAACGTTTCTGATTTCAGAAATGTAGTATTATTTTGAATGTGTGTATATTTCACAGTTACTGACATTTTCAAGGAACATTACTGGTAAATATTGGACACATTAGCTGCTCAAAATTTCCCAGGAAAGTGCCGAAAAATTTTTACTGTGTAGTTTTCTGTTGAAATTTTTAATAGTATAGCGGAAAATGCTGCCTTTTAGTGATAATCGTATAAACCCTTTCAGTGCAAGCAAATTTTTTTCATTTAAAATGAACTGCCACCAGAAATCCCCAACAATATTAAATGACAAGAAATAAACGAAGTTATTCTTCTAAGTTATAAAAAAAAAAATTTATAAAAAATTTCCGGGGACAGTTTTCGCTATTTTGAATTAAAATTTGCGGTTGCAATATGCAACCGCCGCCCCTGAAAGGGTTAACATGATTTAGCGTATTACTATAGCCGTGTTTTTAATAAAATGATTACATCCAGTAAATTTATTTCAATTAATGGTACTGCGCATCATCTAGCTCGTATTGTTAGATAACTTATGTATTGTTCAACATCTCTATGGGTTAGGGGTGAAAGTGTTCTGTCTTTTGACGGAACATTTCCACCAGTATTTTTTAACCGTTTGCTCTCGAACGTCGCCTCTCAGGCGACATTCTATTCATTACTTCAACTCGAACATCGCTCGAGAGGCGCCATGACCAATTAAGTTACTATATATCTTATATCCACCAATAATGTTCTACAACTAAAAGTGCTATAACAGGTGTAATACTTCGCTAAGAAAGAGACTCCACCTACATTGTTATTAAGTGTCTTTGGGCGTTGTTTGCCTTGGCCATTGGTAAGTGGCCAAGAATGCTTTGCAAAATATCACACAATGGAAAATTATAAATCGTGATAGTCATATATAATGTTTGTAATATGTAAATATACATCAAGTATAGAAATAAAATGTTTATATTTAAAATTCTTATGTTTTATATTTTGCATTTTTTTAATTAAAACTAATGTCGGGTAGCTCATTACACTTACTAAAAGAAGGTTCGATACCAAAAGGTTAATTTTCCATCACACTTCAGGCCCGCACATTTGGAAAATACAAAGTGGTCGACATAAAAGAGGCCACTGACAAAAAAGAAGGCGCGGTCTTCGTAAAAGGGGTATAAACTTGCATTATGCTAGCCTTTTATTACGCGGCCAGTATAACATAAGGACAGTCAGATCTTTTATTTAGCTAGACTAACTAGATTAGATTTATCTAGACTAGCTAAAAGGCGGAAACTACGAACCCTGCTGTACTTCTATGCTTTTGAATAGATCTCTTACACAATTCTAATTCTGTTCTCAAGCCACGCCCTTTTAAGAAGCATTTTCTAGTACGAAAAATTATTCCATCAGTACCGGAAAAATTAGGAAGTTTTATATGCGGATCACTAAATATCTGAAAATTATGTTTGTGTTGTTGGTTTACCCGTGCGAAAAAGGTTTCGAGAGCAAACGGTTAAGGTTAATCATTATCTTATTTAATCACGAAATATTAGTGTAAGAAATACACCAAATTTTTCTAAATAGATATAATGGTGCCGAAGACGCTAAATACTATCACCTCTACCATGGATATAATTAAAAAAAAATTACTAATTTTATTTGATTACTTCATAAGTTCTTAAAAATAAAAGATATGTTAAAATAAAGATTTTCATATAGATAATTTGTGTAACTAAGCCATAGCTGCTAACATCCTACATAATAATGCTGAGCATTGGTAGTAGCTGTTTATTTTTTTTTTTTTTTTTCACACGTCTTCTTTTTTTTTTTTTAGAGCATTTTTCTTCTTATTTCATCGTAAATACGTTTGAAAAAAAGTACTCTAAAAATGAAGTTGTTTAAAAAAAGAAGTCAGTTACTAACAATAATATTTAATTGAACGTCTGTAAAAATTTTTCACGATAATGTCATGTTAGTAATAAATTTTTTCTGGTATAATTCATGAACATTTTACGAAGGTTATTGATAATGCTTATTTCGAAGTCATGTAGGTATGAATGCATGTTACGTTGAAGTATTATCTTAAAATTTAAAAAATATAAAAATATTAAGGAAATCAAATTACTTCCAATTACTTCAAATACTTTACGAATAATGCTATCAAATATATGACACCATATTTTTGATTGGTTTCTTGAAATTTGAGGATGAGTGTTTTTAATTACTTATTTTATAATCCAATTTTTTATATATAAAACTTCATTTATAGTTACGGTAAAACAGCAAACTTTTCCATATATTTTTAAATCTTAATGTATTAGCTTGAAACTATATAATTCTAGTAAAATTTGTAATTTAAGAAATACCTTAAACCTAAATTTACTTAAATGATTTTAGTTTTCTTAAAAGGTTATTCGATATTTTCAGTGCTGGCACAGGCGACTTTTTTTATATTCTTTTCATACCACAATTGCCAAAAAATAAAATTTATAATATACTTTCTCAGGTAAATCCACACTTAGTCTTCATAAATTTATTACAAATTTTATGTTATGGAAATAGTGGTATACGACAATTTTTATTAACATTAATTAACTTATTATACAAACATAGAGGACGTTACTGTCTATGTGCACGTTGGGACGGGGACCAAATAGGTCCTATTTGGCCTAAATCAAGAACTTTCCATTGTACATATGACCACATCTAGCACTAAAGAACCTATATATTAATAAAGTAGGTACTCAACCCACCCTATTCCCACCCATATACATCGTACTATACTATTATAACGTAATTAACAACTATTTACAAAATTAATGTTAATTAACGTAATTATACAAACACAGAGGGCGTTACTGTCTATGTGCTGTAGCATTAATGGTCTGGGACACTGGGACGGGGTCTATACTATTTGGCTTGGATAAATCAACAACTCTGCATTGTAAAAGTGACCACATCCAGCACTAAAGATCCTATATATTAATAACATAGGTACTGGTAAAAAAATGTCGCCTGTGGCAGCCCTGTATTTTGCATGAAAAATATAAGTATTGAACTTGAAATATTTAATTTAGCAAATGTAAAGTGCAAAATGTATATGTCTTTATAAAACAAGAGACCAATAATGACAAAACATTACTGAGAGTATCAATGGAAGACTTGGCGGGGGATTATAATTACTGAGAGTATTTGATGTTAAATGTCATTTTCAACATTTATATCAGCTCTTTTTTTTTTTTTTTATTTAAATACCTTTTTGGAAATTATATTAATTTCTTACCAGTTTTTGAGATAAATATCCACAATAGCCCATAAATGATTTTGATAAAATTACTAAAGTATCTGAAATGCCCTTGAGAAGTTTTCATCAAATAAAAGGAAATGATATTTTATTTTTTTTCTCATCCAGAATAAGTCATGAATGATTCTTAAAAGTTTTTTAAATATTCTGAAACCACTTTAGAGCATTGTTAAATTAAACTAAGAATTATTAAGGTTCATTTGAATAGTCGTTTTTAAGATGCAATTTTATCAATACGTATACTTGGAATGTGTTGTTCTTAAACGAGTTCATTTATCTGCAATTATTTTCAATGATATTGAGATTTAATCAATATATTAAAGTAGGAAATGGTTTGGGTTATTGAATTAGAGTCCTTTAGGGAACTGTTTCGTGAATGTTAATTATTGAGTACCTATCAGGCAGAAATCAAGTCTGAATTTTAAAAATTGAAATAATCATTGAAGGATAAGTGAATCTCTATCAACTGATTTATATGAATGTTTTTAACATTTTGAAATACAATTAGGCATTTTTGAAAACTTTTTCTTTATATAATGATGTATTTAAATATATCCAAGCAACCTTTTTAGTTAAAATATTTTTTTTTAAATGTATGAATCTAAAACTTGAATTAATTATCTTCGCGTTAATTAACAAGTGCTTTTTTGCATCATATTTTCAAAAAATCATACATTTCAACGATTCAGTGTAGCATCATATTTCATTTATGTTCTTCGCATAAATACTACGTTTGTTACACAGTCTTTAATTTATCATGTAAGTATTTCAATATTAAAATCACTTTAAGTTTAGGAATATAGAGCGATTGGACGAAATTTTTCACGTTTTATTCCCTTTTATAACATAAAATATATGACAGTATGTATTAGACCCACACAATCTACCATGAAATATTAGATGCTGTTTGTTTAAAATTTGCTGATGTGATAAGTAAGTTATTTTTGTTCGGATAAAGTATAATATGTTTGTTCTGGTATATCAAATTTATGCTCTTGTTTAGAAATAAATAAATTTATTTAGTTAATAAAAACTATCTTACGCTAATAAATTTTTCCATTTTTTTTTTTTTTCTGTTTCTTTCTTTCTCCCCCCCCCCCCCTTTTTTTTCATGTGGGGAAAAGTATAATCTCTTACTGATTTTTTAAAAACATTTTCTAATACTTTTAAAGTAATTTTGAAATATAACTATTGGGTTGTTCGGAAAGTAATTTCGTCTTTCTCAGCAGAGGACTTAATTGTATTTTTTTCACACCATCTTCTCAATTAAGCTGCATTGCCATTATATATTGTGACAGCTGATATAGCAAGGCTTGCTTGGGAAAAATTTCGTTTTATTCTGCACAATAGGTTTTGATTGGTGCCGCATCAAATAAAGAAAATCGGAAGCGACATTTTCGGCATATTTTGTTTTTGCTATCAAAAAGGCGAAAATACTGTTCAAATAAGGGAAAAAGTATACGATGTGTATACAGAAAATTTATTTAAAGAACGCCAGTGTCAAAATTGGTTTACCAAATTTTGTTCCGGCAATTTTGACGTTGAAGATACATTAAGTTCCGGAAAACCAGTTTATGCTAATGAAGACAAAATAAAGTGTTGATACATGAAAACTGTCAAATAACAACTCTTGAGGCTGCTAAGAAACCAATAAAAGTCGAGAATATATAATAAAAAAAAATATTTACACAATATAAGAAAATCGTCTTTCAATTTCAAAAGAAAAAACGAAATTATTTTCCGAACAACCCAATAGATATTTTAAATTTTAAATTGAAATGTTCTTCTGTTGATAGGGGTTTATTATAATTATTATTATTCACAAACTGTTTTTAAGATACACTATTACAGGGATGGAACACGGGCGCAGAATTCATACCACTATCAATGTAAGAAAATTTTCTACTTCTTAAATCAACGATATTATAAGTAGAGAAATTTCTTAAAGAGATTCCGGTATGAATTCTGCGCCGGTGTTCCATCCCTGCTATTAATTTAACCGCATCATCGCTTAGAAAACTTGTCATTTTTCATTACTCACACTTAAAGCGGCAGGGCTGCCACAGGCGATTTATTATTATTATTATTTTCGTACCACTATTTTCATAACTCAAACTTTATGATAAATTTATGCAGACAAAGTTCAGATTTAACCTTGAAAATACATTATATATTTTATTTATTGAAATATTGATACGGAAGGAATATAAGAAAAGATCGCTTGTGGCAGTCCTG
The DNA here is from genome assembly GCA_963930645.1 of Salticus scenicus. NCBI lineage: Eukaryota > Metazoa > Arthropoda > Arachnida > Araneae > Salticidae > Salticus > Salticus scenicus. Next base: position 189,333,413 of record OZ005651.1, on the reverse strand, counting down.
AAGTAGCATTTCGCAATGTAGTCAACAGCATAAATATCCAGCCCACAATGTGTTTTATACATTAATTAGTGTAAAGTAAAGTAAGTACATCATTGTTTTACATACCTGCCAACATTCTAATTAATATTTACGTAGCATTGCCAACATTCACCTTTTTTTCCACACCACTTTATTTTTAGAGTAATTTTCTCCAAACGTAATTACGATTAAAAAAGAAGAAAAATGCTCTAAAAAAGACTGGTGTGGAAAAAAAAAAAAAAAAGGCGAGTTCTAATAATACTACAGAAAATTAATTATAATGTTAGCAGGTATGGTTTAGTCCATACCTGCCAACCATCTCATTATGAATCGTAACATTTTTAGTACCCGCCTTTTTTTTTCACACCGGTCTTTTTTTAGAGTAATTTTATTCTTATTTAATCGTAACTACATTTGGAGAAATTTACTCTAAAAATAAAGTGGTGTGGAAAAGGGGCGTAACAACGTTATGATTATTAATGAGATGGTTGGCAAGTATCGTTTAGGCATACCTGCCAACCATTTCATTATTAACCCGTTAGTAGTCGCTAGTTGGTCGATTTGCCGCCCATTCTTTAGTGTTGCCAGATTTTTTTATTCAATAGCCATCAAAAATTTTTAGAGGAAGCGTTTGATATACATAAAACGCGAACAAAATCGAAGGAACGTCGATCACATCACTTCTTAAAATTATTGGTGACAGTTAAATAAAAAGTGCGCAATCTGTTATAGGTGGTGCTGTCTATAGCGACTACTAACGGGTTAAGCGGAAAATTTTTAGAACTCTCCTTTTTTTTTTTTTTTTTTTTTTTTTTTTGCACCAGTTTTTCTTTAGAGTAAGTTATACTTATTTAATCGTAACTACATTTTTAGATAATTACTCTAAAAATAAAGTGATGTGGAAAAAGGGCGTATACTAAAAATCTCTCGATTCATAATTAGGATCTTGGCAGGTATGGTTTAGAAATAGTTCGACTTTGACCTCATTTTGCTCAGTTGCTATTATAGATCTGGTTATGACATATTTTAGGTATAAATTACTACTATTTGGCTCTTAAGTATATATCTTTTTAATTTAATAAAGTCCACATATAAAAAATAATGAAATTTTGCACTTTGTGGTTTCACTATGATCAAATTCTGTTGAATGGTGGCATTTACTATTAAAAAATAACATAGATTTCATTTAATAATTGTAATCAATCATTGAAATACAAACATTTCATTGGAAACTCTGTAATAAAATATTGCAGACAAACTTTAACACTTTCACGACCGCTGACGTAGATTCACGACATTTGAAAATCTGCAACTCCACCAGTAGGCGCTTCTTTCGCAATTTGTATGTTATTTGTTTCTTAAGAATGTACCCTATATACCGTAATTTTCTGCGTATAATCCGCAGATCAGGTAAGTCACTTCTGCACCAGAAGTTATAATTAGCAAATGAGGTTCTATTTGAACGAGCTGTTTCTTCAAAATAATACCGATTTTGTGTTAAACAAAATTTCTGTTGGAGGAATGACATATTTTATCTGCGGATTATACACAGAAAATTACGGTACATATTTGTACAATCAAATATAGTATGGATACAAAAACTTTGATTAGAAAGAATATAATTATAAAGTTTATCCATTTGTAATATAAATGTGAATACAGAAAATTTCCTTATGAAATATTGTAACTTGGGAAAACAACGCCTACAGGGGGACCTTACCATCAAAAAACAAAAACATGCGGTCGCGAAAGTGTTAAAACAAAAAACAAAAAATATTTTATAATTAAATTGTAGTGACTGTATGTAATATAGCCTACGGAACGTAGGCTAGAGAATAATACGGGTGTGGAATACAAGCTGCACACAATATATTCTTCTGAAAACAAACTCTTGAAAAATACTTTTAGCATAATTGCCAAGTAGTATGGCATTTTGCTGTCAGGAATTTTTATAGAAATCTTTTATAAAATTTTGAAGCAGTTTTCTATGATTAAATAAGTTTTTTTTTTTTTTAAGGCTTAGAAAAAATGGTGCTAAAAAACCACACAATTTGGCAGCTGTTTTTATGCTTTTGATTTTCGTGACACTTTTCTAGTTAATTCTTCTTAACAGTAATATGCAGAGTTGACAACCTAATCCGGCAAATTGTTTGTACCGCCCCTTTTTCTACACCACTTAATTTTTAGAGTAATTTTCTTCAAATATATTTACGATGAATTAAGAAAACAAATAGTCTAAAATTTAAGTGGTGTAGGAAAAGGGGCGGTACAAGCAATTTGCCGGATTAGGTTGGCAGCTCTGAATATGAATTAGGGAAAAAAAAAAAAAACCTGACAGTGTAAATCTACTTAGACATTTTACTCATTAATTCAACAACCACGAATATGCATTTAGATAAATTCGAGTGTAAGGTTGATTTATGTAAGGTTAAAATCAACTTTACACTCCAATTTATCAAAAAATGTAAATCTGTATTTATAAAATCAGACTTTTGTCTGTAAATTTCTCTGAATAATAATTTTTAAAAAAGGCGATGTTTTCACGTTTCACTCATTGTGAAAGCTGAAAATGACTTCAGAAAATTCTCTGTGTGAGTGTGTCGTTGTGTCTGTATGTCTGTAATGTTATTTTTGTCCAGGTATGACGTGAGAACGGCGAGACGAAATTTAACGACACTTTGCAGAGATTTAGGTATGCACCCAATTTAAAATTATATTTATCAAACATTTCAAAAATTTGATTAGATTTAGAGATATGAGTAAAAAATGCCTGCGCATATGCCATAAGACTTTTGTCAGTAAAACGCTTTGAATGAAAAAAAAAAAAAAATCATTTTTTTGTTTGTTTGTTTTAGACATCAGGAAAATCCAAAATGATTTTAGAATATTTTCTCTGTGTGGCATGGGAAAGGTGGAGACGTATAGAACATATTAATTCCACCGGGTACCACGTGAAAATGGCTGGATGGAGTTCAATGACATTTAGCTGAGGTTTAGCTCTGTACCCACATCGAACATTTCGGAATTATTGACAGATTTCAGCAAAAAACGCTTTTGTAATCAATTAAATCTGAGATCTATGTATTTAGATACGTTAAATGAGTATATTTGGCAATAAAACTTAAGTTTTTACTTGTTATTTTGTTTTTTTGATATAAGCTCTGTGTTCACTTACGTAGACGATATCGTACCTTATTTTGAAAAGTTCTCTTTAAAATTTATATTTCCCTTTAAAAGTTAAATTGTTTTGAATATAAAACATATTTTATCGCGAGCAACCAGAGCCTGATTAAGGGGGAAGCACACATTATTTATACTTACACCGTTATTTTTTAACAAATACTTTCCTCCTATAATAAACAGAAAATTCTCATTAAAAATTATTTTAAAAGAATTCTGGTGTCTAATAACGGTGAGTAAATTGGATTGTTTTACACCGTTCATTTTTTATAAAAAATATTTCCTCGTCAAAGCGTGGAATTTCTATGACATGTAGTAAAAAATAATTGTAAAAATATTCCGGTGAGAGCGGAGATAATGTGTGCTTCCCCCTTAATCAGGCTCTGCGAGCAACGGTGATTAGATGTTCTGTAAAAAGCTGTAAAGAAAGCATAACTTTAGTCTGTTTTACCTGAAACGCACCATGCGAATAAAAGAAAGAACTGAGTTCTTAAATTAAATATAAATACAGCTTAACAATTTTAATAGATATTTATTTGAGTACTAGCTTTTGTACCCGTTTTACAGAACGTAAATGGTAATAGAAATTATGTTTTTTGGGCGTTGAGAAGACTTATGTTAAACTCAGTGCACAAACAATTATACAAATCAAAAGCTATATATATGTGAAGGAAAACTTATAAACTGTACTTATTAACTATAGTAATCCATTCTCTATCTTTATCAGCATTGTAAGTTTTAATTAAGATAAATATATATATTTTTATAATATACTGTGAATAATTAAATTCCCGTACGAAGAACGGGAACAACATCAAGTATCAATATAAAATTAAATAATTGGCGTATGAAAGAATGGTTTAGATGAAAATATGTGTAAAAATTAAAGTTCATTAAAAAAAATTTATTTTTCAATAACAAACAAACAAACAAAAAAAAAAAGAAAGAAAGAAAGAAAAGAAAAGAAAAGAAAAGAAGGCAGGGAAACAAAAGCGCAAAAACGAGAGAGGGAAACGTGAATGCCACTGTAAGTCAAACAGTTATAAAATATCATTTATATCATACATACCACAGAACTCATACCAGTATTCGTTTAAAATATTTCTCTACCTACAAAACCGTTGATTTAAGAAGAAGAAAAAATTGAATTCTATTCGAATTTTCCATTCCTGTATTGTACTGAATACTTATTTTGCGTAAACGAGTTCCATTTTTCAATATGAACTTAATTTATAACCGCGTCTGATTGAAATTCAGTTTCGACTAGTGATTATCACTTTATTGATAGCGCAAAATTTGGGATTTTTTGCAGATGCAGTATATTTCAAAAAGGGAAATTCTCTGTAATTTTCAGTTATGTAATTAAACTGACAATGGTGTTGTCTGAAATTTTATATTTTAAAAAGGTAAACATATAGCTGCCATTTCTTTTTTCGATTTTCCCGAAAGATGTAATACCACTAATTTTTAATAGAATTTTTTGGTAACAATTTCCTTCTAAATATTGGCAGTTAATTGTAGTGGGATATGTCTTTAGTAAATAGTGGTGATTATTCTTTAAAAAGAACCAAAACGTTGGCAACTATGTAAACATTTCTCAATTTTTACTTTTAATTAGTTCTTATATTTTCATTAAGGAGTTTGGGAAACCTCGAAACAACATTGGTTTACGTTGTTTTATTTATTCATTTATTTATTTATTAATATCTCGAACTTTAATATTATATATTAACTTGGGAGAACGCGCGTCGAAATAATAAACATCAGAAGGCGCGCGTATGTGAATCCTTCAACTATTTATGGCATTTTAAAGCACTGAACATCCACTTATAGGATAAATGAAATTAATTTATAAGACAATTTTTAGTAATAGGAACACACACAAACAAAATAATAATAATAATAATTACTCCCACTATTTTTACACTGTTTCTAGGAAAAAAGGGCGATACACAGAGGCAAAAAGTTTTACGGAATTCACACGTTTCATTAGAATGTTGGCAGCAATGCAGGTATATGATATAAAGTATATGCGACATTAAAAAATGTTCATGTATTTTTTGTTTGCCTAAACACACTCGATTCTGAATATTTACTGGGGAATTTGACATCAACATGGTTCTTTAAACAATTGTAATTTGAAATCAGTTTATCTAAGTATTGCTATTCCTCTAAATATTTTATAAAAACATGAAATAGAATATTACTCTTATGATATTATCATTATCTATAATATAATGGTAAGACTGTATCATTTACTACTATTGATCACTATGACTGAATTTGCACAGTAGTACACAGTAGTACACAGTAGTAAATCGCGAACAAATGATTATACGTTTTAAGCGTTCTGTTTTTATCATTCATGTCTAAAAGGTGTCTTTTCCTAGAACATAGATGATACTCTGAAACTTCGTAAATCAAGTTTTTCCTCTATCTCGTATTGTTTTCGAGATAAGAACGCTAACTTCGCCAATTTTCCCCAAGTGACGCAGTAAGCAGGCTTATCCAGTAGCGCATAGCCAGTTTACCATATTTAGACACAATTTTTATAACTAAAGCTGCAGCCGCTCAGCAGTTAAAAGGGTGAGAAAGGACTTTAGTAAGCACCCTGTATTGTATATGCATGATAGCGTAAATATGCGGCAGTGTAGATTCTTGAAAAATAGCGGGAATAATTGTTTATTAATATTATCTCTAATAGATAAAGAACTAAATCGCATTTCAATCTTTTTGGGACACCCAGTATATATATAAATCTCGTTTTTATATTGGAATAATTGAAATTATTTTTGATGTATTTGTTATCCATTTTCAATTTAGGTTATATTGCTAAGGTGACCGTACATCCTTGAAATGTTCGAAGAAAATCCCTATTTTTAAAGCATTTTTCTAAGTTGAATAATCTGGTGTGTCACTCACACGACTTTCTCTTACCCTGAAATTTAATACAATAAATACAGGTTGCAGATTAATAGGTAAGATAACGAGTACTGTTATGTAAACCTATGTTAAACAATTCATATTAGGCTTCTGAAGAGTTTTATATGATAATTAGTTCTGTGTGAGGGGGGCTACCGCCCCCCTCAACCCCCCGTTTCATTAATGCACCTACAGTTATATAGAATTTAATTCGGTTATTAAAAAATAAGTCTGTTTTTAAAAAATAATTTATTAAAATTATTATTTAAAAAAATTATCTTTCATGATAATGCAGACGATTTCCATATTAGAGAAGTAGTATAACACCAAATATCCAAAAAAAAAAGTCCATTTTATTCTCAAAATTAAAAAAAAAAAAAAAAAAAGTACGATTTTTTTTCTAAGTTTTTTTTTCGTTAAAAGTAAAAAAAATCGATAACTTTGTTTTAAATTATCGCAGATCGATGGTTCAACCATTCGTTTTAAAGGTATTCGCGAGCTCTTTTGAAAGATACCCATCATGAAAATTTACTCCCCTCTAGGGGGGACTTCCCCCCCCCAGGGGGGGAGGTGAGGCTCCTACATACACAAAAAAATTTTCCCAGTTAACTATCTCTATTACGAAATATATATATTCGTTTCATTTGGTTTAGTGCAGTCTATAGACGTTAAATTCTACTTTCCTGCAATTTCCCCCATACAAGTAATGTATTAGAATTCTCTTGATTGTCCCTGTACACAAACCATTAGCTTGATCTTAACGAAAAGCTTACTGTAGCATCCCTATATGATACACATTTAGAATACCAAGTTTTAACTTTCTGCCATAATTTGTTTTTGAGATTTGCTGATAACAGACAGACACACAGACACACAGACAGACACACAGACAGACAGACACACAGACAGACAGACACACAGACATACACACAGACCATTTGCTAAAAACATGATTTTCGTATTCAGGTTACCTCAAAACGTGTAAATATAACAAAATCTCGCGTTCGAAAATTTGACCCAAAAACAATACTTTCTCTACCTTATGGGTAAGAGAAAGTAAAAATTGTAGCAAGGAAATCTTTTATCACAATTGTATTATTTTTGGTCCTCGTTTATTTATACTAAAAAATACTTCGATAATTGAATAAATGTAACTTTTTAGATGATATTATGTTATTGAGTCACTGTAATATGGTCACCATATATACTGCTCAAAAATATTCCTTTTGTTCCGCTTGATTACTTCGAATTATTCCGGTTTTAAAATTATTTTTATACGGTTATAATTGTCAAGTGTCTTACAATTTAACGCTTCTTTTACTTTCTAAGTTGTTCTGATAAAATCATATAAACTTACGAGGTGCACAGCAATTATCCCTTTTGTAAAACTACAGTTATACATTTGTTATATTATTTTAAAGACAGGTGCTATCATAATTTTTTATTGTATATATTTATTTTCATTAAAAGATTCAGATGGTTAAATGATGTATATGACAATAAATATTCTATGAACCTATATGAAAACTTTGAAATCTGACATGCATATAATTTTGTCTTTATCTGAAAATTCTATTTTTTAAATAAGAAGTTCTATTAATTCCGCATTTTAAATTTCATCCTCAAGTAATTATTGGCGAATACATTACAACAATCAGAAACTCGCAAAAATAAAATTATTGCAGCCTATGAACATTAATATTTTGTTAATTTATATCATATATTGTTTTCTTAATATAATGCCATACACGAAATTTATAGCTTCTAAGAGTTTTAACAAAATTACTTAATTTTTTCTTTCAAGAATTTACACTTGCATGTGCTCTTTGTCTCATAATGTTAATACTTTCTAATTTTTAGTGACATAATGAAGGTTTTTAAACTGCCAATATTGTAGACTGAAACATTACATAACAAAGGTATACAGATTATCCCAAAAGGATTGAAATCTTTATCTATTAGAGATATATGAACAATGTAAATTTAAAAGGTATTTAAAATAGGTACGAAATGAGACATGGTAATAAAAATCTGTTTCCGTTAATTTTGAAAAAGTTACATTTCCTAATTTTTATACGGCCCCTCTAGAAAAAATTGGTCAATTAAAACTTTTTAATGTAACAGCAACATCAGAAAAAAATCGTATACATATACCTTTAAAATTGAGGGAATTATACTTAATTTAAAATCAAGATACATACGAAAGGACCATACACAAAAATAGAGACATAAATATGAAACATATTATACAAAGACCAGCTGTTGCGCCCGTTCTTCGCACGGGAATTTAATTATTATTTACAATATATTAAAAAATATATTTATCTTATTTGAAGTTTACCATGCTGATGAAGGTAGAGAATGGATTATTATAGTTAATAAATACAATTTGTAAATTTTCTTTCATATATACATACATATACATACAAACACACACACACACACATATATATATATATATATATTTAGTTAGTTTTTATTTTGCGCAGTTGTTTGTGCAGTGGTTTGGACATAAATTTTCTCAACGCTCAAAAAACATAATTTCTATTACCATTTACGTTCCGTAAAACGGGTACAAAAGCTAGTACTCAAATAAATATCTATTAAAATTGTTAAGCTGTATTTATTTAATTAAAGAATTCAGTTTTTTCTTTCCGCATGTTGCGTTTCAGATAAAATGGCCTAAAGTTATACTTATTGTATAGTTTTTTACAGAACATCTACTCATCATTGCTTGCGATAAAATATGTTTTATATTCAAAACAATTTAACTTTTAAAGGGAAATATAAATTTAAATGAAAAACTTTCAAAAGTAAAGAAAGACATCGGCTGCGTAAGAGAACGCAGAGTTTACATCAAAAAGAAAAACAACAACAAATAAAAAGTCGAGTTTTTTTTTTTTTTTTTTTTTTTTCCAAATACAGTCATTTAACCTATCTAAATACATAGTATAATTTTTAATTGGTTACAGAAGCGTTTTTTGATCATATCTCTAAATTCAATTAAAATTTTGAAATGTTCGATGGATATAATTATAAGTTGCGTACAGACTTAAACCTCAGCCAAGTGTCATTGAATTCCGTTCATTCGTTTTCACGTGATGCCTGGTGGAATAAAAAACGTTCTGTATACCTCCCTCTCTCCATACTTGCCAACATCTAAATTAATATTCCGTAGTATTGTTAGTCCCACCTTATTTTTCACACCGTTAATTTTTGAGAGTAATAATCTCCAAACCTATTTACAATAAATTACGAAGAAAAGTACTCTTCAAGAATACTTAAAGTGTTGTGACATTTTGGGGTTTCCTGATCAGTGTTGCCAGATCTGGCGGAATTTTTATTGAACAGTCACCAATAATTTTTAATTGTAACGTTTGTCTAATCACTTTGAAGATGGATAGTCTATTATGTATATCAAATATCGCTTCTCAAAATTATTGGTGAGTATTGAATAAAAAATCTTCCAAATATATGGCATCACTGTTCCTGATATCTAAAACGTAAAGATAATGCAATTATTTATATTCAAAACGTTTTACTGACCGTATGGCTCATGAGCAGACGTCTTTTACCCATATCCCTAAATCTAATAAAAATTTTTAAATGTTAGATAGGTATAATTTTAAATTGGGTGCAGGTCTAAATTCCTGCCAAGTGTGTAGAATTCCGTCCGGCCGTTCTCACGTGATACTCGGGCAAAAATACAATAAAATTACAGACATACAGACACAACGACCCACACTAACACACAGAAAATTTTCTGAAGTAATTTTTGGCTTTCACGATATGTGAAACGTGAAGATTTTGATTGCGAGAAATTTACAGAAAAGAAATGTGATTTTATTAGCATAGATAATATCAGAGCAGCCAATTGTACGGATTATTTCATAACACTGTTAAAATTTTCCCGACCGTTGACGTAGATTCTCGTCATTTGAAAATCTGTAACCCCGCCAGTGGGCGTTTCTTCCGAAATTTGTGCGTTATTTATTTCTTATGAATATATCCAATTTTCATATTTTTATAATCAAATATGCTATGGATACAAATACTTTGATTAGAAAGAATATAATTATAATGTATAACTATTTGTAACATAAATGTGAATGAAGAAAATATGGTTCTAAAATATCGTAGCTTGGGAGAATAACGCCCACAGGCGGGTGTTACTGTCAAAAAGACAAAAACATGCGGTCGCGAAAGCGTTAATGCACCGTCGGAAAATTAAAATATTTTTATTTAATAACGGATTTTTTTTTATAATAAATCAAAAAATTTGTCATTTCTATAAAAATTATTGGTATTCAAAAATCCAGAGAGTTGTCAACTGTTTAATATGCACGATAATGTTTACATTAAAATTATTTTTGTGTGTTTTGGGTAAATTTCGGACCCAGTCACGCATTCTAAATCGCTTATTAAATTAAGATTGTAGTAATTTTTTATTTAAAAAAATTAAAATAAAAAATAAATGTATTAAAGTATGTAATTTACTTTCAAATTTATCATATTTTTCAATCGACGTTGTAGCAAATTAACTCCTGTAAGCAGAGCCTGATTTAAGCCGGGGAACTCTCTCACCGGAATATTTTTACAATTATTTTTTACTACATATCATAGAAAAGCCACGTTTTGACTAGGAAATTATTTTTATAAAAAATGAACGGTGTAAAACAATCGAATTTATTCATGGTTATTAGACACCAGAATTCTCTTAAAATAATTTTTAATGAGAATTTTTCGTTTATTATAAGAGGAAAGTACTGCTTAAAAAAATAATGGTGTAAGTGTAAATAATGTGTGCCCCGGTCTAAATCAGTCCCTGCCTGTAAGGTCTTTTATACTTTAGCCACATCAGTTACTTTTGTTAAAATAATATTTTAAGACTGCATAATGATGAAAACTGCATAAAATTACTGAATTAAAGGGTTTCAAAAACCTTCTTACATGCAATTGTAAATTCTAAATACATTATAAGATCTAAATGGACATTCTGTATAATTGACTGTTTGGAATTTTTATAGTATTAGATTATAAGAATTTCGCATTCTTTTAAAAATACATTTTATAAAATATCTATCTGAATCTCTCTCTATATATTTAATTATGTGACCTTACAACACCTCATAAAATGAAATTGAGGGCCGTATGCTTGCCACGGCTCACATACGCCAGTCATCTGTTTGATTTATTCCGGAGCATTGTTAGGGATGCCTTTCTTTCACATGATTTTTTATGAAAGGTATTTTTCTTCCTATTTAATTGTAATTAGATATTTGTAAATATTTCACTACAAAAGAAGTGGTGGGAAAAAAAGAGTGGGTACTAAGTGTGCTTCGAAATAACTTAAAATCTTGGCATACTTAATAGACGGATGATTGTCTACGGTTTGTATTACTGCTATACGGGTATCATAGCTGACAATATTTTAATTTATTCCGGAGCATTTTTAGCACCGCCTTTATTTTTGTACCACTTATTTTTTAAAAGTAGTTTTGTCTTATTTTATCGAAGATATATAGTGGAAAAAAAATTTCTATAAGTAAAGTGGTGCGAAATAAAGGCGGGGCTAAAAGTACTCCGGAATAAATTAAAATATTGGCAGCTATGGGGTATATTTTACACATTAATGACATAGATGCCAACATTTTAATTTATTCCGGAGTAATTTTAGCCCCGCCTTTATTTCGCACCACATAATTTATAGAAATTTTTTCTTTAATACATAATTTCGATAAAATAAGAAAAAATTATTCTTAAAAAATATGTGGTATAGAATAAAGGTGAGGCTAAAAATACTCCGGAATAAATTAAAATCTTGGCATCTATGTAAGGATGTTTAGATCTATCTCTTATGGCACCTGACAACTAAAGCTGCCAAACTGAAGCACCTGGTATTAAGCTACCAAATGAACTTAGACTTTATTTAAGTACATTTTGAATTTTTTGACACCTGTCATATTTTTTTATTTTAAAATTTCCATTATATATTTGTATATGACATACCTTCCAACCACTTCATTATGAAGCGTAAAATTTTTAATACCCGCCTTTTTATACACCAGTCATTTTTTAGAGCAATTTTATTCTTATTTAATTATAAAAAAATTGGAGAGAATTATTCTAAAAATTAAGTGGTGTGGGAAAAGGGGCGTTAACAGTTTACGCTTATTAATGAGAGGGTTGGCAGGTATGTATGAGCTCTGCTTTCACCGAGGAAATAGACTTTTAAGCAGAGTTCCCAACTTTTATAATTTATTCATGAGCATTTTTATCCCCGCCACTTTTTCATACCGGAAATTTTAAAAAAGGATTTTCTTCTTTTTTAATCGTTGTCACATACTAAAGGGAAATAATCTGCAAAATTTCTGGTGCGAAAAGAAGGCGGGGATAGACATGCTCATGAATAAATTATAAAAGATGGGAAAGCTGCTTTTAAGTGATATTGAAAAATGGCCAAAGTCAAGTTTTTCTCTGTTTTATAATACAGTTAGTTTTTAAGACTTGGAGTCAAATATTTTCTTCTAATGGCCTTGTTGAATAGGAATTAAAAACTTTCTAATTGTCAAAAATTGTGTAGCTCTGGCGGGAACGTACAAAAATTTAAAAAGTGTAGGTTTTTGAAAATTAACGGTCGGGTCTTTTTTTTTTTTTTTTTTTTTTTGTCTTCATTCCTACCTAATTTAAAAAAAAAATTTTTTTTTTTTTAATTTACATTGTTCACTTATTTCTAAAAGAAATTAAAGTTCGTTTCTATCTTATTTGGAAAAAATGTTTTGAAAAAGAACAAAACTCAATTGATTTTTTTCAAGCATGAATAAAATTGTTATTCAGTGTGTTAAAATCTTCATTAATATATAATTTACAAAAATTCGAAGAAACACTCACACAACAATTAACATAATTATTTAATTTTCTGATTCAAAAGTTAGAAATATCCTTTCCGCCATCGTTGCTGTTAAAAATATTTCAAATATTTTTAATAATAACATAATGGTATATCTTCAAGTTACGAGAAATTTTAATAATATTATTTGAGTAAATAAATTTTATACTTTATGGTGTTTATTCAAAGTTTTGTACCAATTACTTTTAACCCCTTAGCTCGCGCTGTCCTCGCTGCGAGGACGCAAAATTTAAGATCCAGCTGCAAAAATTCATCCCGGAAATTTTTTAGCAAAAATTCACGTTTATACCATATCAGAAAAGGCCGGATTTTTAAACCTTAAAATTTAAAATTTCTTTTAGTTTAATTTAGTTCATGAATTCCGGTGGCAGTATAATTTAAATGTTTTAAATTGTCTTGCGCCGCAAAGGGTTAAACGCCAGCTCTGTGTTGCTTTCTTATAACTTTCTTATAATAAATATACCTGCTAACAAAACAAAATATATTTTTTATTTCCAACTAAATATTTAAAAGACATGTGAATATTTCTTTATAATATATTTTTGTTTAATTATTCTCCAGCTAATAGCGTAATTATAAAAATATTAGTTGTTGATTGTCATTAAAAATTAATTTAACAATTGTGTTTCAGTTAATAAAATTGAAATATTAGAGGGACCGGAAAATAATGTCGTTTTGAATTAAAATACTGACATCGGAAATTTATCCTGGATAAAATTTAAGATATTCTTAAGTAACTTATAAGATGGTTATTTGTAAAGTACCATGTAAACACTGTTAAACAAAAATTTCCGGTTTCATTTTATTAATTCAAAACGACATTATTTTCCGGTCCCCCTAATATTTCAGAAAACTATTTTTTTTTTTTTTTTTTTTTTTAATATTATCATCAATATCTTATTTACAAAATTTTTAGAAGCGTATCGCAAAATGAATGCTGTCAAATTTAACAAAATTACGTTGCTATGAACTGGAGCAGGAATGCAAGATTGACTCTTAAACGATAAGCGACATATTTAATTTCAGACTTAGTAAAACGAGTTTTGAAAACAGTTTATTTTGTCTTCAAACATGTCTAAATAATGAAGTGTTTACATTCTCTGTCAAACGTCGTAAAATACAAGCACAAGCGTGATTCTTTGTTTCATCATAATTATATTTGATGTTCCATTATCTTCTATTTCTCTCAAAGGAATAATCTTGATTCTCTTAATAATTTTCAACGACAGGATCGTAGAAAGAAGCTCTGTATAGATTCATCAAGGTTGTTATCTAATTCGTTACATTTTAATAAGTTGCATAAACAAAGATTAAATTTTTTTCGAATTGATTTTCTTCCACATTTTAACTCTCTATTAGATTGGTGGTTCACTTTTTGCAGATTCACTTTCGATATTTTTCTGCTTTATTAATATAAGTTATTTTCCCCAAAAATTCACACATACGAACACAGTCTCCTGTTCATATAACTGCTTGAAGTTTAATATGAATATTAACTATTGTTATTTAGTTTATCCTTTTTATTTTTCAGCTAATTAAAATATTTTTATAAAACAGTTTCAAAAATAATATTTCTAATACCATCACCATATTTATGAACAATTTAAGGTAGTTATTTCATGCACAGCAGTTCTGCAAAATTTCTAATTTATTCCGAAGTATTGTAAGTACATTTTCTTTTTACACTACTTTTTTTGAAGAGTAATATTCTCAAATATGTAATTACGATTAAGTAAGAAGAAAACTACTTTTCAGAGAAAATGCTATGAATAAAAGGCGAGAACTAATAATGCTGTTGAATAAATTTCAAACGTTGACAGCTCTGTACAGAGGTGTGTGAAAAAATTGTATAACATGTTGCAATCAGTGTTTGGCTTGAAATTACACGCAGCCTGAAGACGTGCAAACTAGTGAATCTGCAGATCTCGTTTTCCGTACTCATTACTAAGTAAATCATTATTATTTATATTATTAAAAAATTATATATATATATCATAATTGCTAATTCTCACGTTTTTCAAGGAAGACTTCATACCGGAAAGTTTTTATAAATGTTTTCAGATTATTTAATCGTCGAAAATATACGTGAAAACGTATTTATTAAAAATAGTGGTAATAAGGTTAATTAGAAAGGTTGGCAGCTATGGTATGTATATGTATATTAGGGATAAAAAGAGTTCCGCTTTTTTTGCCATCAGTACTTTCCTAGAAAAATTTTTAATCTATAAAATAACTGTAAAAATATGATAAAATTTCTGTATAGAAATACTGGCGGCAGAAAAAGCGGAACTCTTTCATACCTGGTATATATATATATATATTATATATACGTGTATATATATGATTAAGTCGTTACATAACGAGACACGTTTCTGGGGAGAGCTACTGCTCTCCTCAAAGTATATAGCTGTTTAAATCTATCTGTATATATGTGGATATATATTTCGCAAAATGAGTGTTACATACCTAAAATATATATTCGGTAATTATTATGCTCAATTTATAATTTATCGGAAATATTTTATATAGTCCTGTAAACGTTTAAATTAAATCTATACACATAGTTATCAACTTATTAATGAAATTTTATATAGATTTAACATAAACAATAATTTTTTAACTGATATTTTTTTTATTAAAGGTAAGCTTTGAAATAAATGGAAAATTTTAATGGAAAAAAAGGTGTGGTTCAGAAATAATGTTGTGGGTGCATTATAAATAAGTAAAAATATGCATGCTCCATGCAGCAGTGTTGCCATATTTGGCGGATTCTTTATTCAATAATCACCAATAATTTTTAACTATAACGTTTGCATAATCACTTCGAAGATCAATCATCTATTATGTATACCAAATATCACTTTATAAAATTATCGGTGATCATGGAAAAAAAAAATCCACGCAACACTGCCAAGCAGTGTCGCCAGGCTTTGCGACTTTTTTATTCAATAGTCACCAATAATTTCAAGTAAGGATATTTGGTATGTAAATAATAGGAGTTTAATCGTCTGTTATGTATATTAAATATCACGTCCCAAAATTATTGGTTGCAATTGAATAAAAAAGTCGAGAAGTCTGGCTACACTGGTTCAAATGTTGAATTAAAACAGTGTTTTTTTTCTTCTATTCACTTTTCTTTTTCTTCCGTAACAGTTATATATATATATATTGGTACTAATTTGTAAACTATGAATGTCTCAAGAATAATGAAGATGTGAATAAATAAAACGAACATCATACATGTAAATTTCTTAAAAAGTTAATTTTCATTAAAAAAAAAAAAAAAAAAAAAAAAAAAAAAAGAAGAAGAAGAAGAAGGCGTAAAGAGAAGAAACAGAAAAGTAAATATAGGAAGAAAAATCTTATTTCAATTTAAGGCTGCTCATTCCCTCATACGATTTTCCCTGTCTCTAGTCACCAAATCACATGTAAGTCTATGGCGGAATTTGTTAACAGAATTACTCATTACCTAATTGATATTTTAAAATTCCGATTTAACATTCAGAAAATTCACAACCGTTAAGTTACCCGTTATCCAAAAATTGAATTTTTAAAATTTTAATTTTTCATTTTACAGCTAAAAAACGAGAAAAATGCATTTAGTGAAAATTCGCATTTTTAAACTCAAAATTCAAATTAAAAAATTTTTCAAAAATAAATTTTTGGAAAACGAGTAGTAATTTAATGGTTGTGTATTTTCAGAATGTGGAAATGGAATTTAAAAATAACAATTAGGTAATGTGTTATTTTGTAAACAATTTTACCTATAGAATACCATAGGCTTTGGCTGACCTTGACTATCTATGATGCACCCCATTTACAGTTGGAGGCAGGGGTGAAAGTGGTTTTAATCATCGGCACCACTATTTTTATTTAGAAAAATTAAGTGTATTTTGAAACTAATATACACCGATTAAATAGGATTGCGATTATTGCTAAAAAATTCCGATGGAAGATTTCCGCCAGAAGACGGAAAACTTTCACCCCTGGTTGGAGGCCTGTGTATCTTCACCTATGTGTAATTCATCCTTAACATCATTTCTCATTTACGTTTCTTTTCTAAAATTGCGTAAATTTTTCCTTTCTTTCAAAACTTACTTTAGAAAAAAATTTAATTAATTTCAGTTTAAAATTGATAACTTATGTTAAGGTCATATAAAATTCGATTAATTATTTCATAACGAATAGGCAATACAAATTTTATGTTTATATGTTCATTTGTTTAGGAAAGACCGGGATTAGTCTGCATAAGGGTATAGTTGGCACTCAGCTTCTATTTTTGCACCAGTGAAATTTTCTATCTATCATTTTGCTAATAGGGGGTTAATGTATAGGTGCACCATCCTCCAGAAATTAAATCTATTTAAAAGCCTCATGAAGGGAAAACCTCTGTTTCATCATTTTTCTGACTGGTGAGTAATTTTTTTATCGTACGCTCTTTTGGTCTGGTGAATCTGTACACTAATTTGAGGCTTTGCTTATGACGTTTTTCGAAAGAGTGGTTAAATGTTGTTGTATGCATGTATTATAATTTGTTTTTTCTCATGTTTGGGATTCTGCGGTATTCATCTTATGTTGGGTATAATTGTGGAGCTAATTGATATAGTTAGGTATGTGTCAGTTGGCATAGCTATAACACAGTTTTGGCTATAGCTTGGATTTCCTTAATGACAATTCAAAGGACTCTTCCAGAAGAAGAGTTTTCATACTTAGCTTCCTGCCAAGATTATGAAGAGGGTTTTCATTCGGCAGTTTTTATGAGCTCGGATAACCTCAAAAAGACGTCGAAGAGTCACATAAAACAATACCTGCCTCCTGACCCCATTGAATACAAAATAAATAAATAACTTTGTTTTAGTTAAATACCAATCTCGTCATTACCATGTAAAATTGATAAAACCGATTGCCGTGAGTTTTGTATGTCCACCATAGTCAAAAATTTAAATAATGGAGAGGAGCAGACCAGACTGATTCAATTATGTACTACCGAAGTAAAATTTTGGAAAAACTGAATCACCTGTTCAAATAAATAAGTACGTAACTCCTACATTCATGAGTGATTCAAATATTGAGCTAATTCTACTTGAATAACTATATGTAGCTATAACAGTTTACATTTCTTGTTATCATTATTTGTTTATACATTTAAACAGGAATTTTTGGCCAAGTATTATTAAAATAAGATGTTTCGAAAATATAAAGTATTTTCCCCTCGAAAATTGTTGTATTCTGCCTAAGAATTCCTACCCATATCACGTTATGCCAACTCGCCTTTGCAGGTATGCCAACTAGCCCCGCACATGAGGTTAGTTGGCATAGTTAAAAGTTCTTTAGAAAAGTGTTTTTCGGGTTCTTTAAGCACGTATTTAACTGATGTGTCGTACATGATTTTGTAGCCAAAGTGTTCAGCTTTTCGATGCATTCATCAAAAGTTCTCTAACTAGTGCACAAAAAATTAGAAAAATTAAAAACCAAATCTATGCCTACTAATCCCGTTCTCCTCGAAACAACAAAAGTGTGAAAAAATATGGAAAATCATAAACAAGTAATTTTAGTGATAATAACTTTACTCTTTCAAATTTTAATATGTATTAAAAGATTTTTTTCAGCATTTTATTGCATGTTTGGTTCAATAAATTAAGTTTCTAGTATATTTAATGATATATATTACTTTTGTCGAATAAATATTTTTCTTTATTTCTTACCAATTTGAAAGTACGCTTGTCTTGAGTCTTTTAAAACGCCAGTATATTGCTTAGAATCATGCATTATGTTCAACAATAATGATAATAAATCTGTTGGTAATTTTAATGATATGTCTGCAAAATTGCACTTTTAATTTTTTTTTTTTTTTTTTTTTTTTAACTGCTTTGGATGTCTCTAATGTGTTTTGATGCTCTGAATTCAGAAATGTTTGTCTTTTCTTTCAATCACGTAAAGTGTTTTTCACAAAGTGAGGATGAAGATCAGAAGAATTCCCATAGAGCCTATAATTGCCCATCTGCGCAGCACTAGTGCGACGTTAAACCCAACCATCCATCCCATAGAGCCTATAACAAATTCGAAAATGTTTATGCATAAAACACATTAAAATAGGCTATTGTTTACCCATTACTTTTTAAATGTGTTACTGTACATCAAAGGACCGGTTAGAGATTTTCTCTTGTGTTCTGCTTGATTCTCTATGCAGCAACTAGCAATAATCTGCTAACCTGTTAACGTTCCATCGTCCCTGATACTTCCTCTACATTTTTTTGGTATGTTGAAGAAATAGCTTCTTTGTTCCTCGCTCACATCATTTAGATTTCAGGGAAATATCTTAGATAGGAGTTTGAAAAGGGGAGCTTTAAGCTAAAAAAAATCCTGTTTTTACCAAAACTGTGCGTCATGGAAATTTTTGAATAGTTTTTCTTTAATCAGCATCAAAAGATACACCAGAAAAACACATCACCTTATAGAAAAAAATGCCAGCGTAGAGCGTATTTTGAGTAAAAATTTCTTTTTTTTCTTTTCTTTTATTTTTTTTCTTCCTTTTCTTTTTTAATGCTTCCAAACTTCTTTATTCGATAGTCAGTAGTTCCATTATCCGGATAAAATATTGTCTTAATTGAATATTTAATTTGAATTTGAATATTTAATAAAATTTATACAAATGGAACATGTCAGTGCCAATTTTAAATAAATTCAACGCGAAAAAGTATGCAAAACAAGTCACAAAATTTAAAATTAAAAAAAGACATGGCTACTAACCAATTAAAAAATATAATAGAATATTCACATCTGAGCAAAATTTGAACACATGCATTTCATGTTAAAAAAAAAAAAAAAAAGTTTATCTAATGTTTTATCAATTTTCTGAAAGTTTCGTAAAATTTTGGGAAACCCATCCTTTTTTACGTAAAGAACTTGCCAAATAATAATAATAATAATACGTTGAGAATAAAATATATATCTGTTTAAATATTCGTTCGATTCACACAAAAAAGCATACAAATATTGTGCATAGTAAGTGAAATTATGTGTTAAAGTTACAAGTCATATGATACAGAGTAATCCAAAGTATTTTCTTTTTTCTTAAATTTGTGGTTTGTTCTCCAATTGCACTCGTGACTAAATCGTAAGTAAACTGTGAGTCTAAGCATAACCTCTTAAACTAGATTCCTTTCGCGTGGCTAGGAAACTTGTTCAACAATTCAAGCGGTAGATAACGCCACCTGATACAAATTGCGTGACTTTTTTATTCAACTGTCACCAATAATTTTAAGAAGTGATATATGATATATGTAATCGACGTTTCTTGGAGTCTATTCGCCTTTTATGTATATGAAACCCCACTTTTAAAAATTTTTAAAGGCTGTTGAATAAAAAAGTCGCGCAATTTGTACCAGGTGGCGCTGTCTACCGCTTTAACTTTGCAAAGTTTTCGAGCCACGCGGAAAGCATCTAATTTAGGAGGCTATGGTCTAAGAATGCATGTTTGAAGTTCAAATCCATTTTGTCTAGAATTTCAGAATATAGAAAAATAATATAAAGTTAAAAAAAAAAAAAAAAAAAAGTCTTTTAGTCTGATAACCCACTTTACTTGTCAAAAAATATATTTGTCAGAATAAAATATGCATGAAATCACAATTTCGACCATAAAAGTTTAAGTCCCAAAAACTTTTAACAGAAGGGTTTACTTGTCTTTACTTACAATAAACAGAGTTGCATACTTCTATAATTTATCCCAGAGCATGGTTAGCCTCTTTTTTTTTTTTTTTTTTTTTTTTTCATACCAGCAATTTTGAAGAAGGATTTTCTTCTTATTTAGTCGTTGTCACATGTTGGAGAGAAATATTCTACAAAAATTTTTGTGTGAAAAAAAGTCGGGGCTAAAAATGCTCAGGAATAAATTATAAAAATTGGCAATTTTGCAATAAATAGTAAGATATACAGTCGAACTTGGTTAAAGTGAATCTCAAGGGGGATAAAAAATTTTTTCATGCTATCAGTAACTAATTTTCATATAACTAAATTAATCTTCATTTTGACGGGGATTGTGGAAGTAGTTCATGTCATGTTAAAAGTAATTCACGTTAACGAGGTTCAACGTACTGGTTTCAAGAGTTTTGTAGATTTTTATAATACGGGGTAATACAAAACATTTTTATTTTTCTTCAAACTGTTGTTAGTCTACTTTGCAAACGTGACTAAATTGTTACTGGAAAGTGTAAATCTAAAAATATTCTTTGCATGTTTGAAGTTCAAAGACATTTCATCCAGTGTTGTTTTAGAAAATCTAAAAAATGCCAAACCAATGTGTATATATATATGTGTGTGTGTGTGTCAGAGCCTGATTAAGGGGGAAGCACACATTATCTCCGCTCTCACCGGAATATTTTTACAATTATTTTTTACTTCATGTCATAGAAATTCCACGCTTTGACGAGGAAATATTTTTTATAAAAAATTAACGGTGTAAAACAATCCAATTTACTCACCATTATTATACACCAGAATTCTTTTAAAATAATTTTTAATGAGAATTTTCTGTTTATTATAGGAGGAAAGTATTTCTTAAAAAATAACGGTGTAAGTATAAATAATGTGTGCTTCCCCCTTAATCAGGCTCTGGTGTGTGTGTGTGTGTATCAATGTCTGCATAACAATATGATTACTTATTTTCAATACGTATTAATATAAAAACTATTTTCAATAATAATCTGAAAAGAAATAATTTTTTGGAATATCTACTTATATATATATACACAAGTCACTGGGCAATATCGCTTTTTCTTTTTAAACATTTATAAAAATAGTAATTATACAGACATTTTATTTTGCACAGAACATGCTTTAACTGACACTTACCAGTTTTCATTCACCTACGGTATGAATAAGGTACATACGTATGATATGAATCTACACCGGTATCTTTACCGGAAAGAATAAACAAAAGTAATTGAAAAGGAAAAAAATACGATAGACTTGAATAATTAAAAGTATGTGATGTGAATAAATAGAAATCATTTATAGCTTTAACAAATGGTTTTCTTTGCTATTTCATACCTGCCAATATCCTAATTATGAATCGGAAGATTTTTAGTACACGCCCCTTTTTCCCCAACACTTTATTTTAAGAGTAATTAGCTCCAAATGTAGTTACGATTAAATAAGTATAAAATTATTAAAAAAAAAAAAAGGATACTAAAAATCTTCCGTTTGTTAATGAGATGGTTGGCAGGTATGCTACTTACAATGTTTATATCTATTTTCATTGAACATGTTTATTCACCATCACAATATAAACATTGTTATTTAAAAGGACATTTTGTAATTTAGGGTTCTCAACATTTTTTTTTTTTTAATAATAATCTTTATTAATCATTTGCAGTACATATCTTTGAAAGAATAATACAAAGTTAAATTTGTATAAAAAAGGGTTTCGAAATAGTGACTGCTGAGAATCCTGTGCAATTTTAAAGAAAATTCCATTTGCATATCATAAAAAAAAAAAAAAAAACATACACTACACTTAAACTTTTGTGGAAATATAGAGTACATTAATATCCGGCATATTATCCGCATGTCCGATAAATAAATTTTACATCAGAAAGTTTAATTAATAAGCAATATTATATTTGTACGAGGTATTTCTTTGTACAAACATAGCCTCCTAAACTAGGTGCCTTCCACGTGGCTCGGAAAATCGGCAACAGTTCAAACGATAGATAGCGCCACCTGGTACAGATTGCGGGATTTTTTTATTCAACTGTCACCAATTATTTTAAGAAGTGATATATGATATATATAATCAAAGTTTCTTCGGTTCTATTCGCCTTTTGTGTATATCAAATTCCACTTTTAAAAATTTTTGGTGGCTGTTGAATAAAAAAGTCGCGCAATCTGTACCAGGTGGCGCTGTCTACCGCTTGAATTGTTGACAAGTTTCCAAGCCACGCGGAAGGCATCTCGTTTAGGAGGCTATGGTACAAATATACTTTTTCCGGCGGATGATATGCCGGAAATTATGGTAAGTTTGTGTCCTAAGACGAAAAATTCGTTAAAATGTGTTTACGATTATTTTCAAGCGGGAAAACTGTTATAAAAGGTATAAAAATAATCTTTTACAGAGTAATCTTTCTTAATTGGAAAAGGGATAAATATACCGTTGTTTGCCAATGATTGGTCCTTGATACCGCAAGGAATGGATTTTTATTTTTATTCTAGTATATACTTCGTACAATTCTTTAAGATTGTCTTTTTTTAAATATAATTTGCTCTTAATATGTCAATTAATAGTTAGAATTAAAAAATATAGAGAGAGAGGGAGGAGACGGGGAAAATTTTGGTTGTAATGTTGGATAGATATTTATGGTTGTACTTTTGTTAAAGTTTGCATAACTGATAAAAAAAAAAAAAAAAAAAAAAAATTATTCATGAAAAACATACTCATTGTTTTCTTTCCTTTTTTCTTTTTCTTTTCTTTTTTCATTCTTTTTTTTTTTTTTTTTTTTTTTTTTTTTTTTTTGTAATTTGCAATGTACTACATTAAATAAAGTTAAGAAAATAATAAAAAGAATTCAAGATTTATCTTTACAAGATTTGTCTTGTACAAAATAATTCAATTTCATCAAATTATATTTAAAGAAAACTATTCAAATTGGCGAAAATTTGTATTTTAAACCGTTCTATTTGTTAAATTTATATGTAACAGTACGCCATACCTGCCAACATCATATTCCGTAGTATTGCAAGCCACACCTTTTTTTGCACAGCAGTAATTTTTTTGAGTAATTTTCTTCTTAATTAATCGAAATTGCATTTGGAGAATATTACTCTCTAAATTTACCGGTGTGAAAAAGGGGGCGGGACTACCAACACTACAGAATGTTATTAGGATGTTGGCAGGTAGGCAGTAAGCATACTTGCCAACATCCTAATTATGAACCGGAAGATTTTTAGTACACGACCCTTTTTCTACACCACTTTTTTTTTAAAGTAATTATCTCCAAATGTAGTTAGGATTAAATAAGTATAAAATCGCTCTAAAAAAAAAAAGACTGGTGTGAAAAAAGGGTGGGTACTAAAAATATTCCATTTATTAATGAGAAGGTTGTCAGGTATACAGTAAGTAATTTCGATGTTTTTAACTGACCCTTTAAAAATGAAGTTAGTTTTTGATGCATTGATGAACTATAAGGTAACATTAAAGAGATTTTACAAATCTAGTTAGGTTACTTTTTTTCCCATCTCTTATTAACTTTTTCAAAACTTAAAGTACCAGCAAAGTATTTTATGTCACCTATGAATAGAAGAATACACGTTATTCAGTTTTAAATACAGTGCAACATACATAGATGCCAACATTTTAACTAATTCCGGAGTATTTTTAATCCCGCCTTTATTTCATACCACTTATTTTTTAAAAGTTTTTTTTTTCTTATTTTATCGAAGTTATATATTGGAGAAAAAATTTCTATGAATAAAGTGATGCGAAATAAAGGCACGACTGAAAATACTCCGGAATAAATTAAAATGTTCGCATCTATGCAACATAGTTTTCAAAAATTAAATAATCATTGAACTAGTTTGAGAGGGACTAATTCAATAACAATCTTATAAAAGCAAAGCAGTGTGAAAGAGATTGAACAGTCTAAAGTTTTATTGTTAAGTAAGACAAATCTGTGCCAGTAGTGGATACCTTACCAGTAGTAGACCCCTTTAAATTAAACTCTAAAAATGCATTTTCTAAGTCATGTTCAGGGTCGTTTCGAATTGAAGGTCAGTATTACACCCCTCTACTATAAACCTTTTGAAGAACGAAGTCTTCAAATATTTTTTTTAGAATGGGATTAACTGACCTGAAACATTATCAACATTTTGTCATCTTATAGTTATATCTTGTTATTTTGAACAAGAAAAGCAAAATTTTCTTTGCTTTGCATGCGCTTATTTTGGGCTGATTTCTTGAAACAGTTGTACAATACCTATTAATGCCATTTTAAATAGGAAACATTCCATAGTGAACTCGAATAACATATATCATTTTTAAGAAATTCTGAAAATATTTACGGACGCTGCGGGCGGGCGGTCAGACAGACAGTTAAACTAATTCAAATGATACTCACTCTTAAAGATTGTTAGAGCATAGCCTTCTAAACTAGATGCCTGACGCGTGGATCGTAAACTTGGCAGCAGTTCAAACGGTAGACAGCGCCACCTGGTACAGATTGCGCGACTCTTTTATTCAACAACCACCAATAATTATAAGAAGTGGGATTTGATATTCATAAAAGGCGAATAGAGTCGACGAAACGTCGGTGATATATATTATGTATCACTTCTTAAAATTATTGGTGACAGTTGAATAAAAAAGTCGCACAATCTCTACCAGATGGCGTTGTCTACCGCTTAAACTCTTGCCAAGTTTCCCAGCCACGCGACAGGCATCTAGTTTAGGAGGCTATGGTTAGAGAGTATTAAAAACGTTTAATGTAAACGAAAATGCAATTCCAACCAATTTACAATAGTAGTCCTTAATGTAGCTGAATATTTCTGTGTGACCCTGTAAATCTCAACGCTAATCATACTATATTCTATAAAAAAACACCCTTTTGTGCATACGAGTAACATATTTCAATTTCAATAAGATTTGTGCAAAGTAAAGGTATCAAAATATGATTTATAGAAATAACTGTCATAGAAACCAATGCTTTGGGATATTTTCGGATGATCCTGTACACAAAGCAGTGGCGGTAGTTACTCTAATTTCAAGAAAGAACATCTGTTAATGAACTTGAATAACATATTTCAATTTCATTAAGATTTGTGCAAAGTGAAGGTATTAAAATATGGTTTATAGAAATAACTCTCATGGAACGCGCAATGCGTTGGAATACTTTCGGGTTTCCTTGTACAAAAACCAGTAAAGGTATTCAGTCCATTTTCAATAGGGAACATCCGATAGTGAACTTGAACAACACATATCGATTTCAAGAAATTCAATTAATATTTACGGGAGTTAGAGTGAGAACAGACAGACAAATGAACGGACAGACAGACATACTGAAGTCATAAACACTTTTCAGTGTTAAATTGACCCTTCTCATTTGTCACAGAACTTTTAACTCTAAACATTTTTAAAGATTTTAATGCCAAGTGGAAAGAAATCATAGGTCCATATTTCCTGTAGCGTAAGTCAAAAATATTTTCTAAAATTGCTGAATTAGTTAACTAAAAAAAAAAAAAATAAATAAATAAAAAAAAAAGTTAGTCTATAAACTACAGTTAAATATATATAATAAATAAATATTTTAAAAAAATATATACGATATTAACATCGTTAACAACTTTTAACCTTTCTTAATGCATCTTTAATTTAAGAGAAAATTTTATTCTATTTAATCAGTGAAAATTGTTGCATGAATTTATAAAAGATTTTATTTAATGTAGGATGTACAATTTCTTCCGCGACTCTTCTACTTTACTATTATATAGTAAACTTGTATAGTATGTTTCCACAATTAATTAAAGGGCTTTTTATTTATTTATTTATTTATTTTTACATGAATATAGTGGTGGAAGACTTACGATAAAAAGCGTGTCAGTAGAATCCCTGTAATAGTTATTGGTTGCTAAAAAGTGTAAAAGTGGCAGCTATGTACTAAATAAATATGTTTTGTCAAAACCTTGGAACATGAAATAGTTTGTGATTGTTCGTCTACATTGTTATCGGAAAAATCTATTTTACAAAATACGGCAAAAATTACTTTTTAGTATTTGTATATTAAGGAAAAAAAAAAATACCACATAAATAAAATTATGTATTTTTAGTTATTGTAAACGTAGAATAACGCAGGAAAGAGAGAGGGAGAGAGAGAGAGAAAGAGAATATATATTTACGAAAGTTGTAAAAGCATTTTTATATTCTAAGTATTAACCCAATCGCATCGAATGACGATCTGTAGTTACATTAAGTTGTTATGACATTTACCTCAGATGGCGAACATAATTCGCAAATTTACATTACACTATTCCAGAGGTCGCATTCCCAGAACCTTTTCAGGACACTTTTAAGGTATACCTGCGAACAACCTAATTAATTCTTTGATTCCGTAAATTTTAATTAACTTTTATTCCGTAGTAACACAGGGGCCGACAGTCGAAAATTTTCTCCTGATTTTTCCACCAGTATTTTTTTTTTTCGGAACTTTTAGTAGTAAGTTTATACGATTAATTAAGTAATAAAATATTATGAAAATATACTGGTGGAAGAATCAGGGAAAAAATTTCGACTGTCAACACCATGTGTTAATACCCACCTCTTTTTCACACCAGTATTTTCTTCTTGTTTAATCATAAGTGCATTTAAAAAAAAGGCGTGGGAAAAAGGGCGTTTACAACAATAGTACCGAATACTAATTATAATGTCGACAGGTACAGTGGGTAATCAAATAATTATTTTTGACAGTTTTTTTTTTTCTATTTTCTCAAAAAGTACTGGACGAAATGACCTTGAACTTCATACATGCAAAGGATATTCATAAATTCACATTTCCCACTATCGATTTAGTCGCAAGTGCAATTAGGGGACCAACAACAAATTGAAGAAAGCCACAAATCTTTAAATCACCATATATCAACAAAAGCTATAAATGACTTGTAACTTTATAGCCTCCTAAACTAGATGCCTGTCGCGTGGCTCGGAAACTTAGCAACAGTTCAAGTGGTAGGCAGCGCCACCTGGTACAGATTGCACGACTCTTTTATTCAACAGCCACCAAAAATGTTTAAAAGTAGGATTTGATACATATAAAAGGCGAATAGAATCGAAAAAACGTCGATTATGTATATATCATATATCACTTCTTAAAATTATTGGTGACATTTAAATAAAAAAGTTTCACAATCTGTACCAGGTAGCGCTGTCTACCGCTTGAACTGTGCCCAAGTTTCCGAGCTACTCGACAGGCATCTAGTTTAGGAGGCTATGGAAACTTTAACACATGATTTATGCCTGCCAACATTCTAATTAATATTCCGTAAATCTTTTGTACTGGCCTTTTTTTACACCAATCTTTTTGTAAAGTATTTTTCATCTTATTTAATCGCACTTATATTTGCAGGAAATTTCTCTAAAAATAAAGTAATGTGTAAAAAAGGGTAGGACTAACAATTTCATGGAATATTCGAGGCTGGAAAATTGACGAAGAACTCATGCCAGTATTCGTTTAAAAAATTTCTCTATCAATAAAACCGTTGGTTTATTAAGAAGAAAATTTTGTTTCAGTTATTGTGGCATGTATTCTGCGCCCTTTGTATATTATTTAGAATGTTTTCAGGTATGCATGATTTCATTTATTATGTACACTATTCGTATGGTTTTTTGGGCGAATCGCATGATTGTTTTGAGAGATATTAGGTCTACCGGAATGTTCTATCCTTTTGAATTAATAAACTGACACCGGAAATTTTTGTTTAACAGTATTCATATATAGAACTTTACCAATTATCCTCTTAAAAGTTACCCAAAATTATCTTAAATATTATTCAGGATAAATATCCAATGTCAGTGTTTTAATTCAAAAGGACAGAATTTTCCGAATACATATATATGTAATTTCTTTACCACAAATTATTTTTATTTTTATTTTTATTTATTTATTTATATTATTTTATTTATTTATTTATTTATTTATTTGTGGGTTTTTCTCTTTTAACAGGACTGGTTTTGAACAAAACTTTATAAAACTTGCAAACAAATTAATAAAACATTAGAGAAACATTGTTCTGAAACAATAAATGCGCATATGTAAGTTTCTTTAAGATTTGAGCATTTTTAGTACATTTTTTTTTTTTTTTTTTTTTACTGCGCATTTTTTTTTATTACTTGAAAGCCAAATGTATTGGGCAACTTATGCCAAAAGTTCATTTGAATAGAGTAAAAATTAAACACATTATTGGCAAAATAATGAGCTAGATTTTAGATATTTTCTAGAGTTAAAACTTCATTAAGGGATTTTTATGCCAAGCATTTAATTTGGAGATCCAATTATTTCAGCCACCTTAAAAAAGTTCTTTTTTTTTTTTTTTTTTTTTTTGTGTGTGTGTGTGTGTGTGAAACATCTTATAAGCTTGTAACTTTAACTTAATGTTACTTATTTACTGAGATTTGTGAGTTCATAAGGGCTTTTTTCACACACAAAAAAAAAAAAACTTTGTAACATGGCTAAATTAATTAGATATCCAAATTAAACACATGGCATGTGAAAAACCCCTTATGAAATTTCGACTCTGGAAAATATCTAAAATGTTGCTCATTCTGTTACCGATAATTTGCTTAATTTTTACTCCACTTAAATGAAATTTGGCATAAATTTCCCAATATTTTTTATTACATAGATTTAGCTTTGAATCTATGTAATAAAAAAAATATCTTTCGATCATGCATAGCAAAAACTTATTTACTGCAAATTCTCATATCTTATCGAAATACACACGTCTGCATTTTATGTTTCAAAATAATATTTCTCTTTTTTTTTTTTTTTTTTTCAATTTTTTTGCAAGTTTCGTGAAATTTTGTTGAAATTCATTTTTTATAAGCAAAAAACCTGCCAAAAAAATTAATAATTTAAATATATACAGGGGAGCGTGGGGCGGGTTGTAACAGTTTTTAGAAAATTAAATATATAGTGAAATGTATTTACGTTTTCCTGTTTATAATTGTTGCTTTCCATAGAATACATAATCATCTATCATATTCATAAAAAAAAACTTCCGTTAACGTTGCTAGTTTTAGCACAATAAATATATTTTTTAATTATTTGCCTGTTACAATTTGCCCCAGATTTGGGGCTAATTGTAACACACGTGGGGCAAATTCTAACGGATACAAAGGGCTCCCAAACAATAAAATTGACAATATTTCAAAATGTTTTTTGTTATCAATCATTTATTAATTTAATAAAAAAGGAAATTAACAACTACTATTAAATTATAACCTTCTTGGTATAGTAACAATGAATTATATCAAATGCATTATAGTAAAATAAAGAGAAAATTAAGCATAAAATCAACATAGAAGTCAATCTTAGTCAGAGTTGAAATTAATTCAAGCAAATGATATTTTGTTCCTCTCACGCATTTAATGTGTGCTCACATTTTCGACGTTAAGCATTATACCAATTCTTCTGCCACAAAGAGGTTTTAGCAGAGCTTGGATTCTCCACCCTTTTTTCAGGACACTCTCATTGATGAGATGTTTCTGCTTTTTTTTTCTACCATTAATTTTATGCAATATTCTCTAACTCGTGATTAAATCGTGATTCTAATTTGCGGTTAAATAATCACGGTACTATAATATAAAAACACAGAAAATATTCCTGTATAAATATAGTATTGGCAAAGAAGCCAAAAATTTTTCATTTCTGAAAGTTTCGTGAAAATGGGCGGAGACTTTGAGCTGTGGCTGTAGGCATCTCCACAAGCTATTCCTCTAACATGTTACAACTTCCCCAAAATTTTGTTTCAACTTGCCCCATCGTATGGTTTTGGACAGTTTGTTTATTTATAATATATATATATATAACGATTTATACAAAAAATTAAACAGGCATTTTATAACTCAACACACAGACTAAATAAATAGCTATAAACATTCTTTTAAATTATAAATTAACATACCTTTATTAAAAATTCACGAAATATTTTTTTTAACTCACTAACCAGCTAAAATGAAGCACGTGTACAGAACCTCTCATTAACCATTTTTGTGGAGCACCGATTGTGCTTACATTATAAAGAGCGTCATAAGAATGTTTATAAAAAATATTTAATCACAAATGTTACAAACTTCGTAAATTGCGTGTTACTTCTTACACCTGTGACAACTAGCCCCACGCTCCCCTATATATATATATATATATATATATATATATATATCAAAATTTTGAGCGAATTTCCCTCCCCCTCCTGAAAAAAAAAAATAAAAAAATAAATAAACATACGCATATTGTGCGTAGTGAGTAAAACTTTTATAATACAGATGGATCCAAAGTATTTAGGCATTTCTTCAATTCGTGATTGGTCCCCTAACTGCAGTCGTTACTAAATCGATATTGGGAAATGTGAGTTATTTATGCTGTTGGTGGATATTGAAGATAAAAATCCCTACGAGTTAGCAACTCTCTCTTAGGTTTAAAAATAAATTAAAACTTAAAAAATTCATTTCTGTTTTAAACTAAATTTATCACAATGCATAATATGAATATACCTTCCAACTTTTACGCTTTTTAGCTGCCGGAAATTTTTAAAGGATGTTTTTTATTTTATTTAAATTTATTTACAGAAATATAGAAAAAAAAAAAAAAAAAAAAAAATCTATTAAAATTAAATTTTTCAAATGTAGCCAAAAAGCGTAAAAATTGGCAGCTATATTCATATGATGTTTGCATCTATGGCAGATATATTTTTATTTTATTCAATCAGCGAAAAGTATTACAGAAATATACAAAAATTTTTATTAGGATTTTTCGGTAGTAAAAAAGTATAAAAGTTGGCAAGTATCTATAAATCTGAAACTAGGGAGATGAGTCAATTTTGTATATGTGTAAAAAAAACAAAATAAATGAAATAAATAATAAATAAAATAAATAAAAACAGAGAAAATATACCGAACGCTATCTTGTTCCGAAGTATTTCAATTTAAACACACATATATACCACTATTTCTTGTTTATAAATGATTACGTACAACATATTTTGTTTCACATCTAAAGAAAAGCAAAAGCTTTAGCGTACTGAAAGACTGATTTAAATGTAGGAATGAAAATATAATTTAGACTGTAGGAATGAAAATATAATTTTCCTAGATCATGTTATAGAAATAATTTTTTTAAAATAGGGAGGGAAGTTTGCAGTCCTTTAACTAATACCCATACTTGCTAACAAACTAATTAATATTCCGTAGTATTGTTAGCCCCGCCTTCTTTTTCACACCAGTATTTTTTTAGAGTATTTTTCTTCTTATTTAATCGTAATTGCATTTGAAGAATATTAATCTAAAAATTTACTGGTGTGAAAAAAAGGGCGAGACTAACAACACTACGGAATATTAATTAGGATGTTGGCAATTATGCTAATACCACATTTTTATATGGAAAACTTCAGTAATTAACTTCTTATGCTTTTCTTCCATAGCTCCAAACGTTCCTATTAGCTTTTTAAATCGTTTTCCATGATTAAATTAGCTGAAAAATTCTATAAAAAATACCAGTATCTAAAAATCGGAACGATTGGCAACTAGGTTCTTCGAATGAATAATACGAAGATTTTGTTATAGAAAGAAAGTGGTATTCGATTAAGAGACTGCTAAAAGCCCTAAAAAGGGTTATTTTTACATTTGCTTTCAAATATATAAAATATTTGTCTATCACATATGCATACTTGCCAACCTCACCCTTAAGATTGTTAGTTCCCGCCCCTCTTTGTACACCACTTAAATTTTAGAGTAATTCTCTTCAAATATATTAATGATTAAATAGGAAGAAAAGTACTCTAAAAAAATATTGGCGTGAAAAAATAGGCGGAAAGGGGCGGGACTAACAGGCTTCCGGGTTCGGTTGGCAAGCATTCGGTTGCATATGACTTTTTTGTAATATCCAAGTACTATGTTTTTCAGTTCCCCCCCTTACCCCCCCCCCCCCCAAAAAAAAAAATTACTTTTGTAAAAGCCCTTATACTAAGAATACTTAAAAGCTCCTGTATTTTGTGCAATAAAATGCACCGAAATACTGTTGTTGACAGGTAATGAAGATAACTTTATAAGCAGACGTCATAAATAAAAAAAAAAAAAAAAAAAAAAAAACTCGAAACAAGCTATGGTTGTTAAAAAAAAAAATGTAGTAAAAGGCACATTTAATGTTACATACATTACTAAATTATTGGTTTGTTGAACTAATTTTTAGCTAAAATGTTTCAATAAACTATTTTACAAAAAATCTGAACAACATTAATAAACAAAATTAAATAGGTGATCTGAAGTTACAATTAAAATCCTGTTAAACTTTAAATAGCTTAATGTGTTTGCAATTAGAATATTTTAAATTGAAATTTAAGATTTGGAAAAATAAATTAATCCAGAAAATGTAAATTGAAAATCTCAAACTTGATGTAGTAAATTAGTGTAGCATTCTAATTCTACAATCAGTTGAACAATTATTTAATGCAATGAAACTTTATTCCCATAATACTATAAAGGTTGCCAGACTTGGGGACATTCTTATTCAGTTGTCACCAATAATTTTGAGAAGTGATATTTGATATATATAATAGACGATTAATCTTCGAAGTGATTAGGCAATTAAAACTTAGTGGTGGATTTTGAATAAAAAAGTCCTTAAATCTGGCAACACTGAACTGTATCAATCCTAATAAAAATTATTCATTTGATTATAGTTTTGCTTAACTTATGCATTTTCAGGGATGGAACATGGGTGCAGAATTCATACCGGTAGTTTCTTAAGAAATTTCTCTACCTATAATATCGTTGATTTAGAAAATTTTCTTATATTGATAGTGATATGAATTCTGCGTCCGTGTTCCATCCCTAGATTTTGCTAAATGTATGATTTTAAATCATGTTTAGTAAAAAAGTGTTGTCTTATAAATCACTGAGGTTTCTTGTATCAAATAAAATTAATTCTCCTCATGAGCCTCTTAAAATTTCTCGATATAATTACATTATTAAATCTGTTTTTTTCTAAAAATCCTTTAAAATAAATTTTATTTTAGAATTATTATAAATCAGACAATTTAACTCGGTAAAAGAAGGCATGATATAATATATACCACATAATTTTAATTCTGAACTCCAAAAATTAATCCTGGAAATTTTTAACAAAATTTTGAATTTTAATAATGGTAGAAAAAAAAATGCATTTACTTCTTGCTTTCTAATATTGTTCGTAAATTCCGGTGGCTTGATATTTCAGATATGCAGTATTACCTTGGCTTAACCGAACATTTGTATTCGAATTTTTTTAGTATCAGCTGAGATATTAGCATATTTCTAATTTATTCCAGAGCATTGTTAGCACCCGCCTTTTTCCACACCGAGAGTTAGTACGGGCATAGCCTTCTAAACTAGATGCCTTCCGCGTGGCTCGGAAACTTGGCGGTAGACAGCACCACCTGGTACAGATTGCGCGACTTTTTTATTCAATAGCCCCCAAAAATTTTTAAAGTGGGCTTTGATACATATAAAAGGCGAATAGAATTGAAGAAACGTCGATTATGTATATCATATATTACTTCTTAAAATTATTGGTGACAGATGAATAAAACATTACACAATCTGTACCAGGTGGCACTCTATACCGTTTGAACTGTTGCCAAGTTTCCGAGCCACGCGGAAGGCATCTAGTTTAGGAGGCTATGGTACGGGCCTTATTTTTTTTTCCTGAGTCTTATACCAGTTATTTTGTATAAAGATTTTCGTTATAAAATAAGCTTATAAATTTAAAATGAATTCTATTTTTTCAGAATACTGGTATAAGACTCAGGAGGAAAAGGCGGATCTGTATGAACTCTAACACCATATTTAAAGTTGAAAAGATTTAAATTTATTCCGAAGCATATTTAACCCTGTCATTATTGGGTATCACTATTTCTTTAAGAGTAATTTTTTCTTATTTTATCGTAGTCAGATATTAGAGAAAATTATTCTATAAATAAATTGGTGCGAAATAAAGCCGGAGCTAAAAGAGCTCCGAAATAAATTAAAATGTTAGCAACTATGCATATTTTTTAAAGAAGGATTTTATTTTTTATAATATTATTTACATACTAGAGAAAATTCATCTACTAAGCAAGTGGTGTGAAAAAAGACGAGTACTAACAATACTCAGAATAAATTGGAAATGTTGAGATGTATTTCATAGGTGCCAAGTCTCCCGTTTTTCAAGGGAGACTTCATACCGGAAAATGATTATAGCTGATTTCGATAATATTAATCGTCGAAAATATATATAACATATTCCATTTAAAAATACTGGTGTCAATTCTTATTTTAAAGTTTAAAATGTTGGTAGCTCTGGTATTTTGACTCACCCACTTTTTCTCCAATGCTGCATGTGCTATGCTTATGCAGTTGCAAATGTTGCGGCTGAATCGCATATTTTAAATGAACATACACGTAGCCAACAGTGATCGACACATCACGCTCTTGTTTTAGGGCACTTTAAGGGGTGAGAAATTTTCGTTTTTTTTTTTGTTTTTTTTTTCTACCACTATTTTTATACAAAAATCTTAATCGTATTTTTATAGTGATGTGCCGTGATTAAATAGGACAGAATTTATTTTATAAAAATAATAGTAGCAAAAAAGGCAGAAATATTTCATCCTTAAAAGCGTCTAAACAAATAGGCGGGGAATACAAACCCTGTATTAGTACTTATTAAAAAATTTTTACTGTTCCTAATAAGTTTACCAGCAGTACTACTTCCCATCCTTTTGTAGGACACTTTTGGGGATTAGAAATTTACATATTTTTTGCTAACACTTTTCTTATGCCATAATAACTATCCTATTTCACTACGACACATTACTATGAGAGTGCAATTAAGATTTCTGTTTGGAAATAATGGTTGCAAAATAGGCAAAAATTTTTCATCCCGTATCCTGTAAAAAAGGCGGTAAATAACAACCACTGAGTTTGCATTAAAGTTGTTTGGAAGTCAGTATAAGCACTAATATGTTTAGGGGAGTTAAGATAAAT
This sequence comes from Salticus scenicus, assembly GCA_963930645.1. Classification (NCBI taxonomy): domain Eukaryota; kingdom Metazoa; phylum Arthropoda; class Arachnida; order Araneae; family Salticidae; genus Salticus; species Salticus scenicus. Next base: position 189,297,627 of record OZ005651.1, on the reverse strand, counting down.
TTGTCAATAATATATATATATATATATATATATATATATATATACACACATTAACCCTTTGTTAGCCCTAACCCTCTAAACAGTGTTGTCAAATTTAGAGATTTCTTTTTACTTAACTACCACCAATAATTTTGAGGAGTTATATTTGATATACATATGAACGAATAACCTTCGAAGTGATTAGGCAATCGTTACAGATAAAATTTAGTGGTGGATATTCAATAAAAAAGTGCTTACATTTGACAGCACTGAGTAGATAATGAAACTAAATAGGACAGGCAAACGTTTAACTTAAAAAATCTTTCAGATTTTTATGGTTTATTTGATATAAATAGAATTACTTTCAGGTGGTTAGAAATGACTGAAAATATTTTAAACATTGTGCGGCATGAGTGTTTAGCTTTAAATCTCTAATGAATAACGGAAAGCTTTGATACTTACGCTCCCCATTATATTATAAATACGGAAACTTTGGTATTCGAATAAATTTTCAACCTAGATTTTTTTTTTTTTTTTTTTAATGATTTTAAATATTTTGAAATATGAGAATTTTGAAAATGTAAAAAAAAATGCATGTTTTTTTTTTATTAGTTAGTTTATGTATAGGTCATTATGTACAGGCCACTGGAGTTAGTTTATGCAATAGTTAATGTATAGGTTTTGATAGTCAGTTAATTAGTCAACATTCTTCCAATATACTAATTAATATTCCATAGCACTGTTAGTACCACCTATACTCTTCATACTATTTAATATTTAGAGGGATTTTCTCTAAATGCAATGCCGATTAAATAAGAAGAAAAATACTGGGGTGAAAAAAGAGGTGATATCAACAATACTATCAACAATACAACGGAATATTAATTAGCAGGGGTGTTTGCATTCCTGATTTTTTATTTTATTTCTCACCAGTAATTTTTCACTAGTGATATTATTAGTAGTTTTCTAGTAATATTTAGCAATTAAATATACCCAAAAACACAATTCGTAATTACTGGTGGGAAATAAAATAAAAAATCCGGAAAGCAAACACCCCTGAATTAGTATGTTGGCAAGTATGTGTCAATATGCGCAGTATGTTTGCTAGTTGCTTAGTTTGTAAATTTGTTATCCTGTTAATATTTCTTCAAGAATGAATGATCGTTAAGAAGTAGGACGAGTTTTAAGATATCACTTATGCCGTTGGTCAAACACTTTTGAGTTAGAACATTCTGTTTTGAAAACTTCGTAAGTTATACGAAATTTAAGATTTTCTTACGATTGCTGTTTCTTTTATGTTACTTATTTATTTATTTTCTGATTGCTTTGAGAATAGGTACAATGATAATGACTACTGTCTCGAATAATCCATCATTACGCAAATTCACAATTTTATCGCATAAATACGAGGAGTTGACAAACATTCCCGTATGAAAGCTCTCGTCTTTCAAGAAAATCATAGAAGAAGAAGATAAATAGGTACTGGCCATGTTTAGAGCAGATCAGGAAAATGGAAGGAGCAGAGGATTACTGTCTAAAATATCTTAGCACACATGAGATAAGTGTATAAACAAAACTCATATTGTCTAAGCATAATAAGGTCCTAAGCATAGCCTGACATGCATTGTCTAAAAATAATAAAAGAAAGAAAGAAAGAAACTCAAAAACTTTAAATAAAATAAAATAAAATAAAATAACTTTACACTCCAATTTTTCTAAAATGAATTCTCATGGTTGATGAATTCAGGGATGGAACACTGGCGCAGAACTCATACCACTCAATATAACAAAATTTTCTACTTTTTAAATCAACGATATTATAGGTAGAGAAATTTCTTAAAGAAATTCCGGTATGAGATCTGCGCCCGTGTTCCCTCCCTGTGAATTAATAAATAAAATTTCTAAATAAAAATTTCGTGGTCTATTGGAGTTGTGCCACGATTAATGTTCTCACCTGTTATATCTGCGTTTGCAGACACGGTGATTTTGCCAACGTATACTATGTGAGAAGTTCCGAGCTGGTTATCAGTCAGGGTGGCTCAGTGGTGGAGCACCCGTGTGTTAAGCGGAGGGTCCGAGTTCGATTCCTGGCTCTGGCATTTTTCACATAATTGGTATGAAAACTTTACGCTCAAAAAAAAAAAAAAAAAAAAAAAAAAAAACTTTCTTTAGGCTATTTAGACCATATTATTGTGAATGTCCTTTAGCTTAAAAATAATATAGCGAAAATTATTATTATTGTTTGTTAGTGATTTAGAAATTCAGCCATAATTCTCAAAAATTGATTTCTCAGTAAAAGACTAATGTGTTCACTATTTTATCTTATAACCTTCTTGTTATTCTATGCTCAAAATGTTGCATACTGATACTATATTTGAGATATGCACACTGAATTGAACTCACTATTTACTTTTACTGATTTCATTTATTTTACCAAAATAGTTGTATTTTAACAAATTACATCACTTCACGGATGAAATATCTATAAATATTTTTTTGGCTTAGTACACTCACCGACAGTTTCTACTTCTAAATGAAACTGTGAAATATAAGAATCATTTTTTATTGTATAACATTCAAAGGACTTAAATGATCCTCAATTCTTATGTATCATACAATATCACGAGGAAAATTTCTGGCATAATTTTAAAAAGTATTTAGAAAACGCTTTGTCAGAAATTAACATTTCAGGTAAAGACATACAAAAACATAATAATCATATACAATAAGATTGAGATTGAGTGAGTTTTACCTCACACTAGAGCTACGTCTACGTAATGGGCTATTGGCGACGGTTTGGGATTCGCCTATAGTCTAGGGTTGGTCTAGAGACATGCCATCGCAATCTTGATTCTCCGCGCATGGGATAGCTTCTTCACTTCGACATGATATATAAACTGAGAAATAATTGGTGTGGTCATTCAGCAAGTTTTGTAATTAAGATTAACGAGTTCAATAAGCATTGTTAATTTAGTTCGGGGAATCGTATAATAAGTAGGCTAATGATAAGAATGACATTTCATGTCCTTCTTAATATACGGTAAAAAGTTTTAATAAATAGATTTTGACAATTCTAATTGTAAAAAAATATGAAGTTCGTTGAGCAATGCAAACTTAGCAAATGATATTCATTTTGTTTGAAACAAAATTACTCTTTTGAAAGTTATGAATTACCCTTTTATTGTATAATTAAGATTATTTATAATTTACTTCAAAGGGAAAATATAAATACAGACTTGCCAACTTGCCGGATTTTTCAATACCAGAATTTTTTTTTATAGAAATATCTACTTTATATTTAAGCGGAAATTCTGTGATTAACGTATTAAACGCCCACTGAAAAGTTTAGGATTTCACTGTACATCTCTAATCATATGTAGTTTAAATAATTAAAAAAAAATTCTTGTTAGAAGATGTGATTCTAAAATGGGAGAGTTGCAGAGATGGAACACGGGCGCAGAACTCATACCACTATCAATGCATACCTGCCAACATTTTAATTTATTTAGGAGTATTTTTAGCCCCGCCTTTATTTCGTACCACTTATTTTTTAACACTTTCGCGACCGTTGACGTAGATTCACGTCATTTGAAAGTCTGCAACTCCACCAGTGGGCGTTTCTTTTGCAATTTGTATGTTATTTGTTTCTTAAAAATATACACAATATTCATACGTGTGCAATCAATATACTACGGATGCAAATACTTTTATTAGAGAGAGTATGATTATAATCATAGCCTCCTAAGCTAGATGCCTTCCGCGTGGCGCGGAAACTTGGCGGTGGACAGCGCCACCTGGTACAGATTGCACGACTTTTTTATTCAGCAGCCACCAAAAATTTTTAAAAGTGGGATTTGATATACATAAAAGGCGAATAGAATCAATTTTTTTTTTTGTTAAAAGTAATACATATTCAATCAGTAACAATATTAAAAAAAAAAAATTGATAACTTTGTTTTAAATTATCACAGATTTATAGTTCAACCATTCGTTTTAAAGATATTGACGAGATCTTTCGAAAGATACCATCTTCAAAATTTACCCCCCCGGGGGGTACTTCCCCTCCCTCCCAGGGGGAGAAGCGATGCCCCCACATGCACAGAAATTTTTTCCTAGTTAACTATTACTATTATCAATAATTCATATTAATTTTACAATCACAAGTTAAAAATAACTCTCATTATGTACATATATACGAAATTTTGTCCTATACTGCCATGTTAAAAATTTAGAAAACATGATATCGCAGCGCCACCTGTTGAGCGATTGATCTCCAAATGTAATCAGTACCAAATAATAACAGGAGACTTGGCGTTGGAATATTAAAACTCGAATAAACGACTACGTCAGAAACGCCAAAGAAAAATATTGGAAATGCATACAGCTGTTTCGGCAGCTTTATGCGTGCCGTCATCAGTGCAAAAAGGATCAACACGATCAAAGGATCATCAGTGCAAGGATTCCTTTTTGCACTGATGACGGCACGCATAAAGCTGCCGAAACAGCTGTATGCATTTCCAATATTTTTCTTTGGCGTTTCTGACGTAGTCGTTTATTCGAGTTTTAATAATCAGTACCAGTTTATGTCAGGGACCAACTTACCAAGTTCGGTTAAATTTCGTTAAAAAAAAAAATACGATTTTTTTCTAAGTTTTTTTTCGTTAAAAGTAAAAAAAACTAGTATGTTGTGGCCACCACAAGACTTTCTTCTATATTTACCTATACATATTCAATCAGTAACAATATTTAAAAAAAAAAAAAAAAAGTACGATTTTTTTTTCTTTTTTTTTTTTCTTTTTTTGTTAAAAGTAAAAAAAATCGATAACTTTGTTTTAAATTATCACAGATTTATAGTTCAACCATTCGTTTTAAAGGTATTGACGAGACCTTTCGAAAGATACCCATCTTGAAAATTTATCCCCCCCGGGGGGTACTTCCCCCCCAGGGGGGGAAGCGATGCCCCCCCATGCAGAAAATTTTTTTACTAGTTACATACTACTATTATCAATAATTCATATTAATTTTACAATCACAAGTTTAAAACAACTCTTATTATGCACATTTATACGAATTTTTGTACTATGCTGCCATGTTAAAAATTTAGATAAAATGCTATCACAGAGCCACCTGTTGAGCTATTGATCCCCAAACATAATCAGCACCATTTTATGTCGGGGACCAACTAAATACCAAGTTTGGTTAAATTTCGTTTAAAAAAAAAAAAAAAATGCGATTTTTTTCTAAGTTTTGTTTTGTTAAAAGTAAAAAAAATCGATAACTTTGGTTTAAATTATCACAGATTTATGGTTCAACCATTCGTTTTAAAGGTATTGACGAGACCTTTCGAAAGATACCCATCTTGAAAATTTATCCCCCCAGGGGGGGAAGCGATGCCCCCACATGCACAGAAATTTTTTCCTAGTTAACTATTACTATTATCAATAATTCATATTAATTTTACAATCACAAGTTAAAAATAACTCTCATTATGTACATTTATACGAAATTTTGTCCTATACTGCCATGTTAAAAATTTAGAAAACATGATATCACAGCGCCACCTGTTGAGCGATTGATCTCCAAATGTAATCAGCACCAGTTTATGTCAGGGACCAACTTACTAAGTTCGGTTAAATTTCGTTAAAAAAAAAAAATACGATTTTTTTCTAAGTTTTTTTTCGTTAAAAGTAAAAAAAACTAGTATGTTGTGGCCACCACAAGACTTTCTTCTATATTTACCTATACATATTCAACCAGTAACAATATTTAAAAAAAAAAAAAGTACGATTTTTTTTCTAAGTTTTTTTTTTTTTTTTTGTTAAAAGTAAAAAAAATCGATAACTTTGTTTTAAATTATCACAGATTTATAGTTCAACCATTCGTTTTAAAGGTATTGACGAGACCTTTCGAAAGATACCCATCTTGAAAATTTATCCCCCCCGGGGGGGTACTTCCCCCCTAGGGGGGGAAGCGATGCCCCCCCCATGCAGAAAATTTTTTTACTAGTTACATACTACTATTATCAATAATTCATATTAATTTTACAATCACAAGTTTAAAACAACTCTTATTATGCACATTTATACGAATTTTTGTCCTATGCTGCCATGTTAAAAATTTAGATAAAATGCTATCACAGCGCCACCTGTTGAGCTATTGATCCCCAAACATAATCAGCACCAGTTTATGTCGGGGACCAACTAAATACCAAGTTTGGTTAAATTTCGTTAAAAAAAAAAAAAAAAAAAAAATTGCGATTTTTTTCCCAAGTTTTGTTTTGTTAAAAGTAAAAAAAATCGATAACTTTGGTTTAAATTATCACACATTTATGGTTCAACCATTCGTTTTAAAGGTATTGACGAGACCTTTCGAAAGATACCCATCTTGAAACTTTGCCCCCCCCCCCGGGTGGGTACTTCCCCCCCGGTGGGGGAGGGGAACCGATGCCCCCACATGCACAAAAAATTTTTCCCAGTTAACTATTACTATTATCAACGAGACCTTTCGAAAGATACCCATCTTGAAAATTTACTTCCCCGGGGGGGTACTTCCCTCCAAGGGGGGGGAACCGATGCCCCCACATGCACAAATTTTTTTTCCTAGCTAACTACTACTATTATCAATAATTCATATTAATTTTACAATCACAAGTGTAAAATAACTCTCTTTATGCCCATTTATACGGAATTTTGTCCTATGCTGCCATGTTAAAAATTTGCATAAAATGCGATCACAACGCCACCTATTGAGCGATTGATCCCAAAATCTAATCAGCACCAGTTTATGTCAGGGTGCAACTAAATACCAAGTTTGGTTAAATTTCATTCATTGGTTCGTGAGATACAGCGTCCACAAAAAAATGATACAGACAGACAGACAGACAGACAGACATTTTCTAAAAACTATTAATTCGTGTTCTCCACATCCCAAAACACAGGGCCTGATTAAGGGGGAAGCTCGCTCATACCGGAATATTTTTACAAGTATTTTTTACTTCATCTCATAGAAATTCCACGCTTTGACGAGGAAATATTTTTTATAAAAAATGAACGGTGTAAAACAATCCAATTTACTCACCGGTATTAGACACCAGAATTCTTTTAAAATAATTTTTAATGAAAATTTTCTGTTTATTATAGCAGGAAAGTATTTGTTAAAAAATAACGGTGTAAGTATAAATAATGTGTGAAGAGCGAGCTTCCCCCTTAATCAGGCCCTGCCAAAACATGTAAATCCATCAAAAAGTGGACTTCGAAAATTTTCGCGAATCCAATACTTTCTCTATATTACATATAGAAGAAATTAAAAATCGATAACTTTGTTTTAAATTATCACAGATTTATAGTTCAACCATTCGTTTTAAAGGTATTGACGAGACCTTTCGAAAGATACCCATCTCGAAACTTTACAACCCAGGGGGGGGACCGATGCCCCCACATGCACATTTTTTTTCCTACTAGTTAACTACTACTATTATCAACGAGATCTTTCGAAAGATACCCATTGTGAAAATTTGCTCCCCCGGGGGGGGGAACCGATGCCCCCACATCCACAAAATTTTTTTCCTAGTTAACTACTACTATTATCAATAATTCATATTAATTTTACAATCACAAGTTTAAAATAACTCTCATTATGCACATTTATACGAAATTTTGTCTTATACTGCCATGTTAAAAGTTTGCATAAAATGCGATCACAGCGCCACCTGTTGAGCAATTGATCCCCAAATCTAATCAGCACCAGTTTATGTCAGGGTGCAACTAAATACCAAGTTTGGTTAAATTTCATTCATTGGTTCGTGAGATACAGCATCCACAAAAAAGTGATACAGACAGACATTTTCTAAAAACTATTAATTCGTGTTCTGGACATCCCAAAACGTGTAAATCCATCAAAAAACGGAGGTCGAAAATTTTCACGGATCCAATACTTTCTCTATATTACATATAGAAGAAAGTAAAAATATACTTACTTTAATTATGTGTAGAGAAAAAAAATTCTTAATCAAGTGTTTCCGCAGCGGGAGCTTTCGTGCCTAATGGGTAAAAGCCGCAGAAAAGTTTAAGAGTATAGTGGTATGAGTTAATCCGGAGGGTTTGCAGCTCCGTAATAAATGTTTAGATGAAACTGTAGGCAAAAATAGAAAAGAAAATAATCAATATTAAAATTCTCTTTCTGATTTTTTTTTTTTTTTTTTTAATTACACAGAATCAAACTTTTTACCTTGAAACTTGTTTCTTAATCTTAAATGAATAACCACATAAAATAATATATGTTTCAGAGTAAGATCTTGTTTTCTGATGATTATTTAAATTAGTAACATTTTGAATAAAATATTTATTTGTAGCTATATATATTGAAATCAAGTGGCATATTCTACGTAACGCATAGCTTCCAACCTATCAGAATTTTAGATATAGCCTTTTTTTTTTTTTTTTTTTTTTTTAGAAAATTTGTATAAGCTTTTGTAGCAGCTTCCTGTTATTAAATAAAGTGAAAATTTCTGTATAAAATAAAATATCAGTATCCTAAAATAAGGACAGTTGGCAATTATGGTATCGAAGTCACTTCAGAACTATATTTATCTCAGGGTAGTATATAACAGCTACCTTTGTTGGTAGCTGTTATATACATAGTTTTAGAAATATGCTATTCACTCAGGTCTCGCAGTGTTTCAAAAATTTTACTCGAATTTTATTATATTGTCACCTCTATCTTCAATACAAAATTTTGCTTAAATATTTTTTTATGTTTTGTTGTCAAATTATTTTATAAAAATTTATAATTTTTAAAGAATGGTGACAATATAATTAAATGAGTGTAATTTTTTAGGATCGCTGCGAGGCCTGTTTACTTTTATATCATCCATACTGTAATTCTACAGTGAAATGAAAAACGATTTCTTAAACATAAATTCATAGTGTTTCTGAATTATTTTATTATAAAAGAAATAATCTGAGAACAGTAAATCAATTTTTATCAGTTTTAAGTGAAAATTTCTTTTTTAAATAGGTTGTATAAATTGTTGTAAATAATTGGGTGGTACTACAAGTAATAGATTACCATTTTAGAAATATTTTTAAATAGAATATGTATGAAAATCACATTTAATCTTTTCTAAAATATCATTTTATATGTTATTAAAAAAGGGGGTTATAGGTGGGTATTAATAAATGTTCGTTTACACTAAAATTTTGTAAAACATAGGTATATATATATATCATACTTGCCAACTATCTCATTAAATAACAGAAGATTTATAGTGCCCGCCCTTTTTTTAGAGCGATTTTATACTTATTTGATCCCAATTACGCGTACATTTGGAGATACAGTAAAGTCTCGTACAACGCGGTGACAGAGATGACAATTAAATAAAATAGCTTTACTGTTTTACACCACATTTTTAGGGTACCAAACGATTGGTTCCTCCGCTCGATTTAGTTTTTGTATAAAGCTGTTGCTTTGATATAAAATTAGTGGTGTCAAAAAATAAAATTGTAATATTCTTGAATCAAACTTGCACCTGCGTTGTACGAGACTTTACAGTAATTACTTTAAATATAAAGTGGTATAAAAAAGGGGCGTGTGCTAAAAATCTTCCGGTTCATGATTAGAATGTTGGCAAGTATGGAAATTACATATTGTAGAAAATTACTGTACAAAGAAAATAGTTAAAAAAAAAAAAAAGGCTGATACTAACAATTCTACGGAATAAATTAAAAAGCTGCAACTCTTTCATTAAATTATACCTGCCAGCATTCTAATTAATATTCCATAATATTATTAATACCTGCTTTTCTCCCCCTTTTTTTTTTTTAAGTATTTTTTTTTTCTTATTTAATCGTTATTTCATTTAGGGAAAATTTCTCCATAAAAAAAGTGATATCAGGGATGGAACACAGGCGCAGAATTCATACCGGTATCAATGTAAGAAAATTTTCTACTCCTTAAATCAACGATATTATAGTTAGAGAAATTTCTTAAACAGATTCCGGTATGAATTCTGCGCCCGTGTTCCATCCCTGTGATATAGAAAAATAGGGAGTACTAAAAATGCTACGTAATATTAATTAAAATTTTGGCAGGTATAATAAATAATTGGTAGTTCTGCTAAGGTTTGGTTTAAGTTACAACTTAATAATTTGAATAATGAAAAATATTAAATAGTTTAAAAATTTATATATATGTTTTTTATGTATATTAATGTACGTACAATAATTTGTAAAAACGATTTTATAAATATGAAGTAACTTATTTAATTAACTTAGGAATTAAAAATATTGACACCAAATAATAAGTTTAGATTTTTTTTTTTTTTTTTTAAAGATAAGAAAATATTAGTTGAAGAAAACACTTCTTAACACCAAATAAAAAATGTACTGTTTCATCATTCCAGAATTTACGATTAAATTTCAGCAAAACTTTTTAACAACGAAACAGTTTCAATCAAAATATATCAAATATGGTATACAGAGGGAAGGAGAATATATATACATATATATATATATTACAAATTTTAAGGTTTATAATCTTTATACTTTGATATTATTTGATGTTTCAATCAGTAACCAGTTATACTTTATATAACATTGACAGTATATAATATGTATCAATTGTAGGATAACTTTTGTGAATCATTATTTATAAACCAAAATATATGGCATTTTAAGTACTATATTGATTAATAATTTTAATTTTTAACTGTATACCGGGTGTCCCAAAAATACAGCGACAAACTTTAAGAGAAGATATAGGGCACATCATAAGAATAGGGCACATCATTCAGAATTGTATAGAAACCCATGTCCGCAACTGTCATCTTAAACCTTTAACATCCTAATTATGAACAAGAAGATTTTTAGCACACGCCCCTTTTTCCATACCACTTTTTTTTTAAAGTAATTATCTCCAAATGTAGTTAGGATTAAATAAGTATAAAATCGCTCAAAAAAAAAAATACTGATGTGTAAAAAAAGGGCGGGTACTAAAATTTTTCTGTTTATTAATAACATACTTGCCAACCATCTCATTAATAACCGTATAATTGACCTGAAAAAACGCCCCTTTTCTCACACGACTATATTTTTAGAGTTATTCTCTCCAAATGTTGTTACGATTAAATAAGACTAAAATTACTCTAAAAAATTAAAGGTGGGAAAAAAAAAGTCAGGTACTAAAAATTGTACGGTTCATAATGAGATGGATGGCAAGTATGGAATAAGATACTTGGCAAGTATGCTTTTAAGAACCAAGTGTTTTGTGGTGTTTTTTAACAGATGTGCGCGTGGCTTTTAAATTTTGAATTTTTAGAAAACACTTTTTTCGAATTATTACATAAAAAGATATATATATATATAGTAATAATGATGTTTCTAATCCATGTATTAAAAACACTGATATTATTAATACGAATATTGGTTATGATTTTATGAAATGATGGATCGTATAAATTTTTCATTTTTCAAAGTAGGCGGAGTTAATACTAGCACATGGCGGTGAGTGTTAAAAAACACCAGAATGCATCCGCTCCTTAAAGGATTAATGTGATGTTTTCTGTCATGGGTTGCTATGTATTCCTCATTCTTTCAATTATTATCTACATCCACTCAACGTTTGTACCACCCACATATGTTAAAAAATACCCGAAAACGCCCAGTTCTTAAATGGGTAAGATGACACTTGCGGACGGGGGTTCCTATGCAATTCTGAATAGTTATGATGTCCCCTATCTCCTCTTAAAGTTTGTAATTTTGGAACACCCTGTATATCGGATATAAAAAGTTGCAACAAATGATTAACCCTTTACCGGTCCAATTTAATTTCACTCCTCTGGTCAGTGTTGCCAAATATAGTGCTCTTTTATTCAATATCCACCACTAAAGTTTATCTGTAACGGCTGTTCAATCACTTCAAAGGATATCCGTCCATTTGTATATCAAATATCACTTTTCAAAATTATAGATGGTCGTTGAATAAGAAAGGTTCTAAATTTGGCGCTACTGTTTAGAGCATTTGGGCCGACAGAGGGTTAAATAGACTATTTAAATAATCGAAGAATGCGAATTGTATAAAGCAGGAGTGGAAAACGTACAGAATTCATACCACAATAAATGAAACAAAATTTTTTTATTAAACCAACAAATTTCTAGATAGAGACGTGTTTTAGATGACTACTGGTAGGAGTTCTTACTGTATGCCAATGAATACGAAAGACAAACGACAAGTTGAAAAATATATACGAAAAAAAAAAAAAAACTAATTCTGTTCCAGTTTTCTTTTTTTTTCCCTCATAAATAAAAATAGAAATTTCGATTTCGCAAATTTATTTTCAAATATATTAATTTATTTCAACAAATGTGCAATCTAAGAAGAATTTTTAAAGCCCTTTTGAATTTTGAATACACGAATATTATTCGAGAAAAAAAAAATGTAATTTTTTTTTTTTTTTTTTTTTTTTTTTTTTCGTGACTAACAAATAGAAATTCAGATTTCGCAAATTACTTTTCAAATATATTTATTTCAACAAATGAGTAAATTAGGAAGAATTTTGAAAGCCTTTATGAGCCTTTTTAACGTAAGTTTAGGGCCTAATTAATTTTTGAAAAGATTTCCAAAGATTTTTCTCTCGATTATTTTCTTTTGTCATCACAGCTACCCATTATTTAAATCGTTTTCCGACATGTTTTATTTTATTTTATTAATTTTTTTTATAATAAAATCTTTATATAACATCGTAAGGGCGGCGCTTAATCTTCCATATTACTAAATTTATATGATAATTTTTATAATAAGGAAACTCTATAAATTTAAGAAAAATTTTCTTGTTAATAAAAAGTAGTTGAAATATCTTTACAAAAAAAAGTGGTCCGTAAGTACTATATATAATAGCTATAATAAATATTATAATATGAATGGCATATGACAATGCATAAGTTTGATTTATGTTTATTTAGCAATAGTATTTACTATATTAAGAATGTAACTAATATTGCTAGTGCAAGTTTAAAATAAGCTTAAATAAACAAACGCTTCTATACTTTGTAGTAAAAATTGAACATAGATTCAAGCAAAATCTGTAGAAAACTTTCAAACCACAATAATACTCAGTCACACTTAGTCACAATTGACTCTTTGAAAGAGGCGTTATCATAATTAAATTTTCCACATTAAACTATTTAAGTGGACTATTAAATACATAAAACTCTTGAATTTATTATACGCGATAATAAACAGAAATATGACACAGTAGCACTTAAAAAAAATTATTTAAATGGTGTTCTTTTTCCGTTACAAAGATGGGCAGTCATCCCATAGAATCTGTTACAATGGATATTCTCATGAGTCGCGAGGCAGGAAATCATCAGTAACGTCCTCTGTCATTAAATGTCCATAATGGAACTGAATATCCGCTCACATTCGTTTGAAACTAACAGAGACTGCAAGAATAATGAGATATTATGATAATCATAATTTATTATATAAATTGTAATTTTGAAATAATTTTGTAAATTAATGATCCTGCAAAACGCGCGCTGATAGGGCAAGAAAGTGGACCTATTGTATTATAAATTTTTCTTATTAGCGCATTTTAAGTTACCCTTTATTTTTTGCGTATTCAGTGGCGAAGAGTACAAAAAAATGCAAGGGGAAAATACGTGCATAACTGAAACAATAAGTATTAGCTTAATTTAAGTGAAGGAAAGTTATAAATAAAAGATGTAAAATCAAATTAAACAATTTATAACTTTTTCTATAAAGTAAATAGTATTGTACATTATTTAAAACTTTCAACACAATTTTTATTATTAGCAGGGGTGAAAGTGGTTTTAATCATCGGCACCACTATTTTTATTTAGAAAAATTAAGTGTATTTTGAAACTAATATACTCCGATTAAATAGGATTGCGATTATTGCTAAAAAAATTCCGGTGGAAGATTTCCGTCAAAAGACGGAAAACTTTCACCCTTGTAAGTTAGTATTTAATTTCCGGGTTTGGAAGATTTTGAACACTTTGGTAAAAGTCACGGTACAAACCATGGTTTTCACCATACTATCCAAAATCTTCTTGTTATAAACCTTTCTAAATTGTTTAAAACTATAGTTTTCGGTAAAAGTAATTTTATTAAAATGATACAAATATTCGAAAAAATTAAAAAGTAATTATTATAACTATGCATGTGTAAATAGTTTCTATCCACATAAGTGTAATTATTATAAATTTTGTAAATTTTCAAGTATTTATCATTGTTCTAATAATATATACAATGAGAAATATATAACCGTCATAATGCGCGCGCACAATATATATATTGAAGCTTAAGGTAAGATGTGGAAAATTGTGTTTTATACATTGATATTTGTAATTTTTACAAGTAAAAAACGATATGAATAACTATTATGATTGCTCTAAAATAGAAATAACTTTAATAACCATACTTTCTTCTAACATATACCTTTAAAATTTTGAAAAATCTTGTTTTCTTAAAAATTAGGGAATATAACGGCAACGATACATAAATTTTAAATATTTATTTTTAAGTGCATTTTTTATCGATGTTTTGTGTAGATATTTGCAATTTGTCAAGTGAATCACTAAAAAAATGACAAAGCTTTCAATTGTATAGTATTATAATTAAAATTATTATAACACTACGTTTTATTTAGTTATTTTTCTTATATTTTTTATCTATAATTCAAGAAAGAATTTTTAATAAAATAATTTTTGCACAGAATTTCTTTAAAATAATGCTAAATCATTGACAAAATATAAATAAAGTTATAAATATTAACATTTTTATTTTGTACTGCAAAGTCATCGTTGCAATAAGCTGTATTTTTTCCCTGACTCTTCCACCAGAATTTTTAAGTAATCTTCAGTAGTATATTTCCACAATCAATTAAGGTATAAGTTACTGTATGAATATTCTGGTGGAAGAATCAAGGGGGAATAAAGACGGGCGCGGTAGAAACCTTGTATATAATGGTGTTCTTTATTTTCTATGAATTGTCTGAAATTATTAGCTTTTCATAATATTATTATGCATTTTATTTTAAGCAATATTTTAAAGGTATTAAAATTTTCATCTTATACAGCTATTGTAATTTTCTTTTCACATAATAATAATAATAATAATAATAACTAGCTAAGTTTTCAAGGTAAAGTACTTTTTGTCGCTAATTGTAATTGCTACTAAAATTTAGGGGTTTCTAAAATGCAATGTCTCATAATTTTAGGCTGTAGGTTGTTTGGGGCACTTTTGGACGGTATAAACCACCTGTCATGTCCAAAACTAATTTCTTATGATTTAAACCCCAACCCTGTTAACATTTTTAAACATATCCCAGTATTGTACAATAATATCGCTCTATAACTCTATGCAATAAACTTTCAGCTAAAACAGTCTTTTTTCAGGACCTATTAAAATTTTATATAATAAAGTTTCTATTATTCATTCCTGTTAATAAAGCAAAAATAACGGGGTTATTCCATAGAAGAAGGTAACATCAGTCACAGAAAAGGATAATATTATAATATTTCCTCTTTTTTTTTTTTTTTTTTTTTTTTTTGCCACCAGTATTACTATACAGATATTTTATTGGCATATTTACTGTAACATTTACGATTGAATAGGGCAGTGATTATTGAAAAGAAATACTGGTGGAAGCAGAATTAGCTGTATGTGTGACTGACGTTGTATTTTTCACGGAATTACCCAAGATAGAGTTGCTAACGTTTTAATTTATTCCGAAGTATTTTTAGTCCCGCTTTTATTTCATACCACTGTTTGCAAAGGTCCCAACATTTTAATTTATCCTGGAGCATTTTTATCTCCGCTTTTATTTAATACCACTTTTATTTTAAAAGTTTTTTTTTTTCTTATTTTATCATTGCTATATACTGAGGAAATTTATTCTATAAACAAAGTGATGTTGGATAAAGGCGGTGTTAAAAATGCTCCGGAATAAATTAAAACATTGGCAGCTATGCTTTTTGTATAAGTAGTTAACACTTTTTTTTTTTTTTTTTTGGTCTTATTTTATCATAGTTATATATTGAAGAAAATCATTCCATAAATAAAGTGGTGTGAAATAAAGTCGAGGGTAAAAATGTTCCGGAATAAATTAAATTGTTGGCAACTATAATAATGTAACAGAAAAAAAATTAACTTTTTCAATGTTTTCCTGAAATTGTCCCGAGAAAATATTATTATCATAAAAACTTAATAAAGTTTATGGCTACATTTCCTATTGTTGTTTCAACCGCTGCAGTATTGTGCATTGCATGAAATAAAACATTTTATATAGCTATTTATTTGGGCTCTATTTTTGTGAATGGCAATAATTAGTGAAATAATATTTCAGTAACTGAAAGCAAAAAGTATTTTTGCAAAGCACAATATTTGATTATATTATAAGGTTCAAGTTTGAGAAGCTTATGAAAACCTCAAAAAATTCTTCCTCAGATTTCAGTAATATTACATCGATTTGTCATTCTATAAATTCTATAAAGAAGCTAGTTTTAATTAAGACAAAAAAAATTATGGAGTTTTAATTTATTTAGAAGTTGAATAAAAGAAAGTTCTGACATTCGCTACTTATTTAAAATCAACAGTCATAAAAGTATTTTATTAAATTCAGAGTAAAATTTAATTGTGGGTTGGTATTAAATTCCAGATTATATCCAAAATTCATTATATTAGTTTAGGGGAACTTCAGTCTTTAGCTTAGGGAAACAAAAATTTAAATTAAAAATATTCTTTTAAAAATTAATCGAAGCCTTCACATCTTTTTACACTTAAAAAAAAAAAAAAAAAATAGGGGATTTTTCTTAATAAATTAAATCAAATCTCAGGGCTCGCACGGCCACGCCTTTTTGTAGGAGTCCTCCACCAGTATTTTTGAATGAAAAATTTCTTTTTAAATTTATAGGATTCTAGTATTACAAAATTTACAATATAAAATTAGTGGTTGAAATGATCAAGTAAATTGTAAGAGCATAAGAACTCTGAATCTCTATCTGTAATTAATATTACTATATGTTTGTTCATGCCGTCTTTGGGCGTGTTTATTTGTAAACAACCACAGGATTCCCACGGCCCCGTCTTTTTTCAAGGTCTCTTCCACTATTATCTTAAAATAAATTTCTTCTTAGCTGGACAATGTATAATTAAGAAGAAATATTTTTTTAGATAATACTGGTAGGAGAGTCCTTGAAAAAATTCGGACCGCGGGAACCCTGAAACAGTTGAAATCAAAACTATCATTATTTTAACAATGTGTAATATGAACATGATCGCAAAATCAGAGCTACCAACCTAATCCAGCAAATTGTTAGTACCGCCCCTTTTTCTACACCAGTCATTTCTTAGAGTTTTTTTCTTCTTAATTCATTGCAAATATATTTGAAGAAAATTACTTTAAAAATTAAGTGGTGTAGAAAAAGGAGCGGTACTAACAATTTGCCGGATTAGGTTTGATGCTCTGCAAACTGAGCTTTAAGAAAGTAGTAAAATATTGTAAAATTACTAATCATTTTTTTTTTTTTTTTTTTTTTTTTTTCCATAACTTTTATTTGGATTATATATATATATACATATAAATCTGTTAATTAAGTATTTCAACTTGGTTAGACAAGTTTGTAATTCTTCTAGTTTTTAAATAATCCTTAATGAAAACGAAAAAAAAAAAAAACTAACATATTTTCGTTCTAAGAAAATTTTTACGTAAAATTCTTAAAATATACCTGTTTTGTAGATTTTAGGAATTTATTATAATTTTTATTTTATGCTCATTATGAGATAGCGAAAGTTATAAATTACTTCCTGTATGAAATCAATTTTTTGTTAAATCTCTATCAGGACTCGCAGAATTCCTAAAATTTAACGCTCGTTTTATTAAATTGTCACCAGTATGTTATAACAATACATTCTCACATACAATTTGACATTATTTTGGCATCAAAATGTTCAACAAAAATTTCTTTTTTACCATAGTGGTGAAAATATAATAAAATGTGAGTAAAAATTTAGGAACGCTGCGAAGCCTGTTTTTATTGGTTACTGAAGTATGTGGAAAAGATAAGCTTCATGCTTTTTTCAGGGCAAGAATACCAGATGGGCAGAAAACGTGTCATCCGATTGTAGATATACAGCATAAACGCTACAAAAACCTTTACCTGATATTGCAAGTTTTTTAAAATGATATTATCACGTAATCATTATGTATTTTAAAAGAGATAGTATAAGAAAAGGGATAAAATAGTTAAATCTTTTAACTTTTAAACGTCGCTTGATGTAACTTTTAATTATAATATTAAAAATCTCGAGTTAGTACTAAAAAATGAAATTTATCCTTCATCTTACTCAACAATAAGATAAAAACAACAAAATCATTATTCTGTATCAATAATTATTTTGAGGATTATATCTGAATGAATTTTGTCAGAAGTTTACAGAATTATTAATTCAAAATATAAAAGGACTAAGAAGAAATCATTTGTTACAGAAGTCACAAAAGTATAACAATGTAGACCTGCTAACTATGCTAGTTTATCTGTAATGGTATTAGGCCCCGCATTTTTTTCACACCAGAATAGTTGTAGAGTAATATTCAGCAATATTTTTCTCATGATTAAACAAGGAGACTATTGCTCTACAAATATTCTCGTGTGAAAAAAAGGTGGGGCTTAATGCAATTATGGATTAACTAGCATAGTTAGCAGATCTAACAATGTATAATTTTAATAAATTGATATGGTGGTTTAAGCCATTGAGGGGCAAGCAAATTTTCTCATTTAAAATAAAAAGACACCAGAAACCACCACCAATATTAGTAGAGAAGACCAGAGCCTGATTATGGGGGAAGCACACATTATCTCCGCTCTCACCGGAATATTTTTACAATTATTTTTTACTTCATGTCATAGAAATTCCACGCTTTGACGAGGAAATATTTTTTATAAAAAATGAACGGTGTAAAACAATCCAATTTACTCACCGTTATTAGACACCAGAATTTTTTTAAAATAATTTTTAATGAGAATTTTCTGTTTATTATAGGAGGAAAGTATTTGTTAAAAAATAACGGTGTAAGTATAAATAATGTGTGCTTCCCCCTTAATCAGGCTCTGGAGAAGACATAAATTAGGTTTATCCTCTAACAGGGATGGAACACGGGCGCGGAATTCATACCGTATTCTGTTTAAGAAATTTCTCTACCTATAATATCGTTGATTTAAGAAGTTGAAAATTTTTGTTACATTAATAGTGGTAAGAGTTCTGCGTCCGTGTTCCAACCCTGCTCTAAGTTATAAAAGAAAAATTTTATTAAAAAAAAATTCACTAGGCAGTTTTTACAATTGGGAATTAACCGTTTGCTCTCGAGCGTCACCTCTCAGGTGACATTCTATTCATTACTTCAACTCGAACGTCGCTCGAGAGGCGCCATGGCCAATTATTTTAATATATATCTTATAACCACCAATAATGTTCTACAGCTAAAAGTGCTATAACAGGTGTAATACTTCGTTAAAAAAGAGACTCCACCTACATTTTTTATTAAGTGTCTTTGGGCGTTGTTTGCCTTGGCCATTGGTAAATGGCCAAGAATGCTTTGCAAAATATCACACAATGGAAAACTATAAATCATAATATTCATATACAATGTTTGTAATATGTAAATATACATCAAATATAGAAATAAAATGTTTATATTTAACATTCTTATGTTTTATATTTTGCAATTTTTTATTAAAACTATTGCCGGGTAGCTCATTACGCTTACTAAAAGAAGGTTCGAATGCAAAAGGTTAATTTTTCATCACACTTCAGGCCCGCACATTTGGAAAATACAAAGTGGTCGACATAAAAGAGGCCACTGACGAAAAAGAAGGAGCCGCCTTCGTAAAAGGGGTATAAACTTGCATAATGCTAATCTTTTATAACGCGGCCAGCGTAAAATAAGGACAGCCAGATTTTATATTAAGCTACATTAGCTAGATTAGATTTAGCTAGACTAACTAAAAGGCGGAAATTATGACCCCTGCTGTACTTCTATAAATTTGAATAGATCTCTTACACAATTCTAATTCTGTTCTCAAGCCACGCCCATTTAAGAAGCATTTTCTAGTACGAAAAATTATTCCATCAGTACCGGAAAAATTAGGAAGTTTTATATGCAGATGACAAAATATCAGCGTTGCCAGATTTGGTGACTTTTTTTATTCAACAATCACCACTAAATTTTTATTGTAACGATTGCTTAAACACTTCGAAGAATAGTGGACTATTATGCATGTCAATTTCCACTTCTCAAAATTATTGGTGATAGTTGAATAAAAAAAGTCCTCAAGTCTGGCAACACTGCCAAATATCTGGAAAATAGGTTCGAGTTAGTTTACCCGTGCGAGAATGGCTTCGAGAGCAAACGGTCAAAACTGGCGTTTGCCCTGTGCAAACGGCGCACCTGAAAGGCTTTGTGTAAGAAAATGTTAGAGATGGGAAAATTTGAGCTTTAATAGTTTGTAACAGTTACAATGAATTTTTATAATAAATGTAAAATACATTTCATGGTCTATTGATGCTAAATTTAAACTCAAACTGTTCAAAAATTATTATTAATCATTTGGTATATATGATCGCAAATCTTTCGTATGTGCTCCATCAACATCCAGTCGTTGTGCTTCTTCTAAAGAATGGACGGATCATGCCATCTGAAAAAATAAAATGAAATAATGTTCTTTTCTTCAAAAAACTGTCATATTATATGCAATCCTAATAATAATCGGAATTTCATTTTGGGAAATTAATCCTGCAACCATGCAAGAAATTGTCTGATATAAAAGTGACTTAATGATTACAGAGTTGCCAACATTTTAATTTATTCAGGAGCATTTTTAGCCCCGCCGTCATTACATACTACTTTTATTTAAAGAGTAAATTTTTCTTATTTTATCGTCGTTATATATTGGAGCAAATTATTCTATAAATTTAGTGGTGCAAAATAAAGGCAGGGCTAAAAATGCTCCGGAATAAATTAAATTTGTTGGCAACTATGTGATTACTTGGAACAATCTCTCTATTAATAGCGAAACTGGCGTGAAATTTATAAGAAAAGGATTGGTGTTGACCTAAAGATATCATTATCAAATTCCTACCCATTTCAATGCACTACGACATTTGCAAATAAATTTACTTTAACTATATTATTTTCAAGCCGTATCTTGTTCAGCTGAAAACTTTCTTCATGCCAAGTATTTTTGCCAACATCCTCTACGAATACTAACCCTTTAGAATGGGTTTCAGGCATTCTAGGAACTGTTTTTGGCTGCCTATAAAAAGGTTTTCATGAGGAGTAGGGTAGATTACCTTAGTTCATGATTCATAGGTTGGTTCCATACCTTACAGATATACAACGTTATTGCTCAATATAAGAATTATATCCCGTATATATATATATATATATATATATATATATATATATATATATATATATATATATATACATATATAAATAAATAAATAAATAAACATAAATAACACATTTTTATCTGATTTTCCGAAAATTGCAGATTGTACAATTTTTTTCAATAAACATTTTGTTTCATTCATATATTACTTTCTTATATATAATTTCACTTCTATGAGTAATGTATTAGCCATCAAAAAACTTCCTGATCCATAAAATTCGGGAACATCAAATGTCTGCAATTATTTCGAACACTTCCTGATTTATACTGAATTTATATGGTTAAAAGAGCTCGTAAATTAATCCCAAAAATTCTTGCATTGCTTCAATAGTTTTATATTATACTGTAGTGTCCTTCTTCACACCCATATAAAAATGACTAATATGCTTCTTTTTTTTATAAATGCATCCATGAACATAATACAATGATATCCTTACGAAAGTCATAGTTAACTTTAAGTTAGTGAGGAAATCTGCAGTGTATTGAATGTCTAGCATAAGAAAAAAGAATATCAAATAAAAAATACTCTACGTTCCCATAAATGGCCGGACACTTTCGATTTCAGACGTTCTGTCAAATATCTCAAAAAGTACCGTAATTTTCTGTGCATAATCCGCAGGTTAGGTAAGTCAGTTCTGCACCAGAAATTTTAATTAGCAAACAAGGTTCTATTTGTACGAGCTGTTTCTTCGAAATGATACAGATTTTTGTGTCAAACAGAATTTCTGGTGGAGAAATGATACATTTTATCTGCGGATTATACGCTGAAAATTACGGTACCATGCAAATGATCTTAAAGCTTCAGGAGTGTAAAGAACATAATTCTCGTCTTATATTTCAGCGAAAGTTTTGCCTCGAAAGCAAAAAAGAGACCAGTAAAATATTAAACGAAAATCAAAATGTTTGGAGTCACTCTGTAAAAAGTAATGCTTACAATGCTTTGCAGCTGTAGCATGTGATTATGAAGATTATTCTAACTGTATAATTTTTTATGAAGCTACTCCATATATTCAGAGAAATATAAAAGTTTTTTTTTTTTTTTTTTTTGTAAAGAAAATTAACCTTTTTTTTTTAATTATGACATGCAAAAGCCCAATGCAAAGGAAACTTGACGTACTGCATTAGACACAGTATGTTGCAATCAGGATACAAAACTATTACACTACCTTTCCATAAATGACTGGACACTTTTGATTTCAGATGTTTTTTCAAATATCTCAAAAAGTACTTGACGAAACATCTTGAAACTTCAGGAATGTGAATAGCATGTTGCACCTCATTATACTTTCCAACATACTAATTAATATTCCGTAGTCTTGTTAGCTCAGCCTTCTTTTTCACACCAGTATCTTTTTACAGTATTTTTCTTCTAATTTAATCGTAATTGCATTTAGAGATTACTGGAAACCTTCACTGATGTGAAAAAAAGGGGCGAGACTAGCAGCACTACGAAATATTAATTAGGATGTTGGCAAGTATACCTCATATACTTCGGTGAAAACTTTTCCCCGGAAAAAAATGGATACCAGTAAAAAATTAAATAGAAATGAAATTCTTTGGAATCACCTTGTAAAAAGTAACGTTTGAAATACAACCTGACTGTAGTATGTGATCATGAGGCTCATCTTCATTTTCTGTATAAATTTGTATGAGGCTACTACATCATACCCACCAACCAACTCATTATGAATCGTAGCATTTTTAGTACCCGTATTTTAAGAACTGAAATTCAGTTCATTCTATCTCATACAACTTTTTGAATTTACATGATGTTTGTTTGGAGTTTTCATATAAGTAGTTCAGTACTATCAGCTATTATATTATGCAAATGAAATTTTGCTAAAGCTTGCGCATGCTCATATTTAATTAGCTATTTAATATTTTTGCACTCTGATTGCAGTATGTTGTGTCTAGTGTTGTATGTCAAGTTTCCTGAAAATGGCTTTGCACTGGATTTAATACCTTGCGTATTATAATTTAAAAAGAGACTTTTTTTTTTTTTTGCAACTTTTCAAAGAAACCGTTAAATCTCCATGAATATTTGTGGTAGCTTCATAAAAATTTATACGGAGAATACGAAGGAATCTCAAAATCACATACTACATACAGATTGCATTTTACAGATTGCTTTTAACAGAGTGATCCCAAACATTTTCATTATTTAATTTTTCATTGGTCCCTCTTTTATTTTCAGGGCAAAATTTTCGTTGAAATATATGAGGTGTAACATGTTATTCACACTCCTGAAGTTTCAAGATGATTCGTCAAGTACTTTTTGAGATATTTGAAAAAACGTCTGAAGTCAGAAGAGCCCAGTCATTTATGGAAAGGTAGTGTATTTAATGAAATATGTGACATTTTTACTAAATTACTTTTAAGTACGCATGCAAATACGTTAAAAATTTCCTTTACATAATTTATAAGACAAAGTATTTATCTACTTCTATGAAAACCCCAAACAAATATCGTGTAAAGTTAGAGGGTTGTACGTGATAAAATGAGCTGAATTTCAGTTTCTCTCAAAAATAGAAAAATGATAAGAGGATTTTATCAAAATTTATTTATAATTAATGAACATTATATTACCATAGATTTAATTGAAAATAAAATGTGAGTAAAACTCATTATAATTTTAATCACCATTCCTTTATTTTATAAAAATGCTCAAACTTCATTAGAAGTTAAATATTTTGTATTCTGATTGCAGTATGCAGTATTTTATGTATAGCTGCCAATATTTTAATTCATTCCGGAGTACTTTTAGCCCCGCCTTTATTTCGCACCACTTTATTCATAGAAAAAAATTTTTGAATATAAAACTTCGATAAAATAAAGAAAAATTACTTTTTAAAAGTAAGTGATACGAAATAGAGGCGGGGCTAAAATTACTCCGGAATAATTTAAAATATTGGCAGCTATATCTTATGTAATATTGTCAAGTTTCCTAGAAATGACCTTGCTCTTGGGTTTAGTACCCTCAGAACTGCCAACCTAATCCGGCAAATTGTTTGTACCGCCCCTTTTTCTACACCACTGAATTTTTAGAGTATTTGTTTTCTTAATTCATCGTAAATATATTTGAAGAGAATTACTCTACAAATTTAAAGGTGTAGGAAAATGGGTGGTACTAACAATCTGCCGGATTTGGTTGGCAGCTCTATGTGAAAAAGATCAAAACATACGGTCGCAGAGCTGCCAACATAATCCGGCAAATTGTTAGTACCGCCCCTTTTTCTACACCACTTAATTTTTAGAGTAATTCTCTTCAAATATATTTACGATGAATTAAGAAAACAAATACTCTAAAAATACATTGGTGTAGAAAAAGGGGCGGTACAAACAATTTGCTGGATTAGGTTGGCAGCTCTGCGGTCGTGAAAGTGTTAACAAACGGAAGATTGTTTGTACCAGCGGTACAAACAATTTGCCGGATTAGATTGGCAGCTCTGTACCCTGCATGTAATATTTTAAAATGCGGCATTCATTTTAATTTTTTTAAAGACGCATTCAGATCACCATGGATATATGTGGTAGCCTTATAAAAATTTAAACGGTTAATTAGAAAATGCTTCATAATGACATCAAGCTTGCCAACCTAACCCGGAAGATAGTTAGTTCCCGCCCCTTTTTGTACACCACTTAATTTTTAGAATAATTTTCTTCAAATATATTTGCGATTAAATAAGAAGAAAAGTACTCTAAAAAAGACTGGTGTGAAAAAATAGGCGGAAAAGGGCGGGACTAAGATTCTACCAGTTTAGGCGGCCATACCATGGTATGGTATGCCAACGGCCATACCATGCTGAAAGTACCGGTTCTTCTTTTCTTCATGCACCCTTAACTGGCGTGGCATAATTAGTGAGAAGTCGTTCAAAGATCTTGTTGGTCTAAGAATTATCTCAAAGAGGGACGCAAGGATTCTATCTACAAGAACGCTAATTGGCAACGGAATAATATGGAGGATGTACAGCACCATGACGCTGCTGAAGTGGCCGAGAAAGGGAGTTGGTTAAGGAATAACATGTTTTTTTTTTTTTTCTTTTTTTTTTTTTTTTGGGGGGGGGGGGTCTTAGCAGGTTTATCCTGCGAAGTTTTTCCATGGAAAAAAAAATTGGGAAGTATATGACATGCTACAGCCAGAACGCATTTCAAGCATTGCCTTTTGCAGGTTAATCACAAATATTTTGATTTTTGTTTAATTTGTTTTTTGGTCCTTTTCTTGCTTTCGGGATAAAACTTTCGCTTAAACTGAAATATATGAGGTATATCATCTTCCTCACACTCCTGAAGTATTGAGATAATTCGTGAAGTATCTTGAGATACTTGACAAAACTTCTGAAATCGAATGTGTCCGGTCATTATTGGAAAGTTAGTGTAGAAAAAAATCAGTGAAAGGGGAAAGAATTTCATATATTAGTTTATATTTTTCTGAAAGGGGAACTAGTTGGTTCGGCACGGTTCCCTTTTGAACGCCGGAAGTGAAGCAGCACTCACTGTCTTTAGTACTTAGGAAAGTTGTACCTTTCTTAAGTAGTCGAGTATTACATTTCTCGATGAGACCGAAGGTGCCACGATGTCCAATTGTCGTTAATCAATGCAATGCTGCAGTGTTAGGTAATTGATTTCGTGCACAGATCGTCTCAATAGCGGAATGAGGAAACCATCACATCTACTGGCAGAATTGCAAACATCTTAAATTATTCCGTAGCATTTTTAGCCCCGCCTTTATTTCATATAACTTTTATTTTAAGAGTATTTTTTTTTACTTCATAGCAGGGGTCGTACTCCCTGCCCTTTTTTCAGGACACTCTCAGGAATAAAATTAAAAAAATTATTGCTACCACTATTTTTATGCAATAATATTTACCCATAATCATGGCAGATTGTCGTAACTTTGTCTTGAAGAATTTCTCCATAAAATTACTTCTGGCAAAGAAGAAATTTTCTGTTCTTTTAGAGTGTCCTGACAAAAGGACAGAGTGTTCGACCCCTGTTTTACATAGATGCCAGTATTTTAATTTATTCCGGAGTATATTTAGTGCCATCTTTATTCCATACCACTTAGTTTTTAAAAGCAATTTTTTTTTTAATTTTATAAAAGTTATATATTGGAGAAAATTTTTCCATAAATAAAGTGGTGCGAAATAAAGGCGGGGCTAAAAGTACTCCGGAATAAATTAAAATGTTGGCATCTATGTGTTTTATAGTGATTATTTATTGCAGAAAATTATTCTAAAAATAAAGTGGTGCGAAATAAAGGCGGGGCTAAAAATGCTCCAGAATAAATTAAAATGTTGGCAACTATGCTATTGGGGATCAACATTGTCATGGCATCACGGACCACACTTAATAGGGACTTTCAGTCCATTGTTAATAACCCACTGAGTATAGGTATAAATGCCACCAGAGTTCCCAACTTTTATAATTTATCCATGAGCATTTTTGGCCCCGCCTGTTTATCATACCCGAAATTTTGAAAAATGATTTTCTTCTTATATAATCGTTGTCACATATTAAAGAGAAATAATCTACAAAATTTCTGGTGCGAAAAGAAGGCGGGACTAAAAATGCTCGTGAATAAATTATAAAAGTTGGGAACACTGAATGCCACGCTTATCCCACTCAACTTCCACCTCAACGTAAAACTTAAATGAGCTGCTTTTTAAACATACTGAATAGGAAGACAGATTATATAAATGATAGCCTTAGATTTTACTGCATTTTACTTTTGTCGAAAACATTAATCATGGATGCCAACATTTTAATTAATTCCGGAGTATTTTTAGCCCCACCTTTATTTCGCACCACTTTATTTATAGAAAAGTTTTCTCCAGTATATAACTTCGATAACATAAGAAAAAATTACTTTTAAAAAATAAGTGGTAGGAAATAAAGGCGGAGCTAAAAATACTACTCAATAAATTAAAATGTTGCATCTATGTATTAATTCATTCTTTTAATTTTGTGATCCTCGTACATACAATTTTTATTATTCATCGGATTGCATTTTTTCCATATGTCGGGGATCAAAGAATTCCGCTTTTCTGCCATCAGTGTTTCTATACAGATTTTTTTTTTATTATTTTTACAGGTATGCTTGTGATTTTATAGGATAGAACTGACCACAGAGCCAACTGGTTTCCGCTGAATATGTCCTGATTATTTAGACTAGTGTTTTCAGATATATATATACAGTCGGTAACAAAAGTGTCCAAACACTAGCAAAAATTCCTATGTAATAAAAGTACACTTCATACGGTTTTTCTAAATAAATCCCTGTCGAATCCTGTTCATAGTCAGTGTAAGAACATGATTTGATAAGGATTTATTTAACAAAACCGTATGAAGTGTACTTTTTTTTTACACAGGAATTTTTGCTAGTGTTCGGACACTTTTGTTACCGACTGTGTATATATATATATATATATACATTTTTTTTTTTTTTCTTGAAAGGGTTTAACAATACAAATATAAGTAGTCCTGTCGTACTAAATTAAATAATTAAATTCTGTCATACACAGAATTTCATCCATAGTTTTAATGCTCGCGAAAAGAGCATACATTTTTTTTCCCTTACATTATCACACCCATTAGGCTACCCTTCGTTAACTTAGATTTTTAATAAGAGTTTATGGTATTTTAGAACGTACTTAAATTTTAATGCATACAGTAACGTAATAAACTACAGCAATTTTATTTAAATGACTTGTAAAAAATAAAAACTTATTTTATAAGCTGTATTTAAAAAATATATATATATATAAGATAATAGGGAAATTATATGTTACAGTTTGTATGAATTAATGAGACAATATTAGATTTTTCCTGAAATTACAGTATTTTATTTAACAGTATTATTGTAAACGAAAGTTTTCTTTTTCTTTTCATTTTTTTTTTCCTATTAAATTAAAAGTTGGACATTTTGATGTTTAAAAGCGCTTTAGCGTAAAATATCCATTATCGGAAAAGAGTATCGCAATATTTTTAAAAATCCGGTTAAAGCTGAACAATCATATTTATTATGAAAAAATACATAATAAAGTAATATGACTTAGTACTTAAGGATTAAGGTACGCATAGGAATTAAAATAGATATTTAAGTAAGTTTAAACACACACACTTAATTTTATATTTAACATTTTCATACTTTTTAACGAGTTACTGTATAAATGGGTACAATACTTTTCTGATATCCTAATTTAACATTTTTAAAATTTATGGATGAACCCCTAATACATTTTTGTTTGCAACTCTATCAAGAATTTTTTTAAAGTATATAAACTGCACATTTTTTTAACTGTATTGACCTCAGGACTTTGAATATGGAACCAAAAATTGGTACTATTTTTAAAAAATGAAGTGTAAGAAAATTTAAATTTGCGTACAACCCCCTAAGCAAAATATAAGTATACTATTATAAACTAAATATTTCTACGACGATTTCGGGGGTAATATTAGTCGGAGAGTGGTTTTTTTCCCCCTCTCCTCTCTGGCTGTATAATTGAATAACTCAAAGTTTTTTCTATAGGTCATAAAATTTTATTTTACTAAATTGAAAACACAATTTTTGCAGTCACTTGTGTACGAAATATTTTTACTTTTATTCGTACTATTTAGATATTTTATTACTTTAATTGTAATGATTTATTATTTTATTATAACTGCACAATAACCATAGTTGCCAGCATTTTAATTTATTCCGGAGAATTTTTAGCTCCGCCTTTATTTCGTGCCACTTTATTTATAGAATATTTTTCTCTAATGTACAACAAGGATAAAGTAAGGAAAACAGAGTTGTCAACATCCTAATTCATAATTTGGAGGATTGTTAGTACCTGCTTTTTTTTTTTTTTTTTTTTTTCAACACCAGTCTTTTTTTAGAGTACTTTTCTTCTTATTTCATCGCAAATGCATTTAACCCCTTAACGTGCGCTGTCCTCGCTGCGAAGACGCAAAGTTTAAGATTCAGCTGTAAAAACTCATCCCGGAAATTTTTTAGCAAAAATTCACGTTTATAACATATCAGAAAAGACCTGTTTTTTAAATCTTAAAATTTAAAATTTCTTTTAGTTTAATTTAGTTCATGAATTCCGGTGGCAGTATAATTAAAATATTTCAACTTGTCTTACGCCGCAAACGGTTAAAGAGAATTTCTATAAAAATTACGGGGTGTTGAGAAAGGGGTGAGTAGTAACAATATTTCAGATTAGGTTGGCAACTATAGAAAAAATTCTTTTTTTCAAAAACGTAATATGAAATAAAAGGCGGAGCTATAAATGATCCGGAATAAATTAAGATGTTAGCAAATCTGAATAACTATGATAAACAGAATTAAATATTTACGTTAATATAGGCAATTATTGATTTCGTAAAAATAGGTTATAAATGAAGAGACAAAACCCCTTCTAAAACAGAAATTGAATGATAGCAATAAATTTCAAGGTGAAATAATTTGCTGAAACATAATTAATAAATGAATATAAAATAGTAAATATTTCTAAACACAGATATTGTAATAGCAAAAAGAAAATGATGGGTTGTTATAAAATTTTAATCTAAGATTTTAAATAATAATTTTTTTAAAGATTTCTTTCTAATGAGTTAAACGTACCAAGAGTTTAATTGGTGTAAGACATTGGTGTGTGGAAGCAGCTTTGTATGTCCTTAGAGATAACAAAATTTAAATAAGGTCTATGTTTATCAATTTACATACTTACATTAACTTTTAGTAGCAGATAGAAACAGATTTATTAAACACAAAAGCGTGGTATAACAGATATAAAATAAATGCCTGCGAGCATGTCAACAGTCAGCACTGTTAATCCTTTGCGGGGCGGTGATGCCACTACAGAATCATCTAATTGTAATTTTCAACTGCAAAAACTCATCCCGGAAATATTTTAGCAAAATTTTACTTTTATAAAATAGTAGAAAACGTCGTCAAATTCTTTTATTTTAATTTTGTTCGTGAATTGCGGTGGCAGTGTAATTTAAATGATCCGAATTACCTTGCGCTGGAAAGGGAAACTCGGATAACGACCAGTTTTGAACAGAAGTAACATTTATTTGGGTTAATCGTCTGATAGGAAAAAAAGTCACGAGCAGTGTAGCCAAATTTCGTGACTTTTTATTGAATAGTTACCAATAATTTTGAGAAGTGATATTTGATATATATAATCAACGATTCTTGGATTTGATTCGCCTATCATGTATATCAAATACCACTTCTAAAAATTTTTGGGGGCTACTGAATAAAAAAGTCGCGCAGTCTGGCAACACTGGTCACGAGTGTTCATCATTGTTTGTTGAATGAACTTAATTTTATATAACAATTTTAGTAATTCCTAGTTCATGTAAAAATTTGCTATAAAATTGGGCTACAGTTCGGACATTCTCTATTAATTTGATAAATGCCTTCATGCTTTTACTATATCTTTGATATTATCTAGACTGTAATACAGCTACAGAAGTTAGAATAAAACTTTTCTTCTGAAAGTTAAATCTCGCATTTCCTTCGATGAAAGTGATGCTTAACAATTGGTCTGCAGAGCACATTGCTATTATCACGTACAAGACTTCTCTACCGCGCATCTCAACGACTATTCTAAGAATAATGATACAAGGTGACATAAAAATAGATGAAATCACATTTTATTCCAATATTCTTACACTTTACAATAAAAATTGATCTTGTCGTGACGTGTCTGGTCTTTGTGTTGCTAATAAAGCTTATATGTCCTTGACCGCATACCTTGAACTTCTGCATTTTTAGATTTTGTCTGCATGTCAGATATAAGCATATTTGAAACATTATTCGGTAATGTCAAATACAGATGCCTAAACTGAATTAACTGTTCATTCAGCTAAAATGAGCTGCAGGCCTAAATATTTACATGCACTCGATTTTCTTAAAGCTTTACATATTTATAAAAATTATAAAAATTTAATTAATAGCTATTTTGCGACACCCCCTCTGTCTAATTCATGGTAATATTAGATAAAATCCACCATTTCTTAAGTTTCACCAATTATTTCCATAGTTCTGTATTTCCCAATTTCCTATTGGCTAATACCTCTACAATTTCCACAATTGTATTAGAGAGTTCTAAAAGCTGTAGAATCCACTCCTCTGTTTTATTCTGTTAATATTCTATTCTGTTAAAATTCTTCTCTGTTAATATTCTATTCTGCATTATTGACGATATGCTTAAAGCTACCAAAACTTCACTATGCTAACTTCATTTTTTATTTTAGCGTTTTTTACGTTGATGTAAATATACTTTAATATACTTGTTTAGCGTGATGAAATATGACATGTTTTTTATACTCCTGCTTTTTCAGAATAATTTGTTTAGTGTTTTTCTAAAGTGATAAAATCGTAGATAGAGTGATAAAAATTAAAGTAATTAGAGTGATAAAAAATATAAAGTGATAAAAAGCGGCCTGTCATTTATGGCAAGGTGGTGTATTCAGAATTATACAGAAAAATTTCGTTGTCCATATTTAGTCTTTAAGATATTCCCATTTTAAGATATTCACGATAACTCGAAAATGATTAACTGTAAACGGTTTGTAGAGGAGTCATACCACAGAATTTTATCGCAAAAATAAATAAAAGTAAAAATAAATAAAAATGGTTGCTCGACTAGTTTTAATTTTCTTCATATTTGGTAAGTTGAATCCCATAAAGCAAGAGAAGTCTAATACAGTTATATATATATAATGGCTTCAAAGTTAGAGAGTGCCAAAACTTGCAAACTTGTGCTATTTCAAGAAATAATAGCGTTTGCAAAATATTTAATATC
This sequence comes from Salticus scenicus, assembly GCA_963930645.1. Lineage (NCBI taxonomy): Eukaryota > Metazoa > Arthropoda > Arachnida > Araneae > Salticidae > Salticus > Salticus scenicus. Next base: position 189,265,373 of record OZ005651.1, on the reverse strand, counting down.
TTTATAACAAATTAAGGTATTTTAAAATTTCAAGTTCATTGGTGTTTGTATACCTTGCAGTACAAAAGAAAGGCTACTTGATTAAGTTTTGTAATAAAAAGCAAGCTATAAGATAAGTGTCTCTGAAATACAAGAACAAATTGTGTAAAATTACTTCTGGATTTTTTTTTAATGAAAAGGGAACACATAACACGTTAATTTTATTTTTATGTCGTAGCAGAATATTAGTTAATTTATTCTAAAAATAAGCAAGATCTTAACTTATCCCCTTTCTGATATACAAAAGGTTAACTATTCGAAAATTAGCAAAAACTAACTCCCTGTAACCCAAATCGGAGAATCAGGTAAGATTACCAAAGTTTAAAGATACTCCAAAAGCCCCCTGCAAAAATTTTCTTCCTCCCCCCTCCCCCCTTCTGCAATTTTAAAGCAATAAAGCTGCGCTCAAACACTAGCAATGATGCTGAGCGACAAAGTCATAAATTATCCACTGTCCGAGAGTGACCTTTGAAATTTTGTACATGTTTACAATTAAGGATATTAATTTTTATTGCTTTTTTACAAAAGAGACACAAGTTCCGCATGCAATTATCGCAGTAGGGGGTTTGTCAGAGGAGAAAACTGTCGTTCAGCTTCGCGACGACTCAAATAACACATCAAAGGGATTTAAATAGAGCCCACCCTTGTCGCCCTACTATTGCCAGTGTTTGAACGCAGCTTAGCTGTAATAAAACTTCCATTGACTTTTCACTTTTATAACAAATACTACTTTTATACAATGATGATATATGTATATAATTAGCATGAACAGTTTATAGTCATTATTTGTTTTAGGAATATTTAAGCAATTGATGTGAAGGGGGGTAAGTGTGGTTTAAGTATAACTTCGACTTATAACTAAACTGATAAGCGGAATTTGGACCTAATAGTCATCATATCTGTTTAAACCTTACTATCTTATATTTAGCCTTAGGAAGCTAAATAAAATATGAAACAGTGATAGTTTTAAAAGTTTAAAAATTTGCTTACATTTTCCTACCCGACAAAGTGCTCCTGTAAAAATTCGAAATTATTCCATTACTATACTTGTAAAACGCTACACTTTTGGGTATAGAAACTAAGTTTTGTACGTAGATTATAAATATACCTTAATATTTATTATTTTATATATTTATTTATTTATTATTTATTTATTTTATTTTATTTGTTTTATTTTGTTTTTATTTTCTATTTTTATTTTTATTTTTTATTATTATTTTTATTATTATTATTATTATTATATTTTATTTTTATTTTATTTTATTTTTATTATTTTTATTTATTTATTTATTTATTTATTTATTTTTTTTTTTTTTTTTTGGGGGGGGGGGTATCATCCGCGGTTGCATTTACCCCAAGAATTTTGTATGTCAGGAAAGTGTAGCCAGGGTTTTTACATTCTCCCAAGCTCAGATACATCACTTCTATTTTTTACTTTGCCTTTTCAGTTGTGTCTTTTAATTCCCAATAAAACGTAATATCCTGATCATCTTTTGTTTTGTTGGGATGTTAAATTTTTAAGATATGAAGTGCTAGTTGAAAGCGTACGGAAAAGTTCGAAAATTTGAAACAAGATAAGGTATTCGAAAAACTAAAAAAAAAAAAATGCAGGTTCATGAAGGTTTTCACTATCTAAAAACTCAACTTACATATCTGTCAATGTACTGTATATGAGTATAATACACCGGCATTATATTTACCTGAAATCATGGGACAAGTAGAACCCCGAAACACAAAACTTTCAACATATTTTTTCCTTTAAATGGCACATTGTTACATTATAACAACCTTATATTTCTTAAAAACTAATCAGTTGCAGTTTTTACCTAAAACTTTTTAGATGTATAACAGAAAATGAGCAAAATGATATCAAATTCGAACTATGCTAAAACGTTGTTTACTTACCCCCTTCACCCTAAACATAACAATATAATTATATTAAGCATTATTATATTTATATAAAAAAAAAAATAGGATATTGATAAAATATACATTGTTTAACGGGCCATTTCTTTCTAGTGATGGTATATTAAAATATCGTGAAGATTGAGACTGATTTAAGAAAAGAAATCGATTTAACATATTAGCTAAAAATAATTTGATTTTCAGTCCTTTATAAGGTAATGAGAAGTATGTTTATCACCTAATTTATTAACTTTAAATGAGAAAGGCATGATAAACTACTTTTCAACGCCTACTATTTTTAATCTAAACAGCCATTTTTGTAGTAAAATTACTTACAACGGCCCTAGAAAAAGAATTTCAGAAAAAAGAAGTCAACACAGAGTGTGAAACGTTGTTCTTTTATTTTGTTCTTTCATGTACTTTAGTTGAGTGAAAAAGGCATGTATAGAGTAAAGTAGCTTATCCCGCCTTTCTCATTTAAAAATCATTGATTTTGGTGGGAAGTATACTTCCCACGGCCTCATAAATGGTTAAAATTACTGACCCGCTATTTTCGATGATAAATAAAGAGAATATTTTCACTGAAAATTAATGGTTGGAAGTAATCCGGAGGTACGGCCTCTCTGATAATAGGATGATAAGCTTTATTGCAAGTTTTGGACACAAGATGCATACTACTTATTAAGGTAAGCTCTGGTATGATACAGATACCTGACGATAAAAAAAAGAAATTTCATGTAATATTTAACAAGGAAAGTCTCCTAAAAAGTACACTTAGAATATTCTAAATTTTTTTCTAGTGACACTATTTACGTAGATAATATATGATGAGTTAAATTTACCAGCTGAATCCCAGTAGAAAATCTGAAAAAAAAAAAAAAAACTTATTTGGAGCGTATGGCGCGAAAAGACGAAAGGTGCATATTATTTCGTGAGCAACATCCAATCTTGGAAATGTAAGTAATTTTAATGCGTTTAAACATTTCTTGTTAACCCTTTGCGGCGCAAGACAATTTGAAACATTTAAATTATACTCCCACCAGAATTCATGAACTAAATTAAACTAAAAGAAATTTTAAATTTTAACGTCTAAAAAATCGGCCTTTTCTGATATGTTATAAACGTGAATTTTTGCGAAAAATTTTCTGGGATGAATGTTTGCAGCTGGATCTTAAATTTAGCGTCCTCGCAGCGAGGACAGCGCGCGTTGAGGGGTTAAATGAATCTTTTCTGTGTATCAATAATAACGTGCTACGCGTGATCGGTATACGAAGCATCCCGAGCTGAATTCCAACTTCTGAATGGGGTCATATTTTCTCCATCTTACCCGGAAACCACCCCTTACTGTAATAATAATAATAATAATAAATTCAAATAAGTATAAATCGAAAGAGCATATGTAAATATGTCTTTGGCGCATAAAACAACTGCCCACGTCATCTCGTTTTCGAGTTATAAATTCTTGAAAGTTCGCTAATAATCGGTGAAACCACGCCTGAATCGATCAAATCACGCCTTCCTAAACTAATGAATGAAATCCAAAAGAAGCAGAAATCGAAAGAGCATAGACAAACGTGTTCTTTGACGTAGTAATCAGTTGCCCATTTCAGCTTTGAGATACATTCAATCGAGATATAATGTCTAAAATTTCGCTAAAATAGAATCTAAAAATTAATAAAAGTCATGGTTCTGGCAGATTTTAACGAGACTCCCCCCACTCTTTTGTCGTTAATACATTTTTGCTCAAATTTAAATATAGATTTCTCGAGAACGGTCTTACGAGGGCTAACAGTTCATGTATAAAAAATCACGTTAGATTATGCCCTCTCGAATGAACATCAAGTAATTGATTTCTATTATTACACTATTGGGATGGTTTCCTGGTTAGTACTTCGGTTAATTAAAATTTAAGGTGTTATTAACACTTTCGTGACCAGTGTTGCCAGATCTGGCGGATTTTTTATTCAATAATCACCAATAATTTTTAATTGTGAATTTTACTTAATTACTTAAAAGATTAATCGTCTATTACTTATATCAAAGATTACTTTTTAAAATTATTGGTGATTATTGAATAAAAAATCTACCAGATCTGGCAACACTGTTTGCGGCCGCATGATGTTGTCTTTTTGACAGTAAGGTCCGCCTGTGGGCGTTATTCTCCCAAGTTACAATATTTCAGAACAAAATTTTCTTCATTCACTTTCATATTACGAATGGATATACATACTTGCCAAACTAACCCGGACGATTGTTTGTTCCCGTCCCTTTTTGTATACCACTTAATTTTTAGAGTAATTCTCTTCAAATACATTTACGATTAAATAAGAAGAAAAGTACTCTAAAAAAAAGGTGGAAGTGTGAAAAAATACGCGAAATGGGCGAGACTAAACAATCTTCCGGGTTAGGTTGGCAAGTATGGATATACATTAAAATTATACTCTTTTTAATCAAACTATTTGCATCTATAATATATTGATTGTACAAATATGAATATTAGGTACATTTTTAAGAAATAAATATCATGCAAATTTCTAAAGAAACGCCCACTGATGGAGTTACAGATTTTCAAATGACGTGAATCTACGTCAGCGGTCGCGAAAGTGTTAACAAAGGGTTAATGAATGTATTGAAGAAAAGCGAATTATATATAAAAAAAATAAATAAATAAATCTTATCTTAGGAATTATTCATTATCAAAATTTGACCCGTTAAATTGACCAATATAAGATTTTTGTAGCATTGGTTTTTTATATCAAATTAAAAATTTCCACATTCAGTAGTTGCAAACGCTTCTTAAAAACATCTTACAAATTTTATTCGTTTATGTCCACTAGAAGCTAAGAAAATGGGTCAAATGTATCAAAAACTATAAGATTATAGGAGAGACCAAAATTGAAAAAATGAGTGAATCTTGGTTTTGTGTGAATTGAACTGCAAATTACAGTACTTATATATTACGGAGTTACACCAACACTGATATGAAATAAATTAGTGAGTTACCTTCTAACTTTGTGTAATCAGGAAAGACTCTGGTTTAATTTAAAGAACATAATGAAAATTTTCAAGACTTTGTCCATAATGATTTTAGGTCACTTCTGATGCTCAGAAAACTGTTTAGGTTATATCAACTGATTCAGAAAAAATTCTAGTTTAATTAAAAAAAAAAAAAAAAACCTCATTTTCAATTTTGGCCTGGAGTCCCCTAGTCCTCATAACATATACATAATTCTTGTTACCTATTTTGAGGCGCTAACTATGTATTAGAAATACGAGAAGATATAGGGAAATAAATACCGACATATGAAAATAAATATGCCTATTTTTAACTTTTAGTTAGCATGTTTCTTCAATAATTTCTTAAATAGGTTTCTAAATGGTTAAATAGCAACCATAATAAGTTAAATAGGTTACCATAGCAACATTCTAATTAATATTCCGTAAAACTGTTAGTCCAAACTAATATTCCGTAGTACTGCTGTTATCTGCCTTTTTTTCACATTTTTCTTCTTATTAAATCGTAATTACGTATGAAAAAAATTACTCTAAAAATAAAGTGATGTGGAAAAAGAAGTGGGTATTTGAAAAAAAAAAAAAAAAAAGATAAAGAATATTAATTAGAATGTTGGCAGGTATGCAGATATCATTAGGATTAAATAAGCGGAAAAGTCTTCTAAAAAAAGACTGGTGCAAAATAATAATAATAATAAATAAATAATAAATGGATTCTAACAATTTTACAGAATGTTAATTAGAATGTTGTCATGTATGGTTCTATGTACAAAAATAATTCTCAAAGGTGAAAATAATGTTTATTTATACTAGCTGACTTATTGGAATGTGTTTAGATGTAAGCATTTGAAACCTCTGTCACCGGTCAAAAAGTTTCAATGATGAGCATCAAGCTTTATCTGACAAGTCTCGAGCTCTACTCTTCCTGCTTTGCAATGTGTTTGATCTAACTATTTTTTATGGAATTTTCGACTATCATAATCAAGATAATTTGTTTTATGTTGTAACTTTCATTGCAATGCTATTCAATATTTATGTGTAATCGCCCATAATTATTAATGTTCAGTGCACTTTTTTAAAAATTAAATGTTTAACACACTTCTTTATAGGTTTACCTCCAGATACAATTTGTTTTTAACACTCCGTTTATATTAAAAAATAAAAAATAAAATAGTAAAAATAAAAAATAAAAAAAAATGCAGAGAGAAAATATCACAATTTTGCACTTTTGCTAAACAATTCGAAGCCAAATCTCATTGATTGTGCTGCAGTTATTGAAAGTACACCAGTCATTCTAGAAAAAAAATTAATGCTAACACCGATGACATGGACAGTTGATTGAAACATGTAGATTTCTTTCTCTTTCTCTCTCCTTTTTTTAACCCCTAAATATTTATTCTGGACAATAATTTCAGCTACATCACACAAGATGACTCAAAGGGAAAAAAAAAAAAAAAAGGAAAAATGCACAGAAAAACAAAAGCGAGGTGGATTAGATTTTAACACACTGTTAAAAATTTCTGTAAATTTAATGTAAATATTTATCCAGAGTCTCTGTAAATTTACAGTAATTCTTATTTAAAAGTGAATAATCGAGATTATCAATCTTTATTCTGTATTTTTACCTAATTTTATTATTTAATTAAAATTAAAAATGACTATTTCTACTTTAGAAAAAGTATTCCAAGTCCGAAATATACTCTCACCAATATTTAATTAAATTAATATTAGTTATTAAAATGAATGTATAAAATAAGTTTTTTTTAACACATCCGTTTACTTTTCTCTGTAATTTTATGTCAGATTTCAGATAATAGATTACACAGAGTTTTCTGTTGAATTTGTTAACAGTGCAGAAAATAATTTAAAGCAGTTCTTAATACACAATGTGATGGTCTTAAATGCTAATTCCTTCAATGCTACAGAATGAATTAGGAGTATTTTCCGAAATAAGCATGGACAAAACAACATTAACAGTGGGCATTAAAAAATGTCATGGATTAGTATTAAAAATAAATAAATAAATAAATAAAAAAGCTTAAAACTGCATTGCTGCCAACTATCCCGATATTTTAACATCACTATTTCTAATAAAAGTTTTTGCTTTATTTAAAGACAAAAAATAAAAAAAGAAATCTGCTACTAAATACAATAATGGTATCAATTCCAAAGTATTGGTTTGAAAAATTGAGTAGTTTTATATTACAGTAAGCTCGAATGAAAGCCTTGAGAAGAAAATTAGTTTGATGATCAGGAAATGCGAAGGAGATTTAATAAGTATTTCAATGTTGGAAAATGCTTTAAAAATGTGGTCTTCTTCCCTGAAATAAAGATATGAAATGAGTTTCTTCTCTTAAAATTGGACAAAGTTTCAAAACTTGACGTAATAAAGCTTGTAGCACATAATTTAAATTTGATTAAATATTTTATAAACAGAAAGAAATATTTTTGCTATTAAAACATTTGCTAAAAAATAACATTAATGAAACCTGAGAAGAAATAACAAATTAAGCGTATATACTTTTTATTTTAAATTGGAAAACCTACGATTTATTTACGTAGGGAAATGGCTGAATTTTTATTTTATTATTGTTATTTAACAAAAGCACTTTTGATAAAATTATGTAAAGATAATAGAAATTTCCACTTTACTGATTTATTATCACATTTTTTAAACATTTTCAGATTACATCTCTGCTGTTCTATTCTAATACATTACCAACTAGTATGTTGTGGCCACCACAAGACTTTCTTCTATATTTTCCTATACATATTCAATCAGTAACAATATTAAAAAAAAAAAAAAAAAAAAAAAAAATATATATATATGCGAATTTTTTTCTTTTTTTTCTTTTTTTTTTTTTTTTTTTTTTTTTTTTGGTTAAAAGTTAAAAAAATCGATAACTTTGTTTTAAATTATCACAGATTTATAGTTCAACCATTCGTTTTAAAGGTATTGACGAGATCTTTCGAATGATATCCATCTTCAAAATTTACTCCCCACGGGGGGGTACTTCCCCCCAGGGGGGAAAGCGATGCCCCCCATGCACAAAATTTTTTTCCTAGTTACGTACTACTATTATCAATAATTCATATTAATTTTACAATCACAAGTGTAAAATAACTCTTATTATGCACATTTATACGAATTTTTGTCCTATTCTGCCATGTTAAAAATTTAGATAAAATGCTATCACAGCGCCTCCTGTTGAGCTATTCATCCCCAAATATAATCAGCACCAGTTTATGTCGGGGACCAACTAAATACCAAGTTTGGTAAAATTTCGTTAAAAAAAAAAAAAAAAAAAAAAAAAAAAAAAAATACAATTTTTTTCTAAGTTTTTTTTTTTGTTAAAAGTAAAAAAATTCGATAACTTTGTTTTAAATTATCACAGATTTATGGTTCAACCATTCGTTTTAAAGGTATTGACGAGATCTTTCGAATGATACCCATCTTCAAAATTTAACCCTCCCGGGGGGGTACTTACCCCCCAGGGGGGGAACCGATGCCCCCCCATGCACAAATTTTTTTTCCTAGTTAACTACTACTATTATCAATAATTCATATTAATTTTACAATCACAAGTTTAAATTAACTCTCTTTATGCTAATTTATACGGAATTTTGTCCTATGCTGCCATGTTAAAAATTTGCATAAAATGCGATCACAACGCCACCTGTTGAGCTATTGATCCCCAAATCTAATGGGCACAAGTTCATGTCAGGGTGCAACTAAATACCAAGTTTGGTTAAATTTCATTCATTGGTTCGTGAGATACAGCGTCCACAAAAAAATGATACAGACACACAGACAGACAGACACACAGACAGACAGACAGACATTTTTTAAAAACTATCAATTCGTGTTCAGGACATCCCAAAACGTGTAGATCCGTCAAAAAACGGAGGTCGAAAATTTTCGCGAATCCAATACTTTCTCTATATTACATATAGAAGAAAGTAAAAATTTGTAACCTTCTTATTTTAATCTTTTCTCAAACACTAGTTAATATAGTTTTTCATGCACAGCTTTAGTTACGTCTAAATTACAGTGGCATTTATCAATTATTTTTAAGAAACTAATTACTATATGTTCCTTTAACTAAAAACTGCAAACCAAATTGTTTTCTTGTTTAAACTTAGGTTTTTAACAAGTTTTCAAATTAGATTCACTATTTTGTCAAGTTTACCTTTGTGCAAGGTGCTTTTTGTTTTTCTTTTGAAAAAAAAAAAAAAAAAAATATTTATTTTAAAATTACAAACAAAAGTTTAACAATTTAGTTAAATTAAGTTTTAAATTAAATTTAATCAATTAATTAATTTATTTATTTTGATGACTGTACTAACAATACTCTGAAATAAATTTAAATGTTGGCATGTCTGTATAAATGCCCTAAAAAAAGCGTTACTATTAAATTTTCGATAAAAATATTATGAAAACTCGTTCACATCATTTCTTCAAGTTGTCTTAAGATAATAAAGAAAATATTACAACAGATTGAGTAGGAAAAAAAAAAAAAAAAAGACTCCGTCGTCCAATAATTCTAAATATTTTAATTTCATAATGATAAAAGACTGCCAGAAGTGAATTTTTGATTATCGTTTTTTACCAATGCTAATGCATTCCTTATTTTATACTTCAAATAACCATTAAAAGTTTTCGTTATTGGTGATCTTAAACTAAATTTTTATGATTAATTTTTAATTGCGTATAAAAATTGAAACGGTTCTCCATTTTTCAAATGATTCTAGATATTTACCATAGATGCCAATATTTCAATTTATTCCGGAGTATTTCTAGTCCCGCCTTTATTTCACGCCACTTTATTTATAGAAAAATTTTCTCCAATATATAACTTCGATAAAATAAGAAAAAATTATCCTTAAAAAATAAGTAGTATGAAAAAAAGGCGGGGCTAAAAATACTCCGGAATAAATTAAAATGTTGGCATCTATGTATTTACTACAAAATTTGCAATAATAAGCATGACGTAACTAATATAACCAAATTCAACCAATTATAGCAAAAAATAATGATCAATTATTGATAGATATTCTAATGACTGTATCTTAAACAGAAAAAAAAAATGCGTAAAAGTATTTAAAATGTACATGGATTTAGAACTTTTCTTAAAGAGTAACAATATAAATAGATTTTTCTATATTATCATTCTAGCCAGGGACGGCGCAAGCTTGGAACGTGCGTCAGGCACAGGCCCTTCCGTTAGGGAGTTCATACCCCCCACCAGCCCCACCCCTTCCCCAATCGGGCATATTACTAAAATCGATCGGAGAAAAAATAAAGACATTTCCAATTTTTCTCCTTTTAGCATTTTTTTCTTCTTTTGTAAATTTGGAGCATTCCAATGTTTTTCAGAGAATCTATTTTATTCTTTATGCCAAGTAAAGGAAGTTTTATGATCCTGATTTACAAAATGTATGTTGTATATATTTTTCTCTACTTGAACGCCCACCTTAAATATTTACGGGTTCTGTCGTGGTGTACATATAGGTTGTCGCGATACAAGATGTAGGATACTCAGGCATTGTATAGAGTAACCACGTTTCCTAAGACTAGCAGTGAGGAGGAGTGCAAAGGCTTGGAAGGGTGCCAAATTGACCGATAGATTGGGATTTGGTAAACATCCAGTCATTCGGTGTTCTCTTATCGCTTATTTTCTTCGAACAACAAGAGTTATCACTCTTTTTTTAATACTGGACTCGTTCAGTCCGCACTTGGGCAGAGGCTCCTATGGTCTCAACAAATGTGTTTAAAGAATATATGCTTGAGCATCTTACATTAATTAGAAACAATTACATACCTGCCAACTTACTAATTAATATTCCGGAAGATTGTCAGTACAAACTTTTCTTTTTCACATCAGTCTTTTTTTAGATTATTTTTCTTCTTATTTAATCATGATTACATTTGAATCAAATTTCTCTAAAAATAAAGTAGTGTAGAAAAAAGAAAGAGTTCTTTCAATCTTCCGTTATATTGATTAGTAAGTTGTTAGGTATACAATTAGTTGCAGAGCTATCGAATTTTTTTTTAGGCTGTTATAATATCTAGTTGTACGCCTTTTTTTTTTTTTTTTTAAGCACTATATGATCTATAGTTTTAAGTGATATAGAAGATAATTTAAAATCTGTTACCAGTGCATGACCTCCCTTTCTAGCTTTCCACGATAACTTATGGAAAGTTAACCGAAGAAGTTAGAAATTGGGTATTTAGGAATTATATAATGTCTAGTCAACGTCAAAGTGAATGCTTCGGAGTACCTGCATATGGTCACGAGCAATGCTTACCTCCATCGAAAGTGTAAAAAACATAAAGACAATTTTTTCTGAAAATAAAGGGTTTTTAAATGGGAATTTGGTCTCTGAAAAATTCCCCAAGTAAGCAAAGCACCGGGAGCTTTAAAAAAAAAAAAAAAAAAAAAAAAAAAAACTTGAGAAACCATCCGAATAATAAAATTCTAAATTATGTTCATTCGAGAGGGCATAATCTAACGTGATTTTCGACGCGTAAACTGTTGGCCCTCGTGAGCGCGTTCTCGAGAAATCTATAGTTCAGTTAAGGTAAAAATGTAGCAACGGGAAAGAAGTGGGAGGAGTCCCGATAAAACCCGTTAGAACAATGACTTATTAGCGGATTTTTAGACATTATTGCTCGATATCTGAAAGCTAAAATGGGCAACTGATTTATGCATCAAACAACAAGTTTGTAGATGCTCTTTCGATTATTGCTTCTTTTAGATTTTACTCATTATTTCAGTTAGGCGTGGTTTTATCGATTCAAGCGTGGTTGCACCAATTATTAGCGAAATTTCAGAATTTATAACTCGAAAACGAGCTGACAAGGGCTGTTACTTTATGCACAGATGCCAACATTTTAATTTATTCCGGAGTATTTTTAGCCCCGCCTTTTTTTCATACCACTTATTTTTTAAGGATAAATTTTTCTTATTTTATCAAAGTTATATAGTGGAGAAAATTTTCTATAAATAAAGTGGTGCGAAATAAAGGCGGGGCTAAAAATACTGCGGAATAAATTGAAATATTGGCATCTATGCTTTATGCGTCAAAAGATACGCTTATGTACGCTCTTTTGATTAATGCTTGTTTGGAATTTTTTTATTTTTTTTTTTATGATTACGGTCTGAGATGGTTTCCTGGTAAGTATAGCAGCGATCTGTTACCAGTGCTGCCAGATTTTTCATTCAATAATCACCAATATTTTAAGAAGTGACATTTGATATACCGTAATTATCTGTGTATAATCCCCAGGGCAGGTAAGTCAGTTCTGCACCAGAAATTATAATTAGCAAACGAAGTTCTGTTTGTACGAGCTGTTTCTCCGAAATAATACAGATTTTGTGTTAAACAAAATTTCTGGTGGAGAAATGACATATTTTATCTGCGGATTATACACAGAAAATTACGGTACATAATAGATTACCAAACTTGGAAGTGATTAGGCAAACGGTAAAATTAAAAATTATTGGTGATTGTTGAATAAAAAATCCGCCAGATCTGGCAGCACTGTCTGCTGCATGCGTTGACGAGACCGTCTGGACGGCCAAAAGGAATTAACCCTTTGAGTACTGAATTATTTGAAGATTTTTATGCCCATGAGACGTATTTAATTTGTCGCTATATAGAATAACACTTTCGCGACCGCATGATTTGAATTTTTGGCAGTAAGGTCCACCTGTGGGCGTTATTCTCCCATGTTACAATATTTCAGAACAAAATTTTCTGTATTCACATTTATATTACAAATGGATATACATTACAATTTTATTCTTTCTAATCAAAGTATTTGTATCAATAGTATATTTCATTGTAAAATTGTGAATACGGATTCTATATTTAAGAAATAAATAACATACAAAATGCAAAAGAAACGCGCACTGGTGGAGTTACAGATTTTCAAATGATGTGAATCTACGTCAGCGGTCGTAAAAGTGTTAATATGTAAAAGTAATACATTTTATTTGGAATATACTTATATTGATGATATAAGTATGGTTGTAAGATATTATAAAAAAACGCCAGGAAAGTGTTTGCGATCATGCCCACTGGCGAGGGTGCCGCAAACATCAACGCCTACTTCTTAAATTCAGATGATGAGTCAGACTCGTCCACCGTAACTGTACCCAAAGGGTTAAAGAATTGAGCAGGGCGTCCCAAAAAAAGCACAGAAAACCACTCAGAGTCCCGTAATTAGTAAAAAAGGGGGGCCATGTACTTTAATGATTATACTAAAATTCAGAGAAAAATACAAGAAAAACAAAACACAAGAATTCCGGTGTCCAGCTAGAATCTAAATTCTGAGAAGGATCCGCGGGCCGCGTCAGAAACCTGCATAGCATTCTCAAGCCTCAATAATGGTATTCGTGGTAAAAAAAAAAAAAAAAAAAAAAAAAAAAAAAAAAAACGACAGGATTATGTAGTAGTCTACCCGACCAATCAGAGCTCAAGGCTCAGATCAATCAGACATCGAATTCGGACAACCCATCAGAAAACTAAGTCCTAAGCTAGCAAAAGATACAAAAAGGAATAAAGCTTAATAAAAATAGCCAAATAAATAAAAAATAAATCCGGCAGATCATAATTTTGAAAGAAAACTACAAAATATTAAGGAATTCATAAGTGGGAAGGTGGATACTGGCGACTGAAAAGTAAATTCAGTAGATAAGCCTGATGCTAGGGTTAGCCAACATTAGAGAAACATTTCGTCCACTTTAGGGAAAAATATAATTTAGAGAGAGAGAAAATTCACTGCTAGGTAACTCCAGATGTAATTCTTCTTCTTCTTTTTTTTTTTTTTTTTTTTTTTTTTTTTTGAAACGGGTAGAAAGTCGTCTCCTCTAGCAAGCCTCGCATCGTTCTTTTACTAGCATTTTATTATACTCTTATCACTGTCTTGAATAAGAAATTTTTCTTGAATGTTTTAATGCTAAGACATGAGTAAATATTATGTAAGAAAGTCTTGATTTAATGGAGTGGTAACAATATAATAAAATGAGTGTAAAATTTTATAAACGCTGCGAGGCCTGCTCTTGTTAAAATAGCCAGAGGTCGTTTCTTCCCACTTCCGACTCTAGATTCGTAATGATGAATGGAGTCCAACAGAGGATTTCAGACAATGGGAATGGATCTGTGAAACTTCATCGTAATTTTTTGAATTTCAGCATAGATGCAGAGCTGCCAACCTAATCCGGAAAATTGCTTGTACCGCCCCTTTTTCTACACCAATTAATTTTTAAAGTAATTTTCTTCAAATATATTTGCGATGAATAAAGAAGAAAAAAACTCTAAGAAATGACTGGTGTAGAAAAAGGGGCGGTACTAACAAATTGCCGGATTAGGTTGGCAGCTCTGTAGATGGGCATGGGCTTAATTCTAAGATCCTGGTGAATAACATCATTGCAGACGTAACGAGTAGCTTGAACAAACCTACGTAAAAGCATTATTTTGTAATAACTGAATTTTTATTAACTGAGTTTTCGTAGACGATTCGTAGATCATACAAACATATAACTGCCAATATTTTAATTTATTCCGGAGTACTTTTAGCCCAGCCTTTAATTCGCACCACTTTATTTACAGAAAAGTTTTCTTCAATAAATAACTTCGATAAAATAAGAAAAAATTGCTTTTAAAAAATAAATGGTACGAATTAGAGTCGGGGCTAAAATTACTCAGGAATAAATTAAAATATTGGCAGCTATGCAACCATAAGTGATATTATTTTTAATTGACAAGAGGCTATTCCAAGCCAATAAACAGAGTTGTCAATATTTTAATTTATTCCGGAGTATTTTTAGCCTCGCCTCTATTTCAGACCACTTTTCCTTTAACACTTTTTCGACCGCATGTTTTTGACCTTTTGACAGCAAGGTCCGCCTGTGGGTGTTATTCTCCCAAGCTACGATATTTCAGAACAATATTTTCTGTATTCACATTTATATTACAAATGGATATACATTATAATTATATTCTTTCTAATCAAAGTATTTGTATCCATAGCATATTTGATTGTAAAAATATGAAAATTGGATATATTCATAAGAAATAAATAACGTACAAATTTCGAAAGAAACGCCCACTGGCGGAGTTACAGATTTTCAAATGACGTGAATCTACGTCAGCGGTCGCGAAAGTGTTAACAGTAATATATATATATTTTTTACGTACTTATATATTGGAGAAAATTATTCTAAAAATAAAGTGGTGCGAAATAAAAGCGGGGCTAAAAATACTCTGGAATAAATTAAAATGTTGGTAACTATGCAATAAAGTGTGAAGGGTTTTCGTGGCCTTGTCAGCTTTTTTCTGAGACTCTGAAAGGTGACGAGTTCACGTTAATTTATTATAGAATCTAGGTAAACTCCTAGGTATTTATAGCATTGCTCCCAGGATATGGGCGGATTATTTAAGAAAAAGTTAGTGGAGGTGTCATAGTGTTTATTTGTAGTTTTGGAGTACTTGAAAAACAGCATTTGTTGTGCGTTTTCGACAACAGATGGCAGTGTCATCGTCGAAAGTAGCTAAGTGACTTCAGGACCTCGCGACAGGTCATTAGCGTAGATATTGAAGAGAAAAGGCCCAAGCAAGGATCCTTGGGGGACCGAAATGAAGGTGGGGATGAGTAAGAAAAAGCATTTCTGACTTTAGCAGAAAAAAGTTCTATTTTTTAAGTAATCCTGAATTATTTTGGTTAGTTGGTCAG
Source organism: Salticus scenicus (assembly GCA_963930645.1). Classification (NCBI taxonomy): domain Eukaryota; kingdom Metazoa; phylum Arthropoda; class Arachnida; order Araneae; family Salticidae; genus Salticus; species Salticus scenicus. Next base: position 189,249,676 of record OZ005651.1, on the reverse strand, counting down.
GTCATAAGGCCATCATGCCATACCTTATCGAAAGCTTTTTGAACATCTAAAAATATTATTTCAGTGACCCCTCTTTGGAGACCGTCATAAATGATTTCACAAACTCTCCACAACTGTTGTTGTGTGGAATGGCGCGGTCAAAATCCGAATTGCTCGGGCATAATGACGTCATGAGAGTTCATCAATTCATTCAGACGTTTTACTAAAATATATTCATAGATTTCGATATGCAAGAGAAAAGAGAGATGGGTTCTGTAGCTTTCTGGCGCAGTAGTATCAGCGCCACCGCCTTTCGACAGAGGAACGATTACACTGCTTTTCCAGTTATCAGAAAAAATATTTAAAATAAGCATGCGGTTAATTAAGAAAGTTGTATAAAATATGATATTAAGTGGGAGGTTAATAAGCATGTTAGTTGTTATTTTATTCTTGGCCTTATTCTTTTTAAGACCTGAGACATAGTTGTTAATTTCAGAAGGTCTGGCTAATTTTAAGGAATTTATTGTACTTTTGTTTAACAGGTTATGAACACTATTATCAACTATGGCAGCAATCCTAGAATTGCTACACGTTATGGTGGGATGAAAACTGCCTTCTAAGACCAGAGGCAATTGTCTCTGTCTTTTCGGTGTTAATGTCTAGTTTCGCACCCCTTCTCTTTGATCATTGTATGACCACTGTTTTAAATTAAGAAAATAACATTTCATGTTTTAATGATTGAAAAAGCATATTATGTTTTAATTTTTCAATTATTCAAATTTTTGCGAGAAGAATATATCATTATTTAGCTAAAAAGTTTAAATTCAATGACTTTTAACGTGCACATTTCCTATGGTAGATTAAATATATAAAATTAAAAGTTAAATGCTAAATTAGTATTTCCTATCGGAAAGCTTATTTGATAGATATAGTAATAAGATACAGATTGATCATTTGGGGGGGGGGGGGGGATTCCTTTTCACTCGGAGAAAAGTTCCGTCTAATGGCCGTCTTTCTCCGAGTACACACGAATAATTTAGCAAACAAAATTTATGAATAATTTATGTACTGAAGGTAAATGAAAAACTGCAGATACTCATTTTTCTTTCTTTCTTTTTTTTTTTTTTTTTTTTTTTTTTTTTTTAGTAAAGTAATGAAAAATATTTAACTTTATTATCCTTTTCTTTTAAGTTAAACTTTTTCTACATATTAAAACTAGCGAGCTTTACCAGTGCCGCTGCTAATTATACTTAAAAGAATTTTAAAAATTCCATATTACTTATTAATATAAAATATTTAAAATATAAAAAAAAAAAAAGTATTTCATTAAATATGAAGAAGTAATTATTTCATAATAATAAAAAAGCAACTGATTATAAAAATTATAGTTTTCATAAATTAGTAAAATATAATTCATGAAAACATGCTCCATTTCCTTTCATATATTTATTAGTACAATTGAAAGCCAGACAATACATCGGTATTTTGAAAATTCATCAACATTCTATTCTATTACAATTGCCGAGTTTCAATACCGACTAATGGCTGATGCCAAAAAAATTTTCGGCATCAAAAATCTTTTCTCAATAACATGGGGATGATAGATCTATATAAATCACTATATCTATGGTGATGATGAGATTATTAGAGACCTCTTTGTACTCAGAAATGATGCTAAGGTTTTTTTTTTTTTTTTTTTTTTTTTTTTTTTAACTTCAGTATACATACTGAAGTAAATCATCGTGGTGAAGAAAATAAGAAAATAAAATAGTGGGAAAAAATCAGAAATTAAACAATCTAATATTAAGGATTATTTGAAAGCTATATAGATAAATAATGTATGTTAAAAAACAATTGAAACATTTCATTTATGGAATATGATACCTAAATTAAGATTCTCTTAGCAACTTCTATTTAAAAACCATTTCTGTGAAGAGCAAAATTTCCTATAGCACGATGGGTGGCTGCCTTAGAGAAATTTCGCTGTATATGTATGTGATCAACGGATATGAATATAAAATATCTCTAAAGAATTTTTCTTTCTGCACCCTGTACATCTAACTCTATGGACAGACAATACTACGTACACGCAGAGAATGGCACGTTAATCTTCAAAACAGCAAGGAATACTGACAAATGAAATGAGACAAATATAAAAAATAACATTATTACCGTATTTTCCGGTGTATAATCCGCAGGTCTATTATATCAGTTTTACATTGGAAATTTTAATTAACACACAAAGCTATTTTCAAACGATTTTTTAACTCACATAATGTTATTTGAAAATTAAAATTTCTTGTGTAAAACTGACATTTGTGACCTGTGGATTATACGCCACAAAATTTGGTAATATAGTTATTGCAATGTATTTTTACAATAGAGGTGCCAAGTTATTACGGATTGTCCGTAATCTTAATACCGGACATTTTTTAATGTATTCTTTTGTGATAATTATCTGCAATTTAATTCGAGAAGTTTTACTTTTTCTTTATTGTGGTATGAAATTAATTTTTCGTTAGTAGTAACTTGGCACCTCTGTTGCAATGGTGTATACAGAAATAGCATGGCACGGCACTATGTTAAATAATCGTGATAAACTCTCTTTATATAGTGCACCCCTGTTCGGGAGGTGATGTCCCTCCGTGGTGGGGGAGGGATATCTGGTGCCACCACTGAATCTAGTATCTTAAAACTTCGCAATATGGAAAAATGCAGTAGGGAAAAATGATAAATAAAACTGAAAACCACAACACTGAACATTATTTTGTTAATTAAATGATGTAGAAAAAATGTAATATGTACCATTCCACGGAAAATATTTTAAAAATTAAGTGAAATTTTGAGTTAGAGGTCGCCTATATATTAAAAAGCGCACTAACTTTAATTTTTCTCAATCAATAGCAATACCTTTTATATTTGAATACAGTCGGAAGCTTATTTTTATGTGTATCCCCTCGGAAGGGAAATTTTAAAATTTTATTTAAAAAAATTCTTTTGCAGATCCCTAGAGCGCATCCTTTGAACTGTCTATATACAAATTTTCGACTAACTATTCATTATAGTTAGAGCTACACAGTGCTATGAATAGGTCAAGTTTAATTGTGGTCACTCTGTATAATTAAGATCGTAACTAGATCGTAAGAACTAGACAAAATTTTTTGTTTCACACCGGAAATTCTTCAAGAGAAAAAGAGTTATAAAAGTGAATGAAAAAATAAATGAAAAAATAAATGTTATCATCTTTGCATAGGTGCCAAGTCTCCCGTTATTCAAGGGAGACATCAAACCGGAAATTTTTTTATAGCTGTTTTCGATAATATTAATCGTCGAAAATTATAATATATTCCATTTTAAAAATACTGGTGTCAATTCTAATTTAAAAGTTAAAAATATTGTCAGCTCTGCCTTTGCATCCTCTTTGCTTGCTATCCGTGATTTCGGTTTTTTAGTGTGTATATAATTAAATACTTTATTAGATAATACATTTTAAATATATTACACCAAAGATTCGTCAGACAATGCTGTTAGAAATATGTACGATATTTTTCAATTAAAAAGTGCCCATAATGGCTATACTGATCATCAATAAAACTTAATTTTTCTTTCATTTTATTTTTTAGATGTGACATAACATACGGACTGAAATAATAGAGCTATATACGTATATACAGAGCTGCCAACCTAATCCGGCAAACTGTTAGTACCGCCCCTTTTTCTACACCAGTCATTTCTTAGAGTTTTTTTCTTCTTAATTCATCGCAAATATATTTGAAGAAAATTACTTTAAAAATTAAGTGGTGTAGAAAAAGGGGCGGTACTAACAATTTGCCGGATTAGGTTGGCAGCTCTGTATATATATATATATATACAACAACGTATAAACTAAACTTTTTTAGATAAATTATTGTAAGGTGTCATGAAGTAAACATTAAACAATTTTAATCGTACTTACCAGTTTTGGGTCAGTTTAATTCTTTGAAAATGTACGATTTGTTTTATAATTTCTATGAAAATGTAGTTTCTTAATTAAAATATACTTATAAAAGTAATTTTTAAAGACTAAAGTATCCTTAAAATAATAATCATCCCCCCAACCCCCCAAAAAAGCAATATAGGAACTAAATGATTAACCCTTTAACTATGACGGTAGTTAAGAAGCGATTTAACAAATCTCCCTTGCGTTCCAATTCCATTCGTTTTTTTTTTTTTTTTTTGTTTTGTTTTTAAGTGACAATTTTTACGTTCCACCTATTTTTCTGTTTTAAACAGTAATCCCTGCCTATTTAGTTGATGTTTCCCTTCTAGACTTCGTTTAAACGATTCCAAATTTATCACCAGTAATCGATGAGGTACATGTCACTTGATTATATTCCTGTCAACGTAAATTAAGTGGTTTAACACGAATTCACATACTCGCTTTTCCTTTTCTTTTTCTATATATCTTTTTGTTTTAGAAGAACGATGAAAGGCTGGACTTGCTTTCTTCAGAAAACGAGAATTCATGTTTACTACACTAATGTCTAAAAATCATCTTTTTTTCCTTCGTTTCGTTTGACGTTGTTGTTATATATAGTTTAAACCGCAGATAAAAATTTAAAATATTTTGTTTAATTTTCTTCGTTGTATTTTAAGATTATCTTCGTTATCTCATGCAAAACTTTATACGATATGGCCCCTTAAGCCTCCCCAAAAGAGAAATCTATTTATATCTCGAAAACTAATAATTGGAATGAACTGTAAATTTGCACACCCATATTTTTCAGCATCAGGATTCATTTTATGTAAAAAATAATATAGTTCAAATTTTTTTTAATATGAGTTTATTAATATTTTTCATAATTAAAAATATTTTTCAAAAGCAAAAGTGATCATGGATTATGTTTGGGTTTCCTGATAGTATCTCGTAATATATATATAGTGATCAAGTTATTTTTTCTGAAGATATTAATAAAAGTTTAAAATATGAATTTAACATTAGTACCTTCAAACTTTGAACGCTCATAACTCTTCAAAAAAAAAAAAAAAAGTTAAATATAAATCCAATGTACTTTTTCGCATTGCCTCAACCCCAGGGGTTGGGCGAAAAAAATCAAAGTTGTTGCGCGTTTTATTATATAGACGATCCCCAATTCAAAATTTCACTTCATTTTTTAAAAGTACTCACAATTCCCCGTCGAATGATACCTATCGTAATTTTCTGTGTATAATGCGCAGATAAAATATGTCATTCCTCCACCAGAAATTTTAACACAGTGCAGAACTGACTTACCTGACCTGTGGATTTTATGCAGAAAATTACGGTATTACACTTTTGTGCAACGATTAACAACGAAGTTACGTTGAGCGCTGCGCTTTTTTTTTTTTTTTTTTTCCTGGACTGTGCATAACGGTTTTTTGCCGGCTCGAGAATCGAGCCCACAATACTTCGATTACAGAGCTGCCAACCTAATCCGGGGGATTGTTGGTACCGCCCCTTTTTCCACACCAGTCTTATTTTAGAGTATTTTTCTTCTTATTCATCGTAAAAACATTTGAAGAGAATTACTCTAAAAATTTACTGATGTGAGAAAAGGGGTGATACTAACAATCCTCTGGATTAGATTGGCAGCTTTGCGATTATACGACGCACTACCAATTAGGCTTCCGCGATCCCCTTTCCTAAAAGGAAGTAATATTTTGCACGAGTTATGCATTGAATATTGCGAATTTTTTTAGTCCTTGAAGAGATAATTATATACGCATGTGCACAAATGCCTTTCGAATCCTAACAGAATTTATCGTGTGTACTTCACTTTGCTATCCGCTATGGAAGGCAAAGCAGCCTACTTTTCTATTTGATGTTTTAAAGGGAATCACTCGACTAGACAAGCAAAGTTATGTTAGTGCTTCAGTAAATTCAGATCAACTTAGAAAAATACAGATTTTTGAGATTCAAATATATGTTTTCACTTCAAATCTTTATTAATGCATATCTGCCAACCATCTCATTACTAAGCGTAAAAAAACGAAAAACCATTCGAAGAAACGCACATTTTTCCACATCACTCTACTTTTAGCGTAATTTCCTCCAAATTTTGTTACGATTAAATAAGAATAAAATGACTCTAAAAAATGACTGATGTGTAAAAAAAGGCGGGTACTAAAATTTTTACGATTCATAATGAGATGGTTGGCAAGTATGTTAACACGTTGAGCGCCACACAAATTCTTAAAATCCATTAAAATTCCATAATAATTCCTCCTGTAATAAATAAAAATTAAGCAAATTTTTAATAAATTTTCAATCATCAAATGTAATATTTTTAGTTTCATATCCTATTTTATATCGCCGCCGATGGTTGACGCGGCTTTATATCATTTTTGACACTGTCAGCCACCGATGGCTGACAGGGCGCCCAATGTTTTAATTTTTTATTGGTACTGCTTTTACTTTCGGGGTAAATCTTTCCCTGAAATGTTTGAAGTATAACATGCTCTGCACACTCCTAAAGTTTCAAGATGATTCCTTCAGTACTTAGAGATATATGACAAAATGTCTAGAATCTAGAATGGCTGACATGGCGCTCAACGTGTTAATGATATTACTTACATTGCCAGAAGATATTCTCAATTTTGAAGCAATTTTTATTTTTCAGTTTCCTCTTTCTTTCTTTTTTTTTTTTTTCTTTAAAGGAATAGTTTCTTGATATTCACCTTTAGTCTGTCTTGATATTTACCTGCATTAGAACATTAAATATACCTTCTTTTGAAATGCAATAACCTTGATTTTTACACAACTTTATAAGCTGTTGATACAAACATTTTTCCTTGGAAAAGGTGATACACAAACACAACCTTCTATCCGTATATCAATTTTAGGTATTGTTCTCAAATATTTCTTTTTTTATGATCAAGGTAAGCCCCAATGCCAATAAAACTCTTTTGTTCTTCATTTAAATCAAATCAAACCAGTAGCAGATGATTACTACTGAAAATAACAAACCTTTCTCTGGACTCTGAGTCAACACTTGCATAGCGGCCCCCATGGTTGCAAGAAACTTGATTGAAGAATATCTTATGCAATATGAGCATTTTTATGAAAAGCATAACTACACGTGTGCGAACGATAAAAAATCTTTTTTGAATAATTTGAGAGCCAAATAATCAAACAACCTCAAAAGCCTTGTCAAACGCCTTGTCGAGAGAATTTAGAAATATATATTCAAACTATTAAGATAATTTTCATTTATTGAATAAAATTGATTTTTAAGGGAATATTTACAAATTTCTACTTCCATCATAAATCAAGGAATAATCTTAAATACATCTTTCCATCTTAAATACACAAAGGCATATTAATGCTTTAAAAACAAATGTTTACAAATGAAGAGAAATACGCCATGCATATTATAATAAATTATATTTTGTAAACATTACAATCCAAAAATTTGCAAGATTTCTTAAATAAAAAAAAAAAAAAAGTAATAATTATCAGTTATTTTAGTACAATTGTCCACTGACTTCTAATGAAAACGGAAATTTGTGAAAATCCCTTTGATAAAAAATCAATTCTACTCATTAATTAAAAAGCACTTTAGTATTTTGCCATTATATTCTTGAATTTAACGATATTTAATAAGGCTTTTTATTATGAGATTGCCCATGCATTTGGCTATTAATTTATGCAAGATTTTTTTTTAATCATCCGCGCATGTGGGTAGTAGCATTTAAAACATTTTTCATGCAAATGCTTAATTTTTTTTTAGTTCTTAAATAAATACTTATAACCTTCTTATTTTATATGCTATTCTTATACAAACGCATGGAAAAATTCTGCAAGGTCTGAATTAACATTTGTTACAATTCCAGTTGCAGATTATTACAATCTTTTAATGATAGAGGGTGATCCCAAGTACTATATTTTACTTAATTTGTTGTTTTTCCTCCTAATTATTATCAAAAACCAATCTTCACTAAAAAAGATGATTTGCTCACATCTAGAAAATTTAAGAACTTTTATTAAGCGGGAAATTCATAAATTGGAAAAAAAAAAAAAATCATTCATTTGTAAAACTTGCTAATATTTTCAGCAGGAGTACATTTCCTATTGCAAAGGTTATATACCAAATAATATGAATATTATTTTCAAAATATCAATTTGAAGGAATCATGTATATATTTAGCATACCAAATCATTTTCAAATCATTTTTTATTTCCAATGGCTAAGCAAAAGTTACAGAGGACTATAAAGATACGAAACAAATTATAGACAATATAACATAGAACAAAAGACCGAAGTCATTGTCTAAGGAGCGACCTTGCCTCCCAATATCTGGACTCTTCTGTAGAACATCGAAGAGCCCTACAACGGGACAGATGACCCCGGTCCATTACTTCTCCAGAATCACAAAGTGGGCAAGTAGGGTCGTTTAAGATACCTGTGCGCTTCAAATGAGCGGCAAGGCAGACATGTCCTGTAGATAGGCGGAAAGTCGCAACTGCCTTACGTCTTGGTTTATCAGGAATTAGAGAAGGACTTAAATTCTTCCATTTCTTTAGAGCTGTACGATTCTCAAGATCTCGTAAGGCATTAGATGCAGATAAATTCTTTAAAAACAGTGTAACCCTCCAGTAAGAAATGGCTGTATTGGGATGTTGTAGTAAGGTGGCACCTTTTTTTGCAAGGAAGTCCGCTTGTTCATTGTCCCAAAGGCCACAATGGCCGCGCACCCACTGGAGAACAATTTGTTTCCCCTTTAAAGTGAGAGTTCTTATTGATTCTTGACATTGGGATATTTCAGGTGTTAATGGAAGATCAACAGCGCTTATTGACTGGATGGTTGCCTGAGAATCAGAAAGAATGACCGCCCTTTCAAACTTGCAATGGACAGCTAATAGTTCATTTACAAATCTAAAAATACATATTTAAACAGATGTTCTAGAAACGCTAAACACTATTTTTTTTAATATAATACACTTTATTTAAGAAAAAAAAAAACGAAGTTTTGAAAACATTTGAAAACTCTAATCGATTCTTCGCTGTCTTTGGCAGCGTTTCCGCACAATGTCGGATTCGGATCTCTATTGCCAGCGGCAGCGCTTTTCCCGAGCACTTTAATTTGAGTATATATCAGACAGCATGTAGTGCTGCTATTATATATCTGTAAAAACTACAATTTTACAGATATATAATAGCAGTTATTATATCTGTAAAATGTACATTTTACAGATAGCTATATCTGAGTGTCTAATGAACATTTTTGTTTTGGCACTATGTATTAGAGGGACCTTGCAGCGGGATCTAGTTCTTCCAGTTTTTCTTTATTATAATTGTAATTAAAAAATATGTATTTATGTCATTATTAATTAATAACAGTAGTCTAAAAATTATAAGCCTAATTATTAGACATTTTATTAAAATTTAATACGTTTAATTATTTTTACTAACTTTATATTTTATTCCGATAGAAAACAACAAATTAAAAATTATATAAAAATGAGAAAAGAAAAGAAAAAAGAAAGAAAGAAAAGAAAATCCCTTCAAAGAGGTTTTTATTCATTCACATAAACAACTATTCTGAAAGATTAGCGATTCAAATGAAACATCCCATTTTATTGAATTTACGAAATTTAACGATCGTTCAGCTTAGGAAAAGGTATTAGAGGATTAATAAAAAAACTGCTTTAGTCAAAATGCACAAGTATCGAGGAAAAAAAAAATGAAACCCCAATTCTATATTAAAATTTAGAATATATATAAACTACATTTAATCTCGAGAGTTACTAAAGAAGAATGAAAAATAAATACTATAGTAACGATAAATAATGCAAACAACGGAAAAGAAAGAAAACGCAGTTTGAATTAAATTCAAGGAAATGAAACAGTAAAATCAAAGAATAAAATAGAACAAAATTAACTTAAAAATTCAAACTCGAACAGCGAAAAAAAAAAAAAAAAAAAAACCTCGATGAGGTGCACTCCTACATGGTCCAAACTACCTCTCTGCCAAGATTTGTAGCTCTCCGATCAATGGCTTGAGTTCAAAAGCGTGCGCACACACAGAGACTTATTATTATTATTTATTTTTTTTTTTTTTTTAGAAAATTATTCTTAATGCTAAAATTGAATAGAAATTACAGCTCTAGATTAGCGGTCGCCAGTCGCCATCGGGCGACCATTACATTGGAAGTGGCTACCAAAAATTAAACCTTAGTCGCTAAAAGTGGCGACATGTTTCATATCTGGCAATTAGTAGAAAATGAGCGTAGCTTCTACTGGTTACGATACGAAACTACGGAAAGACAAGTGAAATGTTACGAAATGGGGCTTCTCTCACCAGATTTTTTTTTTAACTTCTAAATAATTCGCTATTTCTAAGGATTTCTCCATAGCCTCCTAAACTAGATTCCTTCCGTGTGGCTCGCAAACTTGGCAACAGTTCAAGCGGTAGACAGCGCCACCTGGTACATATTGCGTGATTTTTATATTCAACAGCCACCAAAAATTTTTAAAAGTGGGATTTGACATACATAAAAGGTGAATGCAATCGAAGAAACGTCAATTATATACATCATATATCACTTTTTAAAACTATTGGTGACAGTTGAATAAGAAAATTGTGCAATCTGTACCAGGTGGCGCTGTCTACCGCTTGAACTAGAGGTCTGCACGGGCCGACTTTTTCAATTTGGTCTCGGGCCGGGCCGGGCTCGGGCTTAAAATTTTTAGCAGGCTCGGCTCGGGCCGGACCTGGATGAAATTTTTTCCGGGTCGTGTCGGCCCGAATCTTTTTCTAGTTTCCTCGTTAATCAAAGGAAAAATAAAATGATAAAATATTTCTTAAGTCATTTATTTTACATAATTTTACAAGCTGGTATGTCACATAAAATTCTATTTTGTTAAAAAATGTCTGTTACTTCAATTTAATTTTCTATCAGTCTGTCTGTTCGTGATCTGATTTTCCGCAAATATTTTTCGCATGTCTCGAAATTAATATATTTTATTTAAAGTAATATTAGATAGTTTCCTATTCAAAATACTATGCATGTCACTACTAGTTTGCGCACATGTACCAACAAAAGATGTTTGATACGTTACTGTGTATAAGGCTTTGTGTCCTATGGTCTGTAGACCTTAGGTGGTATAAAGGCTATAAAAATCCTTCCGCTGTAACTTTTTCTCTAGGCTCCTTTTTCTTTTCTCCAGTGCAATGGATGAAAGCAGCGTCACTTTTAGCATGTGCAAAAGCATCTATTTTAAAGAATGTGGTTGGATTAGCATTAAAGTTTTTTTTTTTGTTGTTGTTGTTGTTGTTGTTGTTTGTTTACCAGATCACATAAAAGATTCGGATACATTACGGGATATAAGAGGAAATAGTTGAAAGTGCATTTTTAGTAGTATTAAACATTTTAAATATCTTCCTATATTTTTTGATGAATGTTAATATTTTCGATTTGATTTTCTGTCTGTCTTTGTGCCTTCTGTACGTCTGTAATAATGCATTTCTGTTTCTGTATAATTATCTTGTAAAAGTGCAGTAATTTTGTTAAAGAACATTCTGTTGCTTGGCTATATAAAACCTCTGCAAAACGGATACTAAAAATCTTTTTCACAGAAAGGCAGGATTTTTTTTTTTTTTCCCCTTTTACATATTTTAGAATCGGGCCGGGTCGGATCGGATTTGATCATTTTTTGTCCGGGCCGGAACGTACACTGGTAAAAAATAAACTGGCCGGGCCCGGGTCGAATTTTTCGATTTCATACCGGGCCGGGCCGGGTAAACAAAGCTTTCGTACGGGCCGGGCTGAACCCGGGCCTCAAAATTTCGGCCCGTGCAGACCTCTAACTTGAACTGTTGACACGTTACTGGGCCATGCAGAAGGCATCTAGTTTAGGAGGCTATGGTTTCTGTGAAGGTGCACATTTATCATTTAAAGCTGAAAAAAGACGGCTGATTTCCAGCACGTATCGCTACTATTAGTTCAACTTTGTTACTTTTGCAGTTTTATTTATTGAATGCATATACTTACAATATAAATTTTATATTCGAGTATCGTATTCTCTTTTATATAAAGAAAGATTGTATTTTATGTTATATTTTGTTTTGAATAATTTAGTGCAATACCAGTTTAGCGTCTTTGTTACATGTAGAGCTATTTACAGGTAAAACTTTTTTTTATGGTAGCTGAATTCCTCCCTCCTTACTCTGCCGCAACTGATATAGATACATTCATCGATTATTTTTACATAAGCTCATAATAACCCCTTGACACTTTTACATGCTTTTATTTATCTTCGTCCGTTGTCTGTAAGATCAAATCTTGCAAGCGAATTTCGACTCACTTCCTGTCATCCAATCGAGTTGAAATTGTGCATACATGTACAACACCTAGTATAATATATGCTCAAGCAGTAACGGACTTATAGAAGATATTATTACACGCTTTTATTTAACTTCGTTATTTGTCTGCTAAAGAACATTGCAAGCAAATTTTAACTCGTTTCCTACCATCCGATTCAGGTAAATCGGATCATATCTAGCGAATTTAGTATTAAATTTATATATTAATGTTAGTATGCATATAGACGCGTGTAACTCCAACGCCGATAATAGTGCATGCTCAAGTAGTAATGAGTTTAGGGAAGTGGATCTGTCGGCACTGCTCCCCCACTTCCAATTAAAAATTTTATTTTGAATTTTAACCTATTTCCTATCATCTGATCGACCTTAAAATTTTCATGCATGTATAATTCCAAAGACAATGCATTCTCAAGCCTAGGGGAGCCTAGGGGACCAAGTCCCTTATAAAAGTATGCTTTTAAAATTTTTAATTTATGTGAGGTTATTTAAATCTTCACACTGGAAAATATTTCTATTAAAAATTTGTAAATTCTTTTAGACTTTTTAACACATTCCAACAAGGTTGAAAAGTGTTAATGACTTCAGTTTGTCTGTCTGTCTCTCCGCGCTCTAACTCCCGTAAATATTTATGGAATTTCTTGAAACTGATATATGTTATTCAAGTTCACTATCGGATGTTCCCTATTGAAAATGGAGTTTATACCTCTACTGGTTTGTGTACAGGGACACCCGAAAGTATTTCAAAGCATTGTGTTCTATCAGAGGTATTTGTATAAACCATATTTTCATATCTTTACTGTACACATATCTTAATGAAATTGAAATACGTTATTCAAGTTCATTATGTTTCCTGTAGAAAATAGAGTAAATATCACCACTGGCTTATATACAGGGACACTCAAAATTATTCCAAAGCATTGTGTTTTATGAGAGATATTTCTGTAAATCAAACTTTAATAACTTTACTTTCTACGAAGTTTTATGTAATTGAAATATATTATTTGTGTGCACAAAAGAATGCTCTGCATAGAATATAGCATGATTAACATTAGATTTACAGGGTGATACAAAAACATTCATTTATCTTAAAAGCTATTAATAAAAATTTGCTAGAAGTGTACTTTCCTTTACATTAAGCGTTTTTAACACTTTCTAACATTTGTCAAGTGTGAATATGGTTTCAATTTGTGTGTATGTCCGTCTGTCCGTCTCTCTGTCTGTCTTCTCGTGCTTTAACTCCCGTAAATATTTATGGAATTTTATGAAACTGATATATGTTATTCAAGTTCACTATCGGATGTTCCCTATTGAAAATGAAGTTATACCTCTACTGGTTTGTGTACAGGGGCACCCAAAAATATTCGAAAGCTTTGTGTTCTATGAGAGGAGTTTCTATAAACCATATTTTAATACCTTTACCGTATAGTAACTTTAATGAAATTTTAATGTGTTATTCAAGTTCCCTTTCGGATGTTTCCTATGTAAAATCCAGGATATTTCTAACTTTTTTGTGTACAGGGGCATTTGAAAGTATTCCAAAACATTGAATTCTGTGAGAGTTATTTTTATAAACCAAATTTAAATAATTTTACTTTGCACAAAGCTTAATGCAATTGAAATAAATCATTCGTATGCACAAAAGAGTGCCTTCTTTATAATATAGTATGATTAGCATTAGATTTACAGGGCCACACAAAAATATCCAGTTACATTAAGATCTATTAACAAAAGTTTGCTAGAATTGCACTTTCGTTTACATTAAACGTTTTAACACTTTCTTATATTTTTAGTGGGAATGTGATTTCAATTTGTGTATCTGTCTGTCCGATTGTCTACCTTTCTATCTGTTTGTTTCCGGCTCCTAGCGTCGGTAAATATTTTTAGATTTTTTTTAAAAATGATACAATCAAGTTCACTATGGAATGTTCCTTATTTAAAATGACATTAATCGATCCTGTGCAACTTGTTTGTTTACAGAGACAACAACAACAAACAAACAAAAAGAAAAAATTGTCAATGGATTAAGTTTTAGGACAGAATTTTTTTAAAGTTATATTTGAAATCTTTCTATTGTAAAAATCGTAACATTCACATGTATTTTTACTATTCTAAAATAATGTTTTGTATAGAATATGATATGATTAACTTTTTTAGATTAAAAGTTATTCGATACAACATTTACGTAAAGTTAGAAGGTGTTACTAATCAATGCGTGCTGCATGATTTTTCTTTCTTGTTATTTATTTATTTTATTTTATTTTATTTATTTATTTTTCTGGAAGGGGGGAGGGAGATGGGGTCTTTTAATTTGTTAATATTACTAACAGGCAACGAGTTAATTAATTCTTGTGCTGCATGTATGCTTATATCAAAAGGTGACTATCAGAAGAGCAAATGTGGCAATCATTTTTTATGATTCTGGTAGCCATTGGCTACCATTTATGATTTTCTAGTCTAGAGCTTGAATAGAAATGCTAAAAAATGCTTCATCATTGCAATTTGAACAAATAAACATAAGTAATAGATAAAAAAATGTAGTTTCTGAGTTACATTTCAAACGCGTAAGAATTATTTAAATTTGTTATATTGTTATATCAACTTATTGTCTTTATAATAAATATAGTTGTTTGGATAATTTTTTTAGCCATTTTTTTACAAATATTAAATGATACGATAACCAAAATTAAGTTGTTATGATGAATCACAGTATTTGTAAACCAAGTAGATTTATAAAAATTTTTATTTATATTATTCAAAAATCAATCTTTCCTTTTGAAATTAAACCATCAATTACATTAATTGTTATTTTTTCATAGTTGTATGATTTAATTTTTGAAACAATTTTTAAATATTTATGATTTTTTTTTTTTTTTTTTTTTTTTTTTCATGAATCCAGAAATTTATCTAAGCAATCCAGAAATTCCGTGATCAGAATTTCGTCTCCGAATACTTCCCAATCTTAACAGGATAACAGGAGTTCTTAACAAGTGTATAAAAACTGTTTCAGTTTTTGAAAAATTATGTTATTAAATATAGTTCAAGAAAATATTTATTTTTAGACGGTATGAATAATCGGTACCATACGTTACTGATGACAAAAAGAAAATTTTTGTGATAATACGCAGTAAAATGTGCTTAAATCTCGGAAAATGTAGCATAACGATTTTTCGAATAATAGACAGGGGTCGTACAGTCCTTATTTTGTTAATTTATTTATTTAATTTATTTAATTTATTTAACTTTTATTTGTTTATTTATCTATTTATATTTATTTACTTATTCTTTTCTACCACTAATTTTTAATAGAAATTTTTGTTTTTAAATAAGCATATAATTTAAAATAAATTTTTATTTTATAAAAATTGTGGTAGAAGAGTTCTTACAAGAAGGCGGATCCGTAGGTACCCTGATAGATTTAGTTACATAGATTACACAAGGGAAAGAAAAAAATCAACTCCAAGAAATTTTTTTGTTACATTTATGTTTTCGAGGATGAAGAGTTGAAAGATGAATCGCCATTTCTGGCCCATCACGTACGTTTATATATATTTTGGAGGTTTATAATAATAAAAAATAAAAATAAATATAATTTTATTACATTAAACCATAGTTGCCAAGTTTTTAATTTATTCAGTAGTATTATTATTACATGCCTTTCTTTCATACCACTTTCTTTGTGCCATAATTTTCTCTAATATGTAATAAGGGTTCTATATGTAGAAAAATACTCTTCTAAAAATGTGGTATGAAAAAGTGGCGAGTATAAAGATTGCTACGGAATAAATTAAAATGCTGGCAGCTCTGCATTAAACTAAACACATCCTTTCTTTATAATTAGACAAACATTTCCTTATGATAATATATTCACTTTATATGATATGATTTTTATGGTAATATATATTATATATTCTGTGTTCACTCTTTTTATTCCGTGAAACCTTTTCTTCTTCTTTTTGATGCCCCTCAAAACAACATTCCCTTTTACCCTTTCACTTTAAACAGTGAACTCCCACTCCCTCTTATTTTCCATTTTGTACTAGGGTAAGTGCACCAGTGAATGACACTTTTATAGCAATCTCTGATGTTTTTAATGTTCTAGTCATCAGAAAATATTTTTAGAAATCTTAAGTTAATACATATGGCATGAAAGGCATTCAGAACCACATATATGTTAAAATATATACATTTGATAACAATTTTTTTCTAATGAATTTTTATTTGACACCCACTCAATGTTCCAGTAATTGCCACTGCCATTTTTTCCTTTTATTAGTAATTGGCACCCTATTTTCCAGTGTTTGACACTGCTAGTTATTCATTTTACCAGTTATTAGTACCCTAAGCGCCAGTGTTTGACATAAAATGTTAAAATTCTTATATGTAAAATACAGGATTTTATTATTTTTCTTATTTGTTAATTATTTCGGGATATATGTCAATTACTAGAGCATGCCAATCACTGGAGCACCTACCCTATATTTTATATTAACTCGTATGACTATTGTTTTAAAATAAGAAATAATTTTTGATAAAGCTTTTATAATTAGCAATAGGATACCAGATTTCCTGTTTTCACACAATATTAAATTAATAAATATGAGTTTAAGAAAAAAAAGAAAAGAAAGGAAAAGAAAGGAAGAAAGAAAAAAGTTATGGAACTTTTTGGCTATTTTTTTCTGTTGTAGTCAATGTTGACACAGCCCCTCCTTTTTTGTACGAGTGTTCATATGTATTATTAACGATAAATTTCTTTTTAAATTTATAGGCTTCTATTATTACAGAATTTACAATACAAAATAAATGGTTGAAAATATCAAGGAAAGTGTAGGAGCTTATACTAACTGTGTTAGTGAGTAAAAATCTATAAAAAGCAGTTAAAACATCTTGCTTGCATAGCTGTGTTATTAATTATTGCAAAATAAAATATTGTACCGTAGTTTTCTGTGTATAATCCGCAGATAAAATATGTCATTTCTCCACCAGAAATTTTGTTTAACACAAAATCTGTATTATTTGAAGAAATAGCTCGTACAATGCTAATACAACCTCGTTTACTAATTAAAATTACTGGTGCGGAACTGACTTACCTGATCTGCGGATTATACGCAGAAAATTACAGTAGTTTTCTCAAATGAATTTCTCACGAGGGCGGTGTTTTGTAAGAGAAAATAATAATAATAATATTCTTAAAAAAAAAAAAAAAAAAAAAAAAGGAGGAATGTGATACCGTTTATCTCTTCATAAATTCACAGTGTATTTTTTTTTTTTCGTCGCTTTTTTTTCATTTTTGGTACGTTAGCTATGCTGAGTAGGAATAAAATTCTTTCTCATTAAAGCACGTGGGTGTCATGATGTCTTTCATTTTATTTTATTCTATTTTATCTTTTTAAGGAGTATCTTTATGAAAAGATATATAGGGGAAAAAATTCTATTAAGCATTTAAGGACATATCAAATAACCTGAAATTTCTGACTAGTTATTTAAAGACTCTACTTTGATGATATGTTTTCTGCTGGAGTACATTTTCTGCACTTAAAGAAGTAAAAGTGTAGCAATATAAAAGAGAAAAAGTAAACATTACATTTGTTAAAATATTTTAAAGTAAGATAAAATTTTAATGTAGAATGTTAAAATATTTTGAATAGGATAAAATAGTAAAAATAAAGGTTTTTTTTTTTTTTTTTTTTTTTTTTAACATTGTTAATACTTAATGAGGAATACGAAAGCAGAACACGATGTAATTGTAGAAAGAGCGACATGAATTTAAGTAATGATATTTTATATGATATTTATTTTGAATACTTAATATATAATATGTTTCATGATGAAAATTAATTTTGTCAATTTTTGTAAATTTAAAAAGCTCCCCTATCCCTTTCCCCATATGATATCGCAAAATTACCTTTAATGCCAAATGAACTCTATCCCATAGTTGCCAATATTTTAATTTATTCTGGAGTACTTTTTGTCCCGCCTTTATTTCGTACCACTTTATTTACAGAAAGATTTTCTTCAATATATAACTTCGATAAAATAAGACAAAATTACTTTTAAAAAATAAGTGGTACGAAATAAAGACGGGGCTAAAAATACTCCGGAATAAATTAAAATATTGGCAGCTATGCTATGTCAGTCGAACATTAAATACAACTTTCAAAATTTTGCGCTACTAAGCGTGAGAAATCTCACAGCCTTACAACTTCTGTAATTTAATCACAAGATTTAAAAATATGGAATGTGTTGGTTTTTTTCTGCCATAAAAAACAACAACGATACATTTTATCTAAAAAAAACCACCATCTCAAACATTCATAAAATAAAGAAAGAAAGAAAAGAAAATAATAATAATAATCTCAAAGCTTTCATTTATAACGATATCTCTGCGCATATACCGTAATTTTCTGTGTATAATCCGCAGGTCAGGTAAGTCAGTTCTACACCAGAAATTTTAATTAGCAAACGAGGTTCTATTTGTTCGAGCTGTTGCTTCAAAATAATACAGATTTTGTGTTAAACAAAATTTCTGGTGGAGGAATGACATATTTTTCTGCGGATTATACGCAGAAAATTACGGTAATTGATTCCAGAAATAGAATTATGCATTCAGAACTCATTTATGTATTTAAAAATTAGTTAAATATTTAAAATAATGCAATATAACATAATTTAAACTGAATGGTCGAATTAATTTTAAGAAAAAGAGTTCAGGCCAGGAATCACTCCTGAGTTCTTGATAAATAACGCTCTAATCCCTGAACTAAATTGGCCCTCATCTGACAGGATGACACTCGATTAGGTTTATAGTTGTCAACTTTAGCACATTTGACTACCGGAAAATTTTAGCAGAATTATTTTATATATTTCTGTAACAGTTATCACTCATTAAATAAAAAAAAAAATTCTTATTAAAATTTATCGGTAACCAAAAAGAGCAAAAGTTGGCAACTATGATAAGATTAGCATAGAGGTAAAACATTGACATGTTATACTAAGGATCCAGGTTCGATCTTTGATTTGTTTACTTTTGATCTTGTTAATTCGGTTTTTCAATCAAGCTTATGTTATTTAGGCTTCGTCGAAGTTATGTAAAACGTCTTACATCAGAATTCTTTACCGCTAAATTATTCCAAGAATCGTAAAGGTTAATTTCATGCAAAAGTGAACAAAAAGATCTTTTTTAACTTTTCAACAAATTCAATTATTTTTAATTTTTCTTGATAGAAATATATGAAACATATGAAACAATATGCAGGGTGTCGACAGTCGAATTTTTCCCCCTGATTCTTCAACCAGTATCTTATTATTATTATTATTATTTATTTATTTATTTATTTATTTTATTTTATTTTATTTTATTTTTGGTTTAGTTAATAGTGCAGACATACTATTAAAAATTACGAAAGTAAAATACTGGTGGAAGAATCAGGGAAAAAATTTCGACTATCGACACCCTAATACAAAACATAATATATATTTAAAAAAATTCATATCATTAATTAATAAAGAACATTTAAATTTCAAAATAAGCAAGCAAAAGATAATTCTAAATCTTTACACTTGCCCTGTATGTCATTCTATTAAATAATTCTTTATATATATATATATTCAGTTTCAGAACTTTTCTTAAATTACATATTTGATGAAACTTCTGTTTGTGTAAATTAAAACCTTTTAACTTCAAATTGTCTCAATTTAAATTAATTGGGTGATAAAGACGAGTCACTGAAATTATGTCTGTCACGCTAATCTTTACCTTATTAAGCGTAAATTACACAGGTCTGCAAAATCATACTTTATTTTTTTTTTCAGTGTTTGGGTGTCAAATGTGTTTTAATATGTTGAATTCACAAATCATTCTCTTTTCTTCCTATCATGTAAGAAATTTTCACAAAGTAAGGATGAAAAACGGAAGAAATCACACAGAGGCTATAATAAATTCAAAACACTATTTCTGTATAAAATACAATAAAATAGGCTATTATTTACACCTTATCTTTTAAATGTGTTTCTTCATGTTGAAGCTCCCTTTAGAGCTTTTTACGTTGTGCACGGCTTGAGGACCCTGAGGGGGGTAATCTCTATGCAGCATGCAACAATAATCTGCTAATATGTTAACGCTCCATCGTCCTTGATACTTCCTCTATTTCCTTTGATGTCTTAATGAAATAGCTTTCCTTGGTCTTTACTGACATCACCCAGATTTTTTGGGAAATAATTTAGAAGGGAGCCGAAAAAGGTGGAGCTTTCCGCTCAAACTATCCCATTTTTTGTCAAAACTGTACGTGATGGAAATTTTTGAATAGTTTTTCCTTACTCAGCATCCAAAAATATACCAGAAAAAAAATATTTCTATGCTGTTATTGTGATATTTATTTTGTACAGCAGTGATTTAAAAAACTTTTTAATGTCGAGGCACTTTTCAAATCTATAGGTAAGTGTAGGGTGTAGTCTATACAATTTCCTGAGAAATAAGTTACATTTAACAAGTTTAGTATGTAAAAGGCGAACTCTCTCTCTGTGTACATAGCAAATACACAGCAAAATCACTCTCCTTTTACTTTAATAGTGGTGATTTAGAAAATCTTATTTCACACAAAATAACACTGAAGATAATTTTAATTAAATTTTTAAGTAGGCTGTGGTTTTGTTTTCTTATTGCCACTTTACTTTTGTTCATTTTCAGAATAGAATCGTTCACAATATAAGCTTCTAAATATGTATATATAAATTTTTTATTTTGTGTGTGTGTGTATTTATCAACAAGTAAAATGCTCATAACGCCCACTTCCAAAACTTAGCAAAATTACTACAATAAGAATAAACGGTTGCTTTTTTTCCAGAAAAACAGCTTGTTAGTTAACGTAATGATGATGCACTGACATACAGAGTAGTATATCCGTAACGTAATTGTCATAGCTACCAACCTTTCTAAAATTTAAATCAAATTCATACCACCATTTTAAAAAAGGAATTTGTCCCATATGTTTTCGACGATTAAATAAAATAAAAACAATTATAAAAACTTTCCAGTATGAAGGCTCAGTTAAAAAACGGAAGACTTGGCACCTATAGCTTGTATAATAGAGTAACTATATTTATTTTTATATCTACCGTAATTTTCTGCGTATTATCCGCAGGCCAGGTAAGTCAGTTCTGTACCAGAAATTATAATTAGCAAACGAGGTTCTATTTGTACGAGCTGTTTCTTCAAAATAATACAGATTTTGTGTTAAACAAAATTTCTGGTGGAGGAATGACATATTTTATCTGCGGATTATACACAGAAAATTACGGTATTTCTCTAGAACACTAGAGTTCACGCCAGAAAATCTTCTAGGACGCACCAATGTGCCCTGGCACTCCTTGCCAGAATTACTGTTGTACAACACCGATTGAAAAAATTAGAATAATGTAAAAACGAATGAGTGCAATGTTACTAAAGTATCAATTTACATACTGTGTTGAAATATATATATATATATAATATTAAGAATGTTTTAATAGCTTCAGAAAACTTATAAATATAATATAAAAAATATTTATTTTTATTTCCTATACTAATAATGAACAATTTAAAAAAATATTAGAATTATTCAAGAAATTGGAATGTCTGCACAACGTGGTTAAAAAAATTAGAATATGCAATTATTTTCCTGTTGCAGGGGTGGAACACGGGCGCAGAATTCACACCGGAATCTGTTTAAGAAATTTCTATACCTATAATATCGTTGATTTAAGAGGTTGAAATTTTTCTTACTTTCATAGTGGTATGAATTCTGCTCCCGTGTTCCATCCCTGCTGTTGGTTTAGAGCTGTAAATTTCATAAACTACAGGACTACATGTGTTCCGGGGAAAATGAAAAGTTGTTATTAAATCTGTAACTGGCATTTAATCTGCTGTCTTTCAACTGATTTTTTTTTTTTTCTTGTTTTTAAACTTAAAAGAACTTAAGACTGCAAAAAAATTTTATGGCAGATTTAAGAGCTTGAAAATTTTCTATACAGTATTCCTTATTGAGATTAATTTCTTTTTCCAGTTTCACTCATTTCTTTTTATAATCATGTTTATTTTATCCTAAAAGAACTTTTTTTTTAATGTGTTTATATATATTTTTTTCATTCTTATAATGATGAATTAATATTATATACATATTTATTAATCAGGCCTGTGACAGACCCGCTTTTTTTTTCTTTGATTTTTCCACCAATATATTTATAAAGTAATTTTTCCCTTACTCAATCGTGGAAAGCAAACTTACTATTAATGTTCTGAAAGAAAAGTACTGGTGGAAGAATCAGGGGAAAATGTCGCCACGCTGTTAATATTTTCCAAACTTTATTTTTTCTAACAAGCTTTAAGATACCTTTTATTTTTCAAATTTAATTTAAGTATCTATCACAAATAAAAAAGAAACAGTTTTTTATATATATATATTTTTTTTACTGACATATTACAGCAAAAAGGCATTAAACAGAGTATTTTACCATGTTTGATAGAGAGAATATTGTTTTTAAGTCAAATTTTTAAAATTGAGTTTTTTTTTTTTTTTTTTTTTTCTTTACACGTTTTCAGTTCCCCTAAATCCGAAAAATAAGTTTTTAGCGGTTGATATGTGTTTCTGTCTGTGTGTCTATTGTCAGTATATCTGAAGAACAAATAGTAGCAGGAAGTCTAAACTTTGTATTCTAAAATCAGTATCGTGTACAAATGTTACACTAAACTTTTCGCTGAGATCAAGCAAATGGTTCGTATACAGGGACATCTAAAATAATTCAAATACATTTCGTCTATGGGCAAAATTTATTGTTGGTACTGATCAGCATCTGTAGGATTCACTAAACATAATGAAAAGGGCATATATTTTTTAGACGCATAAAAGCTTCTTTTATGTAGCTTCTTTTATGCTTCTTTTAGTAGATTATATCATTAATAATAATGAAACAAAATGAAATGGGCATATATTTTTTAGATATATATGATGCATAAAAAATTGTGTTAACATGTTAACATAAAAAATAAAATAATATTATATTCACTTTTGTCTATAATTTTTATAGAAAGTTTACATGATTATTTTTTTCGAGACAGAGACTAAATAGAAGACCCCAACCCAAGTTTAAATAATAATAATAATAATAATTGACATTGCAAATACGACAGATTCATTTATATATATATTTTTTTTTTAAAGTGGCTAACTAGTTAAGTAATTCATAATATTTAATTATTCAGTAACATGTTTAAGAAACTAATAATTCATAATGAAATATAAAAATCGAGATTTAAAAGCGTGTAAAAACGAAGCACAACGATAATCAATATTCCATCAGTAGCATGTATTTAAATATTATATGCAAAAATATGAAAATATTTGTAAATTTACAATCTTAAAGCTAAGCTATAACAGATTTATATGCCTTAATGCCTACAATACAAACGAATTCAATTTAACGTAAAAAGAGATAAACAAAGCCAAAATTATTACGAGATAAAATCAAATACTTACAGACATGCGAAAATTTTAATTTATTCAGAACCATTGTTAAAGCACGTCATCTTTTCACACCACTTTTCTTGGAGAATATTTTTCCTCTTGTTCAATCGTAATTGCTCATTAGAAAAAATTTCACTACGAGTAAATTGATGTGAAAAAAGGACGAGTATTACGAGTACTCCGAGATGATGAATTATAATGTTTACATGTCTGTATTTAAAAAATATATATATATATATATATTCTTTTACAAATTAAAAAAGAGTTAGAGAACGTTTCAAGATACATATTTAAAGTATTTTACCAGCTTTAGGTTACAGTTAATAATAGCAGTTAGCTAGTTACCTATTAATTTTTTAAACTGTTAAGAATTTAAAAAAAATTAATTTAATTTATAAATTATTTTACAAAAAAATCAATAAATTAATCTATACTAATAAAATTAGACTAATAAAATCAAATAAGCTTATAAATTCCTAGAAGGTTTTATAAAAAACCTTTTCTGTAAATGTGGTTTTACTTCATTAAAATCTAAATGTCTAGTTTCGAATTCTTATTTCTAAAAATTATTTACATTAGATTCTTAGTTTCAATCTAATACATATTTTTTCTTTTTACCTTTCTAGGTGCCTTTTTAGTACCATATCTACTTACACTTTTCTTTGCTGGTATACCTACATTCCTTCTAGAAACATCTTTAGGTCAATTTCTAAATATTGGTGGTCTTGGTGTGTGGAAAATATGTCCACTTTTCAAAGGTAAATATTTTTACAATTATCACACTTTTATTGCTTTAATTTTGTTATTTCCAATTTTAAACAGTATTAAGTTGCCTTTTATTTTTAATTTTAATGTATATATTTTTAAAGCACCGGTTAAAATATTGGGAAATAAATTTGATAAGTAATGTGGGAATAAAAAAATAAATTGCTTAGTTACTGAAAACATATTACTAATTTTTTCTGCTATTATTATTATAAGTATTATTATTACTGATGTATTTTTTAATAAAGAACTAGTTGTGCAATAAAACAGAAAAGATTTTAAACATTTATAAATAATATCAGGTATTCGAACTTCCTTATCCCTGGAACAAATAATAGGTAATCAATCTGATCTCTTAGTATAGCTTCGTCAATGAGACGGAGATCCTTAATTTTTCTTAATGATAATTTTTTATGACGTTGAATTTGTCTTTTTTCTTTATTTTCTTTTATTTCTTTTTTTATTTTTTATTTATATATATTTTTTAATATACCTGAATGGCGACAATACAAATTTTTTTCCTGATTCTTCCACAAGTATTTTTCTTTCGGAATTTTTAATAGTTACTTTGAAGTCAAAAATTATTTTATAAATATACTCGTGCAAGAATCAGGCAAAAAAGGCGCGTCTGTCGCCACCCTGTATTCGTCTAACTGAAAGCACAATTGACACATAGTAAAAAAGTCATTCTAGATGAATGGGAAAATATTGTATAAAGCACAGTAGTAATCTAATAATTACAAAACTTTGAATAAACACCATAAAATACAATAAACTCACAACAATTGTTTCGGGTCAAAAAAATACACGCCCCTTCGTCAGGCGAACAAAGTAGGCACGAGTGCTGCAGTCAAAGCGGAACACGAAACAATTGTTGGGAGTTTATTGTATTTTATGGTGTTTATTCAAAGTTTTGTACTTATTACTTTTAAACGCCAGTTCTGTGGTTCTTTTTTATTATTCCAGTAATAATCTATTTTTGTATTTGGAATTCCATGAACATGTGCTGGGATTATTAGGTCTCTTGAAAACACTAAAACATCTAATACAACTGCAATTAAAAGATGAACTAAAGCTAATTTATTTTGTAACCAAAGGGATGCAAGCAAGTCCATATATTCAAAATAAATGATATTTTTATCTTTTAAAAGCCAATGGGATTTAGGAAAATTAATGTGTTTTTGCATATGGCCTCCTCTGAAATATTATTACTTTTTTAAATTTCAGAGTAGTGCTGCTATATAACGAACAGGGAAGGAACAAAAGTTTAAAAATCAGGGAAGAATATGGAAAAATTGTTGCATTAAAAAAAAAATGTTAATTGTTGATTTTCGGAGCAAAACCAATGAATGCTAAAGATTTAACGTAGTTTTGGAAACATTTTAATGCAAGTTGTAAGGTAATATGAAAATTCTAAATTAAGAGTGCGAAATGGCAGTAAAAATATTCATTTTTTTAACTGTGCTATATTTTCAAATGTAATTATTTAAAAGCATTAATTTTATAGTTATCTAATAGCTTAAATAAGCGTTAAACGTCTTACAAATTTCTGTATAATTTTAATAAGAATTAAAAACTTGTAGGGAACAGATTCACTTTCCCTACGTGCTATGACATCTGAAAAGGTATGATAATCCTTTCGTGCATTTTGAAATATATTTGACTACATGAAAAAAAAGGAGATTCCAATGATAAACGCATATCATAAATATGTATAGGATGACTGAAAAAGACAGCATGTTATTCAAAAAAGCTAAAAAAACAAAAATGGTAGTATTCAACTAATTTCTGATAAAGAAAACACATGAAATCACTTAAACACGCTTCGTAAACATAATTGTTTCAGTGATGAATGAATAATATTATTTATAAAGGTTTAGTTAAAATCATTATATATATATATATATATATAAGAACAAAAAGAAGTATAATGCAAAATAAACAGATGATTAAATTGACACAATAACCCACAAAAGCCAAAATAGGTTACTAAATAACTAAATTAAAATTGCGTAAATATTTTGGCCAGTAGTATTTTAATTTAGATATTAAAACAATAATAATACTCACTTTAAAATAATTCCAATGAGAATAAAAACCATATAGAAACGTAAAAAGGAGGAGCTTATACAGAATGTAAACAAGAGTTTTCTAATCGAACAAACGATAACAAATTTTATTTATAGTGTAACCACGTTTCCTACGCCTAGCAGTGAAGACGAGTCGAAAATCTTGGAGGGTTTCCAAGTTGACCAACAGGTTTGAATTTAGTAAACATCCAGCCATTCGGTATTCCCTTATCGCTTATTTTCTCTCAACGAAAAGCTTGTCTCCCCTATTTTACTAGTGGACTCATTGAATCCGCACTTGCGCAGAGGCTTCCATGGTCGCAAGAAATGTGGTTAAAGATAACTTCTCTCAACTTTTGAAGATTCAAAACGTTTTCGGAAACAAGTTATGTGCAAAAATCGTGGACAACCTGTTGCTTTCTTTTTCTTTTCTGTTTCTTTTTTCATTTTCTTTTTCTTTCTTTGTTTTCTAGATAAGCTCTGTAAAAGGCAAATAATAAGCTGGTAACGGCCAAATAGATTATGTATAAAAACTTCGTGTGTGCGTTAATAGAAAGACACTCAGAGAAATTTAGTTAATCGTTTGAAAATCATCAATATTTTATTCTATCATAAGTTATTTTTAAACGAAAACTTTCTATCAACAATAAACATAGAGTGACACCAGCCACAGTGCCATAAAAATTTGACCCTAAAAGTGGCCTTTCAAAAGAGGCCAGGCAACAAATAAATATATTAAATCATTTTAATTATTTAAATAGAATTATTTGTCTGTATGGATTTGTAATAAACATTAATACAAGTTTGTTGTTTGTTTGGATTTTAAAAGTTTTTTTTTTTTTTTTTTTTTCAAAAACATTGTTTTCTAAGAATTTTTTTTATATCCCAGGTCAAATTCCTTAACATAACATTATTTCTGAGGGGTAAAGATGTCTCTATTAATTTCCACTAAATGTTCATGGTAGGAAATACTAGATTTAGTTTTGTAGTTTTAATCTTACTTAATTTAACTCTTACTTCAGCATTTAAAGTAAACATTACTCATATAGAAGACGGTGCGCTTAAATTTATCAGGAATAAATGATATGATACAAAATTCACTTTTCCATGATGTGAGCCTCTTTAAGCATGCACATTTAGAAATTTGAAAAGTCTTATTCAATTTTTTTTTTCTTTAACACGCACTTTCGTTTAAAAAAAAAAAAAAGACTGTTATTTTCTAAAAGTAGAGGAATCAGGCAGTTCTTTAAAAGGGGTTACAATATTCACCTCCGGAGATAACCTTAATTATACCTAGTGCAGACAATTGGCCTTAATCCGAACATCACCACCACTTTAATTATACTGCGGACAGTAGTCAGTTCAAGTCACGAGAAAAATAAAATCAGTTCTTCACGGAAAATGTGGCACCCTAAAAGAGGCACACAATTGTACGTGGGCCTTAAATTGCGGTAAATTAGTATTAAACCCTATTGGGAAATTTTGGGATCGGGAAAAACAGGCCCTAAAAAGAGGTGGCCTTTGAATAGAGGTGGACATATAGGAAAATTTAACTCAGCATAAACCTTAATGAAGCGGAAAAATCTAAATTCATAAATAAAAGTTATTTTTCTATATCTTTTTTCATATATTTGATAAAATCTCATTAAACGAATTTTTTTCGCATGAATTCTCTTTTTTGCTTTGTTACATTTAACATTATAACAGAACAGAGCATTTTTTTTCTTTTGAGAAAGAAATTAGCTTTCGTTAGTTTTAGAAGTACAAAAAATGTTCCTCTTGTTTTATTTAAAAACGGCGCAGCAAGAATTAATGAATGAAATTAATTGACACATCAAAGAAACTGCCGCATTTATTATTATTCTATTAATAAATGTTGGTTTTGTCCTCACAAAAGTCAAGGTTTCTCGTAGAATTAAGTGTAAATATTACGCGAATTGAATTATTTTGTACTATCTTTTTCATTAAAGTCATAATTAGTTTTTAAGGACAGCATGTATCAGCCCTGTGTATTAATTAACATTAAATATCACATTAAAAAAATGTTTTATTGAAACAGTACAATTTTTGTTGAGGCTATATCAACAGAATAATTTTGTTGATTCGACAAAACAATTTGTTAAATCAACCAAATTTTGTGGTGCATCAACATTTTTTTTTTTTTTTCCTTCAACAAAACTTTTTTTCTTTTCTGTGATATAATAACTGTTGTTGTGTTATCCTCAAACCTTATTCAAAATTGAAATATTCGTTGTAAGAATAGAAATGACAAGTATTGAAACCACACATTAAGTTCACCCCCCCCCCCCCCCAAAAAAAAAAAAAAAAAAAATCTTCTCCCTTTCTTTTTTTTTTTTTTTTTTTTTTTTTTAAATAATTAAAAAAAGTTTTCGAAGCGAAAATTTCTTCTCTATAAAAGCATTCTACAACATGGATTTCTCACTGGCGATAAATGAAAATGAATAGACATGACTGTGAATCAGTGTTGGGCATAATTGATTAAAAAGTAATTGAATTACAATTAAATTACAATTAAAATTATTTTACTGCCAATCAATCAACAAGTAATTGATTATAAATAAATTGAATTACTTATTCGATTTATTTGTAATAATTTAATTTATTTGTAATCAATTACTTGTTAATCGATTGACAAAAAAAAAAAACTGTAATTATAATTTAATTGTAATTCAATTACTTTTTAATCAATTATGCCCAACACTGCTTTGAATGGAGAAAATGCTTATTATTTCACACAGTTAAATCTGGTGTTAAATCTAGGATTTTATTGTTGGAAAAAAAATCGTTTATTTTCAAGCATATAATGTATTAAAAATAACTACGTGTGAAAAGGACTTAGATTTGAAAAACTTGTGTTCTTTTTAAAATAGTCCCTCTTCTTATAAATGGTACAACATATATTAATTTTTAAGACATCCTTCTTCTCAAAAATGATTCGAAGAGTTCTCACTTTTAAGACATCACTGTATTCCAAAAACCAAAATAATGAAAATGTCTGATACATTGCGCTTGTGCTTCCATCGATGTTGCCAGATCTAGCGAATTTTTTTTATAATTTTTTATTCATTAATCACCAATAATTTTTAATTGTAGCGTCTGTCTAATCACTTCGAAGATTGATAGTCGATTATGTATATTAAATATCACATCTCAAAATTATTAGTGATTATTGATTAAAAAATCTGCCTGATGTGGCAACACTTGCTTCCATCTGTTCTTACCTAATACGAAGTGTAGACGAAAAGGTCCTTTAATTTTAATGCTAAGGAAAACACAGTTACTCGCAGCAAAGTTGTCATATTATAGAATCCGTGAGATAACACTGTTACAGACGAATCAGATTACATAATCACTCTATTGCCAGGGTCGATAAATAGTTCCTTATTTTTGAGAGAATTACTATTGTTCTAATAAATAATAAAAACACTTACATTAACGATAAACGTAACGTTGATATCTAAATCCTTAATTTATTGCACATAAAATAAAATAATATTTTCCATTTTAGAATAACTATGTAATATTTAAAAATGTATCGGATCAGTACTTAAAACTGAGAATAGCACATATTTATTTTCAAATCAAAATCATTTGGAAAAAATAAGCAGGTATTTGTCTCATTTTCAAACTCATATTTTTTAACAACGTACCCATATTCTATTAACAGAATGTTACAAAATATTTTTTTTTTAACAATGATCCATAACCATGTCTAAGGTTTCCAATGTGACTCTCGAGCTCTTAAAAGTTAGAAACCCCTGTTCTACGGAAATTCTATTTATTAATCAGTTATGGTTTGAAAAGAACTTTATTTTTCTAATGTTGCCTGAGCTAGTGCTGAAAAACATCGTATCTCTTCAACTGCTTTTGTATTCAGAAATCTTGTTTATTTAGTTGTTATTTACTTTAATCCGTTCAGGGACGCAATGTTAATTTAGTTTATTTTTTATTATTTAATTAAAATTACATGTATTATGAGGCCAAAAAGTCTCACAGATATCATAAATAAGCTTTAAATAAATTAGCTACACTTTTTTTTTTCTTTCTCTCTCTCTCTCTCTCTCTCTCTCTCTCTCTCTCTCTCTGTCTCTCTTTTTTTTTTTTTTTTTTTTTTTTTTTTTTAGGAAACGGGTATCGGTACAGTATGTAACCAGTGTCCGTCTCCGACATTTAAAAGGAAAAATGCACCTATTTTATTTTCTGGAACACATCATAAAATCCTCTTTTATACGACTTTATACTTATTATTTAAAACCAAATTAGCTACACTCAGATTTAGGAACAGAGAGCAGCTTTTAATTACATATATATTTTTTTTTTTTTCAAAGAGTAAACGCAAATAATCATTAGAGTTATATAGACAGAAAAAATTTAATTACAGATTTCTTTTCAATAGGGTAAATGTTGCCATCATTTTTTATGTATGGAACAAACTTTATTTAATCTTAAAATAGAAAATTGTGTAAAAAGTTTACATAAATTTTTCGAATTAAAATCGCGATTGCCTCTTGCAATCAGAGCCTCTGAAAGGGTTAAATGATTTACACAAAAAAGTAATGTATATTAGCTCTGTATATAGAAACATGCGTATTTTTAAAATATTGATTGAGGGACTATTTTGCTAACACAAGCATTATTCGTTGACAGACAAATTGCTTTGAATAGAAATTTATCTGTATATAAATATATAAATGCCATTGGTGTTTATTTTTATTACTTTTATTATTATTATTATTTTATTCGCTTGCACTGCTCGTCATAAGGTAAAAAAAAATATTTAAAAAAAATAAAAAAATAAAAAAAAACCTGCAATGACAATTTAAAGTGGGTGATCAAATTATTACTCTCTCTCTCTCTCTTAAAAAAAAAAAAAAAAAAAAAAAAAATGCTAGACGAAATGGACTTGAACTTCGGGCATGCAAAGAATATTTATAAACTCACATTTTTTACTATCGTTTTAGTCGCGAGAGCTATTAGGGGACAAAACACAAATTGAAGAAAAGTACATATACAGTGGATCACCCTGTATCATAGAAAGTTACAAATGACTTGTAACTTTAACACGATTTCCCAACTGTGTACAATATTTGTAGGCTTTATTGTGGGAATTGCACAATTATTTATATATATATATATTCAAAAACTATTAAATTTTCATGACAAATGTTTTGTTAATAAAAAGAATGAGTAACTTTAACACGATTTCCCGACTGTGTACAATATTTGTAGGCTTTTTTGTGGGAATTTCACAATTATATATATATATATTCAAAAACTATTACATTTTCATGACAAATGTTTTGCTAATAAAAGGAATGATTTTAAAAAAAATTTACAAAACTTGCAGAAAAATTGATAAAACATAAGAGACGCATTATTTTGAAACATAAAAAAAATTTAAGTAAAAAATCATTTTTTAAAATTAGAAGCTTTTTATTGTGAAGCCCTAAAAAGCATAAAATAAAATTTATTCTGGCAAAGACATGCTACAAAGAAATGAAAGTTTCAACACTAAGAAAATTTTAGAGAAAAGTATAAGTACTTTCCTTTTCAAGAGATGAAAATTTTTTAATGTTCAAAATATTTTAAAAATCTTTCAAGACCAATATTCTTAGTTATTAGTTTTTATATAATCGTTCGTTTGGCCAGAAATTTCAAATGTCTCGAAAGCTTTTTAAAATATTTTGAACATTAAAAAATTTTCATCTCTTGAAAAGGAAAGTACTTATACTTTTCTCTAAAATTTTCTTAGTGTTGAAACTTTCATTTCTTTGTAGCATGTCTTTGCCAGAATAAATTTTATTTTATGCTTTTTAGGGCTTCACAATAAAAAGCTTCTAATTTTAAAAAATGATTTTTTACTTAAATTTTATTTTGTGCTTTTTAGTTACAAAAAGAAAAAAGCTTCTTAAAGAAACTAATTAAAATTTCTTAGGATATTTTGTAGACAACGGAAGATTGTCTTTTATCAATTGACATTTTTTTTTTCGATTATTTATGTGGAAAAAAAGTACTATATCGTCTTTCGAGGACCGAATCCAACGATCATTGCATTATCAGCATGACGTTCTAACCAAAAGTCTAACTGTCAAGAAAAACCATAGAAGATTCTAGAAAAATCTCACAAATACTTATACAAAAGGAATATTGTTCTCGAATGCTTTTTAAAATATTTAGAATATTTAAAATTTTTCACCTTTTGCAAAAGTGAAATAGCTATATTTTTCTTTAAAATTTTCTTGTTGTTGACACTTTTATGATTTTATAGCATGTCTCTGCAAGAATAAATTTTTATTTTGGGCTTTTTAGGGCTACACAATAATAATAAAAAAAACTTTCAGTGTTATTTTTATTTATAATTTTACTAAAATTTTTATTTTGTGCGTTTTAGTAACTCAAAAAAACAGCTTCTTTAAATATTCCTTATGATAATGTGTAGACAATGAAAGATTTTCTTTTATCAGTTGACATAGTTTCTATTAATGATCTGCAAAAAAGCTACACATCGGCTTGCAAGGGTCGAACCCACGAGCATCGAGTTATCACCATGACGCTCTAACCAAATGCTCTAACGAAGACGAAAAAGGTTGTTTAAATTTATATTAAAGTGGAGGCGCCTTCTTCTTCAGAATGACACAAAGGCAAGATGATAAAAATCCAGTTTCAATAAAATGCTTCTAAAAGAATATGTACATATGTATAAAACTTTTTTTTTTTTTTTTTTTTTTTTTTTTTTTTTTGTGCTTTTTAATATCTAAAAAAAGCTTCTTAAAAAAACTCTTCAAAAATTCTTAGAATACTGCGTAGACAATGAAAAATTTCCTTTTATCATTTGACACATTTTCTATTAATTACCTACAAAATTTAACACATCGATCCTTCGGGGATGGAACTCACCACCATCGCATTAACGACGCTCTGACCAGCTGAGCCAACGAGCGACTGTAAGAACTGCTGACATTTACTTTAAAGTTGCGGTGCCATATTTATTAGCGTGACATGAAGACGCGATAACGAAATCCAGTTTCAATAAAAAGCTTATAAAAACTTTATTTATTTATTTATTTTTATTTAAATTTTTATTTTGTGCTTTTTAGTAACTAGATAAAAAGCTATTTAAAAAAAAAAAACTCTTCAAAAATTATTAGGATACTGTGTACACAACGATATATTTCCTTTTATCAACTAACACCGTTTCTATTAATTATTTGCAAAAATTAGCATGACGCTCTAACCAACTGAGCCATTAAGAAATACAATGAATTGCTTACATTTTTTTTTCGTCTTGTTTTTTATCGTGACAGAAAACGTGATAACAAATTCAACATCATATAATAATATATAATATATATATATAAAGCTTCTGAAAATATTTATTTATGTATTTTGTACTTGAAACTTTTAATTTTGAGCTTTTTTAACATCTAAGAATGTTTTGTGTTTTCTAATATTAAAAAAAAAAAAAAAAAAAAAAAAAAACTTCTTAAAAATTGTTTTCGCAAAATTCTTAAGATATTGTGTAGTCAACGAAAAATTTTCTCTTATCAATTGACACCTTTTCTAGTAATTATCCTCAAAAATTAACACTCCGTGCCCCCCGGGGACCGAACTCGCGACCACGACGTTATTAAACTGACGCTCTGACCAACTGAGCCACGTAGCCACAAACGGAACGGCTTATATTTACTTTAATTGTTTACTAGCGTGATAGGAAGACACGATGACCAAGTCAATTTCATATAAAAAGCTTCTAACTAATAAAAAGCTTCTAAAAAATTTTATTTATTTATTTATTTTTACTTACATTTTAATTTTGTGCTTTTTGTAACTAGATAAAAAGCCGTTTAAAAACTTTTGAAAAATTATTAGGATACTGTGTACACAACGAAATATTTTCTTTTATTAATTGACACTTT
The DNA here is from genome assembly GCA_963930645.1 of Salticus scenicus. Classification (NCBI taxonomy): domain Eukaryota; kingdom Metazoa; phylum Arthropoda; class Arachnida; order Araneae; family Salticidae; genus Salticus; species Salticus scenicus. Next base: position 189,215,086 of record OZ005651.1, on the reverse strand, counting down.
TTCTATTAATTATTTGCAAAAAACACCTCGGCCTGGCGAGGATCGAACACACGACTCTCGCATTATCAACATGACGCTGTAACCAGCTGATTCATTAAGAAATACAATGAGTTGCTTACATTTTTTTTTTTTTTTTTAATATATATAAAGGAAGCGTCTTGGTTTTTTAACGTGACAAAAAGCCGATGACAAATCCAATTTCATATAATAGTAATATATAATGTTTATATATACATATATATAAAGCTTCTAAAAATATTTTTTAATGTATTTTTTACTTAAAACATTTTATTTTGTGCTTTTTTAATATCTAAAATGTTTTGTGTTTTCCACTATCTAAATAAAAAAAAATGCTTCTTAAAAAAACTCCTCAAAAAATTCTTAGTGCAAGCAACGAAAAGTTTTCTTGTTTCAATTAACACCCTTTCTACTAATTATCTGCAAAAACTAACACGCTGGACCTTCCAGGGACCGAACTCACAACCACCGCATTATTAACAGGACGCTCTTACCAACCGAGCCACAGAGCGACAAACGAAATATCTTATATTTACTTTAAAATGAAGGCGCATTGTTTACTAGCGTGACACGAAGACACGATGACAAAGTCAATTTCAATTAAAAACCTTCTAATAACTAATAAACATATAATTTTCGATGAGATATGAGCTTTTGTAGAAAATATCTTCTTACTTCCCATACGAGAAATATATATATATATATTACATAATTTGAAAGGTAGATACATTTGGCGACTTGTGTCAAAATTTCATTTGAATAGAGTATAAATTAAGCAATTTATCTGCAAAAGAACGAGCTAGATTTTAGATATTTTCTAGAGTTGAAAGTTCATAATGGGTTTTTCATATGTGCTGCGTATTTAATTTGGAGATCCAATTAATTTACCCACGTTGCAAAGCTTCTTTCTTGTGAAAAATCCTTTAAATAAAAAAATAAAATAAAATAAAATAAATATTTATTTATTAAAATTCGTGAGTTCATAGCGTTTTTCGCAAAGAAGAATTTTTGCAACGTGGGAAAAATAATTGGATCTCCAATTCAAATACGTAGCATGGGAAAAACCCCTTATAAAATTTCAACTCTGGAAAATATCTAAAATCTCTCTCACTCTTTTGCCGATAATTTAATTAATTTTTACTCTATTCAAATGAAATTTGGACATCAGTTTTCGAAACATAACTAGCTTTCAACCTATGCAATAAAAAAATTTCCATGTTTCGCGCATGGACATTAAAATACACACACACACACACACACACACACACACACACATATATATATATATATTACAAACGCTCATATCTCATCGAAAATTAATGTATGAATTTTATGTTTCAGATTATTGTTTCTCTAAATTTTGTAATTGTCATTATTATTTATTTATTTATTTATTTATTTTATTTTATTTCAAGTTTTGCAAAATTTTGTTGAAATCTATTCGTGTTATAAACAAAAAACGTGCCAAAAAATTAATAATTAAAAAAATACGTATATCTGTCTAAATAATTAGGAAGTTCCCACAAAAAAGCATACATATATTCTACATAGTAAGAGAAATTACGTGTGAAAGTTACAGGTCATTTGTAACTTTTTATAATACAGGGTGATCCAAAGTATTTGTATTTTTCTTCAATTTGTGGTTGGTCCCCCTAATTGCACTCGTGACTAAATCGATATTGAAAAATGCGAGTTTATAAAAGTTCTTTGCCTGCTTGAAGTTCAAGGTCATTTCGTCCTTTACCTTTTTCAGAAAATAGAAAAAATTTCAAAAAAAAAAAAAAAAATCTAATAATTTGATCACCCATTGTACTCACTTGATGTACCAAAGTAACTAAGTATGTGCTGATGCTCATATTATTGATTTTATTAAAGAATGTAAGAAAAATTTAGGAAAAACTTTAGCCTATATATTTCTTTATTATTTGTTTATTTAGTAATACTCTAATTTTTTTTCTATCCCCGAATAAAATAAGGAATGTCCAAATTGGTCTCTGTAAGTACAGTGGATTCCTTTCGGTCCAAGGACTAAGAGAATGGAAGCGTAGGCTTGGTTTGTGTTATTATGTCATTATTCGTCAGGCGGCAGGAAAGGTCTGTCATTAGGTTGAAGGTTCGAATCAGTGACGTCAACGTCAACCTTTCACCATCAACAGTTATAAAAATAGCTCCCAGGGTCAGAGATATAAATTAAAAAAATCATGTACGGCAATTGACGTATAAAAGAAACCTCCTACTGCCCTTAATTACATTAATACACACTGCATTTGAAATACATTTAATGTAACTTTCTGCAGAAACAATTTTTCATTTATCTTGACACTCCGAAAATGATTCTTTAAAACTATAAAACTGAATGTCTTCCTTAATGGTATATCTGTGATTCTAATGAGGATAAATTTAATTAATAAAATATAAGTGAATATACGACTTCCTTTTCCCTTTGCGGACTCAGACACATAACAGATATAATACATTAAACTTTTTCTTTAGTTGATAATTTCTGGCTCTCAAGTTGAACTGTAACCTTGCTTAATAACTATTAAGTTGAGCCATAAGAAATTTTCAACACAGATGCAGCTTATAAAAAATTTTAAAAAATTTTGGATTGAAGGGAAAATTACTAAACTATGTAGGGGAAAAAAATTAACAATATATATGTCTTTTCTTTATGTTCATTACAGGATAAGAATTTTTTACATCATTCATTATTTCTTTAAGAGAAAGAAATTTAAAAAAAATTATAGACTATATATATATATATATATAACAAGAAATAAAGGAAAATACTTATTTGTTTCGAAAAACGTCAGATTATATACTGTTTAACATTTTTTTCTCTTTATTAAATTTTCAAAATTTTAAATGATTTTAATCACATCGAGAGCTTTTAACACTTGTGTACTGCATTTCCCTTTCGATGCTGCATACGTGCCTACTTTTTAGCCTAATGAAATGTCGTGCTATCATTTCGATACGAAACAATTATTCGGATGTTTTGTAATTTATGATGTTTGCTTATAAAGCTTTTTATTAACCATCTTTGATATTTCTTATCAAAGATGGTTCCTTCCGCTTCATAAATGGAATAAAATTATTAGCTGATCTTTCAATGCTTGAGATAATTTTATTCTGCGTTTTTATAGGCTGAGAGAGCTGAAATAAAGCTTTTCTTTATCATCATTATCTCATTACCGTTGCTGTGTTTTCTGTTATTACAGTGTCAGTAATTATGTTGAATTTTCTCTGAAATCTTTACAGTCAATATTAGTACGAAGAAACAATGTAGAAAGAAAATCCCTATTGCTTAATCGATGTGAAAAGATTGACATTTTTATATTTTTTACCTTGTAGTATCAAATGTTGTTACGCAAAATGATAACAAAAGTCTCTAAAATAAATTTCACTTGTTGAAGATTACAATATATTAATTTCTGATATTAATTATTTTCAAAAACAAAATCTGTAAAATTGCAAAAGCAAAGGAATGTTCCTCTAATTTTACAATTCTCACTCACTTTTAAAATTAATAACTCAACTATTCAATAGTGAAATTATGTGTAATAAAATACACAATTGCTATTTTATTAAAATAAAAATCTAAATATTCTCCGATAGCTAGGAAAAACAACTTTAGTTTCTGGTGAATAAGAAAGAAATCTAACAAGATTAGCCTGTAAACAGAAAATGAGCGAGAAATTTCACAAATGGCAACAAAGTAAATGTCACAGGTAAGCAAGTGTATCATTAAGGAACCCTAGTTATTAAGAAAACTTTTTTTTCTTGACGAGCAACTTTGAATGGAGTCAGTACTTTAGCGGATGATCCATCGATTCTTCGATAGCAATGGGTTACCACCTTCCAATGAGTCGGATGACGACGATGGTGGCAAACAGGAATGAAGATTTCAGTGTCCTGTAAATATAAAAGGTGAAACACACATAAGATTGCTGTGAAGTGGTGGGATGTGTGGGGAACGCAACTTACCTGTGTTCAACTAAATGTTTGCCTGACAATTACTCTGTGCCTTTAGAAATTTTTCGGGAGGATCTATCTAAATCCATAAGTAGTTTTAACACTGTAACTTTTATTTAACACCTTTCGATTAAAAATGTCCACAGTACATATAGTCTCATTTAACTTTGGACCCGATTTTACTCATGTTCTCATCAGCCTATAAAACTCAAATGAAGTGTATATCATTCAGTTTTATGCAGCGTAAGATGGCGTTTATCCTCCCATAGTCCATTTTCTATATAAATCATGGTGGTCTCCTTACACCTATCATTCAGGTATCACACTGAGAAAACAAAATACACCGTCTTTATCTAGAACGAATAAGTGATCATTTTCTAAATCCTTTAACTAAAAATATAGATTTCCGAGCTATGCGTATAAGGCACGCCAATAAGCTCAATAGACGAAACGAACAAGAATTTCTAGTCTATACATTTCTAGATGGTGAAATAATATTCTGAATATTCTGATGCCTTTGTATTGCAAGAAATTCTCGCTTGATCTTCTAGAATTGGGACGTAAACCAAATATATAGTTGCTAAAGCTCTCCTCTTGTATTCGCATTTATTTGCAGAGATTTTTAAATAAATTTGACCTCTCGATAACATAGGTAAACGCTCTAGAATTCTAATAAGGGTTTCTTGAACTCGCTTTCAAAGGGGACTAGAATTTATAAGGATGACATGGGACTTTTTTTACTAGAACCACAATTTAGATTCTAGATGTTAGTTATAGAATTTTTTATCAGTGCATCAGCATCATATTCGGGAACAGATGCAACAAGTTTGTCTGATGTTAAAAATACACATTTTTTGCGATACAGCTTTTTGTGATGAGGAAAGACAAAAATTACATAAAACGCAATATTGAAGGAAGATTATCAGTTATTTCAACAAAATGTGATAGGTAAAATATCACGAAAAAGTTATTTTTATTTGCGTTTATCAAGATGCATCGAATTCAATCTATTTTTGTCTTAAACAGTTCATGGGAAAAGTTCTGAAGGACGAATAAGTTACAGTTTTATGCAGCGATAAGTTTTATTTAGAGAAATGTTTGTCTGATAAAGAGCGGTTTTTTTCCAATGGTAGCAATTCCTTTGGGTCTAAACGATTTCATTCTAGATAAAAGTACTATTTCTAGAATAATTTATGCAATCTTAACATGTAAAATGTTATTCTAGCAACATTTATTTAGTAGTATATATATTTACTTGCATTTATATTTACCGTCTTATTATGATAGCTTTTATATGATAAAAATTCACTTAAGTGACAGTGAACATGATAACCGAATTTGAAATATTAGTCTTTAAGCTGTTATAAAATCTGCATTTCGAAATAAAGGAGAAATTTTTTATTTGCATACTTACATTAAATAAAACTTATTAATTTTACATAAAATGACATTTAATTTATCATAAAATTTTCATTAAAGTGCTGATTTTGAGAATTTAGGCTTTAAAATGCGTTCTTGGTAACATTCTGGAGCTTTTTGAAAGTGAAAGCACGTTTGTTATATGTTCTAGGACTTCTTGTCTTTATTTGTTAGTGTTTGGAATAGGTTTGGTTTGCAAAACAGGATTTTTTTGTTCATCTCAAAAGAAAGAGAGAAAAAAAATGAAAAAGTTATGAATTCGGAATAATTTACATAGCTGTCTCTGTAATCAAGATAAACATATTTCAGTAAAATATAGAACTCGTCCAACTCTGAACACAGTATATATATATGTATCTATACAGGGTGTCTCAGCTAAGATGTTACAAACTTCGAGGAGAGGTAGGGTACATCTAGACGACTCGGAATCACATAAAAATGCCGGGTCGGAAATGCCTTACTGACGCAGTAAGGGCATCGAAATTGCTGAATCACAGAAAACTGATCCTTGGCCGCAAAGTTACGCGAGTAGGGCCAGTGGATAATGAGGGCAGAGTTCTCGGCGCAAAGTTTCTCGAGAAAGTGTTAAAGGGATAGTATGCAAATTTCTCGGTAAAAAGTTGAACTAGCCACCACAGGCACCCTACGATAAGAAGTCGGTTGAGATGAAGTTTCATATCACACGCAGACAGAGAAGCTACAGGAAGGCAGACTACACGAGCTGTGAGAATGCAGATATGCTTCTAGTATACGCAGCCGCATATTGCAATGGTCGAGCCGCTCAGAGATTGTACACTCAAAGTTATCTAGTGAGGCGACCCGCGCCTATTCAATGCCCTCTACCGTGTGAGGAAGGAGTTTCCGACCCGGCATTAATATGTGATTCCGTGTCATAAATGTATAATGAACAAGATGGCGCATATGTGTTTTGGTTTCGGTTTAAAAGTCAAGGAATGTTCAGTATAGGGTTGTAACAATGCTGCAAATTGATTGGCTGGCGATATGTTGGCGAGATTTTTGAATCGTATCGGTTCTCTATCAGTTAGTCAACGAGTAAACAACCACAATAAACAGCAATAAATGCGCCAACGATAGATGCTCCATTTCAAAGTGCCTGGGTACTTTGGGTGCAAGCTCTGGCAATTCGCTAGAAGGGGGCTTTAAGCATTTCATAAATGATATGTGCCACATTTTTTATTATTAGTCTATGATCCGAGTCGTATAGGTGTACCCTATCTCCCCTCGAAGTTTGTAACATTTTAGCTGGGTCACCCTATACATATATGTGTATAAGAAATGAATGAATATATTTAATATAAGAACTGAAAACTATGTGAAACAAGGGCAATACCTAAACAAATGAAATTGAAATAACAATAAGAAGAAGCAGAGGCTACCACGGCTCAAGGCAATATGATAAGAATGAAAAAGTTAAAATAATTTTTTTATTATTATTATTATTAGGTAAAAACAAAATTATTTTATAATTACTAATATTTATAAACCAACTTTAAACGAACTAAATCAGTCACATATATTACGCTTTAAAATATATATTGATATTTATAATTCAATTTTATTTAAACTAACTCAAACATTTATATTATATTTTAAAATATATCCACTCTGCACAGTTATACTTAATGATGAAAGATCATAGTCATAAAATACTACAAATATATTTAAAATAATTATAGGATCATCCGCAAACAATCAGCATGATAATAGGTGAAAAAAAAATAGTGATACACGCCGTAAAGGCAATTTTCTTTCTATTTTTTTAACCCCTTACCTTCCGACGAAAAATTACGGGATTCGCTTCACAGTGACACCATTTTTCACACAGGCGCGTGTAGTATGCGTTCACTGTTCAAGAAGCATTCCCTTTCCGCTTCCTCCCGCTCCCCATCGTCTGTGAAATAAGTAAATCCTTCGAAAACACTACCATGGTCATTTAACTGCATTACAAAGCCGTGAGAATAGCAGCGTAACACAGACGATCGTACTTCGGCAAGCCATCTTTACACGTCCGAGGCAGTTAACGTATCGGCATAGTGAGACGAACATGCGCGCCAGGGGCAGTTTAGGGGTTAATATAGTTTCAGCAATCCACCCACCCAACTAAGCCAAACAACGCCACCAATCCACCGAAATAATTCGACTGTCCATTCATCTTCCATTTTTTTATTTCGTTTTAATTATATATATGTATGTACGTATATATATATATATATATATATATATATATATGAATTTTAATCAATGGTTATATTTTTACGCTTTATAAATCTTCTTTTAGTATCACTAATTATTTAAAGAAGCTTAAAATTGTACTTTTTCATGTAAAACCTATGCTGAGCCGTCTTAGTTGTATTTATTGAATTTGTACGATGAAATAGTCTGTAACAGACATGCCAACATTTTAATCTATTCTGGAACATTGTTAGTGGCCGCTTTCTTTTCACATCATTTCTTTACGGTAAGAGTATTTTCTTATTTAATCGTAATTGCATATTGAAAAAACTTCATTTTAAATAAAGTAGTGGGAAAAAGGGTGGGTAATAACATTACTCCGGAATAAATAAAAATGCTGGCATGTCTGCTATAATAATCGTGTATTAGAGTTTTTTTTTTTTTTTCTTTTTTTCTTAAACTTATCTTAATTATCAATAAGCAGTAACTTTATCGATTTCTTTAGAAACTGTTCTTCATTTTTTCGGCAGGAAATAGTCTATTAATTTCATATATAGCATATTTTAATTCTTAAAATATGCTATATATGAAATGATAAAATATGCTTGTTAAAAAAAAAAAAAATGTCTGTCTGTGTATACACTGTTAAAAATTTCTCGTTAGTTGGTTGGTTGTAGGGTTTAAGGCCGATTGACTACGCTAGGGCCCTAGGCCTATAGGTGGAATGCCCTCCATGAGGGTCTTTCTAAGGGGACCTAGATCGTAAATACGCGAGTTTCGAAGAAAACCATGGAAAACTTTGAACGGCTAGGTCGATGAGCGCGACCTGGAATCGAACCCGGCATTTCCCATTTACCAGCTTTGAGCGCAGAACCGCTCGGTCGCTGGTGGGCCTTAAAAATTTCTGTAAATTTACTGAAACGTTTATCCAGAGTCTCTGTAAATTTGCAATAATTCGTAGTTAAAAGTAAGTAATTGAGGTTCTCAATCTTTATTCTATATTTTTATCTATTTTTTTATTACTAAAAATTCCACTTTTGTCATGATTTTTACGTAAAAATAATAATAACTGAGATATGACCTTGTTTTCTTTCATTTTCAGGTGTAGGTTATGCAGCTGCCGTCATGGCATTCTGGCTAAACACTTATTATATCGTGGTTCTCTCTTGGGCTTTGTACTACATTTTTAATTCTTTACGATGGGACGTCCTTTGGCGGTCATGTGACAACTGGTGGAACACAGAACTGTGCCATTCTGAATACGACAGCGTTCTTAATTCGACGACTTCCATCATTCCCAAAAACTACAAGAGTCCTGTCAAAGAATACTGGGAGTGAGTGATGCCAGTTTAATTATGAATGTTATGATTGTCTTAAATTGTAAATAGGAACCAATATAATTATAATTTTCTTTACGCTTCGTTAATCGGTATATGAAACGTTATTTTGGTTTACTTTAATCTTTATTTCAAATATTTAATTTTGCTATTAATTAAACATTTAGGAAGAAATTACCGTATCTGTACTTTTCGCTAAATTTTTCATCGTTTGATCAAAATAAATCAAGTAAATTTAAGATTTAATTTTTAAATGTAACAGTTATTAAATAACAAAGAATTAAATTAAAATTTAGTTCATTAAAACTTATCCTTCACACATCTTAAATATTACTAAAAATATTCATTATTATTACTATTATCATTCACTAGGAAACGTTACTATCGAATTGATTATGCCCTTTTCGTGCACTTCGTGCACTTTTTCTTACTTTATGAACTTTACTCCAACTTATTATTAAAACGAACTTGTTTGTAAAATAAATAACTTTTTTCTTTTTCAAACGTAATGACATTTTTTTTTTTTTTTTAAGGAAATAATCAATCATATTGAAAATTCAATAAATTATTTGAAATTTGCTACAAGTCTTTTCGAAATTTTAGAAACCACTTTTTTAATCTAAATAAATTAATATTCATTCAGAGTCAAATAGAGGATACCAGATTAAATTAGGATATAAACGATCGGTGCGTCGTGAACGAAGTACCAGCGGCATAGTTCGAAACTTTCCAGTCTTCTTACAACTACGAAGTTACACATCATTGTCATTTTTGGCTCATCACCAATCTGCCGTGAAATGCTTAGTTCAAACTTATTTATTAAAATCAGAAGAATTTCTTTCTCATATAATAGATTTTGATTTAGAAGAATAGCATAAAAAATCTGTATGAAAAATCAGAACTATAGATTTACAAAATATAGATCTCAATTTTTTATCCAAGAATGATGTTACAATTTTTCCTAATGAATAGTTTTTGAATGCTTTTTAACCCTTTCAGGGGCGGTGATGCCACTACAGCATCACCTAATTTTAATTTTCAACTGCAAAAACTCATCCCGGAATTTTTTTAGCAAAATTTTACTTTTATAACATAGCAGAAAACGTCGTCAAATTCCTTTATTTTAATTTTGTTCTTGAATTCTGGTGGCAGTGTAATTTAAATGATCCCAATTACCTTGCGCCGGAAAGGGTTAATGTGGTACCTGTTCAGAGGTTCCACAAGAATCTGAAAATGTTCAAACTTTAGTCCTAGGACATGACTTAAGCATGGTTGTCAACTTTAGCCCTTTTGAGCTAATGGAAAATTTTAATAGAAATTTTTATTTTATTTAATTAGTGAAAACTGTTACAGAAATATATAAAAAATAAGATTTTTTGGTAGCTAAAACGGGCTAAAGTTGACAACTATAGGCTTAAGAGAGGAGTCAAAGACCGAAATGCATATATGAAATTCTTGTAAACCCATCTTCTAATAAATATGTAAATAGATAGAGGAAGGAATAATGTCATTCCACAAATTTAAATGTTCATTAATTTACTTAATAAAGATAATTAGGAAAATCATGTGTGTAATTATACTTTGACAGAATTATTAGGTAAACATAGGAATAACAAACAACGTCTTGAACGCCAAAGTAAATAATAAACTAACAGACAGCTGCTTTGATAGCATTTAGCATACCGTCATCAGTGCATAGCACGGCGCGAAAAATGCTACCAAAACAGCTGTCTGCTAGTTTATTATTATTATTTTTTTTTTCATCCAAGACGTTGTTTATTATTCCTGTGTTTATTTATCTAGCGCCATGTCTACTGTCAATATTATAAGTATTAAGTTTCAAAAATATATTTTTAAGATAGATTCTGATATGTCGAGAGTTCTTCTTATCTTAAAAAATAATCAATGGCCATTAGATGCAGATCTCGAAGCTGGTAGACGAGAAGTGGGGAGTTCGATTCCAGGTTTCGACCGTTGGCCTAGACATTAAGAGTTGTCCATGATTTTCTTCGAAACTTGCGTAGATACAGGCAAGGACCCTTTAAAAAACTCCCACGGAGGGCATTCCACCCAGGCCTAGGAACCACGTGCAGTCAATCGAACTTAACTGTAACACAAACACTCTTCTTTCAAAAAAAAAAAGCTCCATCAGTAGCCCAAACGCTCTGCTTTTGAAACTAACAGATGAGAAGTCCTGGGATGGATTTCAGACGCTCGTTAGCTTAGTCATGCGAAATTTCCGGCGGTTTTCTCTGAAACTCGCGTAGAGACGAGCTAGGTCCCCTTTAAAAGACCATGGTTTTCACTTTTTGGTACATTCAAACCAAAATAAAATAAAAAATAAAATGAATAAATGAACAGATTAAAAAGAAGGTTCAAGTAAACCACGCGTTTAAATACGTGAATTATTCGTGATTTCCTTCATTTACTGAATATTATAATCAATGAACAAGATAAATGATTTGAATAGTTTAAAATAATATAGTTAATTAATTCTCTTGCGTTTCTTCTTAATAAAAAGCATACAATTTTTTTATACGACGAAATATAGCGTATCGGAATTTTTTGGTCTGAGAAACACTTTTTGCACAACATTCTAAATGACAGTACATTCACCTGAAGTTATAAAACATAAAAAAGAGCAAGTTAAATGACAGTTGATCCTTGATAAGATCTCTATTGTCTTGGTATTTAGTCTATGTGGAAGAATTATAAGGTTTTGGCAGTATTTCCATTGACTCTAGCATTTTCCACTTTCTTTGAACAAGACAAGCATTAAAACCAGTGAACGCACGTGTGTAGTCTTAATCGTATTCGATAGAACATGATCAAGAGGTGATGCCAAAAAATATACAGACAATAGCAGTCATGGCCTATGAGTAATCTGAAGTATGGTAACAACTTTATTCTAGCGCAAATCTGAAAGTCCGCTCAGTTTTATGAGCATGTCTCAAGTTTTTCCCTTTCTAAAGAAGGAAGCTTCAGAATGAATACAGTCATCACATCTCCTAGAAGTCAGATGTTTTGACATTTTCGCAGGATGCTCTTTCTAAATTATTTTCTTTGGTCAGGAAATCATCACTTTAAAATTTATTAATAATACAATGATTTCATAATTCATAAGCACTTAAATTAAATTTGACAGAATATGGTTTTAAGCTTTATTCTCTTTCTTTTTTTTTAATAAGTTTATTTTAATTTGTTTACTTTATTCTAAATAAACCAAACATAAAGCAGTAATCATAAAATTGATATTATTAATATATTATCAATACCTAGTAATATATATATATATATAATATACCTAGTAATATATATATATATATACTAGTAATCCATTACACAAGCGTATTTACTTACATCGATCTGATATTAAAAAAATACGTCAATTTACTACAAATTTTGAATATATGCATTTCCATCAACATGACTTTAATAATATTACTGTGAAAATTCTTAATTTTAAGAAGAATTTGAATGAACGTCTCTTACTTGAATCACAATATATTAAATCATTGAAGGTGTTTCGGGCCTGAGAACAAAGAAATTCTTAGCTTTTGCTTTCTTTGTGACAGAAAAACATCCATTTTTTAGCATATTTGCATTCAACCAGGCCCTTGATAACGTTAGAATGCAAATAATGCTTTTTTCTGATTCCAATTTGCTATAATTCATTTAGATTTTACTTTATTTCTTTTTTGGTTTGATTTGGGTGGTCTTCGTTTTTGATCAGAATAATTGTTTGAATACTGAAAATAATCATCTTTAAATTTCAAATGTTTGCATTGATAATATTATATTACTATATATGTATATACGTATACACTTGAAAAAATATAAAAAATAGTATTTTGTAGCCATAGCAAAACTTTCTTCTATATTTTCCTATACAAATTCACGTAGTAAACATTATTTATTAAAATAATTTTCCCATGATGAAAGCGAACAATTTTCATCTCAGAGAAATATAATACTAGTAGATGTCGAAAGAAGATCAATTTTGGGCCCTGCAGACAATATCAGAGAAAATTCATTCATTTTATTTTATTTTATTTTATTTATTTATTTATTTATTTAGGAATTCAACACTTTTATTTAATGTTAAAAAAGGCAAAAAATTAAAGCATCATAAGTGCGGAAAACAATTAAGAGCTCAATAAATAAATAAATAAAAGTAAAAGCTTTCAATTAACTTGCTTTGCTGAAGCCATTTAACACTAATTTTAAAATAGAACATTAAACATTTGAATGTTAAATGAAGTGTGAAAAAGTATAAAAGAAAACGCGCTTTGTACTCTAGACAGGAAGAATCATAGAACTATTTTCAGTACAGCTAATATGTACAGTAAAAATTCCTGTTTTTTCTTCAAGTGTAACACAAACGTATTTCTTAAATCATAACAACGTATTCACTTAAGATTTCCTTTATATACCAATGAATCAACGAACATTACATATTACATTTTTTCTAAAAATAGTTAAAGAAAATAGTATTGAAAAATAAAGTGTTTTTTAAGCATCTCTTAATTTATTTTTATTTTATTTATTTATTTATTTATTTTTGTTATTTCAATATAGTTCTGATGTATCTTTACAGACACAATGTACTTCAGATTACGAGTGGACTTGGTGAGCCCGGAGAAGTACGTTGGCCATTAGCGGGAACTCTGGGTTTAGCATGGATTCTTTGCTACTTTTGCATTTGGAAAGGTGTCAAATGGACTGGAAAGGTGAGCATTAAGCACTGCTGTCATTAAGAAATAAAATATGTAAGGTATTTAAAAACTCTAAAATCAAATTTTCAAAAATTCATATTTGAATATCGATAAATCACTTGTAAATCATGTATTAAGTTTAACTAGAATACATAAAATTTTAAGGATTTTATTTCGTTGTAAGCTCACAAAATATCAATCTGATCATGACCAATACAATCAACAGCTCCTTAATATTATGAAATCTCTCTCTCTCTCAATATATATATATATATATATATATATATAAATTTAAGAATTCAGTTATATATATATATATATTGGGATAAAATAAGGAACTTTAAAATAGAAAAATCATAGTTGCAAAGTCTCCCAATTTCGGTGGAAGACCATACCAGAAATTTTATACAGCAATTTTTGCTTTATTTAATTGTAGAAAAGTAATAGGCTATATTTACATTAAAAAGTACTGGGGGTAAATCTGTACAGGGTTCCCACAGCCCGAATTTTTCAAGGACTCTTTCACTATCATTATTTTAACATAAATATTTGTTAATTGTTAAATAAACATTTAAGAAGAAATTTATTTTGATATAATAGTGGTGGAAGAGTCCTTGAAAAAAAGCGGGGCCGTGGGAACACTGCTGTATTAAAAATTTAAAATGTTGGCAAGTAATTCCGAATACGGAGTTTTATGATACTTGGCTTAATTTTTTTTACATTATGATTAAATAAAAAAAACTTTATTATTACATAAAAATTGTTATTAAAAGTTATTTATAAAATATTTATCATATTATTAACTAGGTGGATTGCGTTTCTTCAAATTCATTTAAAGATTTAGATTCAACAAAATTAAGCTGAATAGGTTTGAATTGATGGGAAAATCCTATTATAGATATTAAGATTTTCCCGCCAATTTGGTACGTGTTACATTATCACAGAGAGCTGATATATTGCTAAAAATTGTTTAAGGTCAAATAGAAAAAAGTTAGAGGGTATACGTATTGGATTTCAAAAAATAAGAAAAGAAAAAAGAAAAAGAAAATTTCCCTTAATTTAAGGACACCTTAATATATATATATATATATATATATGTCTTTCTTTTCCGTTTTACTTGTGAACATTTTTTCTACGTTCTTATAAATTCATAGTTACCAAATCTGCCACATTTTGAATGCCACTATTGCTTTATAAACATTTTTGGTTTATTCAAAGACTTGATTTTTGCAATTAAATAATACTGAAAAGGAAACTCTTTCAAATGCTAATTTCTGTTTAGCTTAAAAAATACAGAAATTAATTTTCATTGTACTTAAATCATAGATGCCAACATTTTAATTTATTCCGGGGTGTTTCAAATTCCGCCTTTATTTCATACCATTTTTCTTTTTCTTTTTTTTTTTTTTTTTTTAAGAGTAATTTTTACCTGTTTTATCGTGGGTATATATTGGAGAAACTTATTTAAAAAATAAAGTGATGCAAAATATAGGCGAGGCTAAAAATACTACGGAATAAATTAAAATGTTGGAATCTATGCTTAAATCATTGGCAAATTTTTAATTGTTGAGTCGCACGAGAAAAGAAACAAACAACAAACAAACAAACAAACAAATAAAAAAAATTTTAAATGTCACATTTTGAATGCGATATACGAAAAAGCCATACCCAAATTACAGTGGTGGACATAATTATAAAACACCTATCTAATTTGACAAATAGTGAAAGAAAAGATTCAGAACTTAAAAATATTTTATCATATACGTCAAAAACATAAATTTATTCTGTTATCATATATAAATATTTTATAATAATGATATTTTCATACAATTTAATGAAAAAAATTAAAAACATAATGGATAAAATTATAAGACACCAACCGTTTTTCCCAAATACATTGGTCAACATAATTAGCAGACACTAATGGTCTAAAAGAAAATCCTCTAACATGGTTATTCAATATTTGGTGGAGCCGCCATTGTTTTTATAACATGAAAGATGCGATTTGGCATCGAATCTATCAATTCTAACAAAATATCGCAAGACAGTTCTTCCCAAGCACATTTTATAGCATTCTTTAGGTCTTCGACACATATAAATTGCCTTCCATTTCGGTAAACCGCACGAGCTAAGATCCCCCACAAGCTTCCGATGGGATTTAAGTCTGGGGAACGAGAAGGCCACGGGAGAACATTGATACTTTGCTCTGAAAGCCAATTTTTTGTTTCGTGTGATGCATGAATCGGCGCGTTATCGTGCTGGAAAGTGTAGTTTTCGCCACAAAGAAGTTCACCGTATATGGCTAGTTGATCTTTAAGAAGATTCTTATACTTTTCGGAATTCATTCTTGAATGCACAAAAACAATATCCGTTTCCCCTTGAGCCGAAAAACCAGCCCAAACCGTTACTGAGCCTCCACCCATTTGGCGGCTCATTCGTACATGAGGAGACTTCCGTAAATCATGCCAATAATATTGAAACCCGTCAGGACCATACAGGTTAAACTTTTTTTCATCAGAAAATAACACAGAGTACCATTTGAAGGTCCAGGCCATAGTTTGTTTAGCGAACTTCAGACGCTCCATTTTATGCCGGCATAGAAGCAGTAGTTTTTTCTTCAATTTTTTATATTTCACATAGGAAGCATTATGCAACACCCTGCGAATGGTTCTCCTTGAACAATTCAGTTTCAAAGGATTTTTAATGCCTGTAGTGGTCATCTTATTCTGTGTAGCGAGCGAAAGCACATGGCGTCTGTCTCTCGAGGACAAGCAAGGAGTACGTCTAGATCTTTTAATCACCGATCCATTAATTCCTCTTTTTAAAACATTTCTAATTGCACATCTAGAACGTTTAATAACTTTTAAAATATTATTAATTCAAGCGCCAGTTCCATTTAATCTCCAAATTTCGCGAATTTCACTTTCTTTTAATTCTGTACCTCGTGGTATGTTTGTAAATGCGTGAAGTCGGTTATCGTCTGCTTTAGTTAACGGCTGACGTCATAGCAGCATGCAGAAAATTTGCATATTGCACATTATTTTCGAAAAAAAAACAGGTGTTTTAATTAAAATGTTAGGGTGTCTTATAATTTTGTCCATGGTATTTTCTTTTTTATTATTATTATTATTATTATTAAACTCTATAAAAATATCATTTCTGTAAAACACTTACATGTGATAACAGAATAAATTTATGTTTTTGACGTATTTGATAAAACATTTTTAAGTTCTGAATCTTTTCTTTCACTATTTGTCAAATTAGATAGGTGTCTTATAATTATGTCCACCACTGTACATTAACTTTCGTTCATAAATGCCAAAGAACATGTTTGTATCGTATAGCTTTGACTCTTAAAATTTAACATCATGTATCAAAATTGTATCAAAATTTTCATTTATTTTATGTAATTTTGTTATTGCAGAGATTTAAAAGAATACAAATTAAGTTTTAGATTTACTTTTATTAGACATGTCAACATTTTAATTTAGTAGTGTTGGTAGCCTCACTTTTTACACCTCTTTATTTGTAATGAAATTTTCTTCAATATGTAATTACGATTAAATAAGAAGAAAAATTCTCAAAAAAGGGCTGTGACGAGAAGGCGGGTGCTAACAATGCTCCAGAATAAATTAAAATGTTGTCATGTCTGCTTTTACGTTACATTAATATTGCTATAAATTTACTCAACATGTAAATTGAAATCATATTAGAATATCCGATTAATTAAAATTAAAATTGAAATAAATAAATCAAAATAAAATTATTTAGCAACAGCAAGGGTAAATTACAATCTTAGAATTCCAAAATAGGCTTTTATTTATTTATTTTATTTTTATTTATTTATTTTATTTTATTTTATTTTATCTATTTATTTATTTATTTTTTATTATTATTTAATTAATTAATTATTTTTTATTTTATTTATTTATTATTTTTATTTTTATTTTTATTTTATTTATTTATTTATTTATTGAGATATTGCACACGAGAACTCATGTTTAGTAATTTTTCATAGATTTCTACTACAATTCAACAACTAATATTTCTGTAAAATACTAATCTTAAACAATCAATTAAAAAAAAAAAAAAAATCGGTGATTTCCAATTGAAGGAATTTCTTTGTAGGATAACTATCAGAAACTAGTTGGCATAGGAGGACTCATCTCAGTTCCCAGTCATATATTTGTTCTCATAAATTTCTACTACAGCTCATGCTACACTACATTTCCATACATGACCGGATACTTTCGATTTCAGACGTTATGTCAAATAGCTAGAAAAATTCTTGACGAATCATTCAGAAACTTTCGCCGTATAAAGATTGTGTTATACTTCAGATATTTCAGCAACATATTTGATTAGAAATAAAAAGGGGGAGGGGGTAGTAAAAATTAAAGAAGATACGAAATGTTTGAGATCACACTGTAAAATGCAATGCTTGAAATGCATTTTGACTGTAGCATATGATTATGAGGCTTCTTCTAACTATCTGTATTCATTTATATGAGATTGTTATATGTATTCATGGTGATTTAAAAATTTCTTTTAAAAACAGCAAAAAAATACCGCTTTTTTTATTATAACATGTAGGCATTAAATCCAAGGCGATGCCATTTTTAGGAAATTTGACATATTACATTATACACAACGTATACGAGGGTTGCCTTTTATGTTTTTACAAACGACCAATAAGAGGCGCTACTGAAATTTGTCTTCAGGATATTTGTAAAATTCACATTCCTTTATCTTGGAATCAGTGGCATCTTAGAAATCGTCTGCGTATTTTGTCTACAGTGAGTGTTTAAAAGAAGCAAGTGAGTGAAAAAAATAGAAGTAACTCGTGAAGGTTTCCGTTATGATTTTAAGAAAGGTCTCACTCGACAAGAATGCATAGTATCGCTTCGTGAAACTTTTGGTAATGAAGCACCATCAGAAAAGACTGTTTACAATTGGTCTGCAGAGTTTCGTCGTGGTCGTGCGTTCGTCAGTGATGAATCTCGTGAAGGACGACAAAAATCGGTAGTGATTCCAAACAACATCGATGCTGTGCGCAAGATGATTGAAGAAGATCGGCATGTCACGTATCGTGAGATAGACGCATCCCTTGGCATATCACAGACTGCAATACATTCGATTTTGCACGAACATTTAGCTGTTAAAAAGATTTGTTCCAGATGGATTCCGCACAATTTGACAGAAACTCAAAAAGAGGCGCATGTAAATTGGTGTAAGGAAATGCTAAAAAAATTCAAATTGGGAACAGCAAAATCCGTATACAACGCACACATCGTTACAGGTGACGAAACTTGGATATATTCGTATGAGCCGAAAACTAAACAACAATCCACTGTTTGGATGTTTCCGGATAAATCGAATCCTACGAAAGTTGTTCGTTCATGAAGCACTTCCAAGAAAATAATTGGTTGTTTCTCCAACCTTACAGGACATATCGCAACTATTCCTTTAGAGGATCGAAAAACTGTTAACGCTAAATGGTATACAGTAATTCGTTTGCCAAAAGTCATCAACGAAATCAGGATAAACAACAAAAATCGCCGCATCATTCTTCATCCCAACAAAGTCAGCTCCCACACAGCACGTGAAACAATTGATTATTTGAAGGATAAAAATATCGAATTAATGTCTCATTGCCCTTATTCTCCTGATTTGTTGCCCAATGACTTTTTCTTGTTCCCTTCTGTCAAACAAAAAATGCGTGGGCAGCGATTTTCATCACCTCAAGAAGCTGTTGATGCCTTTCAAAACCATGTTTCTGAGATATCGACTTCAAAGTGGAAAAACTGTTTCAAGAATTGGTTTGAACGGATGCAAAAGTGTATAAATCTTATAGGCGAATATTTTGAAAAGCAATAAAGCAGTTTGTTCCCAAAAAATTCTTTTTCTTCCTACTTTTTGTAGAAACTTAAAAGGCAACCCTCGTACTGCAATCACACTATAAAACTATTAAATACCTGACGAAATATGAGCATTTTTACAAAGTAATGTTTAATTGCACATGCACAAGCTTTAAAAAAATTTCATTTGCCTTATTTATTAATGCATTCATCTACTTATATAAAAACCCCAAGCAAATATTGTATAAATTAAAAAAGTTATCGTTATTAGAATTAACTGAGTTTCAGTTCCTATCAAAAAAGGAGAGGAAGGAAATGGTAGGGGTTTATCAGTATTTATTTACAATCAACGAACGCTATATTACTGTTGATTGAATCAAAATAAATATTTGAGTTAAACTCCTTTCATTTTTTTTTTTTTTTTTTTTTTTTTAAAGAAATTTAGTTCATTTTACCAACGATAACTTTTTGAAATTTAACTATATGCTTGGTGTTTCCATATAAGTAGTTAGTAGCTCAATGTATTTGGCTAATAAGTTATGTAAATGGGATTTCGTTAAAGCATGTGCATGTACAGTTAAAAATATTTTAATAAAAAAATACTCATATTTCATTCGGTATATATTTAAAATTTTAGCATTCTGATTGCAGTATAATGTGTCTACTGTAGTTTGTAAAATTTCCTGAAAGTGGTACTGCAATGGGTTTAAAAGCCTGCATAACAAATATATATATATTAAAAGAAACATTAATATTTCCATGAATATATGCACCAATCTCATATAAATGAATACAGATAATAAGAAGAGTCCTCATAGTTACATGCTACAGCCAAAACGCATTTCGAGCATTACTTTTAACACAATGATTCTAAACATTCTTTCTTCATTAATTTTTTACTAGTCCACTTTTTGCTTTCGGGACAAAAATTTGATCAAATATATGAGGTATAACATGTTCGTCGAACTCTTGAAGTTTTAAAACAATTCATCAAGTACTTTTGTAGAAATTTGACATAACATGTTAAATCGAAAGTGTCCAGTCATTTCTAAATAGCATATATCATTTTCAAAGCGTTATAAAAATATTTACGGAAGTTATAGCATTGCACACGGACGAATGGACCAACAGGAAAGCCGTCATAAATACTTTTCAGCTTTATAAAAATAAGGCAAAACACCAATGTCAGATACACTCATGTTTGTGAAAATTGCAACATCATGAAGAGATTATGCAAATTGAACGAAACTTACAGGAATTGTAAAGTGAGGTAAGGCATGCAAATTATTAGAATTACAAAGCGATTGCGCATGCGTGGAACGAGAACCGACTCCTTATCAGTCGCTTGTTCCAGGTATATAAAGGACAGTAAAGGCGCACTGAAATCTGATTATCGTTCTCTGTCTGCGATAAACGTTTCATTGATTGTCAATATGCCTCGTCAAAAGCAGAGGGTGCCATACCAACAACTAACGGAGTTCGTACGAGGCTGCATCGTTGGTATGCGAGAGGGTGGATTTTCGTATCGAGAAATCGCAGCCCGCACGCAGTGTAATGCCACAACAGTGGTGCGTGTTTGGAAGAAAAGGACAGAGGAGAATCAAACAGCCGAAAATCTGGCAGTGGGGCACGCAATGGAACAACGGCACGAGACGACAGACACCTCATCCGCATGGCTGTGATGGACCGTACAGTGTCCTCTTGTGTGTTAGCACAACGTTGGAACACGGCTACAGGTGTTTTGTTGTCTAGCTCCACGGTTCGTCGCCGTTTGTTGCAGCCTGAACTTCGTGCAAGGGTTCCTCTACGCAGGATTCCCCTCTCGCTGAATCATAGACGCCTTCAACTTCAATGGGCTGAGCAACACAGCACGTGGCGAGCCCAGTGGTAACAAATTGTTTTCTCCAATAAATTTCGCTGCAATCTGGAGTACAATGATGGAAGAGTACGTGTCAGTCGTTACAGGGGGAAACCTCTGCTCCCACAGTGTGTTATCCAGCGTCATACTGTGCAAACACCTAGCATCATGGTGTGGGGAGTTATTGGGTATAATTGTCGATCCCATCTAGTGCACATTTCGGCCAAGCTCAACAGTGATCACTACACAAGAGAAATTTTGGAGCCAGAGGTCCTTCCCATTCTTCGACGCATTCTAGGTGCTGTATTTCATCAGGATAATGCCCGTGCACATGTTTCTCAGACTGAACAAGCCTTCTTCAGTGCACAACAGGTTTCGCTTCTTCCATGACCCACTTATTCCCCGGATATGTCGCCCATCGAGCATGTCTGGGATTTCATTGGTTGGCGACTCGCTCGTACAACTGGTGGGGCGCACAGTAAGATTAAACTTTGGCGTCAAGTCAAAGCCATCTGGAATGCCATTCCCCAGGATTACATTCAGAACCTGTATGATTCAATGCCACGACGTGTACAGGCTCTCATCCCTTAGCGTGGCAGACACACAAAGTACTAATTTCAGACGTTCTTTTTTTTTGTCTTGTACATTTGATTGTTTATTTATACCACCATCAGTAATAAGTGCAATAAATTTCGTTAATTTCTGACAATTCTTTCATGGTGTTGCAATTTTCACAAACATGAGTGTAGATGCTGAAGACGGTACGCTAAATGCTACCGAAACAGCTGTGTGCTTTCCTGTTATTTCTATTTGGCGTTTTAGACGTTGTTGTTTGCCTTGTTTTTATAATCCCATGCCAAGTCTTCCATTAATATACTTTTCAGCTTTGTTGGAAAGTGTTAAATATGTAAATTTTGCAATTAAAAAAGACATAAAATCGTTTGTCCTTGCTGAGTAAGTGACTGATTTGTTATCACCCAGTCCAAACCCCTGCACCTAAGCATAAGTTTTAAGATAATCCGTCAACAAATTTTCTAGATATTTGACAAAACACCTGGAAACGAAAGTATCCGATAATTTATGGAAAATTAATGTATTTTCATGTTTAAAAAATGAAGTCTACCGATTATTTGGCCCGATTCCATAGTTAAATGCCCTACCCATTGGGCTACCTTTCACGTACTTCGATATATTTATCTTAATATTTTGTTTGACTTTAATAAATTCAAGTTTCATATTTCAGTTTTCATGCAACTCAATAGTATTTTCAATGCAATAATCTTCAGGATGCAAGTCTATATGAAATCAGGACTGCCAACCATCTCATTAATAAGCGTAGACTTGTTAACGCCCCTTGAAAATACGCCCCTTTTCCCACACCACTTTATATTTAGAGCAATTCTCTCCAAATAGTGTTACGATTAAATAAGAATGAAATTACTCTAAAAAATGACTGGTGTACAAAAAAAGGCGGTGACTAAAAGTACTACGCTTCATAATGAGATGGTTGGCAAGCATGTGAAATCTATCCAATATTTCCATGTTATAAAATCGCAAATTTCGAATAACTTACGAAGTTTTCAAAGTATAATGTTCATGATCAACGATGTTCACACTAGTATTATAAATGATATTGTAAAACTGGTCCAATATCTTTCCGATGAAAATTATCCTCATAATACACGTTTATGCGAAAATTTCCCCCTATTCTCCCATGTTAAGGAAATCGTAAATTTGCAGTAATTTAAGAAGTTTTCAAACTATAATGTTGAAAAAAAAAATAGGGTTCTTGGCAGTATCATAAGTGATATTTTAAAACTGGTCTGACCATCTTACCAAATTTTGTTCTTGAGATATCATGTATTCAGTCTAACAAACTAACAAACCAACACCCTACAGGCGAGCACCACAACGATGTCATGATTTTCGGATTTCTCATATCTGAAAACGTATAGAAACGTAAAACATAATCAAGATCAAGATTTTTCACAAATACCTAAATTTCCTGAATGTGTAACTACGATTGAATAAGAAGGAAATTACTCTAAAATTATAATATTATGAAAAGAAGGCGGAGCTAACAATACTCCGGAATAAATTATAAAATTTAGCAACTCTGGATACCTGTAGTATGATGGATCACTAAAAACGTGATATTCAAAAAGCAAAAGACTTGGCAGCTACGTAAATGTAATTTTTTTTTTTTTTATTACAGCTGAAACACCTGCAGTAAATTGGATATATTATTATACTGTTTATAATACTATCGACAGGAGAAGTTATACATTCTGTTTAAAAAAAAAAAAAAAAAAAAATTCAATCTTTTCTCAAATCGATGCTGCCAACTTGAAAACTTCTGAAATATCTCCAGATTCTTCTTAATAGCTGATTACCTCTTAAATAGAAATAGTACATTGATTAAACTACAGTGATAGAAATAACTTTAAGATCTCATATGAAATTCCAAAAATTTTAATTTTACTGAAAAAAAGAAATATCAAATAGTATAAACAGAATAAAAAATAATAAATCTTCACATAGTTTTATGAAAGAATGATTGTAATTATATATTATATGCAAGTGATTTATTTATTTATTTTTATTTATTTATTTATTTTTATTTATTTATTTATTTATTTATTTTTACGACATAAAAGGGTGGAAAATTCTTTAAGTCCACAAAGTTGAACATGTTAGAATCGATATTTCATCCCATGCTTTGAAATAGCAGATTTGAGCTCAGAAACAGAATGGTATTTTTTAAAATTTTCATATAATATCTTGCGTGCGAGGTTACCCCACAGGTTTTCTATGGGGTTCAAGTCTGGACTTTTGGCTGGAAATTCCGTAAAGGTTATATTATTTTCAGTTAGCTGAGAAATAGTTGAAGCAGATTCGCGTTACGGCGCATTATGTTGCAACAAAATCAAATTTTGAGCCATAAGCTCATTTTTTAATGGAACAAATTTGTTAGCCAGTATATCTTGATAGTCAAAAAAGTTCATATTATCTTTAGTGAATACAATATTAGTCTTACCTCGAGCACAAAAACCTGCCGAAATTATGACAGGTGCCCCTCCTTGCATTTGCTTTCAGCAATACATAAGATCCTGTCTTAAATGATGCCAATAGTTTCGTAAACCATTAGATCCATCTAGGTTAAATTTCTTTTAATCTGTGAACACTATTTTTTGCCAAAAATTGGGTTTTAAAACTTAAGATATGGCGAATTTCAATCGTGCTTCAATGTGCCATTTTTCAAGCTTAGGTTTGCTTTTTAATTTTGAATATGGGAGGTTTTACGAACGATTCTGGACATTTCTAACAGTTCTAGCCGTTACTTGAAGCTTTAGAGCCAATTTTATTGCTGTTGAATATGCATTGTCTTTTACAGCCATTATTATAGCACTTCTTTTCATTCTGGCTGATAGTTTTGAGGGTATTCCTCCTCTATTTTTTGTACCATATCTGCATAGATCTGCGAGAAATTGATGAACTACAATTTTACACCTCACGATTTTGCTAGCGATTTGCCTTACACTCATTCCACTTTCTCGAAATGCAAAGATTTTACTTTTTTCAATTTCCCTCAGTAATTTTCCTCTACCCATAATCTCAGTTACTTCAACATTCAGTTAAGTGATTATTATATTTTTCTCTCTCTCTCTCATTCTAACAACTGCCCCGCACAAAACTGTGCAAATGTGACGTCATCTCATTATGTGAGCAATCACTTTTAACACTGGTCAAGTTTTTTCCGTTTGATTGCATTACACATTTTTACTTCATATCGAAAATAAACGTATTTTAAATTCTAAATTCATATTTTTTTATTTCTTACTTTTTATATATTAAATGTAAAGTACCGTAATTTTCTGCGTATAATCCGCAGATAAAATATGTCATTCCTCCACCAGAAATTTTGTTTAACACAAAATCTGTATTATTTTGAAGAAACAGCTCGTACAAATAGAACCTCGTTTGCTAATTATAATTTCTGGTACAGAACTGACTTACCTGGCCTGCGGATAATACGCAGAAAATTACGGTAACTTTCAAAAAGATTTTAATTTTTAAATGCAAACAAAAAATTCAATGATGATCTTAAAGTTTTTTTCCACCACTGTACAAATGAACTTTTTATATTGTTTTAAGTAATTCATTTTATTTCCAACAAGAAAATAAAATTAACAAAAAATTATAAAGTATTTCTTTATATTACCAATATGCTTTTAGAATTTTCATTTCAAAGTTTTCTTGCAGGTTGTGTATTTCACTGCTTTGTTTCCATACGTTCTCCTTTTCGTCCTTCTTATCCGAGGCGTGACTCTTCCGGGAGCTGGAGATGGAATTCGTTTCTACATCTGGCCTGATATAAACAAATTAGCAGACTCTCAGGTAGTATGCGATTATATATGTGCACCTATCCTATTTAATGCACATTTTTAAAGATATGAAGTAAAAAATGTTGTCAGCAATTCCAATTTATTCCGTAGAATTCTTAGTACACGATTTTTTTCACACCACATTTTTTAAAGAGTAATTTTCTTCTAATTTAATCGTAATTATACATCAGAAAAAACTACTCTACAAAAAATGAGGTGCGGAAAAAGGATGGTTACTGAGAATGCTATAAAATATATATGTACCGTAATTTTCGGCATCTAATTCGCAGGTGAGATATGTCATATTTCCACCAGAAATTTTATTTAACTGAAAAATCTGTATTTTTTAGAAGAAACAGCTCGTACAAATATGACTTTATTGGTCAATTAAAATTTCATGTGCAAAACTGGCTTATCTGTCCTGCGGATTATACGCCGAAAATTACTGTATTTAATTATTGTCATATATATATATATATAACAATTACAGTGCTTTTCAAGCAGCTTCAAAAATAAAATTTTTGAAAACGTTGTTGCAGCTGCTGGTATTTCAGCAATAATTCTTCATATAATATATATAAATATATATATTTCTTCAGCTTAAGGATTTCATATTTTAATCTTTTATCTCAGTGAAAAGTTAGTTTTTAAAATTATTTTGAGAAAAATTTGTGCTTTAATATAATAAAACGAACGATTACTGTGAAATCAATGATAAATATTTCTGTTTTTCTTATTATGGGTTCTTTTAATAATAATAATTAAAAAAAAAAAAAAAAAAAGAGTAATAAATAATATTTTAAGCTAAGTATGATTTAAAAAATATATTAATGTTTGTATTTCTTTTATTATCTACATTCTGATTTCAAAAAAAAAAGTTTATGTATTATATAATCATAAATATTTAAATACATAAAAAGTCACCAACTTTTAAAATCTATTGGAACTAAAAAACGAAACTCAAACAAAGAGACATTTTGATGTCATGGTCCAATAATAAAGTCAATCCCAAAGAAATATTTAATTATTATTTTCAAATGTATTTAAAACACCTGATAATCAAGTAACGTTTTAAGTAAAAATCTGAAAAATTATTTTTATACTGAATTAGGAATAATGAAATCAAAGGCTACATGGAAATTTTAAACATATGCCAAGCAAGGATATCTTTGACAACAAAATTGTAGTTTAATTAAAAAGTACCTGGATGACCGAATTCACTTGGTCTCACTGTAAAAATCATTCGTAGCGTAAATACAGAGATGTTTTCGGAAATATATTTCTTATTTGTTTGCCCCGGCAGGAGCGCTGGTGTCTAGTGAAAGGTAATATTTTGGATACGAGGAAAATTAGATTTGAGCTATCAAGTCAAGCCCCTAACTATAAATTTTTATCAAACTTGTTCAAACAGTTTCCTAGAAAGCCGAGTTTCTGCTATGTTTTGTTCCAGGCAAAGTACGGGTTACCAGATTCCTGAAGAAAAACCTAAGTCAGATAGGTTTTTCACCTAAAAAAAAATTGTAATTTTTTTTTTTTTTCTTTTTTTTTTTTTTTTAAAATGGTAAGAAAACCACGTCTCGACTGGTGGAGTAAAGGTTAATAATGAACGCTGATTTTTGAGAAGATAAGGATACATCCAATGAGTTTCTAATCTCGTTTAACGTTTATTTTTTATCAAAGTCGTTCGATCCATTTCTGAGAAAACCAAGTTTCTGCCATAATTTGCAGCAGGCGGTATCGTGTTGACAGCGAATGCCAATTTTCCTAAAGATAAGTCAAGCAGTTTTATCATCTAACATACCCTTAATCCCAAACTTTCCGCAAGACTGTAATATTCATTTCAAAGTAAACCCAATTTTAATACTTTGCAACTGGTGGATAAAGAGTTAACAGCGAATGCGAATTTTCCTGAAGATGAGGATATGTTGAATTGACTTTTCACCCCAAAAATCCTTGACCCAAAACTTTTATCAAAATCGTTAGAGTCGTTTCCGCGAAACTCAAGACAATGGTAATTATATATAACAAGTCACGTGATTAATTCTTTAATAGAAGCTATAGATATAATTTGTTACATTAAAAATAACTTAAAATTTTATAAATTTTTAGAGGATGATGTAAAAAATATCTAATCTGAATTTGAAATGTCTCACATTTCGTAGAATTTTGAAAGATATGAAAAATTGTTGGTGATTATGCAATGTATGTTGAAAATTTTTGAGAATTTTTTAATATCACATTATACCAGAATAATTCTTTTTATTTTCAATGTGAACACTTGTATATACATGTCTACATTTGAAAATGTATTCAAATATGTGTAGTTAATTATTTTTATTTAAAAATTATTTTATTATATTTATTGCGGCAACTTTAGTGAATAGTGAATAACAAAATTTCCCCAAGATCTAAATTCATGTCAATTATTAATTGTAAATCTATATAATTTTTTTTAAAATGTATTTTTACTTTTATTTATTCTAAAGCTAAAAAAAAAAAAAAAAAAAAAAAAAAAAAAAACCATAGAATAAAGTAATGCGTGCTATTGTACCTCGGTGTGTTATTAAATTTCATATAAGGGCTAACCAGGAAACCATCCCAATAGTGTAATAATAGAAATCAATTAAATTATGTTAATTCGAGAGCAGAGCCTGATTAAGAGGGAAGCACACATTATTCATACTTACACCGTTATTTTTTAACAAATACTTTCCTCCTATAATAAACGGAAAATTCTCATTAAAAATTATTTTAAAAGAATTCTGGTGTCTGATAACGGTGAGTAAATTGGATTGTTTTACACCGTTCATTTTTTATAAAAAATATTTCCTCGTCAAAGCGTGGAATTTCTATGACATGAAGTAAAAAATAATTGTAAAAATATTCCGGTGAGAGCGGAGATAATGTGTGCTTCCCCCTTAATGAGGCTCTGTTCGAGAGGGCATAATCTAACGTGATTAATGACGCATAAACTGTTAGCCCTCGTAAGCCCGTCCTCGAGACATCTATATTTAAGTTTGTGTAAAAATGTAGTAACGAGAAAGGAGTGGGAGGAGCCCCGTTAAAACCTGCTATAACCATGACTTTTATAAATTTTTAGATTCTATTTTAGAGAATTTTTAGATATTATATCTCGATTGAATATATCTCAAAGCTGAAACGGGCAACTGATTAATGCATCAAAGAACATGTTTGTCTATGCTCTTTCGATTTCTGCTTGTTTTGAATTTCATTCATTATTTCAGTAAGACGTGGTGCTATCGATTCAGACATGGTTGCAATGATTATTAGCAAACTTTCAGAATTTATAACTCGAAAACGAACTGACAAGGGCTATTGCTTTATGCGTCAAAAAACATATTTATATATGCTCTTTCGATTAATGCTTGTTTGGAATTTTTTTTTTTTTTTTTTTTTTTTTCTATGATTGCAGTATGGGATGGTTTAATCTATTTTTTTTTTTTTTTTTTTTTTTTTTTTCCAAAAAACTGTTAATAAAGAAAAATTAATTACTTTGAAAACAGATGAAGAAAAAGAGGATAAATTACTTATATGTAAAGTTTGTGTTTTGCATTGTAGTGATAGAAGTACAGCAGGCATTTTTGATTTTAGAATTCCTAAACTATTTCAACCCGATGAGTTTGGAAAGAAGTCCAGATAAAAAAATAATAAATGGTCACCTGCAATATAATTTTTTCCTTCGGGTGATTGTTAACAATGATATAATAATTCAAGTATTCGAAAATCTAAGGACTTACATTAATAAATACAATAAATGGTCAAATTATTAGATTTATTTATTTATTTTTACTTTCTTCTATATGTAATATAGAGAAAGTATTGGATTCGCGAAAATTTTCGACCTCCGTTTTTTGACGGATCTACACGTTTTAGGATGTCCTGAACACGAATTGATAGTTTTTAAAAAATGTCTGTCTCTCTGTCTGTCTGTCTGTCTGTGTGTCTGTATCATTTTTTTGTGGACGCTGTATCTCACGAACCAATGAATGAAATTTAACCAAACTTGGTATTTAGTTGCACCCTGACATGAACTGGTGCCCATTAGATTTGGGGATCAATAGCTCAACAGGTGGCGCTGTGATCGCATTTTATGCAAATTTTTAACATGGCAGCATAGGACAAAATTCCGTATAAATGGGCATAATGAGAGTTATTTTAAACTTGTGATTGTAAAATTAATATGAATTATTGATAATAATAGTAGTTAACTAGGAAAAAAAAATTGTGCATGGGGGGGCATCGGTTCCCCCCCTGGGGGGGAAGTACCCTCCCGGGGGGGTTAAATTTTGAAGATGGGTATAATTCGAAAGATCTCGTCAATACCTTTAAAACGAATGGTTGAACCATAAATCTGTGATAATTTAAAACAAAGTTATCGATTTTTTTTTACTTTTAACAAAAAAAAAAAAAAAAAAAAAAAAAAAACTTAGAAAAAAATTCGCAATTTTTTTTTTTTTTTTTTGTTTTGTTTTTTTAATATTGTTAGTGATTGAATATGTATTAATTTTTACAAAAAAAAAAAAAAAAAAAAAAAAAAAAAAAGAAACAGAAAAAAAATCGTTTTTTTTTTTTAATTTTTTTTTAATATTGTTACTGATTGAATATGTATAGGAAAATATAGAAGAAAGTCTTGTGGTGGCCACAACATACTAGTTTATTTATTTATTTATTTTATTTTATTTATTTATTTTTTTTTTTTTTTTTTGGGGGGGGGGGCATTTTTTCGATTTTTTAAAAAAATACTGAACGAAACAGTCTGGAACTTCAGACATGCAAGGAACATTTAAAAACTCCCATTTTTCACTGTCGATTTAGTTCAGAGTACAATTAGAGGACCAATCACAAATTGAAGATAAGCGCAGATACTTTAGATTACCCTGTATAATAAAAAGCTACAAATGACTTGTAACTTTAACACATTGTTGCACATACTATGTAGTACAATATTTGTATGCCTTGTTGTGGGAATAGCACAATTATTTAGGCAAATATTTAAAAATAATAATAAAAATAAATAAATAAATAAAAATTATTAATTTTTGGGCAAGTTTTTTGCTTATAATCAGAGTGTATTTCCATAAAACTTTACAAAAATTGCTGAAAAATCGACAAAACATTCGAGAAACATTATTCTGAAAAATAAAATTCACTCGCGTAATATTCGCTGAGATATGAGCACTTGTAGTAAATATTTTTAACTCCGCATGCGCGAAAGATTAAAAAAACATAAGTTGAAAGCTAGATATACTGGGCAACTTTTGTCAAAAGTTCATTTGAATAGAGTAAAATTTAAGCAAGTTGTTGGGAAAAGAACGAGCTAGATTTTAGGTATTTTCGAGAATTGAAATTTCATAAGGGGTTTTTTACATGCTGCGTAGTTAATCTGAAGATCCAATTATTTCAACCACGTTGTAAAAGTTCTTTTTTTTTTTTTTTTTTTTTTTTGTGAAAAAACCCTTTTAAGCCCTGGTTTTTAAGAACTCGGAAGCAAACGTCAACGTTTTCGACGCCGCGACGCTCCAATCAGAGTCTCCTTGATATCAGCGCTGGCGTTGAAACCGCAGAAAAGAGCGTCGTGACGCATGCGCAAAGACGCCGAATACGTTGACGTTCGCGTTTTGTGTTCTTAAAAACCAGGGCTTTAGGCTTGTAACGCCAACATATTTTTTATTTATTTACTAAGATTTATGAGCTCATAAGGGATTTTTTACAAAAAAAAAAAAAAAAAAATCTACAGTGTATATTTACATATTTCAGAAAATTATTGTCATAAATATGTATTTATTAAAGTTAAATTTATTTAAACTAATTTGACACGTAGAATTGAAAAAGTTTTTTTGGTAAATTTTAATCAACTTATGCAAGGAAAAGTTAATGATCGAAAAATTGTATATTTTAAATATTCGTGTGTATATTATGCTAAAAGTTGGGTTTTAATGTTGAGTTAAAAATCGTTTAATTTTTTTTTTTCTAAAACAGTGGCTCTTAACTGGTTTTTCATGAACATACAAAAAGCGTTTCGATAACTGATTGACATTTATTCAAATAAAAACTGTTATGTTCTTTTTAATTTATTATGCAATAAAAAACGTATATAATGTTTTATTTTAAGCTCTAACACGCAAATCTCAAATATATTTTAAGTTAATTTAAGTTTTCGCAGTTAACAAAGGTTGTTATTATATTTGATTTTAATTTACACATTTATAATATATATATATATATATATATATATATATATATATATATAAATGTATAACAAAATTGTATAGTTATAAAAGTGTTTATTTGAAATAATATTACTTAAATAATTTTAGTGCGAAGAATACAGAAAAAAAAAATTGTTAAAGATTATGAGGGAAAAAAAGTTTTGTTTCAATTTTCTTTGTGTCACCAATGAGCAATAAATAGCTAAGAAACTGTCACTTTCATTCTTTTTTGCAGATAATCGATTTAATTTCCGCCAGTTTTTTATTTATTTATTCATTTATTTATAAATAAACATACATAACTTCATGGGAAGAGTCTTTTGTAAAATTTTTAAAAATTATTGGGTATTCGCGTGTGGAGACTTTCCTTGTGAGGCGTAAACTGAAAAGAGCTTATTGAAACAATTTTATTGTAACCATATTTATTATACATTAACCTTTAAAATGATTTTAATAATTAAATATTTATTAAAGTTATATATTTTATTTTTGTGTTTCTCCAGATTGACAAGTAACACAATTACCAAATTTACATCTGAAATTATGAAGAGCCTAAAACCAATATTCAGTTTTCTTAATCAAATTGCCTTAAAAACAACCCGAAATTTGACCTTCAAATGGATTTCTTTTCCTCCACGAAAATGTCAGTACCCACACATTACTATCAGTAACTATTTTTTAATAAATAATCCGATGTGACACTGACACGACTTTCTTTTATTCTGCATTTGAATAATTTAAAGACCGATTACAGGTTATTGTGTAAGATTTCTTTTAAGAATATATATACATGAAACAATAAAATACACATACTGAACATGAAGCCTATTTTTGTATACTTGAAGTTCACAACACACATAAATGGTTAAAAATTATTATTAATCCACTTTTCAGATTTTTAAATTTTTAACTTAGTGCTTTATTAATTCCATGTTTAATTATTTTGAAAATGATCAACTAAAAATGTGTGACAACAAAAATTTATTTTATTTTATAACTTAAAATTTTTTGCATGATTTTTAGGTGAATTATTAGTTTGGATGTAAAGAAATCGAGTTTGGGTTGATTTAAAATTCATCTGTCGGGTTCGAGTCGAATTATAACCCGACGTGTGCAGGACTCTAATTTTTAATAGATAAAGAATTAAACAGCGTTTCAACATTTTTGGGACACTCTGTGTATAGAATGAAGGGCAACACTTTCCTTTAGTGGAGAATGACATTGTATAGTTTATTGCTAAATGAAGTAAGACATGAAAGCATTCGTTTAAAACGTTTTTAAATAGTTATTGAAAGTGATATTGACATCGTGGATACATAACAATGAGAATTCTGATAAGGAGTCTTCCCGGACTCCTTATGAGACTCCTATCTCATTTTATATTTGAAAAATAAAATTATATATAAAGCGCATATTTTACCTAATAAAAGCATATATTTAAATTAATGCATCACTTATATTAATCAACCAAATAAATACGAAATATTTAGTAAATAAAAATTATTTATATATATTTATAAGAGAAAAAGTATAAAGATAATACACACATATATATTTGTATTATATATACTCATATTACACAATACAAGAAATTTATAAGAGTTACACAAAACAAAAAATTAAAAACTTTTCAAAGAAAAATATAAATACTTAGCTCGTTCATTATGAATGAAGTTATAAATACTGTTAATGAAATACTAAAAACCTAAATCATAAATAATATAAAAGAAATTATTTCCGACCTTCATGGAACTTTTCACTCTTTTCTCTGACAGAATTCAACCATTACTGTGAAGTATGGTATACTAGTGAAGCCAAAGATTTTCCTTAATTTTTTTAACACGTCTATTTATAAGAGATTGAAAGTTATAATTTGCAAATTAGAAGGAATACAGTAAGTCCACTTGTTCTCATTCAAAGAGAATAATAATTTTATAAAAAAAAAAAAAAAAAATGGTATTTAAGAAATAGAAAGTAATTTCTGCATATATCTTTCTCTCAAACATCATTTATTGAACTTTGGAAAAGTGGTGCAATCTAATGAACAGGTGACGAACAAAAATTTAAGGTAAGGAATTGCGACAAGAAAAAAATATTGAAAAATTCTTGCGTGAAAAGATGTTAAATATCTGGATTTAGTGCAGAATTAACGAGCGTTAACGCGTTAAAACATACTATAGACATTATAAAGTGAAATTATATTTTATGAGATTTTTGAATAAAATAACAATATGTAGACACTTAAATATCCAAATTTTAATATGCCTGGAGTAAATCAACATTTTTACGTATTTTTAATCATGTTGCACCCATACGTAGTTTTAATCATCAAGTTTTTGAAATTTTCTAAACTACTAAGTTTATTCAAATGTATAATACAGCAACGTTTCCCGCGTCTAGCATCGCAGACGATCCTACTAACTTAGAGGGGTACAAATTGACCGACAGCTTGGGATATGCAATGCATCCAGTTATTCGCGGTGCTGTCTTATCGCTTATTTTCTCTCAACCAGATGATTATCACCCCTACTTTAATACTGGACTTGTTGAGTCAGCACTTGCGCAGAGGCCCCCATGGTCGCAAGAAATGTAGTTGAAGAACAGTTTAATAAATTACTATTTTCATACAATATTCAAAATATGTCTACACTGCATTTAGGATATTCAGAAGAATTTTTCTCATACGAAATATTCGGTTCAACGAGCCAAATTTTTCAAACATTTTCCTCCCCTACTAGCGACTGAAAGGTTCTCATCATAACTCTGGTAGAATGGAGGTGCCGGGTTCGACAACAGATTGCGCTCGTCGCCTAGTCATTCGGATAGGTTTCTTCTGAAGGTTCTTCTCACTCCAATACGAGGAAGGACTACTTAAAAATATCCCCCCCCCCTCTCATGTTTGGCACACCAATCCCGACTTGGACCCTCACTTAACGTAGTCATTTGGCCTTAACCCCAATACCAACGCCAGCATCAACACCAACACCAACACCAACACGTAAAAATCTCTTATAAGGTATAAAAGTTATACATCACCTAATTTAAATTTTACAAAAAACATGGTTTGTGATTGCTTTTTTTTTTTTTTTTTTTTTTTTTTTTTATTTAATTTAATTTAATTTAATTTATTTTTATTTATTTATTTATTTATTTTATTTTATTTTTTCTTTTTAATATCCAGAACGAAAATTATTTACTAAAGCAATTCACCACCAGAGTCTGTCACTGCATATCTTACATATTATGTCTGTATAAATAATTTGAATTTGTTTCAGCAAAGTCTTAACACGTTCGCATTGATTTATTAAACGTTTTTATTTAAATCTGTGTGTTGTTTATTTATTTATGTGTGCAATGTTACGCGTAGGGGTCTTATCTAAGAATTGACTTATCACCTACTTTCTTATCATTCGATTGAGCTGAAATTTTGCATACACGTATAACTTTGATGACAATAAATGTTCAAGCAGTAACAGACTTGGGGGAGGACCTGGGGCTCCTGGGCACTCAACTATTGTTAAAAATTTCATTTCGAAGTAATCCACTTCTTATAATCCCATTAGTCTCAAATTTTATATACATGTATAACTCTGGTGAAAACACATATGCTCAAATAGTAACGGATCTAGAGGAATTGGATGAAGTCTAGGGGGCCTGGACTCCCAACACCCGTTCAAAATTTCATTTCGAATTTCAACTGACTTTCTATCATCCAATTGAGTTAAAATTTTGCGTAAATGTATAATTTCAAAGACAATACATGCTAAAACAGTAATAGACTTAGGCCTAAGGGACTGGTCCTTCAACTGCAGTTCGAAATTTGCTTTGGACTGGAAATCCACTAGCAACCATACGATTGAGCTGAAGTTTTGCTTATATATATATATATACTATCCACATCCGCAGAATTGAAGATGTGGTACTTTCAATACGTTCTAAACGTACTAAACGTCGAAAACATACTAAACGTACGTATAGTACGTTTTTAAATAAAATCAGTTTATATATATATATATATATATATTAATTTTCCAGTAATTTTGATATAAATCGGGGTATTTTAGTGATATACAGAGCAGGAGCTCAGCTTTAACACCACTTTTTTTATATAATAATCTTTCATAATAATTATTCTAAAATTCCTTAAAGATTGAATATTTAGTTGGTTTTACGTCGTACATCAAAATTTTGATTCTCCACTGAGGGGATGTCTCCACTGTTACGATGACCATAGAAGTAAATTTAATAAAGGGAAAATTATCACAAGTAAACAATGTTGTTAACTTCTATAACTAAAGGCGCCTTCGCTTTGACAATAGTCATGTCTTTGCGACCTGTAAAATGGGGATTCTCCTTTCCCGATGCAAGTGTTAAGGGACTGGTGGATGCTGAAAATCCGTTCTTTGAAATCGCTGTCTTAGAGTTATGAAAGTCTGGATACATATGCTTTGAAATGTACCAATATTAAGTATACTAAAATTTCTCGAAAAGTATTAAAATTTAAACAATTAAAATTAAACATTTTAAAAAAGTTTCATGAGATTTCATTTTTTTAGATTTTACATTATTATAGTTTATTAATATATTTTAATTATATTTGGGTACGAATTTGTGGATTGATTGATAAGTTAAATTTTTTAAAGCTATTTTTATATTTGAATGTTAAAAAATTGCATGAAATTTCCGAATTCAAACGTAAAACTATTTTTTTTTTTTAATTCTACATAAATATTACTTCTGCTTCAATATATTTATCAGAGGTTATTACAATTTTTTTTTCAAATTTTGAGAAGATATTGGCAGTTTTTTTAAAACTGTACGCAGGTTCCAGCAATTGTCTAAAAATAAGACTGGCTAACATTGTTATCTATAAAATTATTTTTTAAAAAGAGGGGGCTATTTATAAATTAAGACACATATTAAATAAAACAAAGTGCTATTGAAGATAGTACAAAGGCTGTTCGCACATTTTTTAGACGATTTTATTTCGCAGTAAGAAAAAATCGTTTGCATGGAGAATTTTATTTTCACAACAGTTATATTTTTGGAAGTTTTATTTATCTTCTGATATTTAGAATTTTTGTCTAGATGCAAAAATGCGCTTTTAAAATGGCAGTGGATGGAAGGATAGGTTTCCGCTCTTTCCAAAGATAGTTTTTAGTGAAATCTTTATGAAAAGCATTTATCAGGAGAAAAATGGAATAATGTTGCAACAACAGATTAATCTTGGGTCTATTTAAGTGGTTGCAATAAAAAAAGGTCAATTTATTATCACAAAAGTGGAGAAGGAAAAATTTGCTGCATGGTTCAAAGCATCAAAAGAAAGTTTTTCTAAAGGATTTATGATTGCCACTGGTTTTTCATACAAGCGCAAGATAAAAGCAAAAAAATGTGACAAAAATGTCAAAATCAACTCTAAATACTCTCAAGAACATATTTTAATTCCAATTTTTAAAAATGAAAATCCAGATGTTTATCCACAATGCTATCAATCCGTTGAACTGTATCAAGACAAAACAAGCAGCCACACATCACAATCCGCAATTGCTTTTCTAGAAAAAAATGGAACAAAAAACGGGAATTAAAACCATACCCTTCACTGAAATTCCTGCTAAATCTTCTGATGTATCACTGTTGGATTTTTGTGTTTTTCGACTCTTAAAATCAACATTATCCAAACACCGACCTACAACGTGGACTCTGGAAAGCCGTTCAAGAGGAGTAGAAAAATATACCTCTTCCAATATTATAAAAAGCATTATTATCATAGAAATTATGATGTAGAATGTTAGTTAAGAACGAGGGCTATCAAACTGAACAAATAAAACTCGAAATATGAGTGAAATTGCTTCAGTACACTCCATCAAAATCGTCTAAAAATTGTGCGAACAGCCCCTGTTAATTTTTCAAAGGTAATTTTTTTTTCTTTCATTTATCATAAATGTATATATATATATATATCCGTTCTTTTAACGTATCAATGAAACAAAATATACTTCCTTTTTTTTTTTTTTTTTTCCCCCGCTAAATATATATTTTCAACCAGTTCGCATTTTATTTCGTCTTCTCTGAAAAATTCGAACTTGTCTATTACTGGAAAAGAGAAGGTATCCATAACTGGGTTTTCAAATGTCCACTAATGGCACATTTTAAGCTTTCTGTGAAGATATAACTTTCAGAATATAAATATGCTTCAATTAAATTTTTTTGCAGTGCATTCATATACAGAAAGAGTTAAATGAAGTATCGAAGCCTGGTTATATTTACAGTCTTTAAAATTAAGAACGGTGCGTAAAAAATAGCCAAAAAATGTCCTTAATGTGTCCACTATATTCATGCATTTACCCTAAATGAAAGTATAATACTTTTTTAAATAAAATATCCCACAAATGTATGATAGTTACCATGGTTTTAGGCTGAACACGATACATACATATATGCATACGTACATACATACATATTTATATTATATATATGTGTGTGTGTGTGCGTGTAAGAAATGAATACGTATATTTAATATAAGAACTGAAACTATGTTAAATATGGGAAAAATTCAAACAAATGAAACTGCAATAACAATATATATGTATATAACGGGTGTCCCATAAGTCTGTAGATATTTTAAAAATTCATAAATATTAAAGGGTTTGGTATAATTGAACGCAGTTTGCGAAAAAGTTATTCTCGTGAAGGGGGAATATACATATATATATATATATATATATATATATTAGAGGGGGGGGATAAAGAAAAATAACCTTTTTCGTCGATAGAGGGCACTGCATGGATGTGAAAGAGAAATATGCAAATGAAAGTCCTATAAATGGCACGGTTTTATGATTAACAAAGCTTATTTCTCATTTTACTTTCTACTTGTGCATACATGAAGTTTTAATAGCGCAGCTGACTTGGTGGATAAGGCGTTATTGTAGAGGATGTTTTCTTTCAGGTAAGAACCACCGAAGAGAAGCTGCAGTTAGCGGTGTTGTAACTCGTTTGCAAACTGTAATTTATGGTGATGGCGGACACATAGAATATCATTTATATGCCTGTAAACATTTGGATGGAAATAAATATAGTTTTTCACAGAAATGTGTGATTTACTGACGTGCAGTGCCCTCTATCGACGAAAATTTTAACTATTATTTTTCCTTTACCAAAAAAATATCCCTTCACGAGAATAACCTTTTCGCAAACCGCGCGCAATTCTACCAATTCCTTCAATTTTTATGAATTTTTAACATGTCTACAGACTTTTGGGACACCTGGAATATATTAAGGAATTTTTATGGTATATATATATATATATATATATATATATATATATTTTATTTTATTTTATTTTATTTTTTTTTTTTTTTTTGCAACTTTTCAACGGTACACACTTTGAGTATTAACTAATTTCATATTATTTAAGTATTCAGAAACTGTTTATAATGATTTAATATTTAATTCAAAAATAACGTACATGATTTTTCCGAGATGAAACTTTTTTTGACAGTTTTATTAAAATCCCCACAATAATCTCATTTAATGAATTTTGAAATATCAGGTGAAAGCTTGAAACAATGCAAAATCCAAGCTTTATATATAAAGGAATATATATATATATTATTATTATTATTATTTTAATTAATATGAGTATGTGATGCATTATTGGGTTGTTCCGTAATTATTGGCTGCAACCGATATAGGCAACTTCTACAGATCGTTCCAACCAGTACAGTAGTGATGCAACATCAACCACCCTTGCAACGTGAAGTGGAAGAGTGCACGCACTATATAAATGCTAGTCGGGGCACTGGAAACATTTAAGGACGTGATGGTACAACGCGAAGTGCGAATCGTGATTCAGCACGAGTTCCGGCTTGGACATTCGGTGGCTGCAACAGTGGCCAACGTCAACAAAGCATGCGGTGCGCACACATCAAGTGAGCAGAGAGTCTATAGACTGTTTGCCAAGTTTCGTAGCGGCGATATGGAGATTGGCCATAAACCTGGAGCCGGTCATGCAGTGCAGTTTGATGTGTACCATTTACGGCAGAAAGTTGACGCTCGATCAGCATCAACGGTACGATAGCTAGGCGCCGAACTATCTGTGACACCACAGACAATCTCACGACATTTGGCCGCAATGGGCATGGTGAAAAAGCTCTAAACATGGATACCACATGACCTAATGAAGGAGCAACGTCTACTTCGTCTAGCGACCTGTAAATCTCTACAGGAGCGCGAGATTAGAGAGCCATTCTTGCATCGTATCCTGACTGTGGATGAAAAATGGGTGTTGTACGACAATCGCAAGCGCAAAGCACAGTGGCTGCATAAAAGTGAACCTGCGAAACAGATTCCCAAACCAAACCTTCATCGACAGAAAATTCTCATCTCCGTTTGGTGGACCGCTAAGACCTTGGTCCATTATGAATTTCTCCCGAGAGGCCAGACCATTAATACGGACGTGTACCGTCGTCAGTTGGATGAATGCCACGGGAAACTTCTCATCAAACAATAGGCACTGGTCAATAGGTCAGGTCCCATACTCTTGCAGGATGGAGCTCGACCCCATGTGTCAGTTCGTAGCCAGCAAAAGATCCAGGATTTGGGGTATGAACTTCTGCCGCACCCACCTTATTCTCCAGACCTGGCTCCGACTGATTACCACATGTTTCGCCATTGGGACAGGTATGTGAGGTACAAACAATTCCCGAACCAGGATGCTTTGATTCAGGGGGTTCGTGATTTCTTTGACCAGTGTGACGCCGACTTCTTTCACCGTGGCATTTTTTTCACTCAAAACTCGTTGGGCGAAGTGTATTTCTGCCGATAGCGGCTACTTTGATGAATAAAATCCATTTCTTTCTTTGTGACTCATGTTTTCTTTCTCGTTTCATTTTCTGCTAATAATTATGGAACGACCTAATATATAGTTACTTTACCTTACTGCTACAACTGCTCATAAATACATAAATCTTAAACTGTAATTTATCTGGATTGGCTTTATTTAATTTAAATTCAGATCTAAATAAAAATATATTTTAATTAGAATAAAACGAATTAAATAAATAGTTAATAAATAATTAGTAATCAAAAAACTTAATTAAATTTGTCATCGTATATTTATTTTTGTTTTATTCGTTTATTTATTTATTTTACATTTATGAAGAAGATTACCTTAATTTTTCCCCGTAACTATCTGAGAAAAAAAATATTCAAAACTATGGTAACAACGTTATTAATAATGAAAAAAAAATGTTATGCTGTCATTTATTAGGTTATCAATAAATTATTATTTATTAATAATATAATTAAATTTTTATTTATTAGATTATCAATCTTTATGTTACACAAATTGGGTCTAATCCTACTTTATTTATAGTACTTTAGTTTCTAAACTTCGTCCAAATATATAGTTTTTACTTTTAAAACCCCTTCAGCGTCAGCCATTTTTCGGTATATCTGTTTAATGATTCATAAAATTAATACTATTGCGCAGTATAAATATGAGAATTTAATACTGCATACTACGCATATTTATTAATCTTATTTTCTTGAAAAAAAAAACATATATTTCAAAATTTAGCTACACTAGCCTTTTATTTTGTCTATGCATATCGGAAAGAGACGGGTTTAACGCTTATACAGTTAATAGTTTTTACAGAATGTTACTATACCTTCATAAGGAAAAACTTTTTTCACTCTTTTAATGTTTTCATTTTTTTGAATGAGTGATATAAATATTTTTTCCTTTACGTAAGATAAGATGGTTTTAAACTATGCAGTGTACTATTAAAAGAAAAAAAGGTGAATCTAGAAACCAATGACTCATCGACAGTTTCATTTAGTAATCTGGCAATGGGACAAAGGATTTTGGCTCTAGGTCTCCACCTCATTCCCCAGATTTTCCAGAATGTTTACATTCTAAATATCGTACTTTCTTGGCAACTAAGAATAATTAAAAAAAAAAAAAAATAAGTTGTTGAAAAAAATAATTACTTTGCCATTAAATAAAACACAAATTGAAAGGAAATTTTTGTAGGATGTTATTTTATCTTTTTCAAAATCACATTTTTAAGTAATATTTGAATCTATTTTACCTCTTAAATTTTAACTGCAGTCATTTCAGATATTTCCATAAAATAGAAGTTTTAGCCTATTAATTCAAATACCGGAAACACTTAATAAATAAAAGACGAAATTTAAGAGTTAATAAATCCTTCACTCATGTGAAACGAGTTAATCACGCGAATTGTTATATATATATATATATACATATATATACATATTCAGGAAAATTCGC
Organism: Salticus scenicus; assembly: GCA_963930645.1. NCBI lineage: Eukaryota > Metazoa > Arthropoda > Arachnida > Araneae > Salticidae > Salticus > Salticus scenicus. The sequence continues at coordinate 189,172,801 of OZ005651.1, read as the reverse complement.
GTTCGCTATTCACCCTTTATCCGCCGTTTGCAAAGTGTAGCAAAAATTGGGTTTACTCGGAAATGGATATAACTATTTTCATAAAAGTTTTGGGCTAAGAGTTTCTTGGGATAAAAAAAAAAATCGATTAGATATATCCTCATCCTCCTCATCTTCAGAAAATTTCGCGTTCGCTGTTAACTCTTTATCCGTCGTTCGCAAAGTATAGCAGAAATTGCGTTTACTCTGAAATGGATATAACGATTTTAAGGAAAATTTGGAGGTTAAGGGTTTTCTGAGATGCAAAATCGATTGGACTTATCTTCATCTATAAGACAATTCGCGTTCGCTGTTAAGCTTTAACCACCGGTTGCAAAATATGACAGAAATTGAATTTACTCGGAAATGGATATAACGATTTTGATGAAAATTTAGGATTAAGGGTATTTTGGGTACAAAATCCATTTGACAACGCCTTATCTTCAGGAAAATTCACGTTCCTTATTAACCTTTTACACGCCGGTGGCAAAACATGGCAGAAATTTAGTTTATTTAAAAATGAATAGAACGATAATAATTAGAACTTAAGATTATACTTAAAAAAAAAAAAATACCCATTGGACTTATTCTTATCTTTAATAAAATAAGCGATTACTGTTGACCTTCTCTTCGTCTACTGCAAAATATGATAAACGCCTTGTTTTCTTATAAATGGATCAAACGATTTTAGTGAAAAGTTAAGTTTTTTTTTTTTTTTTTTTTTTTTTTGAGACGACCACCTGACTTCTCTTTACCTTCTGGAAAATCAGGATTCTGTGTTAATCCTTAGTCAGCTGGTTACAAAATATGGCAGAAACTTTGTTTTCACGGAAATGGATCCGACGATTTTGATAAAAATTTAGAGTTGAGATTTATGAGAAGACAAACCCTATTCTGATCTATTTTCATCGTCAGTAAAATTAGCGTTCATTGTTAACTCTGACTCTGCCCGCTGCAAAATATGAAAGACGCTTTATTTATTTATTTATTTTTTCCCCTTCAGAAATTATTTTTTATTTATTTATTTATTTTCAGAAAACGTTCACTGTCAACATTTACTCTGGACTTTGCAAAAACTTGCTCTTTTTTTTTTTTTTTTTTTTTTTTAAAAAAAAAAAAAACATGACAAATACATCTGGCTGATCCTCACCTTCACGAAAGTTAGCATCGACTGTTAATCCTCACTCCGCCTGTGAGAAAATATGACAGAGACTTGGTTTTCTTAAAAACTAATTGAATAATTTTAATAATAATTTAGATTTAGGAGCTCTTGAGTCTACAATTCAGCCTGAATTGCCTCCTCTTCACCACAATTAAAGTTTACCGGTAATCCGCATTTCGCCTTGGAAAAAATGGCAGAAACCCCGTTTTCTTTGAAAATATTCGAATGCAATTTTGATAAAAAATTAGAGTTAGTGTATTTTTGAGACGACATTTTGATACGAAATACACTCATCTTTGGAATAATTAGCGTTTACTGGTAACTCGCACTTCATCCGGGAAAAATACGGGAAAAACTTGGTTTTCTGAGAAATCGCTGGAATGATTTAAAAAAAAAAAGAAAAGAAAAGAAGAAAGAAAATGGGATTAGAGGTTTTTTTTTTTTTTTTGAGAGGGGGAGAGAGAGAGATATGATCTGGCTCATCTTTTTCTTCGGAAAATTTAGCAGTAGTGGGAAACCCATGCTTTGCCTGAAACAAAATATAGCAGAAACTTGGTTTTCTAGGGAACTATTTGGACAAGACTGGTAAAAATTTTATAGTGAGGGGTTTCAGGTAATGATTCAAATTTATTTATTTTATTTATTTTATTTATTTATTTATTTATTTATTGTACCTTCTGGATAATTGTCTTTTACTAGCAGCCTGCACTCTGCCCAGGACAAACAAATAAGAAACATACTCCTCCCCCCCCCCCCCCAAAAAAAAAAAAAAAAAAAAAAAAAAAAAAAAATCATTGTATTTACACTACGAATGATTTTTATTATGGCACCGATAGAACTCGGTTATCCAGATTCTTAAATAATAAACGCAGTTTAATCCCTATTGATTGCTCTTTTTCATTCAACATAAACAATATAAAGTTTTTTTGAGTATTTGCTTTCAGTAGAAGAAGTTTAAGAGGAACTTGAATAGTTTGTTTTCATTATAATAAAACAGGCATATTTAAAAAGTTAAGAACGAAAAGACTGCGTTTTCGAGCAATTGTAATATTTTAAAGTACAGTCGGTAACAAAAGTGGCCGAACACTAGCAAAAATTCCTATGTAAAAAAAGTACACTTCATACGGTTCTGTTAAATAAATCCTTATTGAATCATGTTCTTTGACTGACAAAGAAGAGGATTCGACAAAGATTTATTTAACAAAACCGTATGAAGTGTACTTTTTTTACATAGGAATTTTTGCTAGTGTTCGGACACTTTTGTTACCGACTGTATGTTATAAATATTTCCTTATTTTTCTTAGATACCCTACAATGAAACGTTCATTACACCGAATTTTAAATTTAGAAACACAACCACACAAACACCAAAAACACCATTATAAATACAATTCAATATAAATCGTTATTAAATAAGAAATCTAAACAGAGTTTAAAAATTTCATAAAGTACTTTCTATTGGTTTCTTAGATAACCTTTAACTGGTGTAACCCCCGTTTCGCCGACAAGAAATTTCCTACCCCTTCATTTTTCCCATTCAAGCTTCCCTTTTGAGCTATTTAGGGAATTGGTCTATAGAAATGGGGAAAACAAGTGGAAAGGAAATTTCAATTCGACGAAATGATGGGTACTAGTTACGTAAGAAGATTAGTCCACTCCTTTTTATCGGTTGATATGACTGACAGTCCCAGGTGCACAAACACATAATGAATTAGAATTTTTTGATTTTGGGTCGATTTTTTTTATGTTGATGCCGTAGGACATTTGCTTCATTTAAATAACTAAGTGCTTAAATGTTAAACAAAAATGTAATATTTCAATAGGATAAAAATGTGTATGATTAATAACCATTGTTGTGTAGCTTCCTTTTTATTCATTTACGTAGACATTTCTTGTTTTTGAGAAAATAAATTTTCTATAGACAAATGTTTATTTGCAATATACTTTTATAAATAATAATTTAGCATAAAATACATACATTGGTATAGCCAAAGTGCTAAATTAGCAGTCATTAAATGTATTTTGCACCTAGAAAGTACAGATTAACGACCAAAATACCTCATTCATTCGTCATTTGTTATGCCTAATTTATGATCAGATTATTGTCATAAAATTTCTTTCTTTACGGGACACTCCCAGAAAATCTATGAAAAAATAGTATGTTGTGGCCACCACATGACTTTCTTCTATATTTTCCTATGCAAATTCACTCAGTAAAAATAATTCATTAACATTATTATTTTAAAAAATTATCTTCCATGATAATGCAGACGATTTCTACGGTAGAGAAGTAGTATAACACTAAATATCCCAAAAAAGTCAATTTTATTCTCAATTACTTTTTTGTAGTTGTAAAAAATAAAGAAATCGATAACTTTATTTTAAATTATCTCAGATCGATGGTTCAACCATTTGTTTTAAAGGTATTGACGAGCTCTTTTGAAAGATACTCATCATGCAAATTTACTCCCCCTAGTCGAGGCTACTATATACACAATTTTTTTTTCCCAGTTGTTGACTATCTCTATTACAAACAATTCTTTTAAATTTCATAATGATTATTAAACAATTATTCTCTTTATGCACATTTATTCAAAATTTTGTCCTATCCCATCATGTTAAAAATTTAGAAAAAGCTGGATGGCAACGCATGCTGTTGAACAATTTATACCAAAAGTTGATAGGCACTAATTTATGTCAATACATACTAATTTGTATGAAATTCTGTGCAGTAGTACCTGAGATACAGTTGCCACAAAATTTTGTCACACACAGACAGGCAGATTTTTTATAAAAATGGTCAAATGGTGTTCTACAGCTCTCAAAACGTGTAAATCCATCAAAAACCCGAGGTCTAAAATTCTTACGAGTCCAATACTTTCTTCTATTGAATATAGAAGAAAGTAATAAATAGATGAACGCAAATAAAGAGTATAAATGTAATAAAAACACACATATAAATATTATAATATAGCAACTTTTTATCATTTATTTTGTTTTATTTTATTTTTACTTTCTTCTATATTCAATAGAAGAAAGTATCGGATTCGTAAAAATTTTCGACCTCGGGTTTTCGATGGATTTATACGTTTTGAGAGATTTAGAACCCAATTTGACCATTTTTAGAAAATGCGTCTGTCTGTTTGTTTGTGTGACAAAAATTTTGTGGTAACTGTATCTCCAGAACTACAGTTCAGAATTACATATAAATTTGTTTGTAGATACATCTTGACCAAAGTGCCTATCAGCTTTTGGTGTCAAGCACTCAACAGATGGCATTGCTAAACAGCGATTTCTGCAATTTCAGGGGTGGCTATATCTCAGGTTCTATTGCGTATAATCAAACAAAACTTGATATGTTGGAAGTCCATTATGAGATATTACGCTGATTCAATTTGAATGCTTATCGGGCAGTAGGTGGCGCTGCTATACAGCGATTTCCGCAATTTAAGGAAAGGCTATATCACAGGAACTACTGCACAGAATTGCATATAAATTTGTATATAGGTCCACCTTAACATAAATTGGTGCCTGTCAACTTTTGGTGTCAACCGCTCAACAGGTGGCACTGCTACACAGCGACTTCTACAGTTCAGAGGAAGGCTATATCTCAAGTTCTATTGCGTATCATCAAACAAAACTTGATATGAGAGAAGGCCGTTATGCTGACTCAGTTTCGATGCTTATCGGCCAATAGGTGGCGCTGCTGTACTGCAAATATCATCTATTCATTGCTATATCTCAATGTCTATGGCATGTAACTGTACGAAACTTGATATGTGAGATAACCATTATAAAAACATTACATATATTAAGATGTTATTTATAGACGATAAAATTGTCTTTCTTTGGATATTTAGTGCTAGATTTCCCTAAGATGAAATTCATTTCATTCATCATGTTAAATATTTTTAATAATAGTTTTAATAAATTATTCGCACTTAGTGAATTTGTACAGGAAAATATAGAAGAAAGTCTTGTGGTGGCCCGAACATACTAGTTTTAATTTAAGTTTAATTAAAATTTATTTGTTTTTCATCTATTTAATTCTTTTTAAAAGAAAAATCTACATTTTCTTTTATTTATTATATTGATTGGAATCAAATGGCAATATAGAAGAACGAGGGCTATAAAATACATGGTTCAAAAACTAAAATATTACATGCTGATATACTGCCAATCGCAGTTCTTAAAGAATAACAGATCCACTTGTCGTCGATAAGTACAAAAACTGAAGTGCCGAGGAAAGACCTTTCTGCAAGTAGTGAGAACTTTAACCCGATGTAGTGTTGGCACAAATGTAGCTGCCGTAGGCAACGATTACCCGAAGGGAGGTCTAGAGCGATTTAAATTATTCTTTTTTGAGTTTTTACTTATAAGGTTGTATAAAAAAGAATAGAAATTGAACTCTTTTGAAAATTCATTTAAATATAGGACCAGCAAAGTGGGCATAGTATAAGAATAATTGTATTATAAATTTGGAATTTTTATTACAATTTAGAAATATAGGAAAAGACAAATAATTTATTTATTTATATTTTGAGTCTATGGATTCTTTTTTTTTTCTCTCTCTCTGCCTGTGTGTGTGTGTATTTAAGCATGAATATTATTGGGTTAAAAGAATTTAGGTACTTATCTTCAAGACCTAGACCTTGCTTAAAATTAACTTTCCTTATCTCATTAGATTCCATTTCTAAAATAATAACACTGAAGTAAGTTCTATCAGGATCGTAATATTTCAATTTATTTATTTTTTAATTTTCTACCAATTGTTATTCCTTAGTTTATCAATTTATAATCAAAAATTTGTCATCATGATAATTTCTGAAATATTGAATTAATTTAATCAAATTTGGACTTATAAAACTGAAAGTAAAAATTAATAATTAAAACAACCGAAAAGAAAAAAAAAGTTTAAATGAATATTTTCTAGTAATTCTCATTTTGCTTGAAGATGTAATATTTGGAATTCTGCTGAATTTAAAAATGAATTGGCCAGCAGGTAATTAAAAAGAAATTCTACTATTTATTCACTTTTACGGAAGTTTTTATTTTATTTATTTATTTACTTTTTTTAAATATAAATATATTCATATTAATTTTTGTGCTTGTATTTATTATTTAAGTAAATAATTAATAAACTAAGTCTTATCCTATTAAAAATTTTAACAATTGTGCCTGAGTTGACCCTTTTGGTAATTAAGAAAAAATAATTAAGTGCCATTGACGCCTGTTTTTCGCATTCTAATTTCTATCTCCGGGTGTAGCCTATTTACTTCCCAATCTTTTCTGCATCTTAGCTTCTAAGTTTTTTAGGGTATTGCTTTCAAACAACACACTTCTTACAGATGTTCAAGATTCTTAAAGGCGCTTGAAAAATTTTTGTTATACCCCCGTTTCGCCAACACAATGTCAGCGAAACAGGTGTTGAACCGATAACGATGATTTTTCCTTTTTTGGGGAATTTGTCAACGAAAGGGGGTAGGAAATTTTAGTGTCGGCGAAACGGGGGTATAACCATTTAACTGGTTAAAAGCTTTTTCAGACAAAGTTTAAAATGGGATTCAAAATTTGTGCATTTTAAGCTCAAACTTATAGGGCTCTATGGAGCAAAAGTATCTGATATGATCAGCCTTTAATGTATGAGCCTTCCATTTCATCTAAAGTATTATTATTATTACTATTTTGCATTTAATTATAAATGTCAATAAATTCAATTAAAAATACTTAATTGTACAAATTCTCTTTGTTCGTTTTTCTACAAAACAAAGGATATTTTTGCCAAGTATTAAAGCAGTATTTTTTGAAAAAAAAATAAAAATAAATAAAATAAATAAAAAATACTGTGTAGTACTTCACATAAGTACTATAGAATTCAAACAGGAATAATAAATTAATATGTTTGTCTCATAGGTGTGGATTGATGCAGCAACACAAATTTTCTTTTCGTATGGTCTGGGTTTAGGTTCTCTAATTGCTCTTGGAAGTTACAACAAATACAACAACAATGTTTACAGGTAAACTGGGTTAAATTTTTAAAAATTCAGTTTATTTTCCCATGTACTTTGCCCTTATAGTTGTTTTCTATATATATATTTTTTTTTTTTTCCTCTCAAAATTTCAGATTTACCTCCTTTCAATTTCAACAGATAAATTTAAAAAATAAATAAATAGTTGCAAGCTTTATTCCTTACATAATATTTTCAGAAACAGTACATTTGAAAGTTAATACATTTTTGTCATTTACTTTTTTAAATATTTAGGGGATAATACCTGGAAATTTTTGTCAAAATTTAACAAAACTATTCCATTATTTGATGAATCATAAGATGAATGAAAATAATAACATAATAAGGATTTAACGATTGAATTTAACCAGGGCTCACAGTGCTCCTAATTTTTTACCAGTGTTTTATTATTTTGTCACTTCTTTTTCAAAACACACATGTTCTAATAGTTTTAAAGAACTAAACCTTGAAGAAAAATTTCTCTTTGAAAATAGTTGTACCAATAAAATAAAATGGGTAAAATTTTAGGAACGTTGTGAATCCTAATTAAACAGATAAATTGAAAAAACGAATATACTCAACAGAAAAAGTACTTTTTAAATGTATAATAATATGATCGTAAATATTTTTCAAAAACTGAAAAAAAAAAAATTAAATTAAATATTAAATATTTTTTGTTCTGATATATTTTTTTAATTGTGCTCCTTAAACATGCTCAGTGCAATATATATATATATATATATATATATATTCGATTAAAGGTAATTAAAAAATTAAAAATATATATATTATTCAATGTGTTTCAAAACTTTTATTTTTTTAAATGGTGTATATCAAGTATTATGTTTTATAGTACTATAAGCCAATATTTGTAACAAATGCTTCGTATATTTTTAAATACTATCGATTAATCTTTAAAAATATGAACTTTTTAAAAATAATTAAATATTTAAAAAAAGTAATAATAATAATAAAGTCGATATCAGTAGAAAAAAATGGCAGACATCAAAACTTCCATTAATATGAAAAAAAAAAAAAAAAAAAAAAAAAAAAAAAAAAACTTTTTTTCGTTAAGAAGGTATTGGCATTGTTTTTACGATGTGAAGAACTAATTGATACTATCTCACAGATGACTACTTGACGACTTGGTTTTCTTAATGCTGCTAATTTCTATTAGAAAATTCAATTGCATACTTTCAAAAGCGTCCACTCTGTGAATATATGAACAAAATCTATTTTTTTCCCTAAAATAAAATAGACCACATTTCTTTAATGTTTTAGTTATGAATATGTCAAAACTTCCCTTAATGTTTCTTTTTTCATTTTTTCCATTCATACACGGCCCACCAGCGGCCGAGTGGTTCTGCTCTCAAAGCTGGTAGACATGAGGTACCGGGTTCAATCCCAGGCCTAGCCGTTCGGAGTTTTCCGTGGTTTTCTCCGAAACTTGCATAAATACGAGCTAAGACACCTTAGAGAGACTCCCACGGAGAGCATTCCCCCTCAGGCCTAGGACCCTAGAGCAGTCAATTGGCTTTAATCCCCACAACCAACCAACCATTCATACTCATTTCGTTTCTTTGATTTTTCATAACCTTTTTTTATCCAACAATGTTTAATGACTAAGTGCCTAAATTAACGGCCCTCTTCACTTACCGTCGACAGAAGCCCGAGCCAATGTAATTCTATGGGGAAATTTTCTTTGCAAATAACTTATTAACTAATACATATTTTTAAATTCTGTTTTCACATTCAGAAAATTCCCAACTGTTAAATTGACGCACCTTTTTTAAGAATGTATTTTTTTAATTTTTAATATTTTATTTTGAAGCTGCAAAATGAAAAAAATTAAAATATTGAAAATTCGTATTTTGCAGCTTCAAAATAAAATATTAAAAATTTAAAAAATACATTTTTAAAAAAGGTGCGTCAATTTAACAGTTGAGAATTTTCTGAATGTGAAAACAGAATTTAAAAATATGTATTAGTTAATAAGTTATTTGCAAAGAAAATTTCCCCATAGAATTACATTAGTTTCGGCTTCCGGCAGCGGTGAGTGAAGAGGGCCCTTAATTAAAAATCACTGCATAAAATTGGTTAATTATTTGTATTGTTAAATATAACTAATAAGGGTCACGATATTTAAAACTGCATTTCTATCCTAAGACTGATCAGAAAATTTCTATATGATTCATATAGTGGTTCCAACTTATATCCTTTTTAGACTTTTATTAACTTTCCTTTAACCATTCACAGATTGTAATTGATTGTCTTATTATTTCAGAGATTCTTTGATTGTGTCTTGCATCAACAGTGGCACATCTATGTTCGCTGGATTTGTCATTTTTTCAGTAGTTGGGTTTATGGCACACGAGCAAAATAAACCTGTTAGTGAAGTAGCTGCTTCAGGTGAGTTACACCATTATTGTTCTTATTTTTTTTTTTTTTTTTTTCTATGGTCATATTGTAGGTCTTACTTGCGTAAATGGAAAAGTTTGCGGTAAGTTATGTGTTTCGTTTATAATAATAATAGTAAATTTTCAAATATGAAATTTATTGCAGGTAAGTATAAAATATTTAAATAATTTTGATCTTGTTTATGTATTTCTTTTTTTATTTTAATAGCATTTTATATATTTTTAATTTTTGATAATGTATTTGATGTTTTTTAAAATTTGCAGGTACTCAAGAACTTTACTGAAACGGTCATGATAATTTACATGAAATTGTACAAGATATTTTTATTTGTTTAGTTTAAATTTGAATTACAAAATTTGTAACCTAAAAACACAAACTTTGTGATTCTTGATTCACTGGCATTTTTAACATACGAAACAAGTTTTTTTTTTTTTTTTTTTTTTTTTTTTTATGAATGGCATTTGCGTCATTAAGTTAGGATTAATAGCGTAAAGTTTTGTTAAGACAATGGAATGGTGTTGATAAATATCATCTTGCTTAAAGAGTTCAAAAATAAACTTTTGAAAATTTTATGGCTTTTATAGTGACAAAAGGCATAACAAATCATTTTTTTCCCTTTCTGTATAAATTAAGATTTAATTTGGTAAAAAGAAGATAGAAAATTAATTACAAAATTTAAAGCTTTAGAATTTATTTCTTTAAAGGAAGTGAAGCTATATTGTTACTTTTAGTCAACTTGATAAATGATAAAACACTTTAAACTCTTTATATAAATCTTAAAAATACTTTACTCGCATATTTACGTACTTTAAAGTGTAATTAATCTACAGGATGGGCCAAAATTCTCTGACACATTTTAAACTTTAATCTAAAATCAAATAAATAGAGCACGAGAGCACGGTTTAAACTACAATTATTCTTATGGTAAAAAACTTGATTTAAGCATATAATAAAAAAAAAAAAAGTTAAAACATTTTTCTCTCACATACAGTGTGTTAACAAAACATATGGATAAGTAATCCCTATGTTTTGTTTATGCAGCACATCAAGTATTTATTGAATGTCTTCCTCTATTCCCAGAATTAACCCCTTTTAACTTCTTCTTGTGGGACCATGCTACGGAAAAAATATATACTTTCGCTGTGTTAGAATAAAGTATTGCTGGCATGAATTGAGTATGCAATCCAGAGTTTAATTAACCTTTTGAAAGAGGCTGTGACAGCATCTCTCACGCTTCACCATAGGATTTCGTAAGAGCCCCTAAATAATCAATGTTAGTGAACACATGGATTGAATTAGGTTGCCGTTTGGATACGGTTTGAGCTATAAAAGACGCACATATTGAAATATTTCTTTTGTGAATATCACAAATTAAATACTGTTTAAAAGTTTACCTTAAATTTTCGATTTTTTTTTTCCAGTTTTTAAGACACAGCGCCATCTATGAGGAAAATTTGGAAATGTTTTTTTTATTTGCTGAAAGAATACATTTCATAGTAAGAAGCATTGTAATACAAACAGCACAATTGTACGCACATTTACTTGATTTTACATTAAAATTCAAAGGAGTTTTTATTTTGTATATTTTTGCAAATTTTCTTCCACCACTAGGTTTTCTGGACAGACTAGGTGGACAAAACCGGCTAGTCTGAGGGAAAAAAATTGTCAAAGCCCGCCTAATTCCCACTGTTAAAAATATTCCGGAATACGCCTAGGAAATTTGGAACAATTCGTTACTCAATATTTATCAGTATTGTTTTTAAAATATATCATTAAAAAAGCTATTAAAGTCCAGAAATCAAAAAACATTTTATGGCGAAAATTATTATTTTCAGGACTCTGTTTTAAATTTATAAAAATCAGAAACGTTTGCGATACATACTATTTGTGTTACCAAAAAATTTTTACAGTGCATATAATTTGAAAAAAAAAAAAGTCTATGAATCTATTTTCCAAGCGATGCATTTGTAACCTGAAATGTATCCTCTTCGAAAGCGGTACATTTTACGTAGTTCCTTAAAAACTCCATACACAATTCCGTAGTTCATGAGAATAATGGAAAGACGGGGCCGTTAAATGAGTCTAGTATACATCTATGTATCATTATATTACAATTTAAATATGTGATTATATATATATATATATATATATATAAAGATAATATGCAATTATTTATTTATATTGGATAATAATACAGAGTGAGTTTTTTTTTTTTTTTTTTTTTTTTTTTTTTTTTTTTTTTTAACTTTTCGATCAAACAAATAAATTAAAAATCTCACCTAAACATTTATAAATAATAATAATAAACCTTATAAAATACAAAGTGTATTTAAATTCATTGGAAATATATAAGTAAAATAGCTTTGCATCCTTCCATCTAGATCATGAAAATCATCAAGTTTTCTTTTATGGCATTTTACTGAAGACTCTAATTTTTACCATGACAATCAACAAATATTTCAATAAATAATCGTCGAGAAATTTCGGCAAAATATTAGTAAATGATATATAAAATATTCTCGTATCATTTAAGTTTAAAACAAAAAAATATATAACGAAGAAATAAAGTATACAATATATTGCTACTATTCTCAATAGTATTATGTTTGAAAATGTAAAACTAAATCTAATCATCGCAAAATAAGTTCATAACCAAATAGCAGGGAAAGAGAGAAATATTAAAATAGTCATCGAATGATCTATATTATATTGCCTAAAGAAAGGTCTTCTAGAGATTTTTATTAATATTTGTATTATGATTGACAGATATTTTGTATAAGTACATTCAGCAATCATTTATATTATGATGGCAATTTTCATCCATAAAAATAGGAAGCGCTATTTAGTAGATTATTACTTAAGTTTCGACCATACATATCATAAAAATTTTGTGTTTGGGTTAGTTAGTTCTTCTTTTCATCGAATTTTGAAGTATGATTTATGAACGCCTTTACATTTCAATATTGCGCATACCAATTTCTTTAAAATTTTATAGGATAAAAAAAAAATTATTGTCTTTATTTAACTAGCCTAATTAAAGATCACTTTGAAAAAATTCTTTACTGTGATATTTAGTTTTATATTACAGCTATATTTCAATACAACATACAATTTTCTAAAGATATGATATTTCGTTCTGGGCTCTCGGATCAAATAAATGTTATCTTTCATTTAAAAAGATTACATTTTTTTTCCTTTGGCTTTATATACATGGAAAAACTTTGAAACCATTGTTACTGCCCATAATATCAAAAGTAATATTTCCTTCGACGCTACTGAAATAGGATATCTAAGCCCTAAAACAACATTACATTGTCTTCCATTGTACAACGATACCCCACATGTTCTCTATGGGGTAGAAGTCTGAATTTTTTGTCGGAAATTCTATATTATTTGCATATTATTTGTCAAGATATGTTTAAAGCTGATGGATTATTTTGTAGCAAAAGTAAATTTTGATTCATTTGTTGATCTCTTCATGGGATAAAATTTTTACCCAGCATGTCTTCGTAATCAAAAAAGTTCATATTCCCTTTGGTGATTATAATATGTTATACAGTCGGCAGAAAAAGTATCCGAGCACTAGCAAATATTCCTATATAAAAAAAAAAAGTACACTTAAAACGTGAAAATTATAGAATATTAGTCTCTTTTATCTTGCTATCCTTTTAATTATTTTCTGTGAACTTTCAAAATAAACTTTGTGTAACAATATCATTATTACTTAGCAAAAGAAATAGAGGCTATTTTAGAAAAAACCTTTATTTTTACCATATTACTTAATAAATATGCATTCATCAGAAAGAAAGACCAAAATTCTTGTTTCTTATCTATAAAAAGCAGACAAAATTTTTGTAGAAACGTAGTTTTGTTTTCGTGGAACTGAAACTGTGAACTCGGAAGTGTGTACTACCGCTTCGTTAAGAAGGCATTTGTTTTATCAATATATGTATATATACATAAAAATCACATTTAAAATTTTCAGAAGCAAAATATGAAAACAAAATTAACATATAAATCTCATAACTATTTTAAGAAAGGAAAATTACTCACTTTCATATTTATGATAAATTAGAAGTGTTGTTTACTTGGTTTTAAATTTTACACAAATCATATAAAGTTTCTTTCTTTTTTCTTTTTTTTTTTTTTTTTTTTGAGTGAAATGTACTTAATGATTTCAAAGTGTACTAGGGCCACTTTAGCTTTGAAAGTTCTTCATATTAAATGTGTTTTACTAAAAAAATTTTATCCATTATACAGGTCCAGGTCTTGCATTCTTAGCTTATCCATCTGCTGTCTTGAAGCTACCTATATCACCCCTATGGGCTGTTCTTTTCTTCCTCATGATATTAATGTTGGGTCTCGACAGTCAGGTAATAAATGAGATATTAATATGTAACATAAATGTATTTGTTCGTCTACAGAATATTGATTTCCCATCGTACTATAGACATTTGGAATTTAGATACTTGCGAAATAACACACACATATATATATATATATATATCTTTGGCGTTTATGCTCGTTTTGATGCGTAACAAATCCGAAAATCACAAAATCGGTGTGATTTCCGTCTATGGGTTAGTTAATTTGTTAGTTCTTTTATTACTTTGTTAGTTTATTAATCCCTGTACACATTATCTCAAAACTAAATCATCGTAAAGAAGACGTACTAGTTTTAAAAAATCATCCAAGATACTAGCAAGAAACCTATTGATTTTGAACATTCTAGTTCAAAAACTTTGTAAGTTATTCCAAATTTAAGATTATTTATTTAACGTGTCAGAACCGGACGTAATTTCACATAAACATATTTATGAAGATTATTCTCATTCTAAAGAAGTTTGAATCAGTGGCTCAGAGAAGACACCCTTCATCGAGGTTCTCAGTGTTCCTTGCCCAACAATGCTCTTGAACAAAAATGGCCAATACAAGCTGCATGCGGCCTGTAATAAAAAGTTACTTTTCTATTTTTTTTTCTTTTTTGAATCTTCTGTACCACAAAAATAAATTTATCGTTTTGACTACTGTGAGTAAAAACACTCATGAACGTTTACTAAAGCTGTCAAAACACTTCAATGAAAGAAAAGAGGAACAAATATAGAACAGATTATTGCAAATAAAATATTATCCGTTTATTTTATTTATTATTGTTATTATTATTATTATTATTATACTTTATATATAGCTATGTTTAACTATTCTATTGTTAATTTAAGGATAAAGATAAAAAGTATAATATTATTATATACCTATTCAAATGCTCACTTTATTTATATATATCATAGCTGCCATGTGTTCCGTTTTTTGGATACCGGTATAATTTTATAAAAATTTTCATCTTTTCAAAACTGCTATAAAAATTATAATTTTTTTCTATAAAATTATACCGGTATCCAAAATACGGAACACTTGGCAGCTATGATATATATTATTTTACATTACTATAAAATTCCGAGCAAGCACCTCCACTTTATAAAGCGCTCACCCCCTTACGATTTTACAAATTTTAGATGTTTTTTGTTAAAATTCCAACTAAGCCCCTCCTCTTCCCTCTTAAAACATCGGACACTTATAATCCACTACTTCAAATCATCTTTATGCGGATATCAAAATTCTTCTTTAATTCAAAAATTTGATTCTTTAATATTCTGCATCACGATCACGATAATACTTGTAGCTTATCGAATGCTCTAGATGAGAGCGAAGATGGGATATTTAACGAGCGTTTGACGGTCGTTGATAATAACACAATCGGAATTGGAATGACGAAATGGAAGAATTTCAGAATAAACGCCTGGAACTTACATTTACAAACAGAGATAATGAAGAATCCCTTGATAGATTTTCTGATGAATATTAATGATCTGTATTTATTTTGCAATCTATTTTTATGCTGACTATGTCACTTATTAAAATCCTAAATGTTGAATATATTTTAATTTTTTTTTTTTGTTTGTTTGTTTTACTATTGGCGTTGCGTGTCATTTACTTCTGTTCTGCGCCAATTTTCCACATGCAGGTGTGGAAAATTAGCGCAGAATTCATACCGGTATTTGTGAAACAACATTTTCTTCTTCTTAAACCAACGATTTTATAAACAGAAAAAAAAAGTCAAACAAAATACCGGTATGAGTTCTGCGCCAATTTTCTACCCCTGCATATGGAGCTGAAGCATTATACATTACGAAAGCTATTTGAAAGTTTATAAATGTAAGAGAGCAATTTTGAATTTTCCCCAAAACGAAACGTTTTTGCACGCGTAGAGCGATTTTAATAGCATTGAGATACTACAGCCTTTATTCAAAAGGCAATACTCAAGACGTTATCTAAATTACTTTACGAGAGGTCGGATTATTTGAGTAATTAAAGAAGTTCGAATTTTGACTAGTGATGCAAAAGTTTGAGTTCGCCCATCGCATCATTTCACAATCCTGGAGAGTTTTTCAAACTGTATGTATAGTTGCCTAAGCGTTCCGAATTGCTATTCAAGAGCAACGATGGCAATTGTTCAGCGGTACATTATTCTAAAGACACAAAAAATACAAATGATTGACAGTGAAAGAAATCGCAAGTCACGTGCAACAAATTAGTGAACGTTAGATGTTCAGTTTTACCCTGACCAAAAGGCTTCACAAACAAGGAGTGTTTGTAGGACAAACAGCGCAGCTTTTTATTAAAATTTGCTCGTCAGGAATGAAGGTTCCTATGGAACCAGGAACACAAGAATTAGATACTACAATATTGAAGTCGAGTTCTCTTTACAGATGAGACAATAGTATAACCAAATATTCTATATTTGTACCTACCTAGAGAAATAAGGGAACACGCAGCTCCTCCAACATCACCAAAAGAGGCCGTTTTGGAGGTTACGAAAGTTTCGAGATGAGCGGTTTGTACTTCATAGCCATACTCGCCATATATTATTTTTTATTGTTGAGCAATATTTTAAAAATAATTAAGGTTTTTCGAACAAAATAATATTCAGCGATTAGGTTCATTTTCATATTTTTTTTATTTTCCAAGATGATTCAATTACTTTGGTGTACTAATATTATCTTTCATCTCGTGAGTCTGATGATTAGACGAACTATCAGTTCAGAATTCTTCTTTAGAGATAACCAGTGGCAGTTCATCCTACAATGTCAATCGCAGAGCTTTTGTAGAGTGAATATATTTAACAAAACATTTGGCTGGCATGATTCCTGAAGCGGAATAAAGAGTGTCTCAAAATTCAGGCAAGATTTGAATTTTGCTCCAAAACAATACAGTGTGACAACTGACAGTTCAGGGTTATTAAAAGTGGAGCACTACAACGAAAGAACAACGTGATTTTATTGTTGAGCAATATCTTAAAAATAATTAAGGTTTTTCGAACAAAATCATATTCAGATAATACAAACTCTACCAGAATAGCATCGGCTAGATGTTGGATCTTCTGCACGTGGAAGGGGTGGATTTTAATAGCTGCCAGCATTACTAAATTTTAATTCAGATTTATCACACCAGTATTTATAAAAGAAACTCTTTTCTAACTAAAATGTTAAAGTTAAAAAAAAAAATTAATAAATAAAACACAAAAATTTAAAAAGAAGGTTATTTTTTATTATTATTTTTATTCAAGAAAATAAAATATAAAGGTGAGAAACAATGCAAACATTTAATGTGTGTGAATTCATTAAGCATACAGGTAACCTATATCTCAAAATTTATCCCCCCCCCCCCAAAAAAAAAAAAAAAATAAATAAATAAATAAAATAAAATAAAAAATAAAAATACATCTGGTGTATCACTCACACGAATTTCTCTTACCCTGCATTTCAATACTATAATGACAGATTTCAGATTAAGACGTAAAATGAATAAGGTAAGATAATAAAGTTCAATCTACAGTCGGTAACAAAAGTGTCCGAACACTAGCAAAAATTCCTATGTAAAAAAGTACACTTAATATTGTTTTGTTAAAGAAATCCTTGTCGAATCCTGTTCTTAGTCAGTGTAAGAACATGATTCGATAAGGATTTATTTAACAAAACCATATGAAGTGTACATTTTTTACATAGGAGTTTTTCCTAGTGTTCGGACACTTTTGTTACCGACTGTACTTAAAAAATTGTCTGAAATAAGTTTAGGAACAGTTTTATTTGATATATGATTCTGTGTGAGAGGGGCTACCGTTCTCCTCAACTTTACGTTCAATTATAGTATCTACAGTCGGTAACAAAAGTGTCCGAACACTAGCAAAAATTTCTATGTAAAAAAAGTACACTTCATACTGTTTTGTTAAATAAATCCTTCTCGAATCCTGTTCTTAGTCAGTGTAAAAACATGATTCGATAAGGATTTATTTAACAAAACTGTATGAAGTGTACTTTTTTTACATGGGAATTTTTGCTAGTGTTCGGACACTTTTGTTACCGACTGTACATTTATTACTAAAAAAAAAAATGAAGGCTGTTATTAATTTGCTTTGAAACTTGACGATCTTCTTCAAACTTTTCAAGTGGCAACCTCATACAGACTTCAAAATACCAAATTTGAGTTTTTGCAGTTATCTGTTATTAAGTAATACTGATAACAGACACACATATAGTTTGATAAAAATTTGACTTTCGCATTGCGAAACATGAAATTATACAAAAAAATCTGAGTTAAAAACCGAACTTCAAAAAACACTTTGCTTACAGTATGGGTATATGAAATTAATTTTCCTTCCTGAGCAGCGTTTGTCGACATAATAATATGGAGCAGAACACTTCCGTCAATTACATTCAACAGAAAAGAACATTTCGTTTTATTTTGGGTAGCCCTGTATATTGTCTATATAAATCACATTGTGTATTTAAATTTAGTTCTATATGAAAAACACAAAATGAAATACACTTCCAACAGTTTCCAATTATAGCCCCATATATATCCAAATAATTTGGGTAGCCCTATAAGCAAATGATAAATGATTTCCATTCCACAATTTACACAAAACATACTTTTATGGACATAAAAAATATGTTTATTGAATTTTGTTTAGACGAGCCTATAGATATTACTCTGTACTTACCAGAAATTTCGCCCATATACGTAATGCATTTGAATTCTCTTCGATGGCCCTGTAAACGAACCATTTGTTTGATTTCAACGAAAAGTTTAGTGTAGCATCACTATAGGATAAATATTTAGGATTTCGAGTTTGGACTTCCTACTGCAATTTTCTCGAGATATCTTGGTAACGGATACACACAGAGACGCAACACTGAGAGAAGCACACACACACTGACCAACTAAAAAAAAAAACATGATTTTCGAAATCAGGTTATCTTAAAACGTGTAAATATAACAAAAAATCAATTTCAAAATTTTGACCCAAAAACAATATTTTCTCTTCCGTTTATATGGACAAGAGAAAGTAATTAGCTTAATAAGAATTTTAAAGTCTGATGAACTTCTATAATTTTATTTTGCAGATAAATCAAGTAAAACTTGATAAATAATACGGTTAATTTCGTTTGAGAATGATTGAGAACAATTAATTTAAGTACTCAGATGTGAAATGTGAATCGGTGATGCTTCAGTACTGGCCTGACTGTCTACCCTGGCGATGCAAATTCAAATTCCGAAAGAAATAAAGGTTTGTTTTTCCCAACTTTGTCGTAACAAGTTAAATAACTGAAGTTTGAGCGCATTGTTTAAAATCAATCAATTAATTGAATTCAACTTAAGATGAGTGAATCCATATCTTCTAAGAAAATGAGTTAAAATTAACTGAAGATGAATTTATTTCAGTCATTCATTTTAAGACAATGTCTTGTAAGGTAAAGTAATAACACTGATCAACGCAAAATTTTCTTCATAAATAGCATGATGTGGGTAGTGTAATGTTTCTGTGCTGATTTTAAATAAGTGTTTCGTTTTTCGACGAAAAAAATCATAGTTGCCAAGTAATTTGATTTTTCCAAAGCACTTATTATCAGTATTTTTAGTATACAGTTGAAACACAGTACTCTTATTTTACAGTCTCACAAGTAAAAAATTACTCGTAAAAAATTGTGGCTGCAATACTTTAAAAAATATATTTAAATTTTGGTAAATAGGGCTTAATGTAATATTTTGAAACGTTATGCCATAAGACTTATGAAAGAATCAGAGAAGAAAGCTAACTCTTATATTTATGAGTTTAATGAATTTGTTTTTCGTTTCAGATTTGGAATAATAAGTCAACAATAACAGATATTGTGCCAAATCATGGCAAGAAAGTACAAAAACATCTGAACAGGTTCTGTTAGGTGTGTGTGGTTCGTTAATACAAAATCTTGTAAAATAACAGATGAAACGAAGAAAGTCTACAATAGTAATTCAAGTGTGCACTAGGAGATCAGAAAAAATCCTATGCTTCATATAAAAGACGTTCCGGATACGAAGTTCAACCTCCAATTCGGTTCTTTTTTTTTTTTTTTTTTCCCCATCCGAATATAGACCCTTCGAAGAATCATCAGGTATATTTTTCATGTTGAAATCACCCTCCTTTCCCTCTCAAAATATGCAGAGAATTATATCTTTCGTATTGAGTTCGCATTGATGGAAAACATTTCAACCGCATTTTCTAAAAACCACCTTTTGTTGAGCTTGCCCTTCGTATCCGCAACGCCTCATATCATACACTGCAGTTTACTAATGGATTTTAGAATTGTCTCAACATGAAGAAATCAGCGATTCTGAATCAAAGTAATTTTAAATTTAAACAAGAATGACAAATCATGCGGTATGCATTGATTATTAACACTTTCCAAATGTACGTAATTGTTGTATCGTATAACTTTCAATGCTCTTTGCCTACGTAATCACAAAACGGACAGACAGTAGTTCTGAAAGGCATACAGATAGGCTAAGTGAATTCTTAATAATTCTTAAACATTGTTAGAAAGAGTTAAAAATCCTTAGCACAAAAGAAAATGTAGCCCTTATATTCTAATTGCAGCCCTTAACGTATTTAAATATTTTAGTGTAGCCCTGTAATTCTGAATTTTAAGACAGGTGGCGCGCTTGCGCGCCCCATCACCGACTGTCCCAGATACTAGGGGTATCCATACAGTCCCGTCAATGACGACCCAACGACGTGCAAGTCTCAACTGCTACGACAGCAATATACCAACCACACGACAGCAGGGAAGTGGCGCAGGCAAGGCCGGCAGTCAGCATTACAAAGCCCGTGTTGCCACCGTCGGACCAACCGAAGTTAGTCAAAGTCGGGGCTCGGGGCCCTCGATACTGGCCGAGCCTCGGTTTGGCGGCCAGAAGGCTTGTTTACCTTCTGAGGACGGCACAAGGCCATCCAAACTGCCGCGCTCCCAAATTCTGAAGGTTAAGAAAACCATATTCTAAGCAAAATATTATTTTATCATATTGACAAAGAATGTCAATTTCTTTGGGATTTTTACAATAGAAAGTTCTTTAAATGTAATTTATAATAAAATATTTTTGTAAAAAAATAGAACCGGCTCCAAGAAGGAACTACTATTCAAACAACTAAAAATGAAAGAAAATTGGCAGAAAATGGAACTGTAGATTACGCCTAAAAGTATAAAATAATTTCCTTCGCCAAACAACCTATAACACTACAATTAATCATAACTTTTGAAGTCGGCGCAAAATTAAATAATATTTAATCAGTTTTTAAAGGTTTGTCTTTAGATCGGTAGCAACAAATGCTGTTGTCTCGAATGATCCATTTTCATGTTTCCTTTATTATTTTATCACTGTATACAATTGGTCCATTAGTAGCATCTACATAGAACAGTGAACATTCTTCACAATGCGGTGTTTATGTTTCTACGAAGTTAGATCCTCCTTGATGGCTTTTGAATTTGGCGATAAAAACGTAAGGCAAAAGTATACACGCAACATGTATATTTTCATAATATATATTGTACGGTGTGTTGTTTCATATTCTTAATTAATCTCTTGATATACCTTATTAAAATAATCATGATATCCCAAAGAAATTAAACATGATTGCCAGATAATTTTGCGATTTTTCGTTCACCAAGGACGTCAGATACCAGCATCTTTGCCAACTTTTGCTGCTTACGAAATCTTATTTGTTTCCTTGAATCAAAGTAGTTTTCGGCTGCGTTTTGCAGGTAACAATGTGAGAAGTGTATTTTGAATAGGATTTGATTTTTGCATTAAATAAAGGTATCAATTTTTATTTAATTTTGCGCCGACTTCAAAAGTTATGATTAATTGTAGTATTATAGGTTGTTTGGCGAAGGAAATTATTTTATACTTTTAGGCGCAATCTACAGTTCCATTTTCTGCCAATTTTCTTTCATTTTTAGTTGTTTGAATAGTAGTTCCTTCTTGGAGTCGGTTCTATTTTTTCACAAAAATATTTTATTTTTCTCTTTTCAGTGAAAACTTATTTATATAGCAGAGCATCAGAAGACGTTCGACGGAAGTTTCACAAATTACAACGTTCAAGAAAAGTGACATTACTCAAAAAATGGTTTATGTCACTGAAAAATACATTAAATGCACCTAATGTGAGCAAAAAAGTTACATCTCCATCTAGAAAGTTATCCACTCGAGAGACAGTTGTGCCAGTTTTATTCTAGTCAAGTTATTTTTAAGTTGATTTTTCTCAAATGCTGCATTTTTAATTTGTGTCACTTTTCTTGCCTTTGTCGGATATGACCAAAAAACTATCTATTGAACGAACATACGTTAAATTGAAAAGTCTTTAGAAATGTAAAGAAAGGATATGCTGTATTCGTAACCGAAAATTCTGTTAGGCATATATATTGAACTTTACAGTAAATACGTGTCACCCACTGCGCTGGAAATTGCGAAGCGTAAAGTTCAAACAAAGAGCAATATATGCATTGCAGCTGACGGACAGAAGTTTCAACATCGATACTTACACACTGCTTTTACCAGTGTAGCTGCTTGCGTTCAGCAGTTAGAGTGAGAACATACTTTTGTGAGTATCCTGTAATTTATTTATATCTTAATGAAATCCTAATGAAACTTATTTCAGGCCAAGATCATTACGACAACAAAAAAAGTATTAAAATTAAATCATCTCTTACGAAGTTATAAGCTAACAAATTTCAACAACAACAACGAGAAACATGGTTTATATTGAGAACCTCTTCCTTTATGAAGTCGGCTTAAAACGCCTATGCATTAATCGATGTGACCGCTTACAATAACCGTACTTTTAATTTTACATAGCATAAATGTCACCCGCTACGCTACAACATATGCAATGTTTTTCAAGTGTGCACAAAATAGGAAATTGTGAACAAAGAAATGCACGTTTTAAGCGTTCTGTTTTTAGCATTAATATCTAAACTATCTTTGCGTACTACATCGATGATGCTCTGCAATTTTGTAATTCACTTTTTTCCCCCTGTCTTGAAACGTTTCCGAGATAGGATCGCTAACTCCACTCTTTTCCACCAGGTGGCTCTTTAGGGGATAAATCGTGTAGCACATGTCCACTCTACTGTACCCACATACCACTTTTATGCCTATAGCTGCAGCTGTTCAGCAGTTAAAAGAGTCGGGACTGACTTTTTTTGGGCACCCTGTATTTTCTTTTGGCCGTAAAGATCTTACAATGGGACCTATTTCAGACGAAGACCTTTACATTAAAACAAAAAGTATCAAAATCGGATTATCCGTTCAGAAGTTATGAGCTAACAAACAAAAACAAAAACAAAAAAAACATACGCTTTGAATTGAGAACCTCCTCCTTTTTGAAGTCGGTTAATTAGAGCATTTCTTACGAAGTTATAAGCTTACAAACACCAAAAACAACACATAGCAAGAATTAAGAACACCCTCCTTTCTGAAGTTGGTTGAAAACGACTTTGCGCTGATCGATGTGACCGCTTACAGTAACAGTACTTTGAACCACAGAGTATACGTGTCATCCGCTACGCTGTAAAGCGTGCAACGTAGTTCAAGTGTGCACAGTGTAGGAAATTGCGAACAAACAATTGCACGTTTTAAGCGTTCTATTTTTAGCAATAATGTCAAAAAACTGTCTTTTCGTAGTAAATCGATGATACTCTACAACTTCGTAATTAACTTTTCTCCCATCTTGAACCGTTTTTGAGATAGGAGCGCTAATGCCGCTGTTTTTCACCAGATGGCGCTTTATTTTCTTTAGATTGTAAAGATGTTATAATGGGACCTACTTCAGACCAAGATCTCTACAACAAAGCAAAAAGTATCAAGTAACCGTATTTTGAACTATATAGCGTATGTCTCACCAGCTACGCTACAACGTGAGCAATGTTGCTCAAGTGTGTATAGTGTAAGAAATTGCGAACAAAAAAAGGCACGTTTTTAGCCTTGTACTTTTAGCATCAATGTCAAAACTATCTTTTCGTACTAAATCGATGATGCTCTGCAATTTTATAATTCACTTTTTTCCACAGTCTTGAACCGTTTCCGAGATAGAAACGATAGCATGAATGTCTAAACTATCTTTTTGTACTAAATCAATGATAATCTTCAACTTTCTAATTCACTTTTTTTTCTCTAGAACCGTTTTTGAGATAGGAACACTAACTCCACTATTTTCCACCAGGTGGCGCAGCAAGCGGTTTAACCTTGCACTGCAGGGCCACTTTACTATACTTACATACCATTTTTATCACTATAACTGCAGCCGTTTAGCAGTTAAAAGAGTTGGGACTGATTTTTTTGGGCACCCTGTATTTTCTTTAGATCGTAAAGATATTACAATGGGACCTATTGCAGACCAAGACCTTTTCAACAAAACAAAAAGTATCAAAATCGGAGCATCCGTTCAGAAGTTATGAGCTAACAAACATTAAAAAAAACATACGGTTTGAATTGAGAAACTTCCTTCTTTTTTTGAAGTCGGTTAAAAATGTCTGTCCTAAAATGCGATGCATAGTTTCACAGGACCTATTAATGCCATTTAAAATAGGGAATTTTCCATAGTAAATTTCAGTAACATATATAATTTTTTTTTCAAATCCTGAAAATATTTACGGACGCTGGGGGCAGGCAGATGGATAGTCTGACAGATACATACACAAATTAAAATCATATTCATACTTAAAAAATGTTAAAAAGTGTTAAATCGCTTAATGTAAACGAAAAGGCAATTCTAGCAAATTTCCAATAAAAGCCCTCAATGTAACTGAATATTTTTGTGTGGCCGTGTAAATCTAATACCAATCATACTACACTCTGTAGAAAGCATTCTTTTGTGCATATGAATAACATATTTTCATTTTATTAAGATTTGTTCAAAGTAAAGTTATTAAAATTTAGTGTATAGAAATACTTCTCATAGAACGAATGTTTTGGAATACATTCAGGTTTCCCTGTATACAAATCAGTGGTGGCATTTATTCCATTTTCTATAGAAAACACCCGATAGTGAACTGAAGAACATATTTCAATTCCATTGAAATTTGTATAAAATAAAGGTATAAAAATATGGTTTATAAAAATACCTCTCATAGAACACAATGCTTTGAAATACTTTCCGGTGTCCCTCTACACAAGCCAGTACAGGTATTCACTCCATTTATAATAGGGAACATCCGATAGTGAACTTGAACATCATATATCAATTTCAAGAAATTCCATGAATATTTGCGGGAGTTAGTGCGCGGATAAACAAACAGATAGGCGGACAAACAAACCGAAGTCATTAACACTTTTCAGCCTTGTTGGAAAATGTTAAAAAGACATATTTGTAGTTTCCGATATTAGGTCATTGTTAAACAATAAAAGTTTTGAACAACCTTCCACTTAAAACTTGAAAAGTATTGTATATATAACCAACTTTTAAACTTTTTTGTACCACTGTAATTATATAGAAAAATTTAATTTATTTAAGCAGTGAAAACTGTTATAGATATTTATGAAACATTTCAATTAAAAATTACTGGTAGTCAAAAAACGTAAAGCTTCGCAACTATGACATACAAATGACTATGTGCAAACTTTCTTGGTAACCATGGGAGTACATACAAAATTGATATTGAGAATTTTCTGCTAAGACACATGCAACAGGATATTGCATGTCATTGAAAATGCACTTATTGCATAATTATCCAGATTTCTTGCTTGAAACCTTGATATGGTCTATGAGGCATAAGGGGAATGTTTTTATCAAGACATCCAGGCACAGTTATTACTAGGTTCTCCAAATGAAAGTATATAATCTGACTACTATCGGATGATATACCGTGACAATTTAAACATAGTGGAGCTTGCTGTTCAAAATAAGAAAATACACTGATGAAGATGCATTAACATCACCTATAACTGTAACCCTCAAGATTTACGTAATATAAAAATAATCATATATAGGGAAGAATGGGATACATAGGGCAGAGTTCCCAACTTTTATAGTTTATTCACGAGCATTTTTAGCCCCACCTTCTTTTCGCACCTGAAATTTTGTAGATTATTTCTCTTTAATATGCACTGTTAAAAAATTCTGTAAATTTAATGTAAATATTTATCCAGAGTCTCTGTAAATTTACAGCAATTCCTAGTTAAAAGTGAATAATCGAGATTCTCAATCTTTATTCTGTATTTTTACCTGATTGTATTATTTAATTTTTTATTTAAAATTAAAAGTGGCTGTTTCTACTTTAAAAAAGCATTCTAAGTCCGAAATATGTTCTCACAATTAATTAATTAAATTAATATTAGTTATTAAAACGAATGTATAAAATAAGTTTTTTAATATCTCCGTTTATTTTTCTCTGTAATTTTACGTAAGACTTAAGATAATAGATTACACAGCGTTTTCTGTTGAAATTTTTAACAGTGTGTGACAACGATTAATAAGAAGAAAATCATTTTTCAAAATTTCCGGTATGAAAAAGAGGCGGGGCTAAAAATGCTCGTAAATAAATTATAAAAGTTGGGAACTCTGACATAGGGTATTTGAGATGGATAGGATACCAAGAATTATGTTTAAAATAGACATGTTTTTTCTGATTCTTCTACCAGGTGAAGTAACCATAGCACCCTACTTGTCGCTATGAATAATTTTAGTTGCGAGTTTCTGTGAATTTATATAACAAAAAGGCTATTTCGCGACACCAAAAGTAAATAACTACTTTATTTTCTAGGTAAGTTTTCAATCTGATTTATTGATGTTCGTTAACAGTTTTTAATGGTTTATACACTTAAAAATATAACTTTCATGATGTAGCAATTAAATTAAGCCTAAAAGTAACATTTTTTTGTAATAAGTTACTTGTATAAGTTACTTTTTTGTAATAAGAAAAGGGAGGGATGAGACAGTGTGGCTGGATGAGAGAAGGGGCGAGTAAAAATAGAAAGAAAAAAGGAAGAATGGAGATTTTAACTGATACTCTTGATTAAAAAGAAATTGATAGAAAAAATTGAGAAAACCGTGCACAAAACTAAAGTCAAACTGTGAAAAAACAAATAAAAGAAGAAGAAGCTAGTATCTGAGTTTGATGAAGCCCTACTTATGAGGTATCAGCTATTATTTTTTTCTTGACATCTAAACAGTTGCATTAACACTTTCGCGACCGTATTATTTTGTTTTTTTAACAGTAAGGCCGCCTGTGGGCGTTATTCTCCCAGAGCTGCCAACCTAATAAGGAAAATTGTTAGTACCGCTCCTTTTTCTACACCACTTAATTTTTATAGCATTTTTCTTCTTAATCCATCATAGATACATTTGAAGAGAATTGTTCTAAAAGTTAAGTGGTGTAGGAAAAGGGGCGGTACTAACAATTTTCCGGATTAGGTTGGCAGCTCTATTCTCACAAAATAAAATATTTCAGAACAAAATTTTCTGTAATCACATTTATATTACAAATGGATATACATTATAATTATATTCTTTCTAATCAATATATTTGTATCCATAGTATATTTTATTGCAAAAATATTAATACTGGGTACATACTTAAGAAATAAGTATCATACGTATTACGAAAGAAACGCCCACTGTCAGAGTTACAGATTTTCAAATGACGTGAATCTACGTCAGCGGTCACGAAAGTGATAACCCCTTAACGCGCGCTGTCCTCGCTGCGAGGACGCAAAATTAAAGATCCAGCTGCGAAAATTCATCCCGGAAAATTTTTAGCAAAAATTTACGTTTATAACATATCAGAAAAGGCCGTTTTTTTAACCCCAAAATTTAAAATTTCTTTTAGTTTAATTTAGTTCATTAATTCCGGTAGCAGTATAATTTAAATGAACAGAATTGTCTTGAGCCGCAAAGGGTTAATAGTAACGTAAATATGGATAATATTATGCAAGAGATATACCGAGAAAACAATGAGGCAAATATTAGTTTGAATGATTCCATGCAATTTATATTTTTAATTAAGAAATCCCATGTCCTCTGTTAGAAGATTTAACTGCAAGGATAATGATGAAGACATTTTTCATATACTCTTTATTAGGAAACATAAAATCTTTCCAAGAACAGAATCCCTCCTTCGTTTAAGGGAGGGGAGGGACATTTTTATAGCTATTTTAATTGATTTATAAAACTAACGATTTAATAATTACCAGTATATTTATATTTGTATTTAAGCATATTAAAATGTTTCAATTTGTTATTCTGAAATTTTCAATGTTATATAAGTTAAAAGTAATTTGTAAGAAATATTTATGTTAAAACTGCCCCATCCATCCTCAGTTCTCCCCTATCTGTAATCAGCTCGAAAATTTGATCGAAAAAATACTAAATAATTTTTAATAATTAAAAAAAAAAAAAAAAAAAAAGTTTATTTTATTTTATTTATTTATTTATTTATTATTTATTTTATTTTATTTTATTTTATTTTTAATTATATTTTACAGCAGATTTTCCTTTGTAACCACTAGGGCTTATTTCAGACAAACTACTTTATTTTAGCATAATACGCATTTGTTATACTTGTGGAAAGTTTTACAGGGTTCGTATGGACCCGCCCTTTTGTAAGGATACTTCCACCACAATTTTTACACAACAAAATTTTACTTAAAATTATAAGCTTATTTTATAACAAAAATTACTATAAAATTTTACTGGTGCCGAAAAATAAGGACTGTCCGAACCCTGTTTTATGATCCTATACAAAGAAATATACCATAGATGCCAACATTTTAATTTATTCCGGAGTATTTTTAACCCCGTCTTTATTCCATACCACTTATTTTTTAGAATTATTTTTTTCTTATTTTATCGAAGTTATATATTGGAGGAAATTTTTCTATAAATAAAGTGGTGCGAAATAAAGACGGGGCTAAAAATGCTCTGGAATAAATTAAAATGTTGGCATTTATTTTACACTCTGTGTCTGACTAAAAATTCTCATTTAATCTCACATTTAGAAAAAGTTCCATTTTCCAACTATAAACTCCATGACGAATTTTTTAGCTGATGAATATTTTTTTTTTAACAAGATTTCATAAAAACTAGTGTTAAGCACAAATATTTAGATATTTCTGTGATATATTCTTATTTTGTACTTTCAGTTCTTTTGAACATTTACCCTAATAGGATTATTAAAAAAAATTCTTATTAGACAGCGTTACCAAAATGTTGCGCACTATCAGAACCATTTTTCTGCATGACTCTTGTTTTTACATCTGGACTAACACATCTTAAAAATATTAAATATCATAGCTGTCAAGTTTTACGCTTTTGTGGTAGCGGAAATTTTTAAATGGAATATTTAAAGGAATTTCTGTAAGAGTTTTCACTGATTAAATAAAATAAAATTTTCTATTAAATTAAAGTTGTTGAAAAAAAAAAGTAAAAATTGGCAGCTATCTTATTCAAATCTACAATTGTACATCTTTCTTGTTTACCTATGAAGTCTTAGAAAGTTATAAATGTTACTCTTATCCCTATATAAATCCAACTTACATATTAAATCTTTCTTGATAATTTAATATCAAAATAAAATATTAAACTCTTGTTTGTAGCAAAAAGGTATCACATCTTCAATTAACTAATCTTTGTAGCTATTCATTTAGTAGTGCAGCATAGCCTGTCCTCTTCACATTAGTTATTAGTTCTTATCATATTATAGGTATGGGGATTTTTTTGAGTTTTTAAAAATTTTCGACTTTGGTTATATGACGTTTCTATTCATTTTGAAGTACAAAAATACAAAATTTATGTGATTTGCGTCTATAAGTTAATTAGTTTGTTTGTTAATTAATTTGATAGTTAAATTGTGCGTTAGTTAGTTTCTAAGTTTGTTAGACTGTGTAGACATTATCTCAAGAATGAATTTGGACAGTTTTTAATTATCATTTATGATAGCGATAAGACACCTATTGAATTTCAACATTCTATTTTTTTTGCAAATTGTTTGAAATTTAACCCTTTGAGGAACAACGTAATCTCGCTCTTTTAAAATCAGTTGCCACCAGAATTTAAGAACAAGTCTAAAAGAAAAGGAATAAATGAAGTAGTAAATAAGTAGTAAAATAAGAAACCTAATTAATACTCGCACTTATTCATGATACATAGCTGCCAACATCCTAATTAATATTCCGTAGTATTGTTAGCTTTTTCCACGTCACTTTTTTAAGAGTAATTCTCTCCTCTGTATTATTAAAGTAAAA
This sequence comes from Salticus scenicus, assembly GCA_963930645.1. Lineage (NCBI taxonomy): Eukaryota > Metazoa > Arthropoda > Arachnida > Araneae > Salticidae > Salticus > Salticus scenicus. The sequence continues at coordinate 189,142,585 of OZ005651.1, read as the reverse complement.
TTTTGTTAAAAAATTCCGGGAAGAATTTTTGCAGTTAGAGACTAAAATTTGGTGATTTCCTTAACATGTTAGAATGATAAACGAGCCAACATTTTAATTGATCCCGAAGCATTGTTAGTACTTTTCTTCTTATTTAATCGTAAATGTATTTGAACAGAATTACTCTAAAAATTAAGTGGTGTTCAAAAAGGAGTGGGAACTAACAATCTTCCAGGTTAGGTTGGCAAGTATGTATTGCATACTACAAACATTCTAATTAATATTCTGGAGTTGCCAAGCTTTATAATTTATTCCGGAGCACTGTTAGCTCCGCCTTCTTTTCATACCACTATATTCATAGAGTAATTTTCTTTTTATTCAATTGTAGTTACATATTCATGAAAATTACTCCAAAAATTTCATGGTGTGATAAAATGGGACGGTGCATGCTATCAATGATCCGGAATAAATGAAAAAACTTGGCAAATCTGATATTCCGTAGCACTGTTAGTACACGCCTTTTATTCTATACCATTTTATTTTCAGAGTAATATTCTCCAAATATAATTATGCTTAAACAAGATGAAAAATACTCTAAAAGAGGCAGGTACTAATACTACTACGAAATATTAATCAGAGATGTTTCCAGGTATGCTATTATCATGAATATAGTATGACCTATAGTAGAAATTTATGATAAAAAAATACATGATGGGATCTAAACAGAGTTTACCTATGCCAGGTAATCTTTTTTTTTTTTTTCCTAATTAATGTAATTTGCAACGAATATTGAAATGAGATAGAAAAGTTAGTTAACTATATTAAATGTAAAATCACATACCTGCCAACATTCTAATTAATATTCCGTTGCATTGTTAGTACCCACCCCTTTTTCCACGCCACTTCAATTTTAGAATAATCTTTTCCAAATGTAATTACTTTTAAATAAGAAGAAAATTACTCTAAAAATTGACTGGTGTGAAAACAATGTGGGTTACTGGTTACTAACAGTACTGCGGAATATTAATTAGAATGTTGGCAAGTATGAAATCAGCTTTTTTATTCAAATTTAAATGATATCACTTTAATATCTAACATTTAACAATAGGTATGTGTATTCTATCGTGTAATAATTTTACTTATTTACTGAACATTTAGTTTTGTACAATGGAGGGCTTCATTACCGCCGTTGTCGACGAATGGCCGAGACTTTTAAGACCTCATAAAGAACTTTTCATAGCTGGAGTTTGTGTCATATCATATATCATGGGACTTTGTTTTGTGACTCAAGTAAGTTAAATTTCTTCATCTAATTATTTCTCTGTTTTGTATTATTTTGTTCTGAATTCAGAAATATCGGTGCAAGCATTCATTTTTATGATATTAAAGCATTATGTCGTTCTTAAATTGAACATTTTATTATTATTATTATTATTAATTATTATTATTATTATTTAATTAATCAATTTAATTTTGAATTAGTTTCTTTTTTAATAACTTTTTTTTTTTTAAGTTGAAAGCGTAATTTCTTCTTAATAAAATATTCACGCCAATATTTTATTTTAAATGACATACATAATATCTGACTAATATTCTTCTTAGAATTCCCTAGATTATGCTCCGTAGATCAATCCAACAAATGCCACGACGATCTGAAGTTTGCAATTTGTAAAATTATCTTTTGAAGGATTGCAAAGATACATGTAAAAGGGTTATTTTTCTTATTTTATATTATATATATATATATATATATATATATATTATATTGGGATAAAAATCACACCAATCTAGACTTACCTGTCAAATATCCTGAAAATCTGTCTCTAAGTAGTACTGATTTGGATTCTAGTGTCATTAATTTCTTAGATTTAAAAATTATTCTTAATAGTAATGGCCAATTAGAATTTGACTTATACGATAAAAAGAAAGATTTCCCCTTTAAGGTAAATTTTTTCACTAACTTTAAAACATGCTTACATAAATCAGTATTTGTCAATATTCTTCTTAATTTTACTCTAAGGATCAAATATTTAGTGTCTGATAAACATCAAAAATTACAATTTCGATTCTTTAAAAATTTAGCATTAATTAATGGCTATCCAAAACACTTAATAAAAAAATTCTTTTAATTATTTATTTAATTATTATTATTTATTTATTTATTTTTTTTTTTTTTTCTCCTCATACATTTTATTCAAATTTAAATTTACGTTTAGGTATTATTATTTGGTTTTTATCAAATACATATTATTTGAATCCTAAATTTATTTGATTTTATTTTTCCATTATTTTCATCTTATTACTCCAGATGGCAGCACTATTCATGATTCAATATTAAGCATCATCTTCTTATTTTTTTTTTTAAGGATTTGAATCCTTATCATACATGAATTCCACTGTGAATCCTAAAAATTACTCTATGGTCAATGCTATTTTGAACTAATTAACTGTGGTTCTAACTGCTAACTGATTGTTACATTTTTACATGTGCGAGTGTGCGACGTTCATTGCTTCAATTTCATTTAGAAAGGTTAAAGTAATCTTATTATTCTACAGTTTTATGGGTTTAATTTTAATCTTATATTTAAATGGTTATGGTTTTTCATATTTAGGTAAAGGTTTTATTATGATTATCGATTTATTATCGTTTCATTATGATCTTCGTTTTTCTATATTGACTATGTCTATTTCTTTATTGAGTTGTGTTCATTTCAAATATTTTATTCAGTAAGTTGAATTTTTGTATTTTTATTTTAATCTTAATTTTATGGTTTTGGTTTGTCATATTAGGTTATAGTTTTGTTTTTATCTTCTCGTTTAATGGTTTTTCTATGGGTGTTTCGGGCCTGCGAACAAAGAAATTCTTAGCTTTTGCTTTCTTTGTTACAGAAAAACATCCATATTTTAGCTTATTTGCATTCTACCAGGCCCTTGAAAACGTTAGAATGCAAATATTGCTTTTTTTTCTTATTCCAATTTACAATATTTATTTCGATTTTTCTTTAATTCTTCTTTGATTTGATATGGGTAGTCTTAGCTTGTGATCCAAGGAATTGTTTTAATACTGAAGTTGAGTCATCTTTAAATTTCATAAAAATTTTTTTGCACTGATTATATTAATGTATTTATATATATATATATATATATATATATATATATATATATTGCTCTAATATACTTTATAATCCTTTTTACTGTAAATTTTTCTCTTAAATTACGTCAGGTTCTGTAAGATTGCTTGAATCCTTTACAATCATTAAATTTATTCTACGCTATGGAGAAAATCAATTCGAAACGTTCCTGGAAAATTTGGGTCAATTAATTGCCCCGTATTTAGTAGTAATTTTTATTGACTATATAAGTACCCATCAAATATATGATTAAAAGTATTCATAAATTCCTGAAATCTGGAACGTTTTATGGAGAGAAACCTATTATTTTCAGGAAACTACTCCAAAAATATAAATACCAGGATACTGATGTATAAAACATACTTGCCAACATCCTAATTAATATTCCGTAGTGTTGTTAATCCCGCCCTTTTTTTTTCACACTAGTAAATTTTTAGAGTAATATTCTGCAAATGCAATTGCGATTAATAAGAAGAAAAATACTCTAAAGAGATACTGGTGTGAAAAAGAAGGCGGGGCTAACAATACTACGGAATATTAATTAGTATGTTGGCAAGTATGTATAAGATAACATTGTAGTATACCGATAATAAATACCGATTATATAAGATAATGTGTGTAATTCCACATAATCTTACAGCATTATATGATATTATCTTATTTAATAAGCAAGACCCATAAAGAGAGATAATATTTAAAAAATTCATTAAAAATGTGAAAGCATAACAATGATCAATACTTCATCAGGGCATATGTTGAAATATTGCATATATATGTATAGCTGCATACATATACAATATTGTATATACAGGGTGTCCCGAAATTACAGTGACAAACTTTAAGAGGAGATAGGGTACATCAAAAGAATTCAGAATTGCATAGGAAACCGTGTCCGCAAATGTTATTTTAACCCTTTAATAACCGGGTGTTTTAAAGTATTTTTTAACAGATGTGGGCGGTACAAACGTAGAGCTACAAGCTTTAAGTGGATGTAGATAACAGCTGAAGGAATGAGAAATACATAGCAAAACACAACCGCAAACATTATATTAACCCTTTAAGGAGTGGATACATTTTGCTGTTTTTTAACAGCTACCACAATGTATGAGCATTATCGACGCTCATGTGTAGTGTGGTTTTTTGGTTATTTGTAACTCCTCCTACCTTGTTAATTTTAAAATCTTATACGATCCAACATTTCACAAAATCATACACAATATTCGCATTTATACAATTAGAGCTTTCCATACACCGATTAGAAACAGCATTATTACTATGTGTATCTTTTTATGCAATTATTTAACGAAAGAAATGTTTGTTAAAAATTAAAAGCCACACCCACATCTGTTAAAATTACCCCCAAAATACCTGGTTCTTAAAGGGTTAAGATGGCATTGCGGACATGGGTTCCGTTGCAATTCTGAATCCTTATGATGTGCCCTATCTCCCCTTAAAGTTTGTCGCTGTAATTTTTTAACACCCTGTATATATACCAAATTGTACGCATTTTTAATGGCACTTTAATGAAACAAAATAATTTTATTGAATCAATAAAAGCTGTCAAAGAAATTTATGATATGATTCAATTAAAAATTACTTGTAGCTGCAAAACTTAAAAGTTCGCAGATATGCATATACATACATGCCAACATTCTAATTAATATTCCGTAAAATTGCTTATTCCTGCCTTTTTTTTTTTTCCACACCAGACATTTTTAGAGTATTTTTCTTGTTATTTTATCGTAATGACATTTGGTGAAAATTACCCCCAAAAATGAAATGGTATAGAAAAAGGGTAATAACAATACTACGGAATATTAAATAGGATGTTGGAGGAACGCATATATGTGCTAGAATTTTTATATAATGCATGTATATGAATAAAACGAAGTCAGGGATGAAAAATTGGCGCAGGATTCATACCAGAATAAGTCAAACAAAATTTTGTCTTCTTAAATCTACGATATTATATGTAGAGAAATATTTTAAGCGGATACTGGTATGAGTCCTGCACCAATTTCCAGCTCTGTGAAGCGGATACAGATTTAAATAAAAATAAAAATTATTTTTCAAGTAAATCATATACAAAGGAATTTGATTCAATAATCTATCTCGTAAATTTACTCAGGGATGGAACACGGGCGCAGAATTCATACCGGTATTTGTTTAAAAAGTTTCTCTACCTATAAAATCATTGATTTAAATAATAAAAAATGTTCTTACATTGATAGTGGTATAATTTCTGTACCCGTGTTCGATCCCTGTTTACTTCATGAAGAAGCAAATTATTCAAAAAGAATTATAAATTGTTCATTTATAAAACCTATCGTATTTTTTTTTAACATCGTGCATTTAAAATTAAATGCGTTTTCTATCTTTCTTTTTTTTTTTTTTTTTTAAGATTAAATTATGCTTAATGGAATAGACTGAAGTATTGTTGTACATTTTACTTTTTTTACATGTACATCTTTTCATTTGATGAAAATTGATGATGATTTCATGATTAAAATTGATTGGTAAAATTGTCTCTAATTTAAATATACAAAATCTGAATTTATGTTTGCTTAATTTTGTAGATTTTTGTGGAAAAAAAAAAAAAAAAACAGGTTTTTAAAGCATTATTTCTTTATTGAAGAATAAATTCAACTTATTATGCCAATTGTCCATAGCGCAGCACTAGTACGACGTTAAACCCAATCGATCAACCTACAACTTATTATGCCCTCCCTGAAAGTAATTTGATTTTTTGAGTATACAGTAAATGTAAGTGCAATAATATGATTTTTCTACTTTCCTTTTTATAGGGTGGAATGTACGTATTTCAACTATTCGATTACTACGCAGCTAGTGGGATCTCACTTCTTTTCTTAATATTTTTTGAAGTAGTATCTATATCTTGGTCATACGGTAAGTTTATTTTATCTAACTATAAAGTATCTCAAGTTATATAAATTGAATGCGACATTTGGGATAAATGGAATTTATGAATTTCAGAAATTACTCTACTGAACCTCTCTTTCTTACCTGATCCTTTCCAGCTATTCTCAAAAAATATATAATGGAACTTCCATATATCGAAGTCGAAGGTTCTGGTAAATAATTCGGTATATATTAGAATTTTCAAGTTTTTGAACGGATTTCTGTATGCGGATAGTTATTTTTATATGAAAAGACACATCCTTGTTAAACCATATACTTTTGCTTTATTAAATTAATTATGAAGTACATAATCTAAAATTATTTATTATAAATTTCTATAATTAGAAAAACAAGCCAAATTAGAAAGTTGAACAAACATGCGTATAAAAAGTGCTAAATTATTTAATAACCAATCATATGTATTCAATTTTAATAAAAAGCTGTCTAAATCTTGCTGCACTAAAAGTTTAAATGATACACTGAATATTTCTTTAAAATTATAGTCGGCAAACTGAAAGTTACAACGTATAAAATGATGCTCCCACTTTTCAATTACTTACAGTATATTTCTCTCATCCCCCATTTTACTTCCTTTTGTATCACATTGGTCTGTCTGAAGGGAGTTTACGATGTCGTCTTTGGCAGCGTGCTAATTAATTTAATACAAATAATCACTCCCCCCCCCCTTTTTTTTTTAAGCCAAGTAATAAAGTTTTCTATTTACCTTGAAGTTAGAAAATTTTTTCAGCATAGAGAAACCTTATAAAAAAGCACCGCAGAGCGTTTAAAAGTAATAAGCAAAAAATGATGTTTTCATATAATTCTGATGTAAAAGTGTTATTTTTTATCTTGTTTTGTTACTATAAGAAATACGGAAACATAGGACTGATGTTCACCCTAAATAGCTATTTATAGGTTGTTGTACAGTGAGAATGAGAAAAAAAAATGCCACCTCCGACTATTTTTGCCACAAACCATCGTATGAATATGCGGCTGGTGCCGATCGATTAGTAATAACTTCTAGTTTATAATGATATTTTAGATTTTGCGTATGGTCGTCTACATATTAAAACTTGTACACATTTATATACTTCATTTCTTTCAAATCGCAAGAACCATTTTTGACTTTTTTTTTTTAGTTATGTGGTTTAAATTATGCTGGAAAATGGCTCATGTTTGACTCTTTATGAGACGCTAGCGTATATAAATGCATTTATTTTGAAAATAAAATTATTTTATAACATTTAATATATAAGTGAAATATTTCCAACGTACAAATAATTAAATAAATTGTAACAGTTATTTCGCAGTATGATATTTCTTGAAACGATTTTGTAAGCTTTCGTTTCTCCATCAGCAATATCAAATCCTCCCGCAATTTCCATGAAGAAAAATGTTGTGTCTCTCTGCTATGGCGAAATACTTCGCCATTCTCTGTTAACACTTTCGCGACCGCTGCCGATTCACGTCATTTCGAAATCTGTAGGGCGTTTCTTTTGAGATTTGTATGTTGCTATATTTCTTAAGAAATTCCCTATATTCATATTTTTACAATCAAAATACTATGAATGCAAATACTTTCATTACAAAGAATTACATATGAATATATGTAATAATTATACAACGAGTATTATTATTACGTATATTCATATGCAATATAAATATGGATACAGAAAACGTTGTTCTGAAATAATATAACTTGAACGAATAACGCCCGCAGGCGGAACATACTATCAAAAAAAAACAAAAAAACATGCGGTCGCAAAAGTGTTAACAGGTTAAATTATTCAAATTTTATCCTCAGAAATTGATGTGGGAAATGCAACTGGCGTATACCATAGCCTCCTAAACTACATGCATTCCGCGTGGCTCGGAAACTTGGTGGTAGACAGCGCCACCTGGTACAGATTGCGCGGTTTTTTTATTCAACAGCCACCAAAAATCTTTAAAAGTGGGATTTGATATACATAAAAGGCGAATAGGACCGAAAAAACGTCGATTATATATATATATATATCATTTCTTAAAATTATTGGTGACAGTTGAATAAAAAAGAGTGCAATCTGTACCAGGTAGCGTTGTCTACCGCTTGAACTGTTGCCAAGTTTCCGACCCACGCGGAAGGCATCTAGGAGACTATGCGTATACATATGCCGGCAGCACATAAAATATTAAACTCGCATACGCAAAATCCTTTCGTAATCAGGGATGAAAGTTCCGCCTTTTTTTAACGTAAGCGAAATCATACATTCACACCGGAACAAACTTTTCATTTAAGTACATTTATTTTAACATGTTATCTCTGTGTGTTAATATAAATTACTGAAATGAGAAGTTTATTCCGGTGTGATTGTAGGATTTCATAATTGTTAAAAAAAGGCGGAACTTTCATCTTCATTTAAAGTAGAGTACTGTTTGGAGAAACGCCTAAAGGCGGGGCTCTTTTACTTGAAAAATGTATATTTACATGACTTACAAGCAATGTGTTCCTTTTTATTTTTATTTATTTATTTTTTATTTTCATTTATTTATTTATTTTATTTCAACTGTATTGCGATTACAGTTTCAAAACTAAAATGTACAAAGGGCTTCTTTTTATTTTCCCAATATAAAAATTGAAAGATTCCATGCAATAAGAATAAAGCACATTCAGTTGCTTTTCATCTTGTTTATTTTTATTTGCAAAGACAGTAATATTTTTCTTGTTTTCAGGTGTCAACCGTTATTATGATAACCTACGTGACATGCTGGGATATTATCCTTGTTTTTGGTGGAAACTATGTTGGGTGTTTTTCACTCCATGTGTTTGTGGCGTAAGTATCTGTTTGGTATCATGTTATATTCATTAACTTATTTTTATTACCTTTTATACATTCTAACATGACAATATAATATTATATCTGATACTTGAATGTAACAGCTTTTATTCGATTGCAAGTTTTGAATACTTTTAAAATTATAGATTAAAATTAACTATTCAAGAAGTAGAATGTTAGTATCGAATGTTAGAATAACGCGTGAAAAAAAAAAAATAATAATCTTTTAGTAAATAAGAACTTTCGTTATAGTGCCAAAAATAGAAATAAGTAAATAAGAATAAAGAATTATCGAGCAAAAATTAATAAGTCTTGAAATGCATACCCAGAGCCTGATTAAGGGGGAAGCACACATTATCTCCGCTCTCACCGGAATATTTTTACAATTATTTTTTACTTCATGTCATAGAAATTCCACGCTTTGACGAGGAAATATTTTTTATAAAAAATGAACGGTGTAAAACAATCCAATTTACTCACCGTTATTATACACCAGAATTCTTTTAAAATATTTTTTAATGAGAAGTTTCTGTTTATTATAGGAGGAAAGTATTTGTTAAAAAATAACGGTGTAAGTATAAATAATGTGTGCTTCCTCCTTAATCAGGCTCTGTGCATACCTAGACCGTATTAAAAATAGCGCTATGTTTTGAAACGGTTATGTAATGCATTTAGTTGTATATTGTAATTTATCAATTTAAAGAAAATACTATTATTAAATACTAGTCGGCTTCGCCGAAATATACTGTTGCCAGATTTTGCGACATTTTTATTCAATATCCACCATTAAATTTTAAATTTAATGGTTGCCTAATCACTTCGCAGATTAATTGTCTATCATGTATATCAAATAAAAAGTTGCAAAATCTGGCAACTCTGGCCAAATATTCAATGACCAATAACCAGCGGTCGTACTCTCCGCCCCTTTTTCAGGACACTAGCATGAATGAGAATTTTTTTAATTTATTGCTACCACTATTTTTATAAAATAATCTATACCCTGTATAATCATTGCCCATTACTGGAACTACATAAGAAATATTTCTGCATGCGATTAGTGCTGGGAAAAAGGCAGACATTTGTTGTGTCTGAGAGTGTCCTGTAAGGAGTACGACCCCTGCCAATAACATACTTGCCAGCCTAACGCGGAAGATTGTTAGTTCCCGCCCCTTTATGTACACTACTTAATTTTTAGAGTAATTCTTTTCAAATATATTTACGTTTAAATAAGAAGAAAAGTACTCTAAAAAAAGACTGGTATGAAAAAATAGGCGGACAGTGGCGGGACTAACAATCTTCCGGGTTAGGTTGGCAAGTATACAATAATTAAAATTTAACTGTACTTTTTATTAAAATGGAATTCGAGTAATTAAATGTAATTTTAATTTAATTATTTATTAAAATAAATTTGAGAGTAAATTCATCAAAAGCGTCGTTAGTTTATTTGTCAAAGGATAATAGTACCTAAATACCGCTAATTTGTTACTTTTATTCTCATGACAATTTAAATTGTTTATCGTCAGTTTACATGTAAATCGACAATATTCGAATATATATATATATATCATGTGATATCGACGATATTCGATGAAATATATATAATTACAATTTTGTTTTATATTATAACAAATTTGCTTAGACCTACGTAACACAAATGATATATATATACAAAGCTGCCAACCTAATCCGGCAAAATGTTAGTACCACCCCTTTTTCTACACCACTTAATTTTTAAAGTAATTTTCTTCAAATATACAGGGATGGAACACGGGCGCAGAATTCATACCGGAATGTGTTTAAGAAATTTCTGTACCTATAATATCGTCGATTTGAGAGGTAGAAAATTTTCTTACATTGATAGTGGTATGAATTCTGCGCCCGTGTTCCAGCCCTGAATATATTTGCGATGAATTAAGAAGAAAAAAACTTTAAGAAATGACTGGTGTAGAAAAATAGGCGGTACTAGCAATTTGCCGGATTAGGTTGGCAGCTCTCTCCCTCTATATATATATTTATTTTAATTAGCTTTCTTTCTTTTTATTTTATTTACTTAATGTCACGGATTTTTTTTTTCCCCCAGTACATTGTTGCAGTTGTGGAGTCATTGTTTCTGTTAAATTAATTTTATTATTATTATTTAACCTTTACAAACATGGCTAAAATTGTATTTTCTTTATTTCAATATGTTGTTCAGAAGCAATGACATCAGTTTCGAGCGTTATCTACGGGAAACTTGGGTTAAATTTATTGAGTTTTTATTTAGAAGAGTAACTTTTTGTTTAATTACTTGATCTTTTTAAAACATGGAAAAAATTTTATTATTTTTCAATACGTTGTTCCAGCAGCAATGACATCAGTTTAGAAAGTTACAGAGGCTGTTCGCACATTTTTTAGACGATTTTGATGGAGTGCACTGAAACAATTTCACTTATATTTCGTGTTTTATTTGTTCAGTTTGATAGCCCTTGTTCTTAACTATCATTCTACATCATAATTTCTATGATAATAATGCTTTTTATAATATCGGAAGAGGTATATTTTTCTACTCCTCTTGAACGGCTTTCCAAAGCCCACAAAGCGTTGTAGGTCGGTGTTTGGATAATGCTGATTTTAAGAGTCGAAAAACACAAAAATCCAACGGTGATACATCAGGCGATTTGGCAGGAATGGCAGTGAAGGGTATCGTTTTAATTCCCGTTTTGTGTTCCATTTTTTTTTTTTTTCAAGAAAAGCAATTGCGGATTGTGATGTGTGGCTGCTTGTTTTGTCTTGATACAGTTCAACGGATCGATAGCATTGTGGATAAAGATCTGGACTTTCATTTTTAAAAATTGGAATTAAAATATGTTCTTGATAGTATTTAGAGCTGATTTTGACATTTTTGTGACTTTTTTTTTTTGCTTTTATCTTGCGCTTGTATGAAAAACCAGTGACAATCATAAATCCTTTAGAAAAACTTTCTTTTGATTCTTTGAACCATGTAGCAAAAATGTTTTTCTCCTCTTTTGTGATAATAAATTGATCTTTTTTTATTGCAACCACTTAAATAGACCCAAGATTCATCTATTGTTGCGCCATTTTTTCCATTTTTCTCCTGATAAATGCTTTTCACAAAGATTTCACTAAAAACTCTCTTCGGAAAGAGCGGAAACGTATCCTTCCATTCACTGCCTTTTTGAAAGTGCATTTTTGCATGTAAACAAAAATTCTAAATATCAGAAGATAAATAAAACTTCCAAAAATATAACTGTTGTGAAAATAAAATTCTCCATGCAAACAATTTTTTCTTACTGCGAAATAAAATCGTCTAAAAAATGTGCGAACAGCCTCTGTATTTACGGGAAATTTGGATTTTATTATTAAGATCATACTATTTATAATTTTCGTAAAGGTTGGATGAAACATCTCACTTTCCTCCTTAGGTTTTAACAAACAATATGCATAGTTGCCAACTTAATCCGGAGGATTATTAATACCCGCACCTTTTTCTACACCAGGTGTTTTTTTTTTTTTTAATATTTATTCATCGTAAATACATTTGAAGAGAATTGCTCTAAAAATTAAATGGTGTGGGAAAAGGCGCGGTACTAACAGTCCTCCGGATTAGTCTGGCAGCTCTGAATTTGCAAGAAATTATGTTAATCTTCTATTAAGCTACATTTTTTTTTTTTTTTTTTTTTTTTTTTTTTTTTTTTGTCCGAACAAAATGTTCTTAACAGAAATACTACCAGGACATTAGTTATCCATATAAAGAAATGACCTACTTACATGCCACTATTCAATACTTTAAGCACTAACATCATTGCATTTATTTAAGTAAATACAGTTAGCAGCTTATTAACAGTATAATATCACAAATATTTAAAAGAAAAAGCATAGTAATATTACATACTTTTACGGCATTTGATTAATTATGCTTTTTTCCAGATTCACACGTTTGTGTTACGTCGGGCAGTTTCACAATAAAATTCAGTATGTTTTATGATTTAAATATTTAGAAATTCTTTTATATTCAGAACATATCTGATGCTAATTTATACGGATATATTGTGCACTGTAACTATTTTATTTTCAGAAATAACGTGTATATAAATTCTAAAACTTCATCATGGATGCTTCTGACAACTTTTAATGTTTCTATTTATTAAACGATTATCGCGTGACTTTTAAATATCAACAACCGTAGCATAGAAATAGCATGGAAAACACACAATCACAAAAATGGAAAAAAAAAAATGACACCAATAAAATTGAAAAATAAATTATTATATGTAAAATGTTCCTTTTTTTCTTTCTTTCTTTTTAATATCTGGAATCCTTCATCATAAAAACTAGAGCCCTTATAATAATACAAGGCGACGTGTCAGCCGCCATTTTCTTTTTTTTTTTTTTTTTTGGAAGACGTTAGATCAGGTTTTCCACTATATGAACTACTAGTATTTTAACAATAATGACAATGAATATCGTTAATAAAATTGTGTTCAGCATATTAATGTCTGTAATAGCTCGTGTTTAAATAATAAACACTTAAATTAACTATACTTTGCATTTAAAATACGAATAATAAAGTCACACGTATACATAGAAATCTATTTGCTAAAAAATATTATCCGAGCATTAGAAATCTTTTCAACCGCTAAAGCAAAAGCACTAAAATTACATATTTCGTCTGGAAGTTAAACTTGTAAAGCATATACATATAAACAAGCACAAAAAATTCAGTGTTTAAAGTTATTATTATTATTATATTTATATTTATTATATTCATATATATTTTTCATATGATAAAGAAAAATTTTAAATGATATTAAACTGCTATTAAACATGTATTTATTTTTATATTTTAATGAGACTGAGAGATACATATTTTTTTTATAACGTTCATCCATTACTTTTAATATATAAATTAACAAAACCCAAAATTTATATATTCATTGGTATGCCAATTATAACAAAACTTCGTTAGAATCTTTCTCTTTTTATTATATTTCAGGGAGTGTTCATCTTCAGTATGGTCCAATACAAACCACTTTCTTACATTGGATACGTGTATCCATGGTGGGGAGAATTCATCGGTTGGCTCCTTGGATTATCATCTATGCTTTGTATACCGAGCTATGCTTTGTATAAGTATTATACTACATCCGGAACATTCAGAGAGGTAATGGATATATCATTTTCTAAATTAATCCGCTCATTGGTAAAATTTAACAAATCTTTAGAAACAATATTAAAAACAGTTGTTGAACTTTTTCAAAAATTTCCAGTTTAACTGGTTCGCAAGAACTCTAACAATTAAAGTTCTAACATACAAGTTTAACAAGAACTTTTATTTAAAAAAATTTCTCATAAAAAGTTCCTTAAAAACTTGTACAAAAGAACTTTATCATAAAAGTTCTCACTAAAACTTTTTTATAAAATTTCTGATAAAAAACATTCAAACAGCCAAACAGTTTTCATAAGAACTTTTATTTTAGTACTTTTATTTTGAAAGTTCTCACCTAAAAGTTCTGGAAAGAATTTAAAGGTTTAATATTAAAGCTCTTGTATAAAATGTTTCAAAAAAGTATAAGTTAAAAAAGAAAATTTTAAAAGTAAAAGTACACAGTTATTTTCGAACCCTGTTACAACATCATAAAAGTAAAAAATAAATAAATAAAATGGAAAATAAAGAACACTATTTTTAGATTAAAAATAACGTGGTTGCTGCACAAGGCGCGAAACAAAATTTAATTTTGCCTTTTTCGGATTAAATAAAATGTTTAATCGCTACTGTACAGCAGAAGCAAAATGTTTTTGTTTACAATCCTTGTTTTGAAGTATCTAAAAATATCATCAACACTTTAATGTTTTAGGTGCAATTTTGTATGTTTTTTATCGTTCACTGATTCCTTTGTCTATTCCAGAGTTAAATAAAATAATTAAAGGATTACGATAAATTATGTATATTTATATAAATAGAATGCATTGAACAAGTAGGTGTCTCAATAATTATACCTTGCACTGGCTTACGCAATTTGAAAATCTTCAAGAAAACTTTCAAAGTGATTTGTAAAGGCTTGAAAAAAACTTTTAAATGTAATTTTCTAAAATATAGCTATTTTCTGTTCCATGTCTGCCAACTTTTGCGCTTTTGGATACCAATAATTTTTCACTGAAATCTTTTATAAATTTCTGCAACAGTTTTCACTGATTAAATTATATAAAATTTTCTAAGACTACTGGGTTTTATTGGGCATATTACTGGGCTCTTTGCAGCCCCACAGATTTCTCCTAAACTTAAAACAGTCAAAGGTCCTTTTAGAAAATTCTAGTCGGCCAATCAGCCACTGCGTAGCTCGAACGCGACGTTAAACTCACTATCCTTAGCCTCAACTACTCCATTGTGTCCACTCTTGTAAAAGATAGGCAAATAACTTTGCATGAAGAATAGAATTTTAAGCTGGGTGATCAAGTCAGATAATAAAAAATTTAATTTAATCAACCATTCATCCGATCTCATAAATATAGCCTTATTATTATTATTATTTTATTTTTTTCCAAAATTTACTTTAATAAGGCTTGAGTCAAAAGAGAAAAATATTTGATAGTGTAGGCTACTGACTCTCAGTATTTAAATTCTATTCATTCATACAAAAGTGTTTCACAACACAGCAAAGATTCAGCTTTCCAAATTACTGGATTATGTTATTTCAACCTAAACTTCTTTAACTATTTTTTTAAATAAAAAAATAATTATATTATTATAGCATAGATTCAATTCTAACGTAAAATAATAGTAATAATAATAATAGAACGTATTACTTCTTATTTTATTTATTTATTTATTTTTATTTTTATTTATTTTTTTTTTTTTTTCGGGTTGAGCGGCATTATATAGACATATATTATACGTAACATGAACTTGTATTCCATGGAATATCTGTCTAATGCTGCCCATCTCATAGTTGCCAGGTCTGAATTTTCTGTAGCAATTTTCACTTTACTTAATCTTGGGAATGTAGTAGGCCAAATTTCTATTAAAATATACTAGCGACAGATCTGTTTTAAAATTTCAAAATAAAATATTGGGAAGTACCCCATTTGATAGTGAGATAATTAGCCTTCCAGTTATTACTTACCGAGTGCCGAGTTCGAATCCTGGTTCAGATATGGATGTTCGTAATAGTTTGGAATACACTTCAAAACGTAGGTACCAGTGTGAGCCTTAGTATGCAAAAAATTATTGCAGAATGATAACACAAATCTGTCTAATATTTAAAATATTTTAAAATTGTAAGAAAATTTTGATTTTTCTATGAAAATCTTTAATTTACAAAGCATTCCTTTTTTTCTCCCATCTAAATATCGAAATGTATAAGTATTAACATAGGATGTTAATATTATGAAATCACAGAAACTAATTAATATATAGTGCATAGACCTACTAACTATGCTAGTTTATCCGTAGTGGTATTAAGCCCCGCCTTTTTTTCACACCAGAATAGTTGCAAAGCAATAGTCTTCTTATTTAATCATCAGAACATATTACTCTACAACTATTCTGGTGTGAAAAAAAGGCGGGGCCTAATGCCATTACGGATAAACTAACATAGTTAGCAGGTCTAAGTGCACGAACGTTCCCCGCCTCTAGCATTGAAGGCGATTCTAAAGACTTGGAGGAGAGCCAAATTGACTGACAGGTTTTAATTTGGTAAACATGCAACCATTTGGCGTTCAATTATCATTTTTTTCTCTCAACCACAAGAGTTATCACCCTTATTTTTATACTGGACTCGTTGCGTCAGCACATGCGCAGAGGCCGCCACGGTCGCAAGAAATGTGATTGAAGAGCAGAGGCATATTGCTGTACTTCTGTAAATTTAATTTTTAATGGAAGCAACAAAGAGTTTATCATTATGTACTACATAGCTGCAAACATTTGTAATTTTTTAATTAGATTTATCACAACTACCTTTTTTAAAGCATATGCCATATATATTTTTTAAGATTAAATAAGGTGAATACAATATAAAAAAAATTCCGGTATTAAGTCTTCCTTGAAAAACAGAAGACTTGGTACCTATGGTACTCTTTAAGTGTATAAGTATGTATATATATATATATATTTAAGATTTATGAAATTTAGGTCCTCAATATTAAATAAGTAAGTTCACAAGGCCTCTGAAGCAGAGGCTCCTTGAATTTTCTGAAAAGATTTTTATGTCATTAATTTTCCGAACCGTTCGAAATTATATGTTATAAATTTACACCTATATGTTTTCGAGAATGTTGATTGCTTTTATATATAAATGTACAGCATAATTATGTTTTTTATATGAGTTTGTTATTAGTTTTCATAATTAATAATTTATTTTTTATCTAAAATTTATCTATTTTGGACATTCCGTTTGTTCTCATGAAAAAAGAAACTTTTCAATCGTAAAACAGTTCCGAAATATACAAATTAAAATTTCTAAAAGATATATTTAAGATTAGCATATTAAACTTTTGATCCTTTTTTTTATTCCACAAAGATTTAAAATGTATAAACTACATGTTCTCCCAGTCTATTTTAATTAAAGGAATTTTCAAAAATATTCAAAACCAGTAATTCCATTTGAAAATAAAAAGGAAAGAAAAATGAAAGAATTTGTAAATTTTTCAATGCATTAACCCCTAACGCGCGCTGTCCTCGCTGCGAGAACGCAAAATTTAAGATCCAGCTGCAAAAATTCATCCAGGAAAATTTTTAGCAGAAATTTACGTTTATAACATATCAGAAAAGGCCGCGTTTTTAAACCTTAAAATTAAAAATTTCTTTTAGTTTAATTTGGTTCATGAATTCCGGTGGCAGTATAATTTAAATTATCTAAATTGTCTTGCGCCGCAAAGGGTTAACAAATCTTTATATGTAAAATGCGTTTTGTAATTAAAAAAAAAAAAAAAAAAAAAAGGCATATTTAAAATCTACCAACTGCAGTTCTACGGTTTTACTCTAATTGATTAGCAAATTAGCAAAATATGACTGGCGGGAAAGGTTATAAAAATTATAAATGAGACTTTACCTTTTATCATTACTAGGTTAATCATCCTGCATAAAAATCTATAAGCATTTTAATATTAAAAATTTAGAAATTAAAAAAAACTCTATTTTTTACTTTGTTTTTTTTAAATGCAAAGATTTTCTACAAGCTTTGAAACATTTAACTTATCATTAAGGGAAAAAAAAAAAAAAGTAAAACGGGAAATACAGGGTGGTTATAATTAAACTTCCCCTATAAACAGCATCCTACAGCGCAAACGGGTGAACAGAATGCAATGAAATTTGGTATATAAACTATACACGAGATGTGCGGAATTTCGAAAAAAAAAATAGTTCCAAAATGTCCACCAGAGGACGCCTTTTCCAGAAAAACATTAATTTTAACACAATAAATGACCAAAACGGAATACAGAAACAATATTAACATTTATTGACTAGTTTCTGATCACCTTGTCATCAAACCACATTAAGTAAAGGTAAGAAAAAAATAACAGTACGCTATTTGAGAGAGAAAAAAAAAGTTCAGTTTGCAGAAACAAGAACAGATTAGGACAAAATTGCACAAGAGGAGCAGTTGTTAATTTTATCCAGGACTATGAAGGGAAAAGTACTCCATGTGACCACCCTCATTCACCTGCAAAATTTCAAGTCGATGGACAGTGTGTTCAACAACAGATTGTAACTGATAAGTTGTGATGCTTCGCACATGAAGCGTTATGGAGTTCTTTAAGTCATTCGACGTCGTAACACCTCCACGACCACGATACACCACACTTTTTAAGTGGCCCCATAACCAGAAAAAGCACAGATTTAGATCCGGCGAACGTGGTGGCCATGGATTACGAAGGAAGCGACTAATAACACGTTCGTCAGTGAAGTGTTGGAGCAATAGCGCCTTCACGGACTCATAGATATGTGGGGGTGCACTGCATGAAAATGGCCGATGTAAGGACCCGCCTTTGCTGTAGTTGCAGCACAACAAGCGTCTGCAGCATGTCATGGTACCGACGGCCCGTAACGGAAAATGTGACAGGACCACGTGTAGTTATTTCCTCAAAAAAGAATGGCCCAAGGATGAATGTCACCGTGAATACATACCAGACAGTCATCTTTGGAGAATGAAGGGAATTTCAGTGTGCATATGCGGATTTCCCCAAGCGCAAATGCGGCAATACTGTGTGTTGACTGTCCCATTAAGGCAGAAATGAGCCTCGTCGCTTTACAGAATATTCCAAGGCCATGACAGATCAACAGTCATTTTGTTGAGAAAACTGACTGCGAATGAGAGTTTCTGTGGCTTTTCCCTATCAAGCAGCTCTTGGGAATGGTGGATCTTGTATGGGAAGTAGTGCATTATGTTTCTGAGCACTTTTTTGGACGGTGCTGTAAGAATAGCCTGTCTGTCGAGAAACTGCACGTGTGCTACTGCCCCCAAACTCTGATGTCTAATAACTTTGCGGCAACAGCTGTCTTGACGGCATCAACAAGTACCGATGTGACAGGTTTACGACCTCTTCCAGCTTGAACTTTTAATTTCACCGTCCCTTCAAATCTCTTAATCATGGCCCGGATACCTTAAATAGACATTGCTTCATAGGTTCTTTATACGACGAAATTCACGAACTGTAGCAGAAGCATTCCCCTTGTTTTGGTAAAACAGCTTCACCAATAACGTACGTTCTACTAAATATACCGTCATCATTACAGCCGGAAACATCGACATAAAACATGACAACGTCTGCAAACGTTTAATACCCTAACCTGTTTTGCATAAAGCTTCCTCTTCTTCGCAAACATGCAAATCTCGACATTTTTTTCCTAGAACTGACAGCTTATCGCGGTTTTACATTTTATTTCTCATAATTCTTGTTCTGGATTGTTAATATTGTTTCTGTATTCCGTTTTGGCCGTTGAATTTAATGTTTTTTCCGGAAAAGGCGCCCTCTGGTGGACATTTTGGAACTTTTTTTTTCTTTGCGAAATTTCGTGAGCGCATCTCGTGTATAGTCTATATACAAAATTTCGTTGCATTCCGTTTACCCGTTTGCGCTGCGGAATGCTGTTTATAGGGAAGTTTAATTATAACCACCCTGTAGTTCAAAATTTACGCTCGTTGGAGACTTGATTAAGACCGGGGTCATGCTTTCACCACTATTTTATAACAAGCATTTTTCACTGATAATAAACAAGTATTCTTGTTTACTTTAAGACAAAATTAGATAGCAAATATGCCAGTATTTCTGTTTCATTTCGGAGCATTTTCAGTGCCCTCTTTTTTTTTTCTTTTTATACACTACTTTTTTGGAAGAATGTTTTCTTTCTTGTTTAATCATAATAAGATATTGGAGAAAATTACTTTTCAAATAAAGTGGTGAAAAGTAGTGTAATATATATATATATATATATATATATATATATATATATATATATATATATATATATATATATATAATAATTAAGGCGCGTACTAACAGTGCTCTGGAATGCATTTGGAATGTTGGCATGTGTGAAAATGTAGTGTTTAATTAGCGATGTGTAAATTCGATTCTCCTACACCACTAATTTCTTATAAAAATAAATTCCTAGTGAATTCTTGGCATTCCTATGATAAATGAGTTAAAAATTATTGTTAAAAATAGTGCTGGCAGTCCGACTAGGCCTTAATCAGGCTCTGTACGCGTGCTCACACACTTGTTCTTGAAGTATGATTTAATAAGACTGACTTTATGAGAAAAATTTTTATTCTATCACATAAACTTCTCTTTAAAGACTCGAGAAGTTTTTATGAAATAAATAATTTAAATGTGGCATAAAAATCTAATGAATAACAACTTATAAGTACAAAATATTTTTTCATCCTGTTTTTATTTAACGTTAACCCACTTGCATCATTAGTATACATGTGTGCTCAATTTTCCTAGTCACGGTCACTGGAACGTATATATATACATTTCTTTTCCTTTTTCCGTATGATGCAAATGGGTTAAGAAAATTTTCTTGCGTAGCCTATATGAATGAAATTCAAAGTACAGAATGGCATAGAGCCAACTGACATTTTTCAACTTGTCATATATTATATACGGAAGCAGAGAAAAAATGAGTAACAGTGTCTGTAACAGTGTTGCCAGACTTGGGGACTTTTTTATTCAATAGTCACCAATAATTTTAAAGTGACATTTGATATACATAATCGACGATGAATCTTCAAAGTGATTAGGCAACCGTTACAATTAAAATTTAGTGGTGGATATTGAATAAAAAAGTCCCCAAATCTGACAACACCGGTCTATAAATACGACCAAGTACGCCATTTATTTACCACCGATTAAAAGGTTCTAGTTTGAAAACTATCGGCAGATCACCATCGTTTACATCAATGCACTACTGTAAACGTTTCTTGAAGCTTTCGTAGGTCCTCGGGGTTCCTGAAAGACTGTGTATCCTAGAGGCATACTTGCCAACATACTAATTAATATTCCGTAGTATGGTTAGCCCTGCCTTCTTTTTCCCACCAGTATCTTTTTAGAGTATTTTTCTTCTTATTTAATCGTAATTGCATTTGGAGAATATTACTCTAAAAATGTATTGGTGTGGAAAAAAGGGCGGGACTTGGAACACTACAGAATATTAATTAGGATGTTGGCAAGTATGTAGAGGCATATCATGAGCATTTAAGAACTCAAGCAAGTCATTCGTGACAAAGTTGTAGCCATTAGATAAGGACCTACGAAAGCGTGTGTACGACAGCTTCAAAAAACGTTTGCAGCAATGCATTGGTGTAAACGGAGACCGTATGTCCAATGTAGTTTTTAAAAAATAACCTTGTAATCACGTGTAAATGAATGGCATATTTGGTCGTATGTATAGACGCTTTTACTTATTTTTTTTTCCTGCTTCCGTATATAATGTACAGCAAGTTGAAAAAGTTAGTTGGCTCTGCGCCACGCTGTATAAAACATGTGTACTTAAATTAAAATCTTCTAAGTATCCATTTGAAGTTGTATTAAAACAAAATTCTATTCATGATTTAAACGTTATGTTCTTTTTAAAATAATGAATCTGTTATTTTCTTTTCTTTTTTTTTTTTTTTCAGAGGATGAAACTTCTTTGTCGGCCAGATATAAACATTCAAGAAGAGATACGGCAAAGGAAAATACGTGAAGAGGGATTGAATTCTGTAACATCGGTTTAATGTTGTCTTTTCAGATTAGCCACGTCCACTTGGAGACCACGCCCAAAACAAGAGTTTTAGCCACAATCCTAATTACAGGTTCTGGGATCGCATTCCATGTCATCTGACTGTAAAAGGGAATGCAAAGAACTCTTCAGTACGCAATACTAGCACCAATCGGAAAGAGTTAGACTTTTTTGAATGACGTTGTTTAAATATTGGTGATTTTTGTCAAACTTATTTGTGTAATCATCTTATAAGAAATGAAAGTTATGTAAAGGAATCAGTATACTAAAGAGATATTCAAACAAGCCTGCTTTCTACTTTTGTTTAATGTTACATTCTTCAGTAAATTTAATTACAAAATGAAATAATTCTACAATGCACATTATAATAGAAAAAATTTAGAAAAAGTAATTAGCAGGCTTTTATTCAGATATCAGAAGAGTCTATTCTCAGAGCGAAAGCCATTGTATGATGTAAATAATATTGACATAATGCTTCTGTGTACTTCCGTGGCGTTTAGAAATTAGGACACTCATTTAATTTCGTTCTTTCTTCTTTTTCTTCTAGTTAGAAACAGTTTTCTTCATTGTTTTGTCTTGGTCAAATAATTTTATCGATTCAACATTCTCATATGTTAAATATATTTCATGAAAAAAATAAATAAAATAAATTATTTGAATGCCATAGTTTTCGGATAAATTTTGTTTTAAATAGAACAGAGAAAATATATATTCATATTTTACAATTACAGTATATCAAAACACCCACAAAATTTAGATTTGATCAATGTTAAAGAATTAAAATCGATTCTGCAAAACTTTGCACTTTTGTTTATAGTAGCAAATTATTAAGATATAGTGAAAACTGTCTTTTTGAAGTATTCATGCTATTATAGTGTTCTAAATAACTATCTAATAGCAGTATTTTTTTTCTCTGGATTTGCAGATGCGTTGACTGAAATTATAAACATATTTTAGAAGATTGTGTAAAAATATTAGTTTATTGACTGTAATATCTGTAAGAATGATAGCGGTGCATAAAAATAGTAACATATATTAAGCCTTGAAGCACATTAAATGGACTACTTTTGTGATTTATGTGATGTAGATGAAATAGTACAACAAAATCTCGTTCCAAATCTGCATCTTACTCTACCTCAAAGAAAACAATATTCTGCTCCAGAATCCATTGTGTTTTCTAGTGCTCTCACTTCAACTGAATGAGAAGTTCTTTTCCTAAAATTTTAATTTTCAACTTGTTTCTATCACAAATATCATTTTTAAGAAAGAACCTCTTATATTTCCTCTTTAATGCCTGTTACGACCACAAAAGGAGAGAAGCTGCTGATTAATTAATCGATAATTTCCTTTTTAAAATCTTCTTCATTAAAAAAAAAAAAAAAGAATTCTATGTTTTTTGAAAAATGACTTGAAGAAAAGAAATATGTTACTCTAAATTGACTTATTTTATTTTATTTATTTATTATTGTTATTAGTATTACTATTATTATTATTAATATTATTATTACAATGAAAACAACACGTTTGTCCTATTAAAAAATTTCATGAAATTTTGGCGGTCATTTTTTAAGTACAAAGGAAAGAAGAATGCTTGAAAAACACCTAAGCGTCCAAATATCAAACTTTGAAAAGTTTTTTTTTTTTTTTTTTTTTTTTTTTTTTTTTTAGTTTCTTGCATTTTTGCGTTCTTGCTATTTCAAAGTATGTATGACAGAGGTAAATATTAAGATGAAATGCATTTAGAACTGCGTTTCAGAACTGTACTACTGTGAGTAATTAAAAGCATGTATATAAATTTATTGGATGATTATTATTTGGCATTGGCGAAAGTCTTTGTTGGTTTGATTAATAGACATGTTTACAAAGTGGATTAAATAATACATTTTTATAGCAAAGTATGTACATTTGAATTCAAATGTTTTTGATTAACAATCAAATAATTTTTGTTGGTATTTTATAATATATTTCTGCGTAGTTAATTCTTCCTAAACATACATATAACTTGCCAATATTTCCAATTCTTAAATTAGATCTATCACCAGAATATTTTGATAGAAACGCATCATATTAATTTTCTACGATTAAATAAAGTGAAAATTGGTATAGAAATTTTCTGGTATTAAGTTTCCCGCCTAAATCGGGAGACTTGGCACATACACATGCATATATACATGTATATATGTATATATTTCTTTGATAGTTTTGGTAATAAACATATTACCAATTTTTGTTCATAGTTATCAAGAAATTATTTTATCATATCAAAATAAGGAAGAATGCTCAGATTTTTTCTTTTTATTTTGCGGTTATCTTATTTTTCTATCTGACAATTTTCGGTCTCTGTTTCTTTTTATTTTCTGTCAATGAATTTATAAAATTTAGTGGTACACTTTTATCTCATTCAGACGTGATTTAGATAATATAATATCGATGTTGTCAAATAAAAAAATTACATTATAGAGGTCATCTGCAGTTTTCCATACACAATATAGATATATATATTTTTTAAAAACTTATGAACCATTTTCTCAAAAGTAGAAAACTGCAATGAAATATTATTTGATAAATATTATTCGAAAAAATATTTGGTCGTTTTTTAGAAGGCATGTGGCAATGGTACTTTGATCAGTAAATTATTATTTGATCTACTTTGTGCAATTTAATGTCTATTTATTCAATCGACAAGAACATTTTTTGCTACCTCGTGTAAGACATCGAAGTTTTGAGGAATATATTTGATCCATAAACCATTCAAAGATATTAATTGCACTTTTAACGTTAATCACTGTAGATTTTTTTTTTTTTTTTACTTACTGGTTTTTAAAAATGCAGACTTTCAAAAAAAGAGGAACAATTGAATTTAAAATAAAGAATAAATAAGATTTTATTTTCTTACACAAAATTATTCTTTATAAAAATTTAATATTAATGGTAACAGAAGTCGTTTAACGATAATAACTAATGAATGTAACGATTTATATGAAAATATTATTTTAAGGATAATATGCGAAAAAAAAAAATTAAATGACTATTTATTTTATAGAAAAGACTTTGGGGGGATTTAAAATATTTTAATTTTTATTCGTAAAAGACTTAATTATACATTTAAAAAATAATAATATAATATTATACTGTAATTCACAATTAAAATCAATTAGGGAAACTAAACAGGATTTTTTTTTTTTTTTTTTTTTTTTTTTTTTTTTTTAACAAAAGTTTTTAAAAAATTTTTTAAGCAATATATGTTTGTGTGGTTCATAAAGTATGTTTAACATCATTTAAAAGGTACTTAATTCAAAATAAAAAACAATTTTTTAAAGTAAGGGTAGTTTCTTTTTCATTTAGAACGCAGATTCCACAATAAAGTGAAATATTGATTATGTAATTCTATAGACATTATATACGAAATTTTTACTCAAAGGCCTAATTTTAAGTTTTCACTTTTTTTTAGAATCTTTTGTGAAATTTACTAAATTCAATTCAAACCAGAAAATGTTGAAAAAAAAAAAATTGTATAATTTTCTTGAAAAATGTTTCTCCGATTCTACAATATCTTATTTTCATACATTGAAGTGACATCTGTTTTCATAGGTGCCAGCTTTAGCCTATTTCGGCTATTGGAAAATTTTAATCGAATTTTTATATATATATATTTCTCCAACAGTTTTTACTGATTGAATAAAATGAAAATTTCTGTTAAATTTTTCCACTAGCCAAAATAGGGCTAAAATTGGCAACTGTGTGCGTTTTAACTGTTTCTACCTCACAGTGTTACCTACTTGCATGAACATTTTCATTCAATATCCCTCACTAATTTTTATTGTAATGTTTATATAACTCTATATTTCTCTAATTAACTATCATATATCAAACATTACTCTTCAAAATTAGTGGTGATTCTTAAATAAAAAAGTTCCTATAAGTTGGCAATACTGCTACCTCATGTAATTAGATTTGTTGTTCAATGTATGTTTTTGTTGCCATGCATGTCTCATTTTAATTTATAAAGAAGCAAACAAAAAAGGAGACTTATTGGTTCTTATGTAAAATTATTTGACTAATCAGATTTTTTCATATAATAGAATCAATTTAAACATTTTCTGCTGTAAACCACGGCGAATTTGAAGCATTAGAGATATTAAATTTAATTTGAAATTAATCATTTTTTTCAGATACAATATTTTTCTTATGTTCTTTTAGGTAAACTCGCTAGTTAAATAATAGAACCTGTTGATTCAAAGGGAGTCAGTTTTAAAATTCAAAGCTTCAAATAAGTGTCATACATTTAGGATGCCTACATATCCAGATGACTTTATTTTGAATTTTAATTATATTTGTTAAATCAATAAATTACATTTTTCGAACATGATTCTCATTTAACAAAGAGACACTAAGTCTCCTTTATTAAAAATCTTTATGGATCAATATATTTTTTTTTTCATATTTGGATTTATTTTATACGTTATTTTATCTCTGTATAATGATGGCATAATAAAAAATCATAACTTCACATTTTGCTTGGTTTTATTTAGGTGAGTGTATAATTGAATTCATGGCCGTTTTTCTAACGATTATTTGTAATCATCTAATGAAACTATACTCTGAGCATAGCTGCCAACTTTAGCCCTTTTTGTCTACCGAAAAATTTAACAGGAATTTCTTATGTATTTATGTAAAAGTTTTCACTGATTAAATAAAATAAAAAACTCTATTATAATTTTCCGATAGCCAAAAAGAGCTAAAGTTGGCAATTATAGTTTGAGTGACATGAACGCTCTGATAAAGTCATATTTCTTATTGTACACACCAGTACATCATTATTCGCGAATTAATCTCAGCAAAATATAGATAAATGATTTTATCAACAATGGATAAATCATCATTTTTACGGATTCGTAGCACTTCAAATATACAACAAATTGTATCTGCAATCAATTGAAACAAAAAGCAAAGGTATTTCAAAACAGCATGAATTACCTTTGCTAAAGAGTATATGCTACAACTTACTAATTCTGACAGAAATGCATAAACTGCAACTGGAATGTAGTTTATTTATTTATTTATTTATTTATTTATTTATTGTAATTTTAACATTAAAGAAGGTATTGAATTTATTTTTGTCATTTTTACAATAGATCGCTTTCCATAAATATTATTAACAGCAAAAGCGTGGTGACGGCATAGTAGTAATTCAGTAAATGACAATGTATGTACTACTAGCTGCATCCAGAGACATAGGAGTAAATCAGCATGGAAAAAGAAATGACGTTTTGTTCAATATCTGAAGAAATACTTTATTTATTCTCTTGGAACTTCGGAAATGTAAAGAACATGTTATGCATCCTAAATTTCAATGAAGGTTTTTTCCTGGAGGTAAAAAAAAGGACCAGTAACATAAAGAAGAAAAATGCTTTGGATCACCCTGTAAAAAATAGGGTTTCAAATACATTGTCGCTATAGCATTTGTATAAAAATAGCTCATATATTCGTGGAGATGTAAAGATTTCGTTATCAACATTAAAAAAATTTCGTACTTTTTTTGTTTAACCCTTTGTATCCCATCGGGACTTTAAAGTCCCATCAAAAAAATTCCTCAATATAGCCTAAATTTACTGCAGAACTTCATTGGAACTTCAAAGTCCCCATAGTTTAAGCTTTTCCTATAGTTAAGCTATAGTTTAAGCTAAATTTAATATGAGATGTTTCTCATACAGCAAAGGAATATAGTAAAAAATTTCAAACTATTTTTCCAAAAATAAGGTAATTTGGGATATAAAGGGATAAGTAAATTAACTGTTTGAAATATTTTTTATTTTATTTTTTAATGTTTATAATTTGTATTTTAATTAATTACAATATGTATTTCTTCCAAAATTTTGATATTTTTATTTATTGAAAAGTTATGATTTTTAATGGCATCAGTGTTTATATTGAACATAAATAAACACCTCTCAGTTGCTTTGTTAGCTATATTAATTCATACTCTGCTATTACTCCTATTTTAAAAAGATATTTATATATATTACCTTTGAAATAAATTTATGACTAAATATAAGATTTATTGTTTTATGGAGGGAAAAAACTGGGAATAAAAGGGTTAAACATGCAGCTCTTTCAAACGACCGGATGCTTTTTTTTTTTTTTTTCTTTGTCAGCTTATAGCTTTTCAACGGATGCTCCGATTTTGATACTTTTTTTTTTTTTTTTTAAATTTTGATCTGAAAAAGGCCACATTACTATATCATTAAGATCTAAATAAAATACAGGGTGCTCAATAAAAATCGTTCCAACTCTTTTAACTGCTAAACAGCTGCAGTTATAATCATAAATGCGGTATGTAGGCATAGTAAAGTGGTCATGCACTACGAGTGGCAACCGCTTACAACTATTCCTATACCTCGAAAAACGATACAAGTAGGAGAAAAAATTAATTACAAAGTTGGGTATCATCATCGATTTAGTACGAAAAGACACTTTGTAGATATGAATGCTAAAAATAGAACGCTTAAAACATGCATTTGTTTATTCGCAATTTCATATCCTGTGACATGCTAAAATAATTTTAGAAATAAAAAGACAACTATTCATCACCAAATACCTTTATTTTCTATCTTCAAACATCTGTCCGTCAGAGGCAATGCACATTTAAACCCTTGTTTGAGCTTTACGTTGCACATGTTGTAGCGCAGTGGGTGTCACGTATGCTATGTAAAATCACTATAAATAGTCATGTCAGGTAGCGCATAGTCCCTTTTCTGTATCTAGACATCATTTTTACTATTATAGCTTCAGCCGTTCAGTAGTTAAAAGAGTGGGATAGAACGGAGTTTGGTTGGCACCCTGTATGTCTGTCTGTTTTCATGTTCGACTTTTAACGGACATTCCTATTTTTATACTTTTTTAATTGGAAAAAATTTGGCCACAGAAAAATTCCTTTATATATCTATTGGGATGCAAACAATTTGTGTTTGTCTATGTGCTTTCATACCTTTTTGGCTGTCTTTGATTTGGTCACTTATAACTCCTTAACGGATGCCCCAATTTTAACGTGTTTTTGTGATTAGCCTAAGGAAGATTCCATTATAAAAACATTAAGATCTAAACAAAATATGTCTGTTTATTTATTTATTTATTTATTTATTATTGTTATATTTTGTTTATTGTGTGTTTGCCTGTCTCTTGGGAAGGGGGACGCTTGTTGATCTATAACTTTTTAATGGATGCTCAAATTTTGATGCATTTTTTTGGAATGTTTTGGCCCAAAGAAAGTCCTATCTCAATATCATTGAAACCTAAACAAGAGATGTTTATTATTATATCATTTCTGTATCTGTTTTATTTTATTAAAGATATACACTGTAACTTTTTCGCTAGAGCCTCATTTAATAACCTGGTATGAATAATGAGGAAAATTTCAGTTCTCTCAAAATAAAAGCTAAACTATAAGGGGTTTTACTCACATTTTTATCTTGATTCAATGAATGCCCAATGATAATACAGTGTTTTCGCTGATTGTAAATAAATATTGATAAAACCCCCTAACATCTTTCTTTTTTCCGAGAAGAACTTAAATTCTGTTCATTCTATCTCTCGTAACGTTTTGAATTTGCATGATATTTGTTTGGGGTTTTCATATAAGTTGTTTACCTTTGGCTATGAAATTATGCAAATGAAATTTTTATAAAGCTTGCGCCCGCGTAGTTAAAAATTATTTAGTAAAAGTGCTTGTATTTCGTAAGATATTTAATATTTTTGCATTATGATTGCTGTATGCTGTGTTAATTTTGTATGCCATATTTCCTAAAAATGACTTTGCACTGGGTCTAATACCCTACGTGATATAATTTAAAAAGCGGAAATTCTTTTTGCATTTTTTTTTTAAAGAAACCGTTATATCTCCATGAATATATGGGGTAGCCTCATAAATTTTTATACAGATAATGAGAAAATTCCTCTTAATCACATGCTACATCCAAAACGCATTTAAAGCATTACCTTTTACAGGGTGATCCAAAACATTTTGATTTTTGTTTAATTTTTTACTGGTACCCTTTTTCTTTTCATGAAACAACTTTTACTGAAAAATGTAAGGTATAATATGTTCTTTACACTACCAAAGTTTCAAGATGATTCCTAAAGAACTTTTTAAGATATTTAACAAAACGTAAAAAAGCGAAAGTGTTCACATTATTTTGTCAGCCATCTGTATATAAAAGAATACATCCACATCCACTCACTGACTCAACATGGCCTTAGCGAATTTATGAGAGATTGAGACACGAATTTTGGTGTGAAGTACGGTTTTCGTGTCCTGACCCACCACGAAGACGCGGTTTTGTGAAATTCCCCCTTGGGGAAGCAGGAGGAAATAATGCTTTTGCAAATATAATGTGGCTCCAAATTATTTCATGGTAAAGAAATTGTATATGGAAAACTAGACTTTGGTC
Organism: Salticus scenicus; assembly: GCA_963930645.1. Taxonomy (NCBI): domain Eukaryota; kingdom Metazoa; phylum Arthropoda; class Arachnida; order Araneae; family Salticidae; genus Salticus; species Salticus scenicus. The sequence goes on along the minus strand of OZ005651.1, from coordinate 189,112,071 downwards.
AAAAAAAAAAAATAATAAGATAAAGAAAAGAAAAGAAAAAGAAAGAAAAAAACATTTTCAACGGTTTTGAAATTTTCCAATTTTAAAAGGAAGGAAGGGAAAAATTCATTTTGGGAGGGAAATTTTTCAAAATACGGACTCTATCAAAAATGGAACAAAGAAGTTAAAAACGATCGCGTACCTTTTGAGGAATTTTCCAAAAATCCCATTTCCGATTTTTTGTGGTTTTCGATTATTTTGGGGGAGGAGGAGTTACGAGGGGGCGAATTTGAGAGCCCTTTTTTGCGTTAAGTTTGTCCTGGGAATTTAAGGCAGCTGCGGTCACGAATTTCAGTGTATGGGTCAGTTATGTGCAACCAACACTCACTGTGACGGGATTTTGCAAAATTTCCCTCCTTCCCTCCTTTGGTGACGAGGGTTGAAAACAAAAAATAGATTTTCAAGTGTAACTATGCTTCAAATTATTTCAAGAAGGTGAATTTTGGTGTGTGGGATGGTAATATATATAGCCAACACACATCATAAAAGGATTTTGAGAAGTTGCTTTCCTTACCCCTTTGGGGCGAGAGATAAGCAAAAAATACGTTTCCAAGCGTAACTCTGCTCCAAATTTCCAAATCATCTCAGGAAGGCGATTTTTTGTGGGTGGGTGGTTTATGAATAACCAACACGCACTATAAAAAGAATTTTGCGAAATTTCCCCCTTTGGAGCAGGGGGGCAAAACACATATTTCCAAGCGAAAAGTAAGATGCACTTATATACACACGGACAAATGTCGTAAATTATTCGTTGTCGGAAAGTGACCTTTGACCTTCTGAACATGTGGGGGGAGAAGAGTTAATAATAATTTAATTACTCCTTGAAGAAATTTAAAAAATAGATCCAAGCTCCCCATGCCAATCATCACGGCAGAAGGTGGCAATAAATATTGTCAAGGTCGGCAAAACTCTCCTGGATGCGTGGTGACGGGAGCTTCCACCGAAAAACCACATCAAAGGAAATGTGAATAGCATCGTATTTGCCGCCTGAGGTCTGAACAAAAATTAATTCTGCTCCAGATTATCACAGGAAGGCAATTTGTTGGCTGTTGGTTGGTTATTTGCACCCAACACACACTATAAAGGTAATTTGCGAAATTTCCTCTTCTCGCTTTGGTGGTAGAGAAGGGGGACAAAAAACACAGTTCCAAGCGTAATTCTGTTTTAAATTACCTCGGTAAGGCAATTTTGGTTGTGTAGGTTTGTTTTCGTACCTGGGGAATAATTGCACGTACGTTCATGCCTGTAAAATTAAAATGGGTTGATGGAGGAGGACGCTCATAGCGCGAATGTGTATGTCGCTACCATTTGCGGCCTGTGAGATTTTTTTATAGGGGTTGCATCGTTGCATGTATTAAGTACTATTTGAGGGAAAAGAAAAAGTAATGTACTGAATACTTGAGTAAACATCACACAGGAAAGTTTCGGGTTTACTGTGCCCAGATTGCGCGAAAGGCAGAGTGGTACAGCATACAGCTTGGATTTGAAATTTTATATTGTTGGACATTCATTACAATAATTATTTTTCAAAGATTTTATTATTTTTATTTTATATATTAATGATAATAATTTTTTCCACGTCAAAATTCCACATTATTATTTTCTGTAAGAAGGTACGAAATGAACATACGTCGTTATAATTCACCTTTCGCACATTAAACACAATCATTCATATAAAAAATAATAATTAATAGTTTGATTATTACTTTTCAAATGAATAAATTATATAAAAACGTTAAAAATGACGCCATCTATGGAAAAAAGAGGTTACAACAACAAAAAATAGTAACATAGAATTTTATTACTAAGAAATTGTAAATTAAACACGACTGAAAGGAAAAATATAAAATAAATGTATAGTTCTGGATCGGCAATAAAACGAAATGTAAAGCCTTGAATTAAAACAAAGTACCACATCGATAATTTAGGAGGGAAAGGGGTAATCTACTCAACTTTATAAGCTGTGTGAAAAAGAATGCATACATATATGTTTTAAAATAAAATTTATGTAAACAGATTTACAAGTATGATTAAATGAATATACCCATGTTTAAAAAACTGCAAAACGTTATTTTAACAAAAGTACCAAAAGCAAATACATGCTAAATTTTACCACATAAACATTAATCTTCAGTTCATCTTTATTAAAAAGAAAAGAAATATATCTAAAACAGTTTTACCCATGCAAACTATTTAAAACAAAGATTCACTTTTAAATTACACAGGTCTGCGAAATCGTACTTTTCTTTTCTTTTCTTTATCTTTTTTTTTTTTTTTTTTTTTTTTTCACTGTATTGGATGTCTCTGATGTGTTTTGATGCGCTGAATTCAGAAATGCTTGTCTTTTCTTCCTATCACGTAAGGGTTTTTCCCAAAATGAGGATGAAGATCAGAAAAATTCCTACAGAGGCTATAACAAATTCGAAACTATTTATTCATAAATTACGTTAATATAGATTATTATTTACATATTATCTTTTAAATGCGTTTCTTTACATAGAAGCACTTTTTAGAGCTTTATTTCTTGTACACGCCATGAGGGCCTGTTATGCAGAATTAAAATACAAGTAAAATTCTCCATGCCATAACAAATATTAATATTTAATTTTCTCTTTTGTTGAAAAATGAAGAAAAATATTTATAATAATAATAACATAAATTTATCATTTAATTCTGATTCGGTATACTAAATCTAATCCATTTCCTGTAATCAAAAAGTAATTTAGTCTTTCCTATACTTATCTACTCAGTAAGGAAAAAAAAAAAGAGAAAAGAAAAAGAAAATACATTAATCTCACTTTAATTCTTTTTTTCTTTATTCCCAACGTTCGTGGATGATGCAATCAAGCAGCGGATTTAATTATGTTCCAATGGATTTATTTTAGAAAATAACCCTACATCTCCTCTCAAATATATTTGAAAATCTACGCCAATAAAAATTGTTTCATCAACCCTTTAATACGAATGAAGTACAAAATTTCAAATATAGCATTAGTTTTAGAACGCCAAAATCGGAGGGTTTTCGAATGATTCTGTAAAAAAAAAAAAAAAAAAGTTACAGTGACATACATGCCAACATCCTAATTAATATTCCGTAGTGTTGTTAGTCCCGCCCTTTCTTGCACACCAGTAAATTTGTAGAATATTATTTTCCGAATGTAGTTGCGATTAAATAAAACGAAAAATGCTCTAAAAGAATACTGGCGTAAAAAAGAAGGCGGGGCTAACGGTACTACGGATTATTAATTAGGATGTTGGCAAGTATGCAGTAATTCCTTTGCTAAAGACGGAAACTCGTCTTCTTGAAAGTTTTTTTAATACATTTTCCTGAAAACAAAATGTGGATTTCGTTACGCATTTCGTCGAATTTTTACAAATATTTTTTATTAGTGTGCCTTTCAATTTTAGTTCAGCATTTATCTGAAATAATGTATCAGGTATTTACCTTCAGAAATACAGCTTTTATTGAGCTAACTAGCGGGTCAGTACTTTCAAATGAATCAATATAATTAATGAATCACTAACAGTAACTTTTAGTCTTAAGAAAAGAAATTAAAAAAAAAAAGAAATCATTTCTGATCGGGTAAAAAGTCGCCCCGGGTCCCCACTGCCTTCGGCAGCGCAGTCCCGTGCGCGCTGCGCGCGCACAAGTTAAGGGATACACGCGCCGCGCGCGTATTCCCTCCCTGACACTTTGTGCCTCATAAAAAAAAAAAAAAAAAAATCTGATCGGGTAAAAACTCACATCGGGTCCGCACTGCCTACGGCAGCGCAGTCCCGTGCGCGCTGCGCGCGCACAACTAAAGGGGTACACGCGCAGCGCGCGCGTATTCCTTCCATGACCCTTCGTGCCCCCTAAAAAAAAATCATTTCTGATCGGGTAAAAACTCGCACCGGCTCCCCACTGCCTTCGACAGCGCAGACCCATGCGCGCTGCGCGCGCACGTGTGAAGGTATTGTTGTGAAAAATTCAATTATCACATATGTTAAATTAGCAGAGTTAGCAGTGAAATATACGATAGTTGCTCAGCTCTAATAAACTATAAAAATGATAAATATGTGTGGCATTCATTGAAGACAAATAAGTTTAACAAAACTGTTTATTAAACTTGAAACAAAATGATAAGTAACATTAAATAAGTAGAAACAATAGTTGAATATAAACTTTGCTGACGAAATGTTAAAGACCTTTAAAATACAGCCATGTAGATTAATAGAGTTCAACTAGAAAACGACGTTTACTTTGTGACATAACTAGATACACTAAACGTATCGTCGAAAATATCAAGTCACAAAAACGTAATTTACAATCATTATAAAACTAAACACTTTATAACTAAATTAAAATACCAGCTCATGACTTTGGGCTAAACTGAAAAAACATAAAAGCATAAGAGCCTAAAAGCTTTAGAGAGCTAAGAGCTTAAGAGCGCGATTTCATATTCCTTACCTCCTTTTATAGAAGCGAACGGATTCCAGTGACAGCTACTCGATGATGTACACTCGGCAACGCCTACCATAACTATAGCAACATGACGCTACGAGTCTGCCGCCATCTATGGGCTAAGCAAAAAGACTCTGCAGTTGAAAAATACAACATCTCCGTGTTAGGTAGCGATAAAACAATGAACAATCCGTGAAAGGATTTAAACATATTTTCTTTAAGTTAATTTTAACAAAATATGCTTTTAAATATGAGGTAAGTAAATTAAAGTTATTTCAAATAACTTAAACAAAATTATATTAATAAGAAATATAACTTTTAATCATTAAGCTTTTGTTTTTAATTTTAATATATCTTTAACTCAATGGCAGTATCAATTATAAAATAAATCATTTAAATTATATTTAAGTAGTAAATGAATTTAAATTTAAATTTGAGAATCAACACGGAAAGGGAACAAATTTTACAACAAGGCCCCCCACCGTGTTGATTCGACAAACACAAACGTCAGCAATTACAATATAAACTTTATTAGGAAAAAAAATGAAATAAAAATTCCTTGGATATTTAGTGACTTGACGACAGATATAATCTTTTTCCACATATCTTCTACAGAATATACTTCACACAAAACTGGAAGGTTTGTCATTCTTGTAAATCATAAGTCCAAGAGTCCAAATCACAATTTCAAAAACAAGTAGCATTATCAATATACTATACACATCTACTAAAAGAAAAAACAAGATATTAATACAGAGCAAATATGAATAGCATTTCAAGGAAACCTTTTTTTCCCCCTATTCCCCATTGTCAAATAAACGATGATATTCACAAATATATGAAACATTTATATAACATACACATAACCAATTACACGTGGCGCCACGAATTTCTCTCATACAAAAAGTTAAACTAAACTATACATCACTACACAATGGAAAACGCAGAAAAACCCACCAAGAAAATGCATACATATGCCTCTAAAAAACAATTTTCAATTTCAAAAAAATTTAAATATATATTATACGTTCAAAAAATTTTAAATTTACTCTATATACATTTACTTAATAAATACCTTATTTACAAATTTAGACATATCACTTTTAGTAAGTGGCTTTGTGAAGGGATCGGCAAAGTTATCTTTAGTATTTACATATTTTAAATCAAACCGTTCCTCAAATAACCATTCACGGATGAAAAATAACTTTACATTAATATGTTTAGATTTGTTATTTTCTATAGGAGATCTCGTAAAATTAATAGCCGCTTGGTTATCAGCAAAAAGTATTGGTGGTTCATATGAAATAGAAATTAATTTAAAATCAATACAATCTCGTAATATATTATCAAACCACATTAATTCTTTAACCCCATCACACATGGATACAAATTCGCTTTCCATGGTTGAAAGGCAAACACTTTTTTGCTTAAAAGTTTTCCAAGAAATAGGGCTATTATCCAAAAATAAAATTTGTCCCCCCATTGATACGAAGTCATCCCTATTCATCGCGAAATCAGCGTCAGAGAAAGCAGTTAAACATGGATTAAAACAATTTAAATTTAATTTTAAATCTCGAGTACACGAAACATACCCAAGTAATTTAATTAACCCATTCCAATGATTAAACCCCGGTGAATTTTGAAATTGACTGAATATATTAACTGCGTAGGCAATATCAGGTCGTGTCCTGTTTGCAATGAAAGATAAACATCCTAAGATATTCCGATATGGAAATCTAGACATTTCATCAATTTCATTTTGATTAGTAGGACAATCTTTTTTCGAATACTTAATGCCTTTTACAATAGGTAACGAACAAAAAGGAATATTAAACGACTTAAACCTGTCATACACTTCATTAATATATAATTCCTGAAAAATTGTACTGAATCATTTTCATAATTAAATTCTACACCAAGTAATTTCTTGGTTTTACCTAAAATTTTTATATCAAATTTACATTTTAATAAACTAAGAATTTTATCTATTTGAAATTGATTTCTACCAAACAAAACTAAATCATCTACATAAACTAATAAAACAATATAATTTTCAAAATAATATGAACAATTACACCAGTTAAATTTATTAAACCCCAAATCTAATAGTACTTTATTTAACTCATAATACCAGAGCCGACCACTCTGATGAAGACCGTATAACGCTCTGTCTAGTTTACAAACGAGATTTTCCCCTCCCTTTACAACATATCCTTTTGGCTGAGACATATAAATTTCTTCTTTTAAAGGTGCATAAAGATAAGCACATTTTATATCGCATTGAACGTTATGCCATTTATAACATGAGACCAATAATGAAAAAAAGAAACGTATTACTGAGAAATTAACGACGGGTGAAAACGTCTCGTCATAAGTGTCCCCCTTTATCTGATGAAAGCCCTGGGCCACGAGCCTCGCTTTAAATCGGGCAACGTTTCCTAGCTCATCTCTTTTAACGGCGTATACCCATCTATTTCCCAAAACTTTTTTCCCCTCCGGTAAATTAACCAGATGCCAAACTTTACGGGTTTTCATATTATTTATCTCATCATCCATGGCATTTTTCCATTCAACACATTCTGAAGATTTAACGGCCTGATTATATGTTTTAGGTACAGGGATAACTAGTCGTGATTTTTTATGAGTTAAACTTGAAGTTGGGTTATTCGAGTTTTGCTGATCAACTACCCCCTCGAACATATTACTACTAGAGAAATCAAAAAAATTAGAGTCAAAAATTAGATTATTTTTATCACAATATTGTTTGACATCGTTCATCGATCTCAACCTAGTTTTAGTGTTATCCGGGTAATAGAAAATGTCAACTCTGTCACTCATTTTTCTGGGTACGGGTTTCCTATTCCAAGTAATTGAAGAAAGAGGTTTAAAAGAAGATTTATCTACAGGAGTTTCATCGACGGACTCGTCACTAGAATCATCGGGCCCACTTCTGAAAACAATGTCAACAGGATCGGAAGCTTGACAATCAACTGGACTTTCCGGAAGTAAGTCCAATTCCTCCAGTGAGGTGCCCATCACCGCTCCACTGCATTTACTAAAAAGCTGATCAGAGAACGTTACGTTTATAGTTTCAACTATTTTATCCTCATCCTCCAACCAAATTTTATATCCCTTAGTCCTTAGTGAATAACCTATCAGTACTCCCTTTTTAGCCATAGGTTCAAGCTTGTGGTTTCTATGTTGTTTTGGGATCCCTACATACGAAATTAACCCAAACAGCTTAAGGTGTCTTACGGATGGTTTAAACCCAGTATATAACTCAAAAGGAGTCTTAGTTTGTCCCCTGTGGATTAAACGGTTCCAAGTGTACGCGAAATACAACAGTGCATCGGGCCAAAAAGAAAAAGGTAAACCACTATCCGTGATAATAGCTCTAACACAATTTAAAGAAGTTTGATTAAACCGCTCACTTAACCCATTTTGCTCAGGTGTGAACGTGTTAGTTAACTCATGAACACTTCATTTTTACTACAAAATGATTTGAAGTTGTCATTTACAAATTCGGAACCATTATCCGTACGAATAGCTTTTAATTTTTTATTCAAACTACGTTCTGCCCGTGCAATGTGTCTCTCGAATACACCAAAAACCTGAGACTTATCCTTTAAAGGATAAACAGCAACCCTTTTAGAAAATCCATCAATTATGGACAAAAAAAACCTTTCCCCATTTCTACCAGTTACTTTAATTGGGCCCCAAACGTCCATAAATACTTTCTCTAACGGTGACCTAACGCCATGAACATCGGATGATTTAAAAGACACACGTTTTGTTTACTAATCCTACAAGGTTCACAAAAAAATTTCTTAAACTTAAGTTTAGGAAGGCCCCTCACCCCGTTCTTCTTGCTAGTATTTACAATAGTATCAGGACTTACATGCCCAAAACGAGCGTGCCAATACCCAATTTCATTAACTTTTGCAAGAGAAGCTGAAGGATTTTCTGGGTGCCCCCCATTCACTTTACTCCCCTTTTTAACTTTAGAAACATTAGGATATAAGTAGTAAACACCGTCTTTAATTTTAGCAGTAAAAATATGTCTTTTATCTTTACCGAATACCGACACTCGACCCTTACCGCCAGTGTATGTGGCACCGTTCACATCTAATTTAGGACCTGATATTAAATTTTTCCGTAACTTTGGGGAATATAAAACATCTTTTAAATACAATACATTTTTACGAAAATTTAACTTGACAGTTCCTTTAGCAGTAATAGGAAAACTAATAACATCGATCGCGACAAAAAGCTCCTCTCCCCTCAACAGAAGTATAATGCTCAAAAAGATCTAAATTTCTTAGAAAATGATTTGAAGCAGCGGTATCAAAAATAAAGCTGTCATCATCACTTAAATTACTAAAATTAGCTTGAGCTATGTAGTAGGAGGGGGGAGATTTGCATTTGTCACGACCGTTGGAGTTATACCTTAAATTTCTAGGTTTAAATTTAACATTACTATTCAAAAAGCAGTTTTTCTTTAAATGACCAATACGGCCACACTTAAAACAAGTTAAAGGTTTTTTACCTTTATGTTGAACGTTCTGTATCTGAATACTGTTATTGGCATCTTTCTTGATATCACCTTCTCGAAGCTGTAGACGTGATTCTTCCGCTGTTAACTCGGACACAATACTCTGGAACTTGAACTGGTCATTCTTCCAACGCAACAAATATTGCACTGCAGATTCAAACTTGGATGGTAAGTGTTGCAAGAGCTGGAAACAGCAATACACATCCTCCATAGCATGGCCAATTTCACGCAGCTGGTCCAGTATTCTTGATAACCTTGTTACAAAAGAATTCACTGTTTCATTCTCAGACATTCTACAATTAATGAACTCTGTAAACAGTCCCATATGATGAGCTCTTGAGTCTGATATAAAGGTCTTCTTCAAAGTCTCCCAAGCATCAATAGCACAATCACAATTTTCAATAATGCTTCTGACTTCAGGCGATGTATTAAGATAAATTGTAGATAACGCAACTCGACTACGTGATTTAAAATCTTCCACTTGTTTTGAAGTTATTCCAGCCTCAGCATCTTCAACAGGCAGTTTTTCTTTTCTACATATTATATTCCAGCAGTTTCTTTTAATTAAAATAAATTTAATGTCCTTGACCCACGTAATATAATTATTCATCCGTAACTTTTCAATAGTGGGATTTAAACTCACTGCCATTTCAATTTCTTATCTTCAAACAACTAGAATGCCATAAAAACTATTATCAAAATTTTAAATGTTATAAGCTGACAACGAGCCAAATTGCCCATAACCACTTGTTGTGAAAAATTCAATTATCACATATGTTAAATTAGCAGAGTTAGCAGTGAAATATACGATAGTTGCTCAGCTCTAATAAACTATAAAAATGATAAATATGTGTGGCATTCATTGAAGACAAATAAGTTTAACAAAACTGTTTATTAAACTTGAAACAAAATGATAAGTAACATTAAATAAGTAGAAACAATAGTTGAATATAAACTTTGCTGACGAAAGGTTAAAGACCTTTAAAATACTGCCATGTAGATTAATAGAGTTCAACTAGAAAACGACGTTTACTTTGTGACATAACTAGATACACTAAACGTATCGTCTAAAATATCAAGTCACAAAAACGTAATTTACAATCATTATAAAACTAAACACTTTATAACTAAATTAAAATACCAGCTCATGACTTTGGGCTAAACTGAAAAAACATAAAAGCATAAGAGCCTAAAAGCTTAAGAGAGCTAAGAGCTTAAGAGCACGATTTCATATTCCTTACCTCCTTTTATAGAAGCGAACGGATTCCAGTGACAGCTACTCAATGATGTACACTCGGCAACGCCTGCCATAACTATAGCAACATGACGCTACGAGTCTGCCGCCATCTATGGGCTAAGCAAAAAGACTCTGCAGTTGAAAAATACAACATCTCCGTGTTAGGTAGCGATAAAACAATGAACAATCCGTGAAAGGATTTAAACATATTTTCTTTAAGTTAATTTTTAACAAAATATGCTTTTAAATATGAGGTAAGTAAATTAAAGTTATTTCAAATGACTTAAACAAAATTATATTAGTAAGAAATATAACTTTTAATCATTAAGCTTTTGTTTTTAATTTTAATATATCTTTAACTCAATGGCAGTATCAATTATAAAATAAATCATTTAAATTATATTTAAGTAGTAAATGATATTAAATTTAAATTTGAGAATCAACACGGAAAGGGAACAAATTTTACAACAGGTATACGTGCGCTGCGCGAACATATTCCGTCTCAAGTCAAATTTTTATTCTTAAGAAAAGAAACTTTGAGGAATCATTTCTCAGCGGGTACAAAGTCGGACCGGGTCCCCACTGCCTTCAGCATCGCAGTCCCGTGCGCGCTGCGCGCGCCTATTCCTTCCCTGACCTTTCGTTCCCCCTAAAAAAAAATCATTCCTGATCGGGTAAAAACTCATACCGGGTCCCCACTTCCTTCGGAAGCGCAGTCCCATGCGTTTACACGTGTGAAGGTATACGCGCGCAGCGCGCACACATTCCTCCTCAAATCAAATATTTATTCTTAAGAGAAGAAAATCAAAAAAATCAATTCTCATTGGTTAAAAAGTCGGGACGGGTCCCCACTGCCTTCGGCAGCGCAGTCCCGTGCGCTCTGCGCGCGCACAAGTTAAGGGATACGCGCGCGGTGCACGCCTATTTCTTCTCCACCCTTTCAGGCCCTCTTAATTAACCTACGTATACCAATTTTCAACGATCTAACTCATTTGGCTGAGATGCAAAAGAAAACGTAATCAGGATACCTCAAAACGTGTAAATCTGGTGAAAATTTTCGATAATTTAAAAGAACTTTAAAATATCTTTCGAATGATGTATTATAAATAATTTAATCCTAATTAGAAATTAAAATATTGAAATTTGAAAATATTACAGCGCCATCTGGCGGTAGAAATTTCTGCATTCCACTGTTCGATTCCAATTTAAAAAAGCTTTCTAATGATGTATTACTTATGAAATTATTTTAATTAGTAGCTGAAATACAAAAGAAAACCTAATCAGGACACCTCAAAACGTGTAAATCCGGTGAAATCTCGCGCGCATCGGGCGGTGCACACCTATTTCTTCCCCACCCTTTCAGCCCTTTCTAATTAACCTACGTATACCAATTTTGAACGGTCTAACTCAATTAGCTGAGATGCAAAAGAAAACCTAATCAGGACACCTCAAAACGTGTAAATCAGGTGAAAACTTTCGATAATATAAAAGAACATTAAAATATCTTTCAAATCCTGTATTAAAAATAATTTAATCATAATTAGAAATTGAAATTTTAAAATATTAAAGCGCCATCTTGGGTAGAAATTTCTGTAATGTACAGTTCGATTCCAAATCAACAAAGCTTTCTAATGATGTATTACTTATGAAATTATTTCAATTAGTAGCTGAGATAATAAAAAAACTGATTAGGGACACCTCAAAACGTGTAAATCTGGTGAAAACTTTCGATAATATAAAAGAACTTTAAAATATCTTTCGAATGATGTATTAAAAATAATTTAATCATAATTAGAAATTGAAATACGCGTATTAGAATAAAATTTAATTTGCAATTAAAATGTAAACCTTTGTTTATTGACGAAAATCGATGAAATTTGAACTGCAAGTTTATTTTGTGGTGTTAAGATTGTATACTAAGTGTCGTGTCCGAGTTCGAAAAATTGAAGAAAATAGAAATTTGCAACTTTTTATCCCACTTAAAATACATCTGATTATCAACGGCAGGTGGTTTTTTTTTCGCTTCCGAGCAGACATCTCCCTTCCTTGAAGTGGTTACCATGGTAACGACAAACGGCAACGAACACATTATACAATCTCATGGAATGAAGGTCGTCTTATTCAAATGAATGCTTTAATGCCTAAAATTAAAAAATTTATAGCTCATTCAGTTTTTGAACTTTTCTCTCAATCTTTTGGGAATTCAATTGTTGAAGCGAGATCTATACACAAAAATAAAAGAAATGATTTATCTCTAAACGCATTTGAGTTATAAAATGTTTTGTAAAAAAATCGATGTTTCGTAAAATCTAAAAATATGAATCGCCAATCCGTATTCTGTAAAAATGTTTATATGGTTCGAAAGAACATTAAATGTCCTTTCCGAATATACCAGTTGTTAAGAAATGGAACAGTTACTCGGTCGTACAGGGCGTTTCAAAAAAGACGATCGAGAAAAAGAGAAAATTTCGACCCTTTAAAAAAATATATAAATATATAAAAAAATCCGTATTAAAAAAAAAATTGTACCGTAAGAATCGGTAATAAATGCTTTTTTTGTGGTACAGGTGTATTTTCGATATTTCCAACAAATCGGCAGCGATCGCATTACAAAAACCCACGAAATTTTCTCTCTTTGCTTTTTCTTTTGAGGTACGCAGTTCTAGATGAAAATGGTGGTCGTCTCCGATTTTGAATCGTTTTTTCGTTCGACATGCGTCGATGTTTTAATTAATATCTCCGCTAAATAGGGTCGCATCGTTTAGCAAATTAGATAACGTACATCTGCGATAAATTCTCCGTCCGACGGTACATGTCCGACGTCCGTGCGACAGTCCGTGCGAAAGTCCTGTCCGAAGTCCGCAGTCCCGTGCGCTCTGCGCGCGCACAAGTTAAGGGATACGCACGCGGTGCACGCCTATTTCTTCTCCACCCTTTCAGGCCCTCTTAATTAACCTACGTATACCAATTTTCAACGATCTAACTCATTTGGCTGAGATGCAAAAGAAAACGTAATCAGGAGACCTCAAAACGTGTAAATCTGGTGAAAATTTTCGATAATTTAAAAGAACTTTAAAATATCTTTCGAATGATGTATTATAAATAATTTAATCCTAATTAGAAATTGAAATATTGAAATTTGAAAATATTACAGCACCATCTGGCGGTAGAAATTTCTGCATTCCACTGTTCGATTCCAATTTAAAAAAGCTTTCTAATGATGTATTACTTAAGAAATTATTTTAATTAGTAGCTGAAATACAAAAGAAAACCTAATCAGGACTCCTCAAAACGTGTAAATCCGGTGAAATCTCGCGCGCATCGGGCGGTGCACACCTATTTCTTCCCCACCCTTTCAGCCCTTCCTAATTAACCTACGTATACCAATTTTGAACGGTCTAACTCAATTAGCTGAGATGCAAAAGAAAACCTAATCAGGAGACCTCAAAACGTGTAAATCAGGTGAAAACTTTCGATAATATAAAAGAACATTAAAATATCTTTCAAATCCTGTATTAAAAATAATTTAATCATAATTAGAAATTGAAATTTTAAAATATTAAAGCGCCATCTTGGGTAGAAATTTCTGTAATGTACAGTTCGATTCCAAATCAACAAAGCTTTCTAATGATGTATTACTTATGAAATTATTTCAATTAGTAGCTGAGATAATAAGAAAACTGATTAGGGACACCTCAAAACGTGTAAATCTGGTGAAAACTTTCGATAATATAAAAGAACTTTAAAATATCTTTCGAATGATGTATTAAAAATAATTTAATCATAATTAGAAATTGAAATACGCGTATTAGAATAAAATTTAATTTGCAATTAAAATGTAAAAATTTTGTTTATTGACGAAAATCGATGAAATTTGAACTGCAAGTTTATTTTGTGGTGTTAAGATTGTATACCAAGTGTCGTGTGCGAATTCGAAAAATTGAAGAAAATAGAAATTTGCAATTTTTTATCCCACTTAAAATACATCTGATTATCAACAGCAGGTGTTTTTTTTCTCTTCCGTCAGACATCTCTCTTCCTTGAAGTGGTTCCCATGGTAACGACAAACGGCAACGAACACATTATACAATCTCATGGAAGGAAGGTCGTCTTATTCAAATGAATGCTTTAATGCCTAAAATTAAAAAATTTATAACTCATTCAGTTTTTGAAATTTTCTCTCAATCTTTTGGGAATTTAATTGTTGAAGCGAGATCTATATACAAAAAAAAAAATGATTTATCTCTAAACGCTTTTGAGTTATAAAATGTTTTGTGAAAAAATTGATGTTTCGTAAAATCTAAAAATATGGATAGCTACTCGTATTTTGTAAAAATGTTTACATGGTTCGAAAGAAGATTAAATGACCTTTTCGAATATACCAGTTGTTAAGAAATGGAACAGTTACTCGGTCGTACAGTGCGTTTCAAAAAAGACGATCGAGAAAAAGAGAAAATTTCGACCCTTTTTAAAAAAATTTTAAAAATATAAAAATATCCATATTTAAAAAAAAATTGTACCGTAAGAATCGGTAATAAATGCTCTTTCTCGTGGTACAGGTGTATTTTCGATATTTCCAACAGATCGGCAGCGATCGCTTTACAAAAACCGACGAAATTTTCTCTCTTTGCTTTTTCTTTTGAGGTACGCAGTTCTAGATGAAAATGGCGGTCGCCTCCGATTTTGAATCGTTTTTACGTTCGACATGGGTCGACGTTTTAATTAATATCTCCGCTAATTAGGGCCGCATCGTTTAGCAAATTAGATATCGTACATCTGCGATAAATTCTCTGTCCGATGGTGGCTGTTCAAAGTCCGTGCGACCATTAGCGGCGGAGCCTTAGCTGTTTCAAGCCGTTTCTCACAGACTCACAGACACACACACGCGTACAGATTTTAATAATATAAGAGATTACATACACATATATTTCTTTAAGTACAGTCGGCAGCAAAATTAATGAGGCACTAGCAATAATTCCTACTTAAAAGATAGGCACCTAATACTGTTTTGTTAAGTAAATAGTTATCGAATCGTAATCTTAAACTTACACTTTAAAAACTAAGTTGATGATAAAAATTAGCGATCAAACTAAAAAAAATATATATATGAAAGGTGTAGATGTGTGCGTCAATATTTTACTGCCGATTGTATGAAAAATTAGCCTTCATTAATTTTGACAAATAGTCAAGTATCATAGTGACTCTCTTTAACTTGACTTTAATGTGCTTTCAAGACTGATGTTGCTTCGGTTATTCTTTGCAAAAGGAATGAAAAAACTTTTGATTTATAAGTAATATCTCCTGCATTTTTATTTGCTAAGTGTTTTTATTTCATCATATATACAAACTTCAAGGAATATTGGCCTTCCTGGTCCAGACAAATTCTTGTACAGCCTATTACAAGAAGAATTTCTTCAAAGCAGGGCCTTAAAGAGGGGGGGGGGATTTTCTATGCAACTTTCAAGAGTAATCTGCTAACATGTTAACACTCTATCGAAGTTGTAAACACTTCAACTTCGTTGCTGAAATGTGTTAGAAGCTAAGAGCTTAATGTATGTCTACATTTTTAAGAAAGATTCGACTTTTAATATTTGGTCAAAGACCGCCATGTACACTAATGGTGGCTGGTGCACGTAAAATCCGTCGTGGCTGTAATTCATCCATATTCCTATCCAAATTATACAGTCGGCAGCAAAATTATTGAAGCGCTAGCAACAATTCGTATTTAAAAGATGTGTACCTAATACTGTTTTATTAAGTAAATATTTGTCGATTCATGATCTTAGTCTTAATGCTGTTTATAAAAAAGTAAGTTGCAGATAAAAGTTTGCAATCAAACTAAAAAGAAAAATGAAAAATGTGGATGTATGCTTTAATAATTTTGCTGAAGACTATACCTCTGGGGATTATAAAAGCGGGGGAGCCATCACCTCCATGGAAGATCAAAATTGTGATGGTATGTCTCCGGACCTTAGATTATCATACAGATAAGATAGTGAAGCTAAAACGCGAACCGGAGCGATAGTAGCACTACTAGTGTCAACAGAAAGGAACTAAGAACTTCCACATGTGTTAGGTCTACATGAATAGCATCTTTGATCGAAAATTGTTTTGCTATTTAACGAGTTAGTAGCAGGTTAGTATGTGAAGTTTTTTTTACTTCATTTTTTATTATTAATAAATTTACAAAATCATACTCAAAATATTAACAGCTATTCTCCTAAAAAATAAAATTAATATTTATAATGTTTAAATATATATTTTGCCAAACACATTCATATTCAAGTACAAATTAAAATTGCAAACTGTACTTTTGAAATAGTAGTATGAAATTATTAAATGTTTAACACTGCTAGGTTTAAATAATACAAAATGCTTTAAAATGAAAAATATTTTTGGTTCATGTTAAAATTTATTTACTTAATATTTACTGCTTGCTTCTTAAAATAAATTGCTTTTGACAATTAAGTTTGTAAAAAATAACAAAGTTGCCACACGGAAACATAGATGCACTAAAGATAAGACGAGCGATTGCGTAAACTGGAGAGCTCAAGATACTTACAGCTATTGCCAAAAGGGTCATTATAGTCGTATTTTGCTTACCATTGAGGATACGGGAGTGTCCTATCTATATAATAATTTGTGCTCCGGACCATCCTTAATGTAGAGAACCTCTATGGAGAGAGACGACAAATGATGAAATTACACGACGGCGCATGCTCATAGCAGACTTTTTCTACCAAACTGGATTTTGGTTTAAAAAAAAAAAAAAAATCAACACTTCTCAGTTGAATATCAACAATAAAAAATTTACAAATATCGTTGTTTTTTAGTAATAATCATTTATTTCAGCTATAGTTTTAAGCACAATGCTTTAAAGACATTGAAAACACTTTTAAACCTGAACGATAGTCAAAAAAAGTTTTCAAACCAATCAGAAGCTGACTCGCTATTGACGCCTCTTTCCTTGTAGGCTCGCTATTTTAGAGGTGAATTGCCAATTGTCCATTATGTAGCACTAGTGCAACGTAATACCTACTAAACTTCAACCTCGACTTCTACTATTTTTCATTATAAAAAAAAAAAAAAAGTTACTAAAATAAAAGAGGAAAAATAGTACCATTTTAACAAAGCGATTAAACGCTTGGCAAATTCTAAGTGGTACGTTTAACAGGAAGCAAAAATATAACATTTAATTTGTGTAAAAATTGATTCTCTCTATTCAACGTTTCTGTCATTGGGAAACAAGAAATCATAAAATCCTGTGAAATTCCTACATAACATAAAATAAAAAATTTTAAACTTGTTCAAAAACATACAAAAATTAAAAATAAAAATAACCTCTTAATCTCATATAACCATAAATAATCTTCGTGTTAAATTTGCTAACCTCTCAAACATAAATAATTACAAACGCAATGATTACGGCATTGAATATTACAAAGGGAATTTATTATTTTCTAGAGCATTACCGAATTCCCTTATCAGGTCAGAACTGCATCAGTTGCAACTCCTACGGTGATAGTTTCATAGTACAGTGCCTAGAACACTGAGCAGCTCAATGGCCTAAAATAACTAGTATATCGTGCTATAATATCACTTTGGCAACCACGCAGGATGAAAAATCAGGTAGCGCTGCAATCTGGAGGCTTGCAATTAGCAGACGAAAATCAATATTTTTCATTGGGACACGTTTTTGAAAGATTTAAAAAAATGTTTTAAAAATAAGCATAGCTTAATTTATTGAATGTCCATGTGGACGTTTACTGTATATTTATAAATAAAAAAATATGTATTAGTAGTAGTTTTTATAAAACATTCGATGACATAGATATGAAATGAGATTGTTTTTGATTGCGATTCCTTAAACACACCCACTGACTAGCAACTAAGGGGCCGTGCCCTGAGCGACAGTGCCTTTAACTTAAATCTATAAACCTGTGTCCTTAGCGTAAATGTTATCCTCCCTTGATGGCGTGCTTTTAGCGTAAATCTGTAATAAGTACCGGAAAAAGGGGCGTTTAAAAATTTAAGGAACATTCTTTGTTGTCACATTTATACAATTAAAATAATCTGGTGTCACTCACACAACTTTCTCTTACCCTGTATTTCAATACATACTATAAACATAGATTGCAGATTAAGTCGTAAAATCAATAAGGTAAGATAATAAAGTTCAATATACTTAAAAATAATCTAAAATAGGTTTAGGAACAGTTTTATTTAACGTATAATTCTATGTGTGGGGCACCGCCCCATCAACCGTTCAATTATAATGCCTACATTTATTTTTATTTTTATTTTTTATAAATTCAAGGCTATTATTGATTTGCCTTCAAACTTGCCAATTTTTATCAAATTTTTCAAGTGGCAACCTAATAAGAACTTCAAAATACACAGTTTGAATTTCCTGCAGTTATTTGTTTTTAAGCTATGCTGATAACAGATATACGTACATAGCAACCGGTAAAAATTGGACTTTCGCATTCTAGGCGCCTCAATACGGGATCTTATACAAAAAATAAATACTATAAAATTAAAAAAAAAAAACTGAAAGTAGAGCTTGAAAAAAATAATTTGTTTACAGTATGGGTATAAAATTTTAATTTTCCTTCCTAAGCAATGTTCGTCGACTTAAAAATGTAATTTAATGTTAATAAAATGTAGGAAGCAGCAAAATTATTTGAGCACTAGCGAAAATTCCTATATAAAAAAAAATACACTTAATACTTTTTTTTTAAAATATATCCTTGTCGAATCATGTCAGTCTAAGAACATGATTCGACAAGGATTTGTTTAACAAAACAGTATTAAATGTACTGTTTTTATACAGGAATTTTTGCTAGCGCTCGAATAATTTTGCTGCCGACTGTATATGCACATCACATTGTGTACTTACATTTAGTTTTATACTAAAATACCTAACATAAAATGAAATACAGTTTTAGCAATTTCCAAGTATGGCCCACAGTATATCCAAAAACTTTGGGTAGCCTTGTAGACACAAATGATGAATGGTTTCCATACCATAATCAACACAAGGCACGGCTTCTTCTATTCCTCCTTCCTTAATTCGAACACCTTACACTAGGGGCACGTTACGCTAAGACCACGTCACCACAACTAATTCGTGCCTTAAATATATATAGATAGATAAATTTTAAACCATAAAGAATTTATTTTCGCGATATTTGTTTTTCTTTCTATCTAGAAAATTGTTAGACAGATTGTATCCATATAAAGTTCACTAACTTAAATAAATAAAATGTTATTAATTAATATTAACGACGTAAGAATATTCCATGCAATACTTTTCTTTTGTAAAACGCTGGTACTTAAATATATACACATATTTATTATTAAAACTCTTTCAGTATTTTAAGAGTTTTTTTATTTTTTATTTTGGATAAAACATTGATGTATCTTATAGCACATTAAGGACATTTTTAATAAAAAATGAAAGATTTGGTTTTCAATAATTTCTAGTGTTGCTAGATGGATTAACAGTTATGTAAATATTCTTTCTAACAATAAAAAAAATCGTATGAGCATATTATAAAGAGATGTGAAACATAAAAATATTGCATTTAAAAGAAAAATGTATTTTTGCACAGAAAATAAATAAATAAATTTTATGTTGTATGAAAAAATTACTGCAAAATTTCATTTTAAAAGTGTTTTAATGTATGTGTAAATCAAAAAAGTGGTTTCTGATCTTAGAAAGAAAACCCAAATGATTTATAAGGTAAACGCACCAGTAGTGGACCCTGTACCAGCAGTGGATACTTTTAATTTTAAACTCGGAAAATAAGCTACAGTCGGTAACAAAAGTCTCCGAACGCTAGCAAAAATTCCTATATAAAAATAGTACACTTAATACAGTTTTGTTAAATAAATCCTTGTCGAAACATGCTCTTAGACTGACTAAGCACATGATTCGACAAGGATTTATTTAGCAAAATTGTAATAAGTGTACTTTTTTTATATAGGAATTTTTGCTAGTGTTCGGAGACTTTTGTTACCGACTGTACCTAAAGATTCTGAAGATTCGAACAATGTTCAGGAAGGAATTTATAATCCTCTACTGTTAAACCCTCTAACTAAAAATAATTCCGGCCATTAGTTTTAAAATAAGATTAGTTTAACTAAAAAAATTTGCACTTTTTGTGATTTTGTCGTTTTCTTCTTATCACTTTGAATAAGGAAATGAATATTTATTTGCCCTCTCTCTGCTTATTTTTAACTGATTTCTTGTACCGTTTGCTTTCATATGACTAAAATAAGTATGCAGAATTCTTTTCTTTTGCTGTTTTTTAAATCTTGTATTAACACATTTTATTTTTATGGGTGTCCATTACTTGTACCAAAAAATGCCATCATGACCAACAGTGCACAGCCCTGTCCACCACTGGCTCATGTGACTTTTAAGGTCAGATTCAGGTGTGGACACAATTCTGTAATCTCAGAATTTTAGAGTTGAATTCAGTGTTTTTAAACGTCACTCTAAAGCTACGCATTTGGCAATTGACGCTGGTCTGGTACTCACTCCTAGGAGGGTAAGGAGACATACCTGTACTATCACAATTTTATTCTTCTGCGGAGAAGGTGGATCCCAGGTTTTCCCAAATTTAGAAAACTTAACAAAATGGAAATTCGCTTGGATCATGAGATAATCTTGGGACATTTAAATTTTTTTATTCGCATTTCTTTTTTGGGGTTCAATATTAGACTAGTTGGTTAAGTTCGGTTCCCATTCAAATAGCATAACTACGGTCAATATTTAAGGAATTGAGATGAGTGAATTTTATGTCACACTAGTGCTACACTATGGGCGGTTAACGACGGTCTGAAACTCACCCCTAAGCAGGGGCGAGGCGTGGTTCAGAAAACTATGATAGCGCCGAAACGAAGCGCTTCCAAATGCAGAGGAAGAATCAATTCAATTTTTCGACGAGGCGACGTTACTTGATTACTTTTTTTAAATCTTAAATAGGGGAAGCGCTGCTTCCGTCGCTTCCATGGACGTTTCGCCACTGCCCCTAAGAATAGTCCGGAGACATCTGATAAACCTCAAAAGTTTAAATTTGATGGGAACATGGAGGATATTGCGGCCACACCATTGCGGCCAATAAACAATAGTGTAGCACTAGTGCGACGTAAAATTCATTCAAATTTCAGCCCTAAATGTTGGCCCTAATGGGGATTCATGTATGTGAGGACAAACTGCTAAAACGCTTTTGTCCCCAAGACATATAAACATTCACTTTAATTTTAAAGCAAAAATTCAAAGGGGGTCCACTACTGGAACAAAAAAGGGTCCACTACTGGGTTTTTAGTGTGTCCACTACTGGCTCATTTTAAGCTCTCCGGATTTTTGATTTTTTTACATATATGAAAGGATAAAGAGAGGTAAGTTTTTAAATTATTATTTTAAATTAATAGTGAATAATAACTTTAAAAAAATCCCATTAGAAAGTCTTAACTTAAAATTAATTCTAAAGTTTCCCCTGTAAAGTAAGTTTTAGTACAAGGCGAGAGCATCACGCAAAAGTCATAAAAGTGAACAAATTTTAGGATAACAAAGTGCTGAATAAACACAGCTTGCAGTTTCTTGTGGTTAGATGATGCATAAAAATTAACACGTTCGCTGCCGATCCCGCGCTAGCGCGTGATGTGACGTATCGTTTTACAGGTGAAAGTTTACTTTAAGCTACCGTTTGGCGAAATTTCAAAATTCGCCAAGACGCGCCATTTCGCATCGTGTTCCGAATAGCAACCCTCCACCGCCGGCGTACGATCGAACACCGGCGATCTAACCTAGCAAAAAAATACATCAGGGAAAAAAATATCATGAATAAATAAATAAATAAATAAATAAATAAATAAAAATACGTAGAACAAAAGAAAAAATTTCATAAAATGAAATAAAAAAGAATTATGAAATAATTATAAATTCATAACTAATCACAAATAAAAGAATAAAACTTAGATCATACAATTACACCAAATATTGAAGTACACCCAAAGTACCACCAAGGTACCACGAAGTTGTGCACCAAAATGCGGTTAAACGATGTGCTCGAAGCGACAACACAGAGTCTGGGCCAACATTTATTTTAAAGGCATTTTTCTACGTTTTCAAAAATTGTATAAAGTAAATGATTTATCATTAATATTTTATTTATAGTCCTCACATGTTAGAAGTTAGAAATGAAAAAATACATCCGCAACTGAAAAATTATAGCAAATTTTAACGGTTCTCTATAATAATGGTACTCTGATCTGTTTACCCTCTGATCTATACCCCCTATCTCAAAATGCATGAGATTAAAAAATATGCAAAGTTTCATACTGCAGCATGAAATTCAAAAATATGCCTCTAAAATTCAAAATTCCCTTCCGTGAAGGATCAAATTGTGATGGTATGTTTCCAGACCACCTCGAGGGGTGAGTCCCAGACCGTCGCCATTTGCCCATCGTGCAGAATTAGTGCGACGTAAAACTCAATCAACGTTAAATTCCGACACTATTCAACCAGCCAAACAACACTAACGCAACCATCGGAAATATTCATATTTCAAAATAGATGGTTGGTTGGATTTTACATCACACTAGTGCTGCACAAATGGCAACTGGTGATGGACTGAATCTCATCCCTAGAAGTGGTCCGGAAGCATGCCATCGAAATTTTGATCCTACCGGAAGAATATTTCAAAATAGAATGCTTACTCTCTAATAAAACATGTATGCTCAATACGCGACAAGAGTGATGACGTCAGCGATTTATTATTTTATCTGCTCAGTACAAACGAAACTATTTGCTATGGAAATTTAACTTATTACCCATTAACTCCAGAGTTTGCTTGTGCCGAGCAGACGAATTTTCATACATTTGACGTCATACAGCATATTGACGTAATACATGATGCAAACAAACAAAGGTAAACACAAAGCTTAAATACAAGCGCTACATCTGGCGATTTAGCGCTCTTGCGAAATACGCCAAACATAATCGGCAGGTTAAAGGAAAAAAACGCCGTTCCCATTATTAGTCACGTGAGATCGGCAGCGAACGTGTTAATACTGCTTTGTTAAATAAATCCTTGTCGAATCATGTTCTTAGACACACTAAATTTGGTGAATAAGGCGGTCTGAGTTTCAAAATATGAAACTGTGACAGCCTTATTCACCAAATTTTAACTCTGATGTTAACCCGGGAATATGCTAGGTTATCTCAAAATCGGTATTCACCACGCAAAATCAGCGATTTAACATTCGAGTTAACCCTCTTTTTTTAATCCTCCTAAATTGGTGGGTTAACTTTGGTGTTAAATGAGCATGTTACAGTTACAGCGAAAACACTCTTGTTTACTTTTTTAATGCATTGCGTTTTTATTGACCAATCAGCGAGACTCTTACAGATAACTCTGGAGTCAACTAATCCACGGATGGTGAATACGAAAACTTTCTAACCCAGGGTTAAGGGAGTGTTAACTCTAACACAAGTGTTGCGTGAACCATGGGTTAACACTGATTTGGTGAATAAGACTGTGAAAGAAGCTATTGCAAACAGAAATATATACTTGTGTATCACACATCTACTTTACGTGCATACATATTGTATTTTAATCTAGAATTTGAATTATTTAATACTCTACAGTCGGCAGCAAAATTATTCGAGCGCAATTTTGCTGCCAACTGTATTGAATGCGCGCTGTCCCCATTTTTAAAGTTAAAAGTGGGGACATGTCCCCATTTCGGTGGTTGAAAATTTGGTCACCCTAATTTAGCACTAACTCTAAAGCACTGTACAGTCGGCAACAAAAAACAAACGGATGATTCAGTAAGGTGACCAAACATTCTCATTTTCTGAGGACAATCCTCATTTTTTAAGCGTTGTCCTCAGTTGCTTTCAAAAGTTCTCATATCCTCATTTGTCCTCACTTTTGGACGTTTGTTCTCATTTGTCCTCATTTTTTAGTAATTTCCTTCTTTACTTAAAATTTCAGCATTAAAGATGCTACTGACTAGAGATGCAAGGCTTTCAAAACACCCGTTTTTTTTTCCCCTGGGAATTTTGAAATTTCCCCAAAACTGGGAATTTTTAAATTATGATATTTTTATAACTTTTGTTAATTATTTAGCCTCCGATCTTTAAATTAACTTCAACTTTAGTTCCTGCTTAGATTTCCTTTTCGTTTCCCTTTCCAGCTAATTCGAGCATCTTCGATGTTAATTCTGAGAACGAAGAAAATAATTAATTATAATTAATGCGGTGCTAACACTAACAGTCAGTTTCTGTCATTATTCATTAATATTATTTTATGTTCTTGAGATATTCTGTCCATTCTTAATGAGAATTAATAACATTTAAATTTTTTTATTCATAATTGGTTTATGAATGCACTATGAAACAATTAGAGAATTGGACTTAAGATTTTAGGAAAAAAAAAAAAAAAACTAAATTCAAGTTTCATTAAACTTAAGTGAAGTATTTAAGAAATTAATTTGTTACCTAATAATTTTTAAATTGTTCTTTTTTTTTTTTTTTAATTACAACAAAGAAAAAAAAAAAAAAAAAAAAAAACAAGAATTCTTAAATTTAATATGTTTTAGGGAACGATATAAGTGATTCGAAAAATTTCCTCACTTGTGTTAGAAATGCAGAAACTTTATATATATATATATATGTGTGTATATATCAGGAAAACAATACGCACATAAATTTTTATCAAAAGTTTTCATTGTAGGAAATTTAATATCCATTTTTTTACAAACTCTAATAAGAAATATTTCTGAAAATAACTGTAAAAGAAACTATACCTCTGTAGTAATTGCATAAAATGTCATCTCTTCTTTCTAAAAACCACTTCATTATTTTAAATAGTTCTTTAGTTTTATAAAATAGAAATTTTTAAAGAAATTTTCATGCCTTAATTATTTCTCTTCTCAAACTATTACAGGATTATGTACATTGCTTTCCTTAATTCTTCAGCTTGTATAATACGGAAATTGTATCCAACATTGTACCGATACATTTATCTTAAGTGCTAATTTAATAAAGAAAGCTTAAGTTTCTTTTCAAATTTTGATTTGGCTGCAGTTCTGATAAATTGAAAATAAAATGATAAATTAAAATCATGTTATAAGCTTATCAGTATATCAAAGTCCTTAAAATTGCAATTTATATTAAGTAAACAACTTATTATATGCTTTAGAGATTTCTAATTTGTTTTTTCCCCCGCAAAATTCCCAAAGTTCCCAGTTTTTTCCCCAAAACTCCCGGGTTTTTTCCCTTGGTTTTAAATTCCCGGGTTTTTTGCATCTCTACTACTGACCTTATTAGTTTTCAATACTGATTCTACGATGTAACTACTATTTTCAATACTGACTACTGAGTCCAGCCTCTGAGCACTTCGACCGATCCAACTGGGCCCTGAGACATTTGATCCACGACCGGTCGAAAGCAGAGGCTGGACAAAATCAGTGCTGCCATCTGTAGGCTTAGTTTGAAATTAGCTCTAAAATATTACAAAATTAAATTAGTTAAAGAAAAATTTAATTCATTAATTAAAAATGTAATTTAACTATGAATAAAAAAAGATAGATGCATATCTATTTTTTTCTATTCTGCATAGTTGGGTACATATGCAATGAGATACAATAATATTAATTATATTTTTTTTTTTTTTTTTCGAAAATTATTTTAAAAAAAATAATAACAATAAAGTTTTAATTTAAAAAAAATTTCCAGCATTTTTTTTTTTTTTAATTATTTCCCTCAATTATGCATTATTGTATTTTAACGATATAGTGTAAACAATTTTAAGTAATATTTTATGGATTTATTATCAAGCTAATTTTTGTTAAATATTTTTAAGTTGGAATGCTGAAATTTATAGCAAATATTTAGCATTCAAATATTTGACGTAAATAAGAAGTAGGTTCAAGTTTTATTATTATGATCTAAGGTAAGAAATTTGAAACTATTACACAATGCCAAAAAATTATAATATTTAAATTTTGATTTAAACCAATGATTACAATATATATATATATATATATATATATATATATATATATATATATATATATATATGTATATATATATATATATATTACAGTTTTTAAATTATTACTTCATTGATTGGTTTGTTCAATTCAATTAATTATGATTTCAATCAATAATATTTTAAATGTTTAATATATTTTTTATTATTATTATTATTTAAATACAAATTAAATATTGATTTTTAAATATTGTTAATTACTTTTATGTTTGAATGCTAAAATATAATGCAAATATTCAGTATTCAAACATAAAAAGGTTTTATAAAAATTAACTCATCGATAAATTAACAAAGCAGTACAAAACATATTTAAAATATTTTGTTAAACTCAAAATTAAAAAAATGTTAGCAGGGAGCATTTTAAAATTTTATTTTATTAAATTTAAATAATATTTGATGAATTTTAATTTGCATTATTGTATTATATTTCAATCCATTGCATGAATATATTTATAATTCTAAAACAATTATACAGTTATTTACCCCCCCCCCCCCCCAAAAAAAAAAAAAAAAAAAAAATGCTTGTATGCATATTCGCGTTTGTAATGGCGGAACCAGAGCAATAACCAACGGCCAATCATAGCAATGTATCAGTGCAGCAATGTATCATATATATGGATCAAATGACTCGGTAAAATTCTAGGACGATTTGATCCACGACCGGTCTATGGAGCACATATCACTGATCAGCTTGAGCGTATTCTATTTTTTATTTTGAAATTTAAACCTTTTGAATGTAAAACTTGAATTAGGGTTATGGAAGCCCGAAATCCAATGTTACTATTACAGTTGATCGCATTTAACATCTATTGATAAAGGATATATGTATTTTTATGTTTCTTCCCTCCCTCCCCCCTTTTTTTTCTTATTTTTTAAATATTGTTTAAAAAATTTTTTACGATCCTTTAATTATAAAAAACAAATGTTTATCAAAATCAAACTAATTAAAAATGCATTTTCCTTTTAATAATTACACCTATTCTCCCCTCCCCCCCCTTTTTTTTTTTTCAATACATTAAGTACCATACTTTTGTTATGCAAATATTTCTTTTGTTTTTATTCATTACTATGCTATAGTTAAAATTTACCTCACTTCATACATGACATTCTTATCAGCTGAAAAAGCACCTATTCATTTTTAAAATATTTGAATTAGCATTTTTAATACACTAAAGATTTATTTAACTAGAATTATTATTTAATTTAAAAGATTTTTAAACACTGGTGTAAAGTTTGCTTTTCTATATAAACCGTATAAATGCGGATTCGATATGTATTCTAACACACACACACACATATATATATATATACTATATACAAATTTGATTATTTAAAATATATCTGTATATGTATTTTGTAATTCTCTAAGTTTCATAATCTGGATTTTTTAGAGTTCTATCTCAGTGGGATCAGGAGGTTTATCAAAGCGATTATGAATTCATGGAAAAATTACCCAAAATTTTACCGAAAAGAGTTTACGTTGGGGAGAGAACACATAATTTATTGTAGGGAGGTCTAATCCCCTCATTATGAAATTTTAATCTTATTCTATGAATTTAATACCAGAATAACTGAAATTTCGGTTTAAAAAAAAAAAAAAAAACATGAAATCAGTAAATTACTTGAACACACACCCCTCTGGATTATAAAACTTATGGTATACATTTCCTTAAGGCATTTTCGGTAAACTTTAACATTTGTGAACTTAAGATAATAGTACAAAATGTTTTATTTGTTATTTTAAACACAGTTGTAGATAATAATTTACTGTATTTATAGTAAAATTAATTGTAATCAAATGAATCATGTTAAGTAAATAACACTGAGCTTTTCGACCCCTGAATCCGAATATGACTACCATTTTGCCCAGCCACCCACTGTTTTCTCGGGACACCACCTCCTCCCCCAATTTTTATCACTGTTCGGTAAATTTATGGCAATGAATTTGATTTGGAGAATGAAAAATAATTAATTTAACACTATAAAAAAAAAAATGTAATGTTTAATGCATTAATAATAGATTCAAAAATATATAAAAAATGAAATACATAATTTCAGTGGCAAATCCCCCACCCCAAATTTCCCCCTTGCTGCAAATGTTGATGTTTTAGAATTTTTCAACTCCCTAGCAGTTATTTCAACTCTCAAAAGATATTTAACAGTTAAAATAATCCCCCCACACCTAAAAATAAAATTTATAGCCACAAAATTACCGAAAAGTAATAAAAATAGGGGGCCGTCCCTAAAAAACTGTGGGTGATAGTGCAAAATGGACGTCATATTCGGATTCAGGAGGTCATTTTACTTAAAAAATTTGCCAAAATGGTGTTGGGGTTGGGGGCAATCTTTATGCCGAGCAGTGTAATCAATGCACCACAGCTGCTAAGTACAGATGTATTGTCATAAAATATATTCCTGTTTTATTTAATATATATATATTTTAATTACTGTCTCCTATACATATATATAAGAAGAAAGAACAAGATTCGTCAAAATTTTAGACCTCATATTTTCGATAGATTTAAACATTTTGAGATGTCCTGAATATAATTTAAGCATTTTTTGAAAATGACTTTTTTTTTTTTTTTTTTTTGTAAGATACTGTCTGTTAGACACAAAACTGACTTTCTTTTAAGATTTAGCATTACATTTTTTTTTTTTTTTTTTTTTTTTTGAGAAAAAAAAAATGTCTACACGCACCATCAAAATAATTTTGACAAATAATAATCTTAATAAACAATTTGCACTGTGAGAATTTATATACCAAAATACAGAAAAAAAAATATGATGCCACTAATTTATTCAGTTTGTGACTTATGTTCTTGCAGGCTTGTGACTCATGTCCATTCTATTTCAAATAGTATTCAGATTTTTTTATAAATAAAAATTTCTGATATATTTCTTTACTAGTAAACATAATTATGCTGTATATAAAATTTGTTTTATTTTTGACTAAATATTAGTATTCAGTGCTGGATATGTAAACCTTAAAAATTAGCTCTTTTACTGTGTAAGCACATTATTATACATTTTTTCATGTACGGTAACTTTAAATTTTTGATCCCATTGAGATCCCACTCTTAAAAGTTCATTGTATATAGATTTTAGAATACAAAAAACATGTATTTTTTTCAAAATTTTTAAAAATCACTATCTTAAAAAAATATCAATAAATTTTAAACTTTTATAAAAAGAAATTAACTTTACATAACATAAACAAGTTGTGCATAAAATTAATTTACATAAAATTGTCTTTAAAATGAGATGTTAGAAACTTTTCTACCCCTATAGAACTTGAGAAATTTGAGATTGAAAATGTTCATGAAAGCTAAAAAATGCTGATTTTTCAAAATTTTAAATATTTGCTCTTGATTTACAGATAATTACACAATAATAGTGTTTTAAGTGAATATAATATAAATATACTACATTTCCAATTTTTTTTTTTTTTTTTTTTTTTTGTGCTATGTTTAATTAAAACTTTTTAATGGGGAAAGTTTTAATCTCGTCCTGGAGTTCCTTTTCAGAATTCTGCTTCATTTTTTTTTACTAAAGTAAAGAATGAATATGTAAACAATTACGTTCATACTGAAGCATTTATGATGTTAGTCTCCTGCATTTTTCTTATGTGATTCAACGGTTATAATAAAACACAATCTTAAATTGTTTTGCTCTTTTAAACCAAAGAACATATACCAGATCATATTAATATTTCTTTACTAAACATCAACCAAAAGAAAAAATAATTGTATCTTGCATATGATAAAATGCAAAGAATGTGAAAAGTATTCGCGACTCAATTGAACTATAGAGGGCGTTCTATTGTCGTCTGCTTCAAAAGTCGTGTCGGATAACGGCCAGCGTTCTACGCGTGTACAATGGTAAGCAATGGCTATTTTGAGTATTCAGTACATTATTAATGTGCAAATATTACGTCGAATTCAAGAAATTTAGTTAAAGTGGAGGTGATTTTAAAATTAGAAAGGCTTATCGCTTTTGGTGGAATCAAATTAACCGAAAACAAATTTGATATTTTGGCGATTTGCTTACAAGCAAATACAATGAAAATGTCCCTACATACTATAAAAGAAACGGATGATAAATGATTTAAATTGCGAAATCCGATTTTATAATATCGCAGTTTAGATGTTCCTGTCTGTTTATAACTTCCTGTAAAACTCCTGTGCAAGATGCAAGCATCAGTAAGCAGTTTTTGATATTTTGTTACGGTAAGAAAGCAGCTTGTTTATTCTTTTATTTTTCTCCCCGGAAAGTGATCAAATTTTGAAAGTTAAGTGAACTTTCCTGTAGCATTTGCGATTTGATAAAATATGCTATGCTTTACGGAAAGTTTTCTTATACTAACAATTTGGTTTTTTAAATCGGCAAATACAGAATTGAAAAATTGAAACATTCATGATACCCACAGAAAATTCTCTCAGGTATGTTAAAAATTTGTTTTTTTAAACTACATTTAGTATTTTCATGATTTTTTCTTTTTCTTTTTATTTGATTTTATACTTTTATGAATATTGGTTTTATTACTTATGCACTTAGATTTGTTTGATTTACTTTTCTAAGAATATGTTTCATGTATATTTACTTGTTTAATTAGATCATATAATCTAACTATTAAATTGACATATATTTTTAATATTTTCAATGCCCGGGTATTTTTTAAACTATTAGCAACTTTCCTTTCCTTCTTTAGTTAAAACACTAATAAATGAATTAAGTTTTTCCTTATATTATTAATGTAAAAAAAATAAAAATTTAATTATATAGAACAAGGAAATAACTGAATGAGTAAATTGAAGTTGTAAGATTCTCATCAGACATAAAAACTGAGTGAGAATTTCACACTATTACTCAGAAACAAAGTGAGGTATTTTAAAAGAATGTGAGAACAGAAAAATACATAAGTAAATAAAATTCTGGATTAATGTGTATTTGTTTTCTATTAAAAATTAACATTTCTTTTTCTTTTGTTAATATATAGCTGCTAGTTTTGGATAGTCTGCTACTTAAGATTCTTCCTCTGTTTACATATATTTCAGTTGTACTTTTTTTTTTTTTTTTTTTTTTTTTTTTGAAAAAAAGGAAGACTGTTTTTTTTTTTATTTTTATGAATGGCAAGGATATTGGTCTCATTTTCAGACTTCTGCAATGTATATGACAACAACTGTCCAATACATTGGAGTGATTGTGATTGCTAATTATGTCTAATTTCACAGCTCATAGGATGTATTTAAGTTTAAATGCATTTCATTGTTTAAACATGTAGTTTTTTTTTTTTTCTTTTTTAAATACCTTCAATACAAGGATTGTTCAGCTATTTCTAGTATGATGTTTTATTGTAGAAATATAATGTATTTTTGCAACTGATCGAAAATGTAATTTTCTTATCAAAGTTTTTTGATTTTTTTTCTTTTTTAAATCATTCAACATTTGTGAAGGGTTTTTTTGAATTAGCTTATTTTTGTAAAGGGTGAAAAGTTTATCAAGTTTCAAGATGAAGGGGTCTGTGAGGAAAACTTAGGTCTGTTAAAAGACCCATTACAAAAAATTTCTCCTTAAATAAAAACTGACCTTTGATAAATCTTTTTAATTTTGAAAGCTAATCTTCCCTGCTATGAATAGACTGCCTGAATATTCAAATGCGCTCTGCTGTATTTCTCCCAAAAATCTGATATTAAGTTTCTAATTTATAAAAAGATTTCTATTCATATTTGTGGGCTTAGCTCTATAAAAATGAACTGTCATTATTTAAATGAAACCTTAATTTTAATTTTCAAAATTACATTTTTCACAATTTCACAAAAAGAGGACTCATGCCAAGAAGTTTGCAAGAGCTTTATTTTCACGCTAAATTTAGATTTACAAAACTACATACATATTTTTCACAATTTCGTAAAAGCAGGACCCTGTCTGAAAAGTCTGGACAGACCCCTGAGCAGAGCTAGAAATTCGTGGTCACTAGTCGTATTTTGCAACTATAAATTTTGTTTTGACGACCATGATTTTACAACCAGTCATCATTTGTTACGCCTAACTTTCTGTTATTTTGTTATTTTTAATAAGGCAAGTGACATCTCGAAAGCTTTGTTTTTAGTAACTTCAATTTATTCAATAACATTAGGTAATGAGTTATTCTATAAATAAATTTTGCCATAGAGTTGATGGGATTTTATGACCAGAAGCGGGAAAATTGTAAGAGGGAATGTACCTTTTACAGTATCTAGTGGTCCATAAGTGGATTTTTTTCTTTTTGCCATATTTTCAAATTGTATTTTGGAGGTTAATGTACAATGAACTAAACGACCTAAAAATATTCACTTGCCACATAGTGAATAAACAAGATAAAGCGGTGACTTTAATAATTTGCTTCCCTCCCATGTCCATCATAAAAATGAGTATCATTCCATTGTCAATGTAAACATTGTGCATTTCTACAATTAAAACTAAATTTAGAAAAGTAACATCATAATATCCAACATTTCAGAATCAGTCAGCAAAAATATAGTATTTTTTAGTTCCTTCAAATATAGTTTGTTGCTATGGAAACTCCTATCGTTTATTGAAGGATAGATTATGTGTTAGAATAAAATTTAATTTGCAATTAAAATGTAACTGCTTTGTTTATTAATGAAAATTGATGAAATTTTAACTGCAGGTTGGTTTTGTGCTGAATAGGTTGTATATTAAGTGTTGTGTGAGAAAAAGAAAATTTGAAGCACTTTGAAATTTGTAATTTTTAACCCCAGTTCAAGATCATGTGACATTAATTACTTCCAGATGTTTTGTTTCCATTCCAGACAACGATTAAAATCATCTGCTGATAGAATGCTTCTTTTTAAGCAATAAACCGTGGATTTTTGGTCATTTTTCAATCGACATGAGTCGACGTTTTAATTAATATCTCCGAAACTAATTAAGATTTTTAAATTCTGTTTCAAGGAGGACCTCGGAAAGGCTCCAGAGCATCCGTATGTCAATTCTTGTACTTCTGTGTTCAATAGGGGCTGAACGTATAAAAGAATAGACAGACAAACCTTTCCATTTATTATTATAGATATGAATAAAGCAAAATGTCTTCTTCATGTCTGTCTCTATGCGCTATAAAGGTCAGGCCACTGATCGCAAATTTACAAAAAATTGACAGATGCTTAGCTTTGATCTTGCAGGTGTGCATAGAATTATTTCTTTCTTTTTTTTTTTTTTTTATGGTTTATTTTCTTGTTTCGAATGTGAATTTCTAAAATTATTTAATTTGTTTATTTATTTATTTATTTTGGAATGTTCCGTTAATTTTTCTGCTTTATTTTCTTAAATTTTATTTAATTTGCGTGTTTTTCTTTTCATCATCTGCATTCCTTAGTAAAAATCGCTATTCTATTTATTTTTCCTTCTTTCACATTAAATAATGCGATCAAATAGTTTTCATATAATAAAATTTTAATACTGCTTCTTTTTTTTTTTTTTAATACACATAATAGTTGTGTTTTCAATGGTAATTGTTTATGTAAAGGTGTAATACCTCCTTTTGAAGAGGAATGTTCATTATTTTTAATACATTGTTTCTATCGAAATCAAATGGTAATATGATAGAAAGAATTAAACTTATTAAATTTTTAACTTTATTAAAATATGTAACAATTAATTTCTTGTATAAGAACTATCAGAGGACAGATAAGACTACCAGCGCCTTAAGCGGTCACTTAAGGTGCTGCCACTAGCAGCAGTGGGGTCACCAATCCGACATAGTGCGGTTGTGGAAGACACAGTAGAAAGCAGCGAGGACCTGAAGCCAAGTTTTCAGTGGATTTTTTCTTTCCATTTCTCACAATTCTTTCTTTTATTTTCCTTTTTTTTTTTTTTTTTTTTTTCTAAATTATATAAAAAAAAAAATGTGATTAAATTTCTTTGAAAATTTATTTAAATACAGCGATCAATGAATCGGCCTTCAATAAGTTAATGTAAGAGTCCTTTAGATATATGCTTTAAAGTTAAAGCGACAAAATTTTATATACGATTCCGAGAAATTGGAGGCCCACCAGTGGCCGAGCGGTTCTGTGCTCAAAGTTGGCAGATGGTAAGAGCCGGGTTCGATCCAAGGTTGCGCTCATCGACCTAGCCGTTCGGAGATTTCCGTGGTTTTCTCCGAACTCATGTAAATATAGGCTAAGATCCCTCAGAAAGACCCCCACAGACGGTATTCCACCCATAGGCCTAGGACCCAACCCCAAGTGTAGTCAGACTTCAATCCTACAACCAAGAAACTGGAAAAATCCAAGCTTAAATTTGATGAAATGGTATCGTATCGCCTTGATGAGTAGTGTTTAGCCATCGTTGGCTTCAGAGCATACCCAGATTCAAATGTCACGCTACGCCACTGTTAAAATGATAATTTAAGAAAGAGTGATTCTTATACAATGTGCTAAAACTTTACAAGACTATTTTCTTCATTGTAGACGACTATTTCTTGAACTGTATAAATAAGATTTTGCAAAAAATACCATTGCTGAATTTAAAAAAAGAAGGAAAAAACCCCACAATTGATTTGAGTAAAAAAAAATAGCACACACCTTCATGAAAAGTGCTGCTTCAATGTTGTGCTAATGCCTACCTTTTTTCTCTAGTAAAGCTTTGTGATATTATTTTGATCCAAAAGAACTGCTAAGAACTTTTATTTATTATTTATTTTTGCTACACCATTAATTGAAAAAAAGAAAGATAAAAAATTTACAAGAATTGTTTTGGGCCAATGTAATAGCACTTCCCTTCATTAAGGACCCGCTTCACTCACCGCCGCCAGAAGCCGAAGCTAATGTTATTCTATGAGAAATTTTTCTTTACAAATAACTTATTAACTAATACATATTTTTAAATTCTGTTTTCACCTTCTGAAAATTCCCAGCTGTTAAATTGACGAACCTTTTTTAAAAATTTATTTTTTTAATTTTTTATATTTTATTTTGAAGCTGCAAAATACAAATTTTCAATATGTGAATTTTTTTCATTTTGCAATTTCAAAATAAAATGTTAAAAACTAAAAAAAATACATTTTTAAAAAAGGTTTACCAGTTGGGAATTTTCTGAATGTGAAAACAGAATTTAAAAATATGTATTAGTTAATAAGTTATTTGTAAAGAAAATTTCCCCATAGAATAACATTGGCTCGGGCTTCCGGCGACGGTAAGTAAAGAGGGCTGTAAAGTGTAAATATCGATATAAGTGTTGCTTTCATGATGTGCTAGTGCCTAGCTTTTTCGTCTGGTCTTTATTTCTACCTGCAACAAACGTTGTAATTTTTTTTTAATTTATGGTGTTTGCTTATTTTTTTTCATCATTATTATTTGTTACTGTTGAGCACTAGTCCTGCAGCACATATTATTAATAAATAAATACAATCAAAATACTATAAAATTAGCATTTTAATTGCACTTATCAAATTTGCATATTCTTTGAAAAAAAAAAAAAAAAAAAAAAAAAAAAAAGATTATTAAAAACAATTGGATTAACAATTTAAAAAAAAGTGCTCCTCACACAGTGACTTTAAAAAGTTTATAAAACTGTTTTTTTTTTTTTTTTTTTTTTTTTTTTTTTTCATTGTAGTTGACTATATATCTTAATATTTATATGTTTACATTAAAAAAAAAAAAAAATGTTTGCAAGAAAATATTGTAAGTTGAAAAAATAAAAAACATTTCTCACAATAATTGTTTTGGGCTGAAAAACAGTATATCACTTCTTTCACTGTAAAAAATATGTCCTATTTGCTGCCAGAAATTATGTTCTGACAACACAATTTTTTCGTAAATTACACATATTTTCTGGCAGCAAATAGGACAAATTTTTTGCAGTGTACTTATAAAGTAGCTATAAGTGCTGCTTTGATGCTACGCTTGTACCTATCATTTTCGTCTGATGAAGGGTTGTGCTATTATTTCTAATTGAAAGAACTGTTGTGAATGGTGTTCGTTTTCTTTTTTTCTTTTCTTATTTACAATTAAATTTTTTATAAAATGAGGTTTTGAATTGCACTTATGAAACTGAAAAAATACATAGCTTAAAAATAATTAGAATGATAATTTAACAAAAAAGTGATTCTTGCACAGAGATTTTCTAAAATTTTTGCAAGATATTTTCTTTTTCGTAGATGACTATTTCTTGAACTCAATAAATTTAGAATAATAAATAAGTCTTTGCAAAAAATACCATAAGTAAAAAAAAGAAGACAAAGAAAGAAAAAAATAAAATCTCACGGCAATTGATTTGAGCCGAAATAATAGCACATCTCTTCATCATGTGCAAATGTAGATACAAGTGCAGCTTTGATGCGGTGGTATTCGTCTGGTTCGACAAGTAAAGCTTTCAGTATTTCTGTTATGGTAGCATTTTTCGCAAAATGTTAAAAGACTTATCCAAAATGCGAAAACGAAATAACATGTTTTCGCTTTTTTGCTAAAGCATCTTACTAAACACAAATTGAAAAAAAAAAAAATCTTCAGCGAAAATATTACAACGAATCTTTCATGGAAAAAAAAATCGCAACATTGATGAAGAAAAATCCATTGGTTCATGCATATAAAGAAAATCAAAAGCTGAATTATGCATAAGAATCGCATACAGGAAATCAATTTGTAAATAAACATGAGGCATTTGTAAAGTGGTCTAATATGAAAGAAAGAAAAATTATAAATTGTAAACCAAAAAGCTTTGAATAGTAATAAACAAATTTCACTTATATTACTTTCTTTCTTTTTTTTCTTTTTTTGTAAGTTATGTTTTTATTTTCAGATACAGTATAAGGTATAAGCTTAATGTAGTTTTACATGCTATAGTGATAATTATATCTCCAGAAAAAGAATGTAAGTCGTATCTACGATGTTCCCATTGCTTTAAAAAAGTTTACAATATAAAGTAATAATCTAAAAAGTTTAATATTTATCACGTCTGCCAATAAATGTGTTAAAATATATGCTTATACCATATTCGAATTGATCCGATTACAGTGGTAAGTACAATTATTAATTACTTTTTTGTTTTCCATTTCAAAAAAAAAAAAAAAAAAATTACCTTCTGTGCATAACTCTTTAGACCTCATTAAAAACTTTTAAGTTTAATTTACAAATGAAAATCAAACATATCGAGGCATTTAGAATAATGTGTAAACTGATATTCATCTTTTTCTACTGTTTCTGGCATTTTAGCATTTTGCTGAAGCTTTTTTTCTGATTTTAGCTATTTTGCTAAAGAAATTTTTTACTCAGCTTAAACCCTGGAAGCTTTGTGTTATTGTTTTGATCAAAAAGAACTTCTGAGAGGTTTTTTTTTTAAATTTTTTTATAAGTGTTGTTTGCTATTTTATTTTTTTATTATTATTACTTTGGAACATCTATCTTTTAGAGCATATTGTCTAAAATATTTAAAACATTGTGCATGGCATCAAATTTTAAAAATCTAGGAACTCCTTTAAACAGAATCATGTTTTACTTGTTATAAATGATATACATAACATACATCCTATAATGTTAATAGTTTAATATGAATTATAATAGATATTATACAGAAAATACTTCTAATATAAAATTATTAAAGAATTTTTATTTTCATTACATTTAGAGTTAATAAATTCTTATTGAAAATCTGTTGATTGTTAAGTGATAGTATAAATTGTAGGATCAAAATTAAAAATGAGTTACAATCTCACAAAATACACTTTCACTTAACCAATATTCTTTTCTGAATACTGTAAAAAGAAAAAAGAGAAAAAAAAAGTAATTTGATTTGTTTAAATCATTTTTGTGGATCGCTGAATAACAAACCGAAATAAATTGTTCTATTCCCAACAGAAAATTATAATCAATCCTTTCAACAGCCATCAACAAAGTTACTGCTTTTCCAACTGGATGCTAACTCATCAGCATACATACTCTTCATTTAGATAATTTCAACTCATAACAAAAACTGCATTTCCATATTTTATAAATTCATTTATATTGTACACCACAAAGAACACTTGTGGTGTTGAAAAAAGTGAAGGGTCGTGTATTTTATTTAGAAGAAAGTAACTTAAATATTGTAAAAGTATGAAACCAATATTACACAAAGTTTTTCAAAGAATAGACTTATGTGTAATAAGCTAAAAATGTAAATAAAAATATAATTTTATTGAAATGTGGATGTATGCAAGTGAAAATAATTATCCTTACATACTAATTAAACAATAAAAATTGCAAATGAAATATGACATGTTTTGTAAAACAATACAATTTACACATTTTCAGAGTACTTTGGAGTTTCAATGAAAAACCTAGTCTAATCTATTTTCTGTCTTATTATACATATATGTGAAAATGTAACAAAAACAAATAGAAAGATTATATCTCATATATGTGTTTAAAACGTTTCTATATTGCTCTAGAATATCTGGCGACTGAACTTTTTTAGTCCAGTACCATAGTTTTTATTTACATTGTGAATATGTAAACAAACGCTATTGCACAGGATCATAATATTTTACTGTATTAATTACTGACATACATCTTACGATTTTTCGCAACAGATTACACTGCCGATTCAAAAAGTAACTTCATTGAACTTGTAGTATTTTAAGTTTTAAACACAATAATTTAAAATGAAAATCAACGAGAATTGTAGCAGGTGTGAGTAGGTCAACATATAACATTTTTTTTTTTTTAATTAAAGCTCAAATAAGTATATATTAAATACATCCTCGTTAAACAACAACAACAATAAAATCTGAAAGCTTTTTTTACCATATGCGATTATTTATCTTTATTTAATTGATTTTAAAAATACGTATCCATTGTTTACAACACTACACTGATCGGCATATTTTAATCTTGAAAATTAATCGAAGCTAGTACAAAATCAATAAAATCCCCATGAATTGCAAAAAAGTGCCTATTAATAACTATTATTTATGGTTAATATGAATCAAATTTTTAAATATTTACTAGAAAATGACTTTTAATTTAATAACTCAAAGCATATGCATCAAAAGGTTTTTAAATAGACATCCGACACAATAACTTAGGCTTTTGTCCACCAGAGGGCGTATTCGAGCGCTGGAGTTGCGAATATAAAACTCAAGCTTTCCCTCTAAACAGTTTTTTTTTTTTTTTTTTTTATGCTACTTTGTCACTCTTATTATTTAAGAAATACAAACCGTTTACAAAAGAATGATTTTAAAGAATGAAACCTTGTAGTGAATTTAACATATAAATCTCTTTTTTATAATCTGTATGTAAAATAAAAACCATCCAAGCATTGTTAGTTTTATAAAATTTTGTGACAATTTTTAAAAAATCTTTTCATGTAATTCTCATATAAAATTTTAGTGGATATAGATAATAATGATTTTTCAGCTAATAATCGGTTACTAAAAAGTGGCGAAATGAATTATTGCTGTTACAAAAATTCAGGCTTAGCTCATAATAATGATTAAAAATTAAATATTATATCCAAACAAAATTTATAACTAGAAAATAATTAAATTGTGTAATTAGCTTTAGCACAACACAATTATAGTACTATAAGTTACAATATTGAAAACTTAACGAATTTCAGTGATAAAATAAAAATTGTGCAGAATCTGATAAACCATGATAGCATCGTACATCAGATTTGTATGCTTGACTTATAGTCCACTTGTAAATCTTCGTCAGATAGCACATGACAGAATTACAATACGAAGAATTGGAGAAAACACCCAGGGCCAGCGCGGGAATCGAACCCGCTCTCCTGCGCTCGAGGGCGATTAGCAGAGTGGTGACATATCTACTCGGCCACGGAGGGCCCTTACAGCACTGTGAACTTAATATATGCGAAAATGACAACAAAAGAAAACGATAATGAACAAACTGGCTGACTCAAATCATCTGCAAAAATCGAGCCAAACACATACAACAATCAGCCAATCACGCCGGTTTCTTAAATATCCGCTTGTAGCAAAAGTATCCGAGCACTAGCGAAAATTCCTATTTAAAAAAAGTACACTTAATAATGTTTTGTTAAATATCCTTGTCGAAACATGTTCTAGACTGACTAAGCACATGACTCGACAAGGATTTATTTAACAAAGCATTATTAAGCGTAATTTTTTTTAGACAGGGATTGTTCCTAGTGCTCGGATACTTTTCCTGCCGCCTACTGAGCTAGAGAACAACTGGAGGAAATGCTAGATCGGTTTTCCCGTGCCGTTTTCCGAAGATTCGTCCTTCTCCTATAGTTCCGTTTTCTGAGCAGTGTACGGCAGAAAGCATTTTATACCTTTATATTTCAATGTAAAATTGCGCAAAGGAATGCATCCTTATCGGCTTTATATGAAATATATTTATGCATTTTTTGAAGGAACGTGAAAGAAAAAGAAATAATTTATTGATTTCCAAAGCTACATTACTTTAAAGATGAATTTTATTAAGAAAAATTATATCACCTTTGAGCAGTAAGCAGTCAGAATTCCATATTGCTGATCCTTTTTTTACCTCTCTATTTCACGTAATTTTTATTTTTTCAACTGGTCCTATTTTTATGACAAAACAGGTTTCATGAAACTGTTTAACAATTCGCAATTAGTGCCTAATTATAAATATTTCCACCGCTAATTAATTAAATATGCCAAAATTTCTGTGATAAATTGATAGAATTAGCAGTTTATTAACTTCCTCCTATATTCAATAGAGAAAAGTATTGGATGCGTACAAATTTTCGTCTTTTGGCTTTCGATATATTTATACATTTTCTGATCTATTCAACCCTTTAAACGCCGCTATATGAATCCCACAGAAAATATTTGAACTTTCGTATGCGCTGTGTTTCAATGTGCATTATATGTAGTTTAACTAACAAAAAAAAAAAAAAAAAATGTTTATTTTGTTAGAAGATGTAATATGGTTCCAAAATAGAAGACTTGGCACCTAATGAGCGTAAAATAGATGTTGATAAACTGAAAAACCCTTTTAAATTAGTTATCTTGATCCCAGTTTGTTATAATTTAAGAAAAGAACTGTTTTATTTTATATACATTGTTTTAAACCCTGGGCTACTTCAGTATTCAATGTAAAAAAAAAAAAAAAAAAAGTATATATATTTATCTTAATTACGTGTAGAGAAAACAAAAATAATAAAATGTTCCCGCAGCACGAACTTTGGTGCCTAATGGGATAACAGATTATTCATTTTTAGAAAATGTCTGGATATGCGTGACAAAAATTTTGTTGCAGCTCTCGATCAAGAATGAACGAACAAAATTTCATCAAGAGTTATATTTAAATGCAACTTGAAATAAATTGATATCTATCAGATTTTTGTGCATATTGCTCAACAGATAATGCCGCTGTCTTTCCGTTTTTATCGTTATTTTTAGTATGATAGTATGAAACAAAGTTTAGTATAAATACACCAAATGAGGAAAAACAACATATATCTATATAAATGAAAAAAAGGTGTTTACAATAATAATAGCCTCACTCCTGCACCCCTTCCCTCACCACGCCTTACCAATGGCCGAGCAGTTCTACTCTCAAAGCTGGTAGTCGGGAAGTGCCGGGGTCGAATCCAGGTCTCGTTCTAGACGTATCTGTTCGAAGTTTTCCGTGGATTTCTCTGAAAATCACGTGAATACGAGATAGGCACTCTTATAAAGAACCCTCACGGAGGGCACACTACCTAGGTATGGAACACTTGTGTAATGAAACTGCCTGAACCCTTACACTAACACCAACTCCTGCCCCCCTTTCTCGAAGGAGTAAATTTTTAATATTAATATTATTAAAAATAACTCGTCGATACCTTAAACCGTATGGTTGAACCATCCATCTGAAATGATTTTAATGAAAGGTATCCCTGTTTCTTTAAATTTTTAATAAAAATTAAAATATGCTTTTATGGCTTTTTTTATTTATTTATTTGATGATTTATAGGTTTTTGTGATCAAAGCTGGTAGAACGAAAATGTCAGGTTCGGTGCTCGTCAACCTAGTCTTTCTGAAATTTCTTTAGTTTTTTTTTTTTCGAAATTCGCGTAAATAGGTCAAATTGATCAACTTAGCAAGATTTCTGAGTCAACGAGAGATCGTTTTTAATAATTCTAAAAATTCCCAATTTTGCTATAAGTGTCAACACTACTCTCTTTGAAGCTTGTAAATGAATTAGCTGAATACTGGTTATGACACAAAATATTCTCTTTACCAAGCCTGAATTTCATATATAATATGCACATTTGCATGCATTAAGACTTTTTTTTTTAGCTAACACATTCCTAGGAAACAAGTGCAATAATTCTTTGGAGGTCTTTCTAAGGAGTCCTAGCCCGTTTTTATGCAAGTTTTGGAGAAAACCACAGAAAACTCTTATCAACTTGGCTGACAATCATGACCTGGGATTGAGCCCGAAACCACGCATCTATCAGCTTTACGCGCAGAACTGCTCGGCCGCTGGTGGACTGCATCACCTTTGTAACTATCATACAGTGGAGGGCCCAATGGGAATTGGGGCTCAAGTCCCTTTTTCCAAAAAAGATATTTACAAAACGAACAACGGAAGTTCATTTTGGAATGATTCAATAACATTTTCAATTAAGTGGTTTTAAGCCATTGTCTGTCATAGTTTAATAAACATCAGCAAAAAGTATAAAAACCTGTTTGAAAGTCCACCTCTGTTTTAAGTGCCACTACCTTTAAGTTCCAGTTTTTCACACGGTCTCAAATTTTCCCAATAGGATTTAATACTCTTAGAATTATTGCACTTGTTTCTTAGGGATGTGTTAGTTAAAAAAAAAAAAGGTCTTAATGCATGTAAATGTGCATATTATATATGAAATTCAGGCTTGGCAAAGAGAATATTTTGTGTCATAACCAGTATTCAGCTAATAAATTTATAAGCTTCAAAGAGAGTAGTGTTGACACTTATAA
The DNA here is from genome assembly GCA_963930645.1 of Salticus scenicus. Classification (NCBI taxonomy): domain Eukaryota; kingdom Metazoa; phylum Arthropoda; class Arachnida; order Araneae; family Salticidae; genus Salticus; species Salticus scenicus. The sequence goes on along the minus strand of OZ005651.1, from coordinate 189,068,790 downwards.
GCAAAATTGGGAATTTTTAGAGGGATTGAAAACGATTTCTCATTGACTCAGAAATGTTGCTAAGTCGATCAATTTGACCTATTTACGCGAATTTCGGAAAAAAAATTAAAGAAATTTCAGAAAGACTAGGTTGACGAGCGCCGAACCCGACATTTTCATTCTACCAGCTTTGATTACAAAAGCCTATAAATCATCAAATAAATAAATAAAAAAAGGCATAAACGCATATTTTAATTTTTATTAAAAATTTAAAGAAACAGGGATAACTTTGATTAAAGTCATTTCAGATGGATGGTTCAACCATACGTTTTAAGGTATCGACGAGTTACTTTTAATAATATTAATATTAAAAATTTACTCCTTCGAGAAAGGGGGGCAGGAGTTGGTGTTAGCGTAAGGGTTCAGGCAGTTTCATTACACGAGTGTTCTATACCCAGGTAGTGTGCCCTCCGTGAGGGTTCTTTATAAGGGTGCCTATGTCGTATTCACGTGATTTTCAGAGAAATCCACGGAAAACTTCGAACAGATACGTCTAGAACGTGACCTGGGTTCGACCCCGGCACTTCCCGACTACCAGCTTTGAGAGTAGAACTGCTCGGCCATTGGTAAGGTGTGGTGAGGGAAGGGGTTCAGGAGCGAGGCTATTATTATTCTAACCACTTTTTTTTCATTTATATAGATATGTTTTTTTTTTCTCTCATTTGGTGCATTTATACTAAACTTTGTTTCATACTATCATACTAAAGATAACGATAAAAACGGAAAGACAGCGGCATTATCTGTTGAGCAATATGCTCAAAAAGTTGATAGATATCAACTTATTTCAAGTTGCATTTAAATATAAATTTTAATGAAATTTTGTTCGTTGATTCTTGATCGAGAGATGCAACAAAATTTTTGTCACGTTCATCCAGACATTTTCTAAAAATGATCAATCTGTTAACAACCCATTAGGCACCAAAGCTCGTGCTGCAGGAACATTTGATTATTTTTTTTCTCTACACGTAATTAAGATAAATATATATATATATATATATATATATATATTTTTTTTTTTTTTTTTTTTTTACATTGAATACTGAAGTGCCCAGCTTTATTGGTATTTTTTTTTTAAGTTTGTAATGTAAATTCTGTTTTTTTTTTTTTTTTTTTTTTTTTTTAATTCAAATGAAAATGTCTGTTTTAACTGAAGAAGAAGAAAAAATTACTGAAAATAAGTCATTCGAGTGGAAGGGTTTAAAACAATGTATAATAAAACAGTTCTTTTCTTAAATTATAACAAACTGGGATCAAGATAACTAATTTAAAAGGGTTTTTCAGTTTATCAACATCTATTTTACGCTCATTAGGTGCCAAGTCTTCTATTTTGGAACCATATTATATCTTCTAACAAAATAAACATTTTTTTTTTTTAATTAGTTAAACTACATATAATGCACATTGAAACACAACACATACGAAAGTTCAAGTATTTTCTGTGGGATTCATATAGCGGCGTTTAAAGGGTTGAATAGATCAGAAAATGTATAAATATATCGAAAGCCAAAAGACGAAAATTTGTACGCATCCAATACTTTTTTCTATTGAATATAGGAGGAAGTTAATAAACTGCTAATTCTATCAATTTATCACAGAAATTTCGGCATACTTAATTAATTAACGGAGGAAATATTTATAATTAGGCCCTAATTGCGAATTGTTAAACAGTTTCATGAAACCTGTTTTGTCATTAAAATAGGACCAGTTGAAAAATAAAAATAACGTTAAATGAGAGGTTAAAAAAAAAAGAGATCAGCAATATGGAATTCTGACTGCTTACTACTCAAAAGGTGATATAATTTTTCTTAATAAAAATAATCTTTAAAGTAATGTAGCTTTGGAAATCAATAAATTATTTCTTTTCTTTCATGTTCCAGCGAAAAATTCATAAATGTATTTCATATAAAGCCGATAAGAATGAATTTCCTTTACGCAATTTTACATTGAAATATAAAGATATCAAAAGCTTTCTGCCGTACACCGCTCAGAAAACGGAACTAAGGAGGAAGACGAATCTTCGAAAAACGGCACGCTCAATGCTCCAGTTGTTCTCTAGCTCAGTGCTGCCGACTGTACATTGTTTATTAAAAAAAAAAAAAAAAAAAAAAAAAAAAACAAGAAAGGGAAATTGTATTTGGGGAATTTTTTTTTAAATAGTAGTGCACTTTTGGGGGAAAATTACATGTGTGATGGGGAAATTTTGAAATTTCTATCTGGCAACACTGCCATTCCATCTTATTAAATATGTTTGGCAACGATTTCTCTCTCTTCTATCTGTGTACGTGAATTGGAATAACCTCGTGTTACCATATACTAAAAAAAATAAAAAAAATTTGTGCCAATCCAGTCATTAAAAAAAATGTCGTCTAACGGTAAGTAATATGATCGAAAACATATAAATATGATTAATATTTTAATAATAACACAACTGTTTTTGCGTTTTATTATCATTTAGTTTACATAGCACTTGACTTTTCTGACTATTATCGACTACGATCGCAAGCAGAAATTGAGAATTTCTAAATATTTTTTGTGTATTAAAAATCTAGACTTTCTTACCTCCTGCTCCTAACGTTTTGTCGTTACTTCGATAATGCAGTTTTCATCATTTCCTTTACAGGTGTACTAAAGTTTGTTCGCTATTGTATTATTCAAACTATACTATATAAAATGATTGACTGAACAGAACACGTCAGAAAAGGATACAATTCTAAAGAAAATTTTAATAGAAGCGGTTGATTGAAATAGGTTTTGCAAAAATTATAAATGTATAGTTAAAAACTTTATGCCCCTAATTTAATAACAAAATAAACAACATAGTTTTTGTCCTTGATATTTATCCTTTTGTGTTCACGTAGACGGTATGTATTTACTTTCTTCGTTCTCTTCTTACAGTTGATGCACTTGTGAATTTCACAAACATTTCACTTATAGTTAAGCTGACCATATTTTTACAAACGAAAATGAGTACAAATGACGCAAATGTACTCAGTTTTGGTTAAAAAATGAGGACAAAAATTAAAGTGAATTTAGGTTTTTATATTAGAAGAAATATACAATTCTGTATCTTAACAGGGTGTCCACTTGTCCTAAAATTCCTGAAAGTCTAAAAAATGTTCTTAAATAGTATTAGTTGTCCTAAAATTCCTGAAATATTCAACTATTATGCTATATATTGACATTTAAACCACCCAAATTAATTGATCAAAACTCAAATTCACCCTGTATTGTAACGCTTTACTGCGTTTGCTTTGTTCAGTGTATGTGTGTGGGGAATCTTTTGACTATTGTATCTTCTAAACTATTAAAGATAGAATGACAACACTTCATTTATACTTTTGAAAAAAATGTATTAGTGTAATGTTATATGAAAATTGTTAGGTATCTGATTTGGTTAGTCAATTGTATGTCTTCAAACCACACTATATCTAAAAACAGTACATATAATATGTGTAGTAGTAGGCAATGGAAGTCGTATGGTTGTTATGCACCAGATATTTTTGCACAATGAAGATTTTAGGCTATTAAAAGCATTAAAACCAACTCGAGCATTAAAACCAAAAGAAAATATCACTGGACACCCCTAATTTGCAATGCATGAATCGGTAAATGCATGAGAATTTGTATAAGCCACGGTCATATGCTGTCTTCGCAAGCATTAAAACCCCCCAAAAAAATCACTGAATACATCTAATTCACGACGCATGAATCAATAAACGCATGAAAATTTTGTAAAAGCCGCGATCAGAAAACTCGCTGCTGTATGCTTGCTTCGCAAGCATTAAAAAAAAAAAAATAATCACTGGACACTATTTTGAGGCGTATGAATTAGAAAATGCATGAAATGTGCACTGTAACGCAGGGTTGGCATGATTTAAATCAACTGATTTTTTTAAAAAAATCATTTGATTTAAATCATTTTCTTTCTTTTTTTTTTTTAATGTTGGAAAATAGTCAGAGAAATAGTGAAATATTTCCGAAATACTCATCTCCCTAAAGCTTGGTACAATAGTGAAGGCGGCACTGCATTACTCATTCCAGTAGGTGTAAGGTGGAATTCTTATGCTGACTACTTTCAATCATACATAAAAAATTGGTCAAAAATAGTAAAATTATGTGAAGAGCATCGAGAAAATATAAGTTCTGAAATCAAGAAAACAGTAATGGACTTAAATATTAAAAGAAATGCAGAGCATATGATTGAAGTTTTGAAACCCATTGCTTGTGCCCTAGATACAATCCAAAAAGAGGATTGTTCCCTTGCCGAATGCACATATCAATGGAAAATTTTGGGTAAAAAGTTAGAAAATATATTAGATAAACATAGAATTACAAAATTTAAAGCAAGATATGAAAAAGCTATTAATGGCTGTCATTTTTCTGGAGTTTTATTAAGTCCCTCTGTTTTAAATTGAAATAAAATTTCACTTAGTGTAGCGGAAAATAATTAAGGTTTAGCATTCATTAAAGAAAATTGTCCAAATCTTCTCACAACTGTAGCACATTTTCAAGCAAAAAATGGCCCATTCCAAAAATTACCATTGCTTGAGAAAAAAGTTTCAGATATTATGATTGGTGGAAGTCCTTTTATGTAATGGGAGGTAAAGAGAGAATCAGCGAAATTGAAATTGAATTTATTTACCAAATAACAACAGCCGTGGCTTCATCTATGGGAGTAGAAAGACAATTTTCTTCTTTTGGACTAGTTCATTCAAGCCTTCGTAATGAATTAGGAGTGGACAAAGCTTCTAAATTAGTGTTTTTGTTCAAACAATTAAATACCTGATTTATTTGCTTAAAAAATATTGATTTAATTGTGATTTTTATCCCTTAATAAATAGCTTGCATTAAATGAATATTTAATTTGTTTTTTAAATTTTACCATTTTCTATTCATTTACAACATATTTAAGTTTATTTCTTATTTAGTGTGCACAATTCGATACAAAATAATAGAATGGCTTTAGATTAAAGTCTAGATGTTTAATTTTTAGTACCAATCAGTAACTAGAATATAGTATTTTCTTAACTATATAATTATTTCTTATTTTTATAAATTATAAATATTATTTATTCTTTTTTAGTTAATTATTATAAAAAACTGCTCCATGTATTGTAAAAACATAAAAAAAACAATAATTAAAAATAGAGTTCTAAAAAAATCAAATAAATCCGATTTAAATAAAAAAAATCTGATTTAAATAAAAATAAAAAAAATCTGTTTTTTTTTTTTTTTTTTTTTTTTTAAATCATGATTTTTTCCAACCCTGCTGTAACGGTCAGTATTCCGATGTAAGATCACTACACAAGCATTATAAATAAATAAATAATCACTGAATGCACCTTAAACTTTAAAAAACATTTAGAAACAGTAAAATCTAGAATTAATCTTACAGATACCGTGGCGACTTTAAAAAAAAGTAGAAGAGAAGATAAAAACCATCTTTAACAATTTACCACTCTCACGCAAAAGGCATATTTTCAATTTAAATTAAAATCGGCTCTGTTACGAAATCTAAACCAATCAGCTAAAGCCATAGTAATTTTAACGCTCCCGCTATGCAACTAAGCGAATGAGATAAAAGCTCATGGGTTGCACTGGGAGAAGTAAGAGGAGAGCGAATTCATGTGACCGGCCGATGGATTTGCCAGGCGCAATGCGTAATCACCACTTTTGGCATGGTATCATATATTAGGATGAAATCAAAATTTTGAGTTATCATCAAAAAGCAATATGATATAAACCCTTTCCAAAATGGGATGTTTTTCTCTATTTAAATAAAACTAGCTCTTTTTGCTTATACACAGTCAATTCAAGGTGTCTTGCTTATGTAGGTAGACTAGTAATGTTGTCCTGAAATTTTAAAAAATATATGTCCTGAAATTTCACCTTATGCTAGTACTACCCCTATCTTAAATAATATTACTTATTTTAAATTACCTCAGTTGAAATCCTAAACTTAAAACAAGTTAATATTTTCAGTATTGACATTATAATTATAAATGAAACGTTTTTTTTTTTTTTTTTTTAATTTTTTCTTTCAGGATTTAAGCTAATTTGCGACTTCTATTAATGATAGTGTGGAAAAAAACACAAAATAAGATGTTTTCACCACAGTCATAATATCTCGTATTGAAAAGAAGTACAAATAAATTTAAAACTTATAAGTTCAAAAGAAAGTCACAAGTTTTGCTTCTGATTTCATTTTAAAAAAAGAAAAATTCCAGGTGCAGTTAAGATTTAGGGAATAAAATGGCACTTTAAAATTTTTTAAATTGTAAGCATGTAAGCCTTATTTGTTAAAAGAAATGCCTGAAAATTCCTTCTGCTTCAAATAATAAATTTTAGTAGGTCTCCTCCGCAACATATTTTCCCTCTGAACATAATTTTGTTTGGAAAATTCTTATATAGAAATAATTACTGTAAAAGCACTTATTTTCGCGAAAATGAAGGTATCTGTAATTTCACGAGCTGAAAATTTCGCGAATTTTATATGAATAGAATCAAAAGTTGAAAAATCCTAAAGTTAAAAAGTACCTAAATATAGAACCCGTTTTACATAAGGCATTTTAAGAAACTTCCTTTTGTCCGAAAAGTCTGTCCCCTCTCCCCATCGCTCTGAAAACAATTCATTCTTACAACGGTGCTTGTACATCAACTTAAGCCTTGGCTCAACGCGTGCATGCCAACTCAAACAAGTTTCTTTTCTCAATCTCTTATTTCCCTCATTCTTTATCAAACTAGGGACTTATGAACCCCCCTTTTGCACCGAAAATGTAATCACCCCACCCCCTTCGCTTTTCTCGAATTCGGACCGTCCATGCCTGTGAGCTTTGGTAAGTGAAAAATTTCCTTATTTTTTATTGTTATTTGAGGTGGAAAAAAAAAAGTATTTCGCAAGACTTAAATTTTCGTGATTACGATGGGCTCGTGAAAATAAGTGCTTTTACAGTAATTACTTCAATTCACATTTTTCAAAAACTTCAATGTCTGTAGATTTAAAAAATATAATGTTTTATCTGTTTCAAATAACTTTTTTGTATGTTTGCTTGGGACCAGTTATCATGATTTGGCCCTTATATATTTTCAGATAAATTTTAATAATGTTATTTTATACACAAGATTTCATTTTATTCCCAAGTCCAAAGAACATTTTCAACAACCTAGATTGATACAACTCTAAAAGATAAACATTAAAAGCATTAATATTTAAGAATTGGTGGAAAGAAAATCTAACTTCTAAAAATACGGAAATTTTTAGCAATTCTCGGAAAATGAGGACAGAATAGTCAAAAATAGACAAATGTGGTCCTCATTAGAAATTTTCAAAACTGAGCAAAATGTCTAAAAATAAGGGCAGTCCTGATTTTCTGAGGATTCAAAAAATGAGGTTACCTTACTAGTGCTGACTCTAGAATAAAAGGGCTGCAGAGGGGGAATTAAATAAAAAGGGCAATCTATTTTCAAAAATATTTGCATAATTTGTGGTCTTCTATGTTATTTTTGTACGTCACAAAAGTGAATTACTAGTTTTACATGTATATATGTGGGCTCTATGCATTTGTTGTTCCTGGAATGCTATAAAAGTATTTCTAGAAGGTTACATGTCAGAAAGAAAAATATCTAAAGGCCACTCATTTAAAATGTTTGAAAAGGCCACTTGGTACTAAAATGTTTTTAAAAGGACCGTCGAGTGCTAAAATAATTTTAAAAAAGCCACAGGGGGGAGCACCTTACCAATTTAGCCTAGAGTCAGCACTACTTACTTATAGATTGCAGACATTTTCTTGTTTATTAATGCATTAACCCTAAATCTGTTAATCATAAAAATGTTGATTCCAACACAGTAAAGTTGGCCAGCAAATGTCAAGTTCTGAAATTGAAAAATCTTATTGCTCTTACTAAATGAATATGCTTTTCTTCCTTATCAACTGTTCATATATTTTGCAGTATTATTGCTTTTTTATGTTTGTGCATGTATGCAAGCTAAAGAAAGCTAGTAATTATTTCACTTTCTTTTAGTAGTGTACTTGAATAAGGGAATCTGGCACGATACTGTCATTTAAAAGTGTGCCTGAAGAAGATTTTAAGATTGTTCTATAAAAAATTATGCCTGGGTGAATTTTTATATTGGGTGAGTGTGAAAGTTCTACCCATTTTTGGATTTGCAATGGAATTGATGTCACACATGACATTGTAATGATGCAAATCGTTGGCCAATCAAACGTGTGATGCCTCACAAAATGCATCGTGTTTCACAAAGTTGATTATCTCAAAAAAATATCAGAGGGTGTAACATGGAAAGTGAGAAGGAGCATATAAGACATTGTTTGTTGTACGATTTCTATAAAAAGAGTACGCCAGCTACAGCATGTCGCAATGTTTGGCAAGTTTATGGGGAGGATGCAATAGACGAAAGCACATGTCATCAATGGTTTCGTAAATTTAGGGAAGGAGACAGAAGCTGCCAAGATCAAGCTAAGAGTGGATGACCATTACACGTTGGAGATGACGATATTGACCAAGCCATAAGGAACAACCCAAACCCAACCTTGCAAGAATTAGCGGAGACCTTCAATGTACACTGGACAAGATCGAGAGATGGCTGGTTAAGTTGGGTTTTACGTGAAAGTTTGATCGTTGGGATCCACGTAACCTGACAGCTTATCAACGGGATGACCAAATCGCCACCCGTGTTTCCTTGCTTTCCCGGTATAAAAATGACCCATTCTTGACACAAATTGTGACAGGAGATGAGAAGTGGGTTATGTGCTGTAACATAAAGCATCGTAGGACTGTGTCACCCTTCTGATTTCTCATAAACATTTATAGTGGATAAATAATGCTAAAAGAGCTCAGGGGTCGATCCAGGCAAAATTTGGGTCCCTTTTGCGGCCCCTTCACAAAATTCCCCATAGTAAAAAGGGACCCTTCACAAAATTCAAATTCATAAAAAGGGACCCTTCACAAAATTCAAATTCATAAAAAGGGACCCTTCACAAAATTCAAATTCATAAAATGAGTCCCTTCACAAGATTTTTTTATAAAAATGATCCTTTTATTAAACGTTTTCAGTATTATTTTTAATTTAATGCCTTAATTTGGCTGAACAAAACTATTAACTTGATATTAAACATTACATAAAGTGATTGTAAAAACGAAAAATTTTACACAATATTTTACTTTTTCACAAAAATATTTTATATTTCACAAAAATATTTAGTTTTTCACAAAAAAGGGACCCAAAAATTAAAACCTGGATCGACCCCTGGAGCTACTAGGGAAGAAAAAGAAAAGACAAATTCAACTGAAAAAGATAATCATATTTTCACTCCATTACTTAAAAATTGCCAATTTTTCTTTTCATTTTTTTTTTTTTTTTTTTTTTTTTTTTTGCCCTTTTATATTGCAATTTTTATGCATGAAGATTAAATTGCTAATTTTACTTGTATATTTGTGGGATGAAATAAAATGGCAAATTTTAACTAAAACACTGTACTTGAATCAGGGTTCAGAATTAGTCATAATCTGCACCTAAAAAATTGAAGTTTGATAACTATAATATTTCACCCGATTGTTATGCCTTTTTTTTTTTTTTTTTTTTTTTAAATTTCTAAGCAGGGTTCAAAATTAGAAGTTTTTACTTTTTAGTCATTTATTTTGCATCTAGTTGTCATTTATTTTATAATGGGTGTACATTTTATACTGGTAAGTCGAAAAATTACTTTTTCAAATCAATCTCCCATTTTTCTTTTTCTGAGCTTTGAAAGCACAAGCAGACAAGTAGTGAATTCTGCATTTGCTTTTTTTTTTTTTCCCCATCTCTTCCTTTACTGTGACTTTTGACTTTTTGTTTTCTCTCAGTATTCCCTTAGTCTATTATAATCGATGGATCACACAAAATCACCACACTGCTTGTTATTTATTGCTCTTTTTTTTTGTTTTTTTTTAAACATAAGTGTGTGTCTGATCCTGTCTGCATGTTTGTATTGCAATCAAATTTTTAGTTTTGATAGAGCAATTTAAAAAAAAAAAAAAAAAAATGGTTGAGTGAATTAATCCTTATACCAGAACAGCGGTCTGTGAGACCGTTGAAAGATATGCTTATTCTAGGGACTTGTGGATACATATTCTTAGAATGTAGGTACCTGCGCATTGTTTATGCTTGGTGATAAATATTGAATTTGCCAAGACGCCAATATGGTGTCTAACTGATGTACTAGTGTGATGCAAAATCCACTCTAGAACCTGTAGAGGATGTCATGTCTCAGAACAACCCTTAGAGGTGAGTCCCGAACCGTTGCCAACTGCCTATAACATAGCCATAGTGCAACGTAAAACCCGCTCAAACCTCACATCCTGTGTAAAAGATAGATGTCTCAAAATGCTGTCTAATAGATTAAAACTTTATTAACACCTATTTAAATATGTAAGATTTAAAAATAATTTTCCCAGTCATTGTAAATGATATTGTCATATTTTACTGATATTTTTAACGTTCAAAGTGAGTGAAAGAATGAGTTTTTAATAGTGCTACTCTTTGGGCAATTGGTAATGCACTGGGATCTACACCTAGTGTGGTCCATAAAAGACATGCCATTAAATTCCGATCCTATACAGAGATGATGGTTCCCCCTTTTTGATAACCCATCTTCCCATCTAAGGGTATTCATTTCGCACATGGAAACTTCCTATATAATAAGCACATTAAACTGAAGTTAAACATGAACATATATATATTATCAAAATTATGAAAATACAAACACATTAAAAACATGGATGCTTTTATTTCTGTGCAACAGTAGTCGAAAAATAAAATCAAAACAATGAAGCAAAGCATCAATAAATACAGATACATTGCTACGCATAAATCACAAATTATAGGAAATTCAGGAGCGCAGCAATCACGAACACAAAAGAATGTACATCTCGCGTACATGGAAATAAATAAAATAAAAATCACTGGCTACTGCTACATCGGTGTTCTTAAATCTTAAAGTGCGCGAAATTCTGTATCACATCAATCACTAACATGCATGTAATTCTGCAACGATACTAGTATATTGCGATTTATGGCTACCACAAGACTTTCTTCTATGTAATTTTACACAAATTCAGGTGGTACAAATTGTTTATTGAAATTATTTTCCATGATAAATGCAGACAATATTTATCTCGCAGAATTTTTACTCTAAATGCTGAAAGAATGTCAATTTTGTGCCAACATCGGAAGGAATGAGATTTTTTTTTTTTTTTTTTTTTTTGAGTTTTCTTTTTCCCTTTTTTCATTAAAAATGAAAAAATCGAAAACGTTTTAATTTTCACAGATCTATGGTTCAAACATTCGTTTCAAAGGTATTGATGAGTTTCTTCGAGAGATACCCCTATTGAAAATTTATACCATTGGGAGGGGGGGGGATGCGATGGTACAACATGAATAAACTTTTTTTTTTTTTTTTTTTTAGTTTTTTACTACACTCCTGCTCAAAAGTTTAGCAAGATTTGCAAATGATCAGTTTCTTTAAAATTAAAAACTTATCTCTCGATGAAATGTTTTCCAACATTGGGTATTTAAAGAACTAGGTCTTCCTCATGTCTTTTAATGAAGATTGGTTTAAGACAACATTTAGGGGGCCGGTAACAAATTGAGCAAAATCAATAATGTTTGTGATCACCCTGTATTGTTAAGTGAACGAAATGATCTGTAACTTTAGGATATGTTAATATACACTCAGTACAATTTGTGAATGAATATGTTTGATGATAGCATATTGAATAACGGAGATATTAGCATTTATTTTAAAACTCAAAAAAAAAAAAAAAATCATGTTTTTTATTTATACAGAGTTTTTAACGAAAATTATTCCCACATTCAGATAAATTGGGGGGGGGGGGGGGAAACATTTTTGAAACAATATACTACAATCGGAATACAAATGTCTTAAATATCTCATGAAATATGAATATTTCTATGAAAAACATTTTCACTGTGCATGTGCGAAAGATTAAAAAAAAAAAAAAAAATATTGCATAGGTTGAAAGCTAGATATATTAGGCAACTTTTGTCAAAAGTGCATTTGAATAGAGTAAAAATTAGGCAAATTATCTTTAAAAAAAAAGCTAGATTTTAGATATTTTCCAAGAGTTAAAATTTCTTACGGGGTTTTTCACATGCTGCGTAATTAATCTGAGAGAAGACCCAATTATTTCAATTACACTCCAAGTGTACTTTTTTGTGAAAAACCCTTTATAAGCTTGTAACTCAAACATATTTTTGTTTATTTACTAAGATTTGTGAGATGATTAGGGGTATTTCACTTTTGCTAAGTGGTTAAAATAATTGTGGATCTTTTAATTAATTACGCAGCATGTGAAAAACCCCTTAAGAAATTTCAACTCTTGGAAAATATCTAAAATCGTATTTGTTCTTTTTCGGATAATTTGTTTAATTTTTACTCTATTCAAATGCACTTTTGACAAAAGTTGCCCAATATATCTAGCTTTCAACCTATGCAATAAAATTTTTTATCTTTTGCACATGCACAGTGAAAATGTTTTTAAATAAGAATTCTCAGATTTCATGAGACATTTAAGATATTTGTATTCCGATTGCAGTATATTGTTTTAAGTGTTTTTCCGACTAATCTGAAAGTGGTAATAATTTTCTTTTAAATACTCTGTATATTATAAATAAGAAACATGTTGATATTTTTTTTTTAATTTTAAAATAAATGCAGTTATTTAATACACTATCATCACACAAATTCATCCACACACTAAACTGGGTTTGTATTAAATCATATCCTAACATATCCTAAAGTTACAGTTCATTTCATTCACTTAAAGATACAGGGTGATAACAAACGTTATTGATTTTGCTCAATTTGTTACCAGCACCCTCAATGTTGTCTTAAATCAATCTTCACTGAAAAACATGAGGAAGACCCAGTTCTTTAAATATACAAGGTTTGCAAACATTTCATCAAGAGATAAGTTTTTAAATAAAAAAAAAAAAAAAAAAAAAAAAAAAAACTGATCGTTTGCAAATCTTGCTAAACTTTTGAAAAGGAGTGTATTATGATCAATAATAATAATTCATACTAACTTTACAATCATACATTGAAAATAACTCTCATTCTATACATTTATACAAAATCTTGACCTTTACTGCCATGTTAACAATTCAGAAAAAAAATGAGATCATAGTGCCATCTGTTGAACGATTGATCCCCAAATCTTATTAGCATGAGTTTAGATCAAGTTTCAACGAAATGCCACATTTGGTTAAATTTCGTTTATTGGTTCATGAGATACAGCGTCCACAAAATTTGTGATTAACACAGACATTTTCTCAGGATTTCTCAAAACTTGTAAATCAATCGAAAACTGGATTTTGAAAATTTCCGTTGTCAATCATTTTTTTCAGTAAGGACAAGTCTGATAACTTTAGAATGCAAATGGAAACATGCTTCTAATTTTATGCAAAAGTTTCTTAAAAAAAAATATGTATAGGGTCAGGTGAGGTAAAATGGGTATAAAAATAGCCTATTTTTGAATTTTCACTCAAATATTTTTTTCTAATTTTTGTTTGTTTTCTATTTACATTACATAAATTGAGAGTAAAATTAAGTACACAAAACTAAATTCAAAACTGGTGTATACACAATAACCAAGGCAGTAACGTGTTTTTTGCGCCTGATGAAGAAGGTCATGTCTTTTCGAAACCGGTTGTGCTGTCTTCATTTTTATGGTGTGTGAAGAAGTTATAAAATTAAGTTTTACTCATAATTTGGTATACATATTCATAAGGGGAGTGTTTATAGCTAACTATATGTTTTGTATACCCATTTTACACCACACAGGTGAAAATGGGTATGCAAGTTTAATACAGCAAGAAATGATTAAAAAAAAATAATAAAATAAGCTTATTATTTATATAGTACAGTGTGACAGTATAGAATTAATAGTCAGATATCAAAATTTAAATATTTAATTAAAAAAAAAAATAGCACATACATTAAATTTGACAAAAGATTAATTAGGTTACTTCAACACATGATATCCACATCTATCATTGTTTAAAAAAATAATTGCTTCTATTATTAACCATTTGCACTCAAAGCTTTTGTCAGTTTAGTGAACCAGTAACTTGAGAAAATTTTCTGTATATTTGGTGAATTTCTTACCATTAACATAGACATATTTCACTTACAAATTAATGTTAAAAACTTTTATATTTTTTTGTACTTCATTTGTTAAATATTAACCCTTTTAGGATCAAGCATGTAAAACTTTCGCGACAACTGATGTAAATTCACATCATTTGGAAATCTATAACTCTGCCAATGATTGTTTCTTTTGCAATTTGTATGTTAATTTTATTTCTTAAGAATGTATGCAATATTCATATTTGTACAATCAATGTACTATAGATGCAAGTACTTTGATTAGAAAGGGTATTATAAAAAGATAAAAGTAAGCAGTTGTGAAAATATTTATGCACGTTATCATGGTGCTCTTCCTGTTTTGCTTAAATATTGACAATTGCTTTATACATATGCATTGTTGAGCACAGACTCATGAAGCGATATTGGCAAAGCCAAATCTAAATATACATTGTTATTGAACGAATTTCACTGTTAAATCGAATGGTGACTAAAAGTCACCTCTCGAGTGCAAAGGGTTAAACTGTGGCTCGTTTGAAATATTTTTAACTTTATGTTTTTCAATAAAATACAGGTCAACATACACCAGGGAAAATATAAATTCGCACATCTTAATTTTTTTCGAATGATTCACCTCATAGGCATCTCCCTCAATAGCCATAACTTTACCAATGAATTTTTCTTTTTTAAGTATTATGCTTTTACCCAGTTGCCTATAGTTAGACTTAGCTTTGTAGATACATTTGCTGCAGTCTCTTTTCCAGTTTTTTTTTTCTTTTCTGAATAGAAACTGTCTTTCTTTTTCTTTTCATTTTCTTGTTTCTTTCATACATTTTTCACTTTCAAATTTTAGCTTTCATAGAATTTCTTTGCTTGTTACTATTTCTCCTGCTCTTGCCTGCACACATTTTCGTTTAAATTATTTATGCATGCAGTTGTGAAATCTGAAGCTTTTGGTTATATTGCTGACAATATTGTACATTTCAAATCTTTGTAGGTTGCAGAAATTGTGCTTTGAGACATAAAATTCTTGGATGTGTTCAGTGATGATTCAGGTGATGTGTTCTGAGAACTTGAAGGTACATTCGAGAAAACTGAAGCACAATAATCTAAATTATATAAGAATAAGAATGACTCTTGAAGAATAACAGATTTTCAGCTACGAAAACAGAAGAAACACAAAATATGTAGATCTCTGGGTCATTTCTGTTTATTATGAGTTTGAGATAACTAATTATGATATTGCATAAGTTTGTTTCAATCATTTTTAGTTTATTATAAATAAATTATTCATTCAAAAGAAAAATATTGTGCTGTATCTATAATGAAGTTGTTGGAATGTTAACCTAAACATATATACCCATTTTCAAAATATAACGAATAAAAACAGAAAAATTTATTTTTTCTGTACCGTCTGTAAGTTGAAGCAGCAGCAGAAATCTCAGACTAAACATATTGAGACACATTAATAAAAAGAGGTGAAAGTTAAAACAGACAATAAGTGATTGAAATTTGTCTATTACAGTTTAAGGTTTTGCTACTCACTTATATAGTGCTGACTCGTGTTGGGGGGAATTCAATAAAAAGGGCATAATTTGTGGTCTTCTATGTTGTGATTTTTGTGTGTGACAAAAGAAAATTACTAATTTTACAGGTATGTATGTGGGGTATATGGATTTGTTGTTCCTGGAATGCTGTAAAACTATTGCTAGAAGGTTACATTTCAGGAAGAAAAAGTATCTAAAGGCCTCTAAACATTTAAAATGTTTGAAAAGGCCCACTTGGTACTAAAATGTTTTCAAAAGGGCCACCGGGTGCTAAAATAGGTTGAAAAAAGGTCGCAGGGTAGAGCAGCCTACCAAATTACCTAGAGTCAGTACTATTATAAAAAGTCTATTGAAAAAATATAAACTGTAGGACAGAACTGAGAACAGTCAACTATTATACCAAACTCAAAAAACTGCAAATATAAATAAAAGCAAGTCATTTTTTAAACCATATATTTTGACTACCCATTTTATCCCACCTGACCCTATATATAAAAATAGTTGCCAACTCTGTTAAGCAATTTAAAAGTTTGATCAGATGGTATATAATACAAGCAAGATAATACCAAAAAATTTTTATTTAAAAAACACAAGAACAATTACAATAAAGCAAAAATGCAGACATTTTTTTTTTTTTTTGACATAGACAAAATGAAATATTACTTATCACTGGACATTGGTTGCATCTTTTTGAATGCATACTGTACAAGCAGTAGTCAGTACACATAAGGAAAATAGTTATTAAAAATTTACTTTAGGTGAACATTTATATTTAAAGGAAATTTGACAGTTATTTCAAAATTAAATACATAATTTTTAAGCAAAGTGAGAGATCTTCTCATAGCATGAATGACGACAGATTAAATTTACATACCTTTTCAGTTTACAAATTTATTATCCTTGCTTGTCCATCAATAACATCAAACCACCATAATTTTATTGTTTTATCAGTATTAAAATCTATTAATTTGAATCCATCAAGCTTTATCATTTTAAAAGGCTAACTTTCACTGAGAGACTATTTCTCATCAGTATTTGACAGGGTGCTCTACACAGTTTAGCACCCAGCGTCTCTTTTCAACCCATTTTTTTTAGCACCATGTGCCTCCCCCCCCCTTCCCCGCAGGGCAGCCCTTTTATTCTAGAGTCAGCACTACTCATATCTGTTCTTACTAAATTTAATTGAATAAACCCTCTCTCACATTCAACTATACTAAGAGGAAAAATTACCAAACACTTAGAATTTTCTGATGTTAGTGTAGAGCTCTGAGGATTGTTTCACTAAGAAACCTTTGCCAAGCTACCAAGCAAGAGAGGGTAGCTTTAGTTTTTGAGCAAACAAAAATTCTTTATATTTATGTATGACCATTTTTTTTGTCAATTTCCAAAATCAATGGTAGAGCTTTAGTGAAAACCCTTAGCAACTCAGAAACCTTTGGACAGCCCCTGCCTGCTTGGACTCGGCCAAGCTTAACGGGTTGGATGCACCCTTAGCAACTCATTCAACTGACTTATGTCTTTTTCAAAAACAAAGCCTGTGCCAAATAAATTCCAGTCCTGTATTCTGTTTGTTTATAAAATCCATACCTTTCAATTCTGCATTCATGTCTTTAGTTTCACTTGATTCTTAGTTCTTATTCTCAGCTTCACTGACAACAATATTTTAAAGTTGAGTTATTTGTAGCCTTCACACAGTGCGTCAAATAAGTTTTAAGACTGTGTCTGTAAAAAGAAATGAAAACAAGAAATTAATACCTGTTTTTTTTTTTTTTTTTTTTTTTTTTTGTATGATTCCGAAGCACTTTTACCAAGTTTTACGTTAAATTTAATAACAGCTCTTTGTTCCATCTTAAAAAATCAACATGAAATAAAATTCACTTCTGCAATGAACATTCGCCTTCTCAGCTATTTAACGAAATGCGTACAACTTGTTGGCAGTGTGCCAGCAGACGATGGACGTTATGACGCATGCACACTTAAACTCACAGCATCTTTACAACCTGTGCTCTGGGACAAGTCTTAAAACTTATTTGACACACTGTGTATGATACAAGGTGATCCAAAGTATATGTGCTTTTCTTCAATTTGTGGTTGGTCCCCTAATTGCACTTGTAATTAAATTGTGAATTTATAAATTATGTTCTTTGCATGTTTGAAGTTCAAGGCCATTCAGTTCAGTATTTTTTTTTTTTTTTTGGAGAATAGAAAAATTGTCCAAAAAAAAAAGCAAAAAAACTATCATCCACTCTACATGATAAATATGCTAACTAAAATGTCATATTTAAAAGTTTTTGAGTATCGCAGTTTCTTGTGTGTATTCTGCATGTTAGGTAAATCTGTTTTATACCAGAAATATAATATTAATTAGCAGACAAAGACATTTGTACTAGATGTTTTTCCCCCATAGAAATACAGCTTTTTCTGTTAGAATTTCTGGTATAAAACTGAGTTATCCGTCCTGCAGATTATATATGCAGGTCATTATGGTATTTTGGAGTGTGATGTGATCCTGCCTAAAGAAATTGTTTTAACTGTTAATGTATCATTTATAAATCTTTATTGGTCTAATAAAACTATGTCTATATATATAAATGCATTTATTCTATCTTACAAAATTGCAACTTGTATAATCAATTCTGAATTTAAAAAAAAAAAAAAAAAATCCAGCTGTTTTTTCCCGTCTTGGAAGGAACTTGCCAAACCCTAGGTACAATTTTTTTATTTTGGAGTTGGAAAAATATTTTCTTTTAACTGTTAAAAAGTATTGCCCACATTATAATTAACTTATAGATTCTTGAAGTAATATAGGAATTGATTATGACACACATGAAAATTATAAATTCCAAGCAAAAATGGCGAAAACTCTTTATAAAATCTTTTCTGTAAGCCAAAACAACTACCATCGTATGCCTTGCAGTGAGATTAAAGTGAGGTATATAAGTTTTATTTTTATAAATATCTCTTTGACATTTCTTTCATAAATTCAATTTTATATGCTTTTTAAATTAGTGGTAGTACTTTAAAGTATCGTCGATAGAAAAAAAAATTAAATAACGGGTTGTGATACAAAACAATTATACTATTATTTTAATTTTTTGCTATTTGTATGTAGGTTTGGCAAAGTTTTGTACAGTGTGGTAAAAATCATGGTTTTTGCTGTACTGTCCAAAACCCTAGTGTCCTAAACTGTCGAAAAGTATAGTTTTAATAGAAATATTTTATTAAAATGTTGCAAATATTCAAAGAATTTACAAACTGATAATTAAAATTGTGTGCATATACATAATTACTATTTCGTAACTTTTTAAGTATTTATTTGCCGTTATTTTAATAGTGTATATATAGTGAGAGAACAATTTTAATATACAAAACAAGATTTTTTTATTATTGAAGCTTTAATGGAAAAAAAGATTTGTTTCGCAAATATTTACATTTGTAATATTTACGCACGCACACATGTAATATATAAGCAATATGAATAAACATTATAAGTATTTTTTTTTTTTTTTCAATGAATAAGGAAATATATATATTCTTTGGTGAATTATTTGACTGACTATTCTTCGTTCTCATTCTTTTCTTTTACTGTAAAAGGTTTATATATATATATATATATATGTATATATATAAACTTTAAAATATGTGCCTTAAAAGTACATATTTTTAATTTTTATTTTTTTTTAGCATGTCTGCCATTCATACAAGGCATAGACTTCAATGCCTAATTATAACTTTATTTTCAGTATATTTTAATCTGTATAATTTTAATGAATTTTTATTAAAACAATTTTTAAACAGATTTTTTGTAAAATAATGGATTAGTATGTCATGAACAAAAACATGAATAAAAATAAATAGGTTGACTATTCACTTTGACATTTTTATTCTAAGAAAAATTTTAATTATATTGACATTTTTATTTTATATAGCTATTGTTAAAATCTAAATTTTTATATTGAAAATATTAAAAGAAAAAAAAAAGAAAAATTTTCAGTGTAAAATGCTTTTAATTATTAATTATAATTGTACTAAGAATGAAAAGACCATAAAATGGAATTTATAATTTTGGATTTTAGACAGTTTAGGATGGTAAAAACCATCTGTCCTGTCCAAAACCAGTTTTGGATATCCTAATCTCCAACCCTGTTATACATAGTACTTAATATGAAATGTTCAATTGACACATACCATTTTTTTTTTTCAATGCTTTTTACTATTTTTTAAAGGCTGTTTTCAGTTGAAAATTATCAAAAATTTAATAAAAGAAAAAAAAATCAGTTACATATGTGATATTACTTGATAATTTTTTTTTTTAACTTTACCAAACAGCATAAAAAGTTTTCTTATTTAATTTCATGGAACATTCAGAAATAAAAAAATAAACTGTGCTTTCTCTAACATTTATAATTATGTATAGATAATGAAATTTTAATGTGATAAGATGTGAAATATCAATATTGCATATTCCCTGTAGAAAATGTTGTAAATAGTGTTTGTAGATCTTTAACATTTCTACACTGAATATTTTAAATATATTGCAGTCTGTGGTTTTTGGTTATAATATATTCAAAACTTGTAGAGACATGGATTCTTATCTGTAGTACTGATTATCATAAGCATGGAGTTAATAGTTCTTTTACATCTTCATTCTGAAGATTCATATACACTGGAATTTAAGGAAGATAATTATTTAAAGTTTATTTTTAAGGATTTACACTGTTCAAAACAGGGGGGGGGGATATATATATATGTATATATGTTTTCAAAATGTTGCATTTTCTCTATGGAGAAAATAGGCATGACTTTTTCATTGTTCTTTTACAAAATTACACTGAAAAGTTCAATTAACAGCACAAAATTTAATAAAGAGATTACAGTCTATGACCAGCCTTTGTTTTTATTAATTTTATGTATTTATAGTTGAGGAGGTGCAACATGATTTTAAGACAATTTTTCTCTATTCAAAGTCTAATAACGCACATAAACATAGCTATATTTTTACAGCTGGTTCTGATTAAGATTCTAATGTGAAACGTTCTTCATTCTATCATTTTATTACAAAATGGCAACCAGTTAAGAAAGTGAAAAAATAAAGCTTGCATATTGAGCTTTAACTATCTGAAAATTTAATAAACACCCCTTGTTTGTTTTTACGTTACTTTTATTATTAAAAATACAATATAGAAACACAAAATTTTAACTTCAATGTTTATTAAAGGATTTTTTTTTTTTTTTTGGTGGGGGGGGGGGGGAGTAGAATGAAGTACATCATACAGAGGCTGTTTACACACTTTTTAGACAATTTTATTTCGCAGTAAGAAAAAATTGTTTGCATGGAGAATTTTATTTTCACAACAGTTATATTTTTGGAAGTTTTTTATTTATCTTCTGATATTTAGAATTTTTGTTTAGATGCAAAAATACGCTTTTAAAATGGCAGTGGATGGAAGGATAGGTTTCCGCTCTTTCCAAAGATAGTTTTTAGTGAAATCTTTATGAAAAGCATTTATCAGGAGAAAAATGGAAAAATGTTGCAACAACAGATGAATCTTAGGTCTATTTAAGTGGTTGCAATAAAAAAAAGATCAATTTATTATCACAAAAGTGGGAAAAAAATTTTCTACATGGCTCAAAGCATCAAAAGAGTTTTTCTAAAGGATTTATGATTGCCACTGGTTTTTCATACAAACGCAAGATAAAAGCAAAAAAATGTCAAAATCAACTCTTTCCAATTTTTAAAAATGAAAATCCAGATCTTTATCCACAATGCTATCAATCCGTTGAACTGTATCAAGACAAAACAAGCAGCCACACATCACAATCTGCAATTGTGTTTCTAGGAAAAAATGGAACAAAAAACAGGAATTAAAACCATACCCTTCACTGACATTCCTGCTAAATCTTCTGATGCATCACTGTTGGATTTTTGTGTTTTTCGACTCTTAAAATCAACATTATCCAAACATCGACCTACAACGCTTTGTGGACTCTGGAAAGCCGTTCAAGAGGAGTAGAAAAGTATACCTCTTCCGATATTACAAAAAGCATTATTATCATAGAAATTATGATGTAGAATGTTAGTTAAGAACAATGGCTATAAAACTGAACAAATAAAACTCGAAATATGAGTGAAATTGCTTCAGTACACTCCATCAAAATCGTCTAAAAAATGTGCGAACAGCCTCTGTATTTGTCTTCAAAATTAACTAAAATAGTTCTCATAAAATAGAAATAATTTTAATTTACAGAATTAACATGTTAATTGAAATTCATAATTAGCATTTATTTAACACTTATAAAATCCAAGTGCAATAGTTATCTTAATATAAATAATTCCCCTTATATATTGAAATCCTTATTGCTTGTAATCATTAAGAAAAAAAAATGAATATGATGTTTTGGTGTATATTATGTGTTTTAAGGTCTCTTTAGTTCATTTTTGCTGTTTTTAAGGTGATGTATGAATGTGTGTGTGCGAACAAGATAACATTTAAATGCTTTAATAGATTTGGTAGGTATGTTATAGGTCATCATAGCACAAACTATATAGATTTTAATAAGTCTAACACTTTTTTTTTTTTTTTTTTTTTTTTTTACAGAAAATTTTTATGTGTACTGTGGGTGATCAGATTATTAGAATTTTATTTTATTTTATAATTTTGATATTTTCGATTTTCTAAAAAAAAAAAAAAAAAAAAAAAAAAACTGCACGGAATGGCCCGTTACTTCAGACATGGAAAAAACATTTAAAAAATCATATTTTCCTCGATAGATTTAGTTCAGAGTGCAATTAGGGGATTAACAACAAATTGAAGAAAAGTGCAAATAAAAAGCTATAAATAACAAGTAACTATAACACATTGTTGCACATACTATGTATCATATTTGTTTTATTGGGGAAATTGCACAATTTATGGCAGATATAAATATCTTTCAAAAATTATAATTTTTTTAAAAAAAGTTTTGCTTATAACTAGAACAGATTTCTATAAAATTTTACAAAATTGACAAAACTAATGCTTACTCTAGAATAAAAGGGCTGCCAGGGGGAACTCAATAAAAAGGGCAACCTATTTTCAAAATGGGCATAATTTGTGATTTTTGTACGTGACAAAAGTAAATTGCTAATATTGCACGTATATATGAAGCTGTATGCATTTGTTCCTACAGGAATGCTGTAAAACAATTGCTAGAGGTTACATGTCAGAAAGAAAGAAAAGTATCTAAAGGCCTCTGAACATTTAAAATGTTAGAAAAGGCTACTTGGTACTAAAATATTTTTAAAAAGGCCACGACTTTGCCAAATTAGCATAGTCAGCACTCATATTAATCATGGCACAACTCCAATAGACCACAAAATTTCAATTTAGAAATTTTATTTATTAATTCCTCAACCATGAAAATTCATTTATTGTGTATGCACGAAAGATAGAAAAAAAATTTGTTACATAGATTAAAAGATAGATTGGACATATTTTGTCAAAAATTCATTTGAATAGAGTAAAAATTAAGCAAACTGCCGGCAAAAGAACAAGCTAGATTTTAGGTTGCTTTTTGAAAAACATTTTCACTGCACATGTGTGGAAGATAGAAAAATTATCGCATAGGTTAAAAGCTAGATATGTTCTTCAAATTAAACACACGTCATGTGAAAAATCCCTTATGGAATTTCAACTCTGGAAGATACCTAAAATCTAGCTCGGTATTGTGCCAATAATTTACTTAATTTTTACCCCATTCAAATGAACTTTTGACAAAAGTTGCTCAATATATCTAGCTTTCAACCTAATGTAATAAAAAAATTTCTATCTTTTGTGCATGCGCAGTAATATATTTACTAATATAAAATATAAATACGAATATTATACAGTGTGAATTTTATGTTTCAGAATAATGTGTCTCTAATGTTAATATTCTCACCTGTTACATCTATGCTTGCAGACACAGTGACCTTGCCAATGGATATTATGCGAGAAATACCGAGCTGGTTATCAACCAGGATAGCTCAGTAGTAGAGCAACCACATGTTAAGTGTAGGTCCGGGTTTGATTCCTGTCTCTGGCATTTTTCATGTAGTTGGTATAAAAATCAACCTTTATACTCCACTTTACCTAAAATAAATTTTTATGGTTGAGGAATTAATAGAATTTGTATGCTGTTAAATATATTGGATTTTTTAAAATTTATATTAGAAGCTTTTTATATGAAATTGACATTGTCATTGTGTTTTTGTGTCATGCTAATAAACAAAGCACCTCCTTTTAAAAATAAATATAAGGTGTTTCATTTGCTGCTCCTTGGCTTAGTTGGTTAGAGCGTCATGGCAATAACATGGTGGCTGAGCATTCGATCTCCGAAGGTCCAGCGTGTTAATTTTTGCAGATAATTAGTAGAAAAGTTATCAATTAATAAAAGAATTTTTTGTTGACTACACAGTATCCTAAAAATTTTTGAAGAGTTTTTTAAAGAAGCTTTTTTTTTTTTTTTTTTGATATTAAAAAGCATAAAATAAAGTTTTAACTAAAAAACACATAATTTTTTTTTTTTTTTTTTGAAGCTTTTTATTGAAATTTGATTTTGTCATTGTGTTTTCGTGCCACACTGTAAAACAAAACACCTCCACTTTAACGTAAATGTTAACACCTTTTTCGTCACTTGTTAGCTCAATTGGAAAGATTGTCATGTTGATAACGCAATGGTTATAAGTTCAAAGACTGATGTGTTACTTTATTGCATATAATTAATAGAAAAGATGTCAAATGATAAAATAAAGATCCTTCGTTGTCTGCATACTATCCTAAAAATTTTTGATTAATTTTTTTACGAAGCTTCTTTTAGTTACTAAAACACACAAGAATAAAAATGTAATTTAAAAAAAAATGGAAAGTTGTGTAGCCCTGAAAAGCATTAAAAAAATATTCTTGCAAGGACATGTTATGAAAAAATAAATAAGTTTCAACAATAAGAAAATTGTTGAAACACAAAAATATAAATATTTCACTTTGCAAGAGATAAAATTTTTAAAGACATTCGACAATATTCTTTTTGCATAAGTATTTGTTGGAAACTTTTAAGTTGTTGTATGGCTTTTCTTAACTGTTCTTTGACTTTTCGTTAGAGCGTGTTCTCGGTTAGATTCTCCAAGAGCTGATGTGTTAATTTTTGCAGATAATTAGTAGAAAATGTGTCAATTGAGAAAAGACAATCTTTCAAAGTCTACACAGTATCCTAAGAATTTTTGATTTGTTTTTTTAGAAGGTTTTTTTTATAACTAAAAAGTAGAAAATAGAAATTTAAGTAAAAAAAAAAAAATAATAATAATAATAATAGAATCTTTTTATTGTGGAGCCCTGAAAAGCATAAAATAAAAAAAAATTCTTGCAAAGACATGCTATAAATAAATGAAAGTTTCAACACTAAGAAAATTTTGGAGAAAAATATAGATATTTCACTTTTGCAAGAGATGAAAATTTTCAAATATTCAAAATATTTTAAAAAGCTTTCCAGACCTTCAAATTTTATGGTTTAATGAATACGTATGTAAAAAATGACTAAGAATACAGGTCTTGATATCTTTTAAAAATATTTTGACTATTTAAATATTTTCATCTCTTTCAAAAGTGAAATATCTATTTTTCTCTAAAATTTTCTTGTTGTTGAAACTTTTATTTATAAGCATGTCTTTGCAAGAATAAATTTTTTATTTTATGCTTTTCAGGGCTCCGCAATAAAAGGTTTGTACTGTTAAAAAAGTTTTTTTTTAACTTAAATTTTTATTTTTAATTTGTAACATTTTTTGAAAACAATTATTTTTAAATTAAATTTTCTTTCAAAATGTGTATGTCTGATTCTTTGCAGATAATGCTGTTGCCAATAATACAGCGGCTGCATATGGGAATGTTTGGCTTGATGCAACTAGGTATTATGATGCTGAAAGAAGGTATCATGCTGCAAGGCATGGAGAAGAAATAAGACTTGATGTGCTTGCATCTGAAGCACGCAAAAAAGCAAATCCTGGTACTCCTCCTAAGCATTCTGTTCGAAATGTAAGTAATTTTCTTTAGTAAAAACCGGCTTTAAAATATTATCACTTTCCTCCCAAACCTATAAAGATACAATATTCAGTAAGCACTCCAGCTGGATGCTGAGTTATTATCGTCCCACTTGGTAATTCCATTGTTAATTGGAAAGAATTAGATTAAGAAATTTTCATATCTTTACACATTATAAATATATATTGAGAAATTTTATTGTATTAAAACTTAAAAAAAAAAAAAAAAAAAAAAAAAAAAAACTTTGTAGCACTCAAATAATTTGATTTCTGAGGCATTGCTGAATGCAAAACCTGTTTTTGTATATAATCTCCAGCAAGTAAAACATCTGTTATATACTTGTTATCCTGTTTGTGGAAAGAATATACTTTAGTTATGAACAAAAATTTAGTATTTCATGCTCAATTGTGCATAAGATAATTTTTTATTTATTTCAGTGGTGAATTTATTTTAAATTAATAATGCTCTATAATCTAATATGCTGAGTATTTTTAATTATTTCTTTTAAAAGATAAAACCTTGTTTAGTTTCCCTTTAACCTATTAAATTTCTAACATGTTTTTTTTTTTTTTTTTTTTTTTTAATCTAACATTTAATGATTATGCTTGAAGACATTGCTAACAGCATGAAATAACATCCCTGTCCATTTTTATTTCCTCCCAGGGGATGTCAGAGTCCTCACTTGCTAGTGAAATTGCATATGCCCGCCAGAAAATACAAAATTTTCTAAAATCAGTGAGTAAATGTTTTGCTTCTGCTTGCTTACCATGCTTTTTACCATTTTATACCCTGCTGGAAAAATGCTAAGGATGGATAACATATTTTAATGTAGCATAACATTAAGTTGGAGGTGGAGGCTCAGCAGGATAAAATATTGTGGGATAATCAGAGTTTCCCCCATGTTTAAAAGATTTTTGACAATTTTGGATTTTTCAGGGCACATTTAAATTAAAACAGTCATTTTATTAGATTCAGTTATATATATATATATACACATATGGTAATTTTTTTACTTTTTTTTATAAACCAGTATTGCTATACACAATATTTATATGTATATTATTAATCTTCAGCATATTCAGCTTCTATTTTCTCTCAAACTTGTGTCAATATACGTTAGAGCATCCCTTTGAAAGATTTTGCACAAAAGAAAATATTTCCTTTGATCCATATTATCCCTTGAATAGGTAGTAATTGGTCATAACAAGCTATACTATAACACCATTTTCAGTAACTGTTCAGTAAGTACAGGTTAAAATTCTTATTAAAAAATTATTGATTTCATATAACGTGTTGTTAGGTAACTTTCCCAGTATAATTTGAAACATGAGCAAAAAATGCTTCTGAGGAGTTTAAAATAGAATATATTTACACACTAAGTCTTCAGATTTCCATAAAAAATCTCTGGTAATTTTCAGTTGTGAAATGTGAGTTTTGTTTTTATTCCACGACATGCTGAAGAATAAAGAATCGGCATGGACTTATATGATGTCCCTATGTTTCTTTGTCATTACTCGCAGCCTGCATATTGTGGTCTTTCTTGCATATCAAAAAGTAAATATGCCTGTTACAGATATAATATATTAAATATGGAAATGTGAAAAGTACTGAAATACTGATTCTACCATGCTATATTTAAAGTGCCACACATATTTCATATTTTATACTTAAACTAGAACTGTAGATTAGCAGTTGTCATCACCAATGGGCAACTATTATACTGAAAACAATTATTAAAATATTGAAACCCTAGTATCCAAAATGGCGATTGTTATAGTTCATTTTAAAAAATTCAAAAGCAGAGAATAAAATGACATATCTGCCAACAACTGTGGAATCCTCGTAGTTTTTAATGAGAGCAATATCATTAATTTTATTGATTACCCATGAAATAATTGCATATTTTGGCAAGTATTTGCATTATAAAATACAAATTTTGACAATTATTGACAAAAGGATTCCGTATTTTAAAAATCAGCCACAAAACTACCACATAATTTGGTGAATAGCTCTGTAAAAATGTTGAATTTTATCAATTTGTGACTAATAATAGCCTATTTCTGTAATTATTTGTGCTATTAAACATAAATTTTTTATAATTAGCAGCGAAGAATTGATTCCATATTTCAATAGTAAGCTGCAAAAATGGTGGATGTATAAAAAAAAAAAAAAAAAAAAAAAAAAAGTTTTGGAAAAAAATAGGAATTTTATCAATTAGAAATGAAATTGCATATTTTGGCAATCAACTGCAAAAGTATCCCTATGAAGATACCAATATTATTTATAATGTACTGTAGAAGAATTTTTAAATATAAGGTATGCAAGTTTCTGTTTTCTATTGAAATTAAGAGTATATTTAATTTTTATGAACAAATCTTTCTGCAAGTGACAATTTCTTTTCTGTGGCAATGTCGCTATGTCACTTGAATTCTTCCGCAGGTAATATTTTTCAGTAAAATGATCCCTTATGTCGGTAATTGTCTGCAAAAATATTGCATATACTAGGAATCATTAGAAAAAGAAGAAAATAATAATCACCAATTAATGTCTATTTCAGCAATTAATCATGATTAAATGCTAATTTTGTTAATTTGCATTAAAATGATTGCTTATTTTCACAATCAGTCGCAAAAGATTGCAAATTAGAAATCAGCCTTAAAATGAAACACTAATTTTTATCAATTAATGCCAAAATAATTGAATATTTATGGATTCATCTGTGAAAAAAAATGAAAATTCTATCAATTAGTGGCAAAATAATTATGCATTTTTGCCAAACAACTAAAAAATATCATAAGTTAGAAATTAGTTTTGAAAAAAAAAAAAAAAAAGTATATATATATATTGATTAGCAATGAAATTGTAGCATATATTAAACTATTTGCAAATATAAATTTTGTTAATTCATAGCAAAATAATTGTGTATTTTGGCAATTGGCCACAAAAATATTAAATTTCCAGAACCAGCTCTCAAAAAATGTGAATTTTATTGGTTAGTAGTAAAATAACATACTTTAATAATTAGTGACAAGATGAAATTTTTGACAGTTTGCTGTGAATTCATCCCATATTTTGGGTTTGTCAACATAGTCAGTTTTCTGTAGTTTTCTCCAAAACTTACATAAATATAGGCTGAACCCATTAGAAAGCCCCCTCTTAAATAAAGGAGGGGATACTAGTGTTGAAAGAATTGCTCTGCAATAATCCAGTTCTATTCTACAACTTCATATAGTAAAAATGTTTAATAATTAACTCAAGATTTTTCATGTGTTTTCCCTCTTCTCAAGTTGTTCTCTATTAATCAGACAGGCTACGTAAATGACAATCCCACTATGTTACATTTCAGGGTAATATTTTACTAAGATATTTACCTCCTCTCATTCCTGCCCAAATATTCGCCTTAAAGTAGCATTCTGGCCGTGTTTTACTCATAATTTTTAATAAGTAGCTAAGAATTTCAGCAAAGATTAATTTAGTACATAAATTTGTACATACCGAAAGAATTGTTACAGTGCCTTAAATCTCTAAATCATGATTGCCTAAAAATAAAAATGGCAGTATGTCAATAAATTAACCTACAAAAAAATCTGAGGCTTTTTCATTTTGGAAATTTGGAAAGTCTGTTGAAACTTAAAATATGATTAAATTTGGTGTGCAAATAAGAAAGTATCAGGCATACATTAAGCATGAGATTCTATAATACAAAGGGTAATAAAGGTATAAATACTTGATGAGGGACAAGAAGGGTGCTTTTTCTTAACCAAAGAGCACACAAGGTCCAGCACTCTCTTAAAACTCTCTGGGGGAAACTTTGGGATAATTACACTCATGTTATGCTTTGCACAGTTATTCAGCAGCTGTTGCGAATTTATTAATTTTCAGTGCAGTTTATATCTGAAGAATGTGCTAGCTATACAAGATCTTGAAATATTCTTGCTGTTTATAGATGATCCTAATCCCAACGAGTGTTCAATAACATGTATTGTCCATAAAAGCAAATTTCACTGAAAAATACCTCAATAATAATAAAAAAGAAAAGAACACGGAACAGAGTTTCGTCAATGTCAGCTAGTCATAGATCCAGTTTTAACCGCATGTAAAGCATGTCGTTCATAACAGCAAATTTATCACTAATAACACCAATAATGCATGTGATTGTAATCAATTAATATTTTAAATTAATTTTAAGCTTTTAATTAATCTGAAAAACTTAGAAAATAAAAGTTTAAAAATCATTTTGAATCAAGATAAATTATTTATAAGAATTTGAAATGTGTAAGAATCACTTGAAAACTTAATAACCCTTCTTCAAAATCTGCCCTAATCCAATTGCTTTATCCCCTTGACCACCTTTTCAAAAGGGTAAAATTGTAATGTTATTTTCACTGCACAGTTATCAATGTATTAAAAAATCTTATTTCAACTTGAGATTAAAAATGTAACTAAGCACATGATTATAATGCTTAATGGCTATTACATGAGATTTTTGAACTTGAAAAACAAGCTAAAAATTTATATAATTTTGAATTATTTGTGTATTATGAAAAAAGAACAGTTCAGTGAAGACTTATTTGTGAGTGGTATTCAAGTCATCATTCCCTGATTAGCGAATGATTTTAATATATTAAATATTCCTTAGTAAGGATTAGGAAATTAAGATTTACATACAAGCAGATTCTTTTTTATTTCTTACGAAAATTGATGTTATTTGTCTATAGCTGTATAAAAGTGTGAAACATTGATACCATTTTTAAAGATTATTTTATTTATTTATTGTGTAAATAAAATCACATTTGTCAAGAAAATTTTTATTTTTAAATATATCATCAGTTTTCTTTTATTTATTTATTTACTTGAAAAAATTAGATGTTACTGTCAAAAATGTGGTTCTGGATAATGTCTGGATTCATATTGTATTGCATATCTGAAATATGTCCTTCCTGTTCCTGAATATATTCTGGCCCACTCTCGCATGACGTTAGCGTCTATAATCATATAGCTGACTGAACTTGCAGTCCGACGAAGTCCTTGTGTAAGCGGCAAAAAAAGCTTTTAACTATTTAAGGATTAAAAAGATAACTTTATAAAATTTTGAAATTTAATTTAATCCTTAAGTAAAATATTATTTAGCTGCAGTTTTTTGGGGGATTATCTCTTCTGCCAGCTAAGCTATGGTGTTTGAGTTTTTTGCCTTTTCCCAAGATAGATATCCCCATACTTCTAACACAACCTTCCCTGTGATACTTGCCATATTTCAGTTGTAAATGCTTTCCATGGCCACAATGATGTGGGTTATGTATACTACATGGCAAGGTTTTATTATTTCTCCCAACATTTCACTCTCACCAATTAATATAGCTCTGTGTAAAATCATTTGAGAGGTAACCTCATCAAATCTTTTCTTCGACAAACGTACTGAAAATTTCTAGTTCATCAGTTGAATCTCTTTCACAAAACTTTATTTGTAATTATAATTATCAGGGTTGCTATGCCACCTGGAAAACTTGGGGAATTCTAAAAAATCTAGGCAAATTGAAAATAAAATAAAATAAAAACATGGAAAATACAAAGGTTATTTCTTATTTTTACTTATTTATTTTTTTAATCTTTTTCTGTCAGAGGTCTAGTCTTTAATATGTGTAAGGCAGAAAAAATATTTAACAAATTGTATTATTAATTTCAGAAATTAAAGATTTGTTTTGTTGGCCTGTTTTCTTCTGCTTTCATTTGAACTTTAGTGTATAAAATTAATGGTTAACATCCTTTTTTTATATATTCTTTTCTTTCTTAATTTTATTTTAAGGTCTAGACATCTTTATAAGATTAAAAAAAGTTGCACTTTCTCTCTCTTTATATTTACTATCAAGTCTACCCAGTAGTAATATTATTTGAATGCCAATTATCTCCATTGTTTATTCCAGGGATAAAAACAATGGTATGTTGTATTTACAATCATAGGTATATCCAGGGATGTTACTTTTCCGCTGGATGGCAGATCTCCATTTTTTATAAATTTTTTGTCCCCCCCCCCCCTCTCAAACTAACAATCGGTGATCAGACAGACCATCGAAGTCATGCAATTTCCAATCTTTCTCCATCCACAATATAAATATCAATATGCATGTTAAACTTGCTTTATCAAATTCTAGAACCTGTAAGAAGGTAAGATTGCTCAATATTTTTCATATACCATAAAATCCCGATCATAAGCCCCCCGTTTTTTTAATGCAAAACAAGTAAAAAGTAGGGAGGGGCTTATAATCAGGATTATTAGATTTTTTTTTTTAAAGTTGTGGTGGCGCCATCTACCACCAAGAATAAAACTAATATTTATTATCTAATCCAGAATTGAATATAACTTACAGAAATAAATCGTAAATTATTAATTTAAAATTATTTTATTGTTAATTTAAATTGATAATTTTAATTTTTTCATATGGTAAATATGAAAGACTAATAAAAAAAAATTAGACTGATTTTGGTAAAGTAAAGGTAAGGTAAATCTTGAAAGGTTATCAAACATTAATTTAGTGTTTATAAATTAATAAGAGTACATACTTAGGTGAATATTAAATGCATAAAACTCATTTTATATATTGTTAAACATAACATTTTACAAAAATATGATACCAATCTTTTTAATTGAAATAATTAAATTAAAAGAAAAGCTAATATTTTTTAAAAATGTAACCTTTATTCTTTGGTATATGAAAGGTAAATAAAGAAAAGTTTACTTATAGATTCAATTATTATTTTTTGCTTTTAATAAATATTGAGGAAGCCTGTAAGAACATTTTTTGGAATTAAGATTGGTGCTGCCATCTATCGGAAAATAGGTTTACAATTTCAATATCTATACTTATTTCATAGTTCTCATTCCCACCTTATTGTTATTTTGTTAAAACAGAAGAAGGGAGTTAATAAATTTTGCTGTAAAAATTATTTTAAAGGAATACATTTATTTAAAATCATTAAATATACATAAGATTTCAGAAAATAATTTTTTACTCAAAATGAAAAAAATGGAGAGGGCTTATTTTTGGGATTATACATAAAATCTAAAATTGTCTAAAAAAGGGGAGGGAGCTTATAATCGGGATTTTACGGTACATAGTTTTATTGTCCTCCCCCCCCCCCTTTTAAACTAGCAATCAATCATTAAACAACTTGACAAAACTCTGCAATTTTTAATATTTCTCCATCTATAACATGGGTGTGAGTGTTCATGATAACTTGTTTTATTGATTCTAGAACTTACAAAGAAGTAGAAGCATTTCCTTATATATGTAATTATTTTGTTTTTAATTATGTTAAATTAATATAATTGATAACCATATATACAGACTTTAGGTAGTCAGACATATATGCAGACTATGGTTTATTTTGAAATTTTTAAAATAATTTTTCATTCATGATAAAGCACCATTCTTTTATATTGCTTAAAATATAACTTTTTTTGTTGTAAAGTAACTTTTTTCAATTTATTATACATAAATTTACAGAATTTGCATATAAAAAATGTCTGAAATTTTAACTCACGCTTGATTTCCTCTTTTTTGAAAATTTTTGAGTGGCATCCCTGTATATCTTATTTGGATATATCACATTTGACAATGGTAATTAACCGTCGGGGGGGGGGGATTGACAATAGATATTATCCCTCTAAGCATGTGGGGAGTGCGTTTGAAGGCTGAAGATGGTATTGTTTTCACTGTAAATTCTTTATAATATACTTAATGGATTTTTCAATATGCATTTAAAGATGAACTTCATGACTATTATATGATCTTTCATATTTAAAGGAACAAGCTTAAAATCTATAATTATGCACATTTTAAGAGTATGTATTTTAGGGGACAAACAATTACAAAAACACGTTCACAGGCGTTATAGGGTTAAAAATTTACTTATGCTCACTTTTTCTTATATGCATTCCTGTATTTATTCTAATTTTATGCATTTTACTTTCTTTCATTTTGTGGTTGCTGTGGGTGATTATATCATCCATCCTTAGCATTTGTTCAACAGTTTGTTCAGTATTAAATGGATTATCAGTTTTATATAGATGTTAGCTGTTAGTAAAAAGCCATCTTGAGTGTATAGAGATATGCAACAGTATCACTGTAAAATCAGATTATTGAAATCTTTTGATTTTATAAATATATTTGAATGTGTGTCTTATGCATTATTGTTTTGATTAAAAATGTGTAATTGAGGATAATTGAGATATTTTTGATAAAAAAAATATTAAGTATATTAACCCTACAAGGCACCCAGTTCCATATGTGGAACACCGACTTTAATCATTCCTATAGCTATAAAACTATTAGTAGCGATATCTCTTGACATCTTGATAGAAGGTACTGACATTTAGCAATGTAGTAATATGAATCTTTACCTAAAGATGTCGTTCGTGTTTTTGTTATAGTGCACTCAGTGTGAAATTTTAATGAAAGTGATACGTTAGTCATTTGTCTGAATTCAAAAATAAAAAATGAATAGTTATTGAACAGTTTTGACCTGAAAAAAAAAAAAAAAATACTGTGTGTTATAACGAAGTGTATATTTTGCAGAGGTAAGTTGTTTTTTTTATATTACAATAGTAAACATATTAGTAAATCATATTTTTATGTATGTTCCACATACGGTACGTTGAGCTAAAAAGTTGATTTTTTCGTAAAATATGGTTTTACTTTTATTTTTATACGTTTTCCCTATCTTCTGATCAATAATTACAAACTATATTTTTTTGTCGCACACTAAAAAAAATTGAGCCTTGTAGGGTTAAAAGAAAAATATATCGTAAGATTCTTAGCCAATTTTAAATCTTGCTCTTTTTCTTTTAATTAATTTAAATTTAATTCAGATTTTTAGCATTCAAACAAAAAATGTTAAAAAAAATAAATAAAATAACTAATCGGTGAATCCACAAAGTAATATCCAAATATATTTAGAATATATTGTTAAAGGATAATCATCTAAAATCAGAGGGGAGGAGAATAAAATTAGTTGATAAAAACCAAAATTTTCAAGAAAAATTATATATAAAAAAAAAAAAAAAAAAAAAAAAAAAAACTAGCTTTTTAGAAATGTTTATATACTGTAATTTTTTTTTATAATTCTAAGACAGCAATTTAAAGAAGAAAAAAAAAAAAAAAAATTCATCTATTTGTATAGTTTTTTTTTTTTTTTTTTTTTTGCTAAATAAATATTTATTTATTAAAACTAATTTTAAGTATACATTTTCACTTTCACCATAATATTTGTGATCTGTGTTCTTATTTATAATGTGTTGGAATATTTTTCAGACTGATGGCGGAATAGATTTTTCAGAACCTGTAGTATTGAGTAAACTTGAAAGATTTGAAAAAGAACATACAGCAATGAAAAAACGTTAGTATTGTGTAGCCATTATTGCTTCTTTATACTTTATTTTTGTATTTATTTTATGTTGTTCCATAAGTAATTTGGGAATTACTGGTATGAATTAAATGTTAATACATTCAACACATTACCTTAAAATTATGACTGATAGTTAAATATTGAAATATATGCTAACTATCTTTGGCGACCTGCTGTATTGCAATCCTTGAAAAATCTGACCATATTAAACTCCTGCTTAGTGGTGCTTGCGGCTGGCTCCTTCTCCCCATTTCAGAACCTACAATAGCTTGTTTGTTTATAGTTTTAATATCTTTGAAGATTGTAACTGTTTCAAATGCCTACTGCCTGTTTCATGTTATGTAATAGCCTGTTTACTCACTGTGCAAACGATTTTGATTATAACAAACCCAGTCTTGGTGGTGTCCTCAGTGGCACCTGTGGTGTTCTTATTTGCCCCTCCTTTTGGAATAGCCAGAGTAAAAACAACCTTTTGAAACTTCTGACCATAGCAGACTCCCACCTTTGCCTGCAGTTTCCTAATTTACCTTCTTAATATCAATTTTCAAATCTCTTTATTTTAAAATTTTTGTCTTCCCACCTCCAAAGTAAGACCTAATTTTACACATTCGAAAGTATCTGCAATTTATTCCTTGCTGCCATAGGCCTAATAGTACCAATTTTTAACGCCTTAAATCTATTTCTACAGTTTTATCCCTTCACCTTCCCCAGTCTACCCACCTAAAATTTAACTTTTATGGAAGTATTTGCAGTAAATCGATCAATTTTCATGAAAATTGAACTGTATGCTTATCGTGGGTCATGCTAGCTGATTACACAGGCCTGTAATGAAGAAAAAAATACATATGAATTGAAAGCTGAACTTTATGTATCTTTTGATGCTGATTATATATATATATATATATATATATAAATTCTATCATGTCACAAAGTTTAAACTCAAGGGAACTTTGCTTTTCTCTCGAGCAGAGGTGGCTCATTCGATCTAGCAACAGTGGTTTTTCACCCATTTAAGCGTATAAAAAATAAATTCATAGCTGAAAAATCAGTTTACTTCACCAAGAATCTATCATTTTACATAGATTTAAATGGATAAAAACCAATGTTGTCAGATAGTAAATGCAAAATTGTTCAGGATTTTTTAAATCAGAGCACCAAATAACATTCCAGGAAACCTTCTCTTGTATTTTTCAAAAACTTCACTTTTGCAGGCCTGTGTTATTAATTTCTGTCCAAATAGTTAAAATTTGAAAGAATTGCAATTTTTATTCCTAGTTCAGACTCATGTGTTTTCTTAATGAGGGTAGCATTTCCTTTCTCATCGCCAACAGATGTCTATCATATCATCTGGACTGAAAATGAAGTTTTACTACTAAATTTTCTTACTTTAGTTAATTAAAAAATTGTTTATTATTGCATTTATAGGGGGTGATAGGTTCCCTTGGATTCAGAAAAATTGCCGCATTCTTTTGGAGTTGAATTTGAAAAAAAATCAAACCAGTATTTCTAATTTATTTGGCCATTTAATGCTCACTCCTTAAATGCATTTTAAACTCAAAATTGACTTGTTTATTGATTGACATAGGTTGACCTTTCAGTTAATATCTCCACAACTAATTAAATTTTCTATTTTTTTTTTTTTTTTTTAATCACTCTCTTCAGAAGGCTTCTGTACATCCATATATCAATTTTCATCTTTTTATGTTCCATGGCAGGGTTCATACAGATCTTAAAAATTCTTAAAAACTCCTTACATTCAGGGCTGTAATTTTTTTTTTTTTTTTGAGGGAGGGGGGGGGGGGCAAAATGTAAAATTAGTCGACTCAACAGTGGTTTAAACCCAACTAATCTTTTAAAAAAAAATAAAAATGGGATTTATCACTGTTACTGCCATTATCAAACTTCTATGCATAATGAAAGTATCCCAATATTTATCAGTTAATTCGCAGTGTGATACAGATTCCATCTCCCCTCTTGAAACTGCAGGCATCTACACAATCCCTTTTAACTATCCTAACAATAATACTGGATGCTAAATAGAAGTCTCCAAAAGGAAAATATCTACTAGGTTAAAAGAACACAATAACAATATAAAATACGGAAAAAGAACTACAACTGTAACTAAAGTTTATCAAGATAACAATATAGATATAAATTTTAATAAAACAACAAAAATCGCCGATTACGCATTTTACTGCAAAACAATTGAAATCATCGATGACTGTTTTTCTTGTAATGGACACGAGTCACATGCAGACTTAAGTTTAGCACCACCTTCTGGAGGAACGTCAAGAAAGCAGAAAACTGCACTTCAGTGCCATTTACTGCAAGCCACAAAAAGGTTGCTGAGGACAGGGCAGATCCGCCTCCGAAAGTCACTACTACCTAAAGGTATGGAGCTTAATAAGGTAATTATTTTAATTAATGAAAGTGTTGTATTAGAGAAAAAATTTCAGCATAGTTTTCATCTGATATATGCATTTTAAGGACTTTTGAGACCAAAATTTTTTTTTTGAAAATGGTCAGTGTATGTGTGTATGGGGGATCTTTTAGCTATCATATTTCCAAATTACAACAATATTAACATAAAACAATGAAACTTTATATTTGACAGTTCCAATGTGTAGATGATTTTGCAAACTTTTGGTGAAAATTGGTAAAAAAGTGAAATTAAATTTTAATTTAAGTCTAAAACAGCTCAAACAATTTTCTGCAAATTTTCTGTATAAACCCTTTTTACATGGCTTTTCATATGTGTTAGTTACTGCAGGAGTATTGATAGGTGCCCTGATTTAGTTAGGCTAGTTTTAGGTCACGGAAGTGGATGTCTTAAAAAACAGCTCTAAGGATAAACTCAACATATTAACTCCCCTTTTAAATATCTTTTCACATGTGACAGTTGAGTTGGCTTACAATGTACAGATCAGTTTATGAAGTTTTAATAAAAATCGGAAATGGGATCAAAAGTCGGCATCTCAAAAATGGCTTGAACGATTTTCTTAAAATTTTCTGCACAATCATTTTTTATGACGTTCTTTTGTGTGCATTAATTGTTTAGTACAAGAAAATAAGTACCGTTATTAGATAAAGTAATTTTAGATCTCAGAAATGGATGCATAGCTGCCAAGTCTTCTTGATTTGCAAGACGACTTCCCGATTTTTGTATTTTGTATTTTTTTTTCTTGCTTCCTGCCAGAAAATAAATCTTCCTGATTTTTAGAATTTCTATATATTTAATTTTTTTGCTTCTAAAAAAAGAAAAAATATCTAGAGTAGATATTGATATATAATATATTTTTAAATATTAACAAAAATCTCGAGCATAAGTTTTCGTTTTTAGTCAAAAGAACATGATGAAATTTGTTTCAAAATGTGAATCGTATCTTGTAGTGGGTTTTACGAAGCACATTATGATGTTACACAACATACAACTTAGCCCCACATTTTAGAAAATGAAATTGACAATTCCTGATAAAACTGGAAAAGTGCAAATCTGTGACTTAGTTTGATTCTTCCGCATCTGCTTTGTTCTGTCATGTGTTTACTTATGAGAACAAACTTATTGTGGATTGTATTCTTGCTATCCTGTATAGAATATTAGCATATTTTTATTTGGCTTTCAAATCATATTTACAGTGAACTCCTGTACAACTTGGGGGCTTGCCAGATGAGAATACTGCACTTTTATTTTTTAACACCACTAATTTTATATCAAGGCAACCACTTTGTACAAAAACTAAATCTGATTTAATTGAACAGTAGACTGATACTCTAAAAATTTAATGGTGTTAAAAAATAAAATTGTAGTATTCATCTGACAACCCTGCTCCTGTGTTGTAAGAAATTCTACTGAACTGTATTATTTGTTCCTAAGATTTTAAATATTCAAAACTAAGCTTATTGACATGTCCTTGATTTTTAATGAAATCTTTCTGTTTTTTTAATTCAATCTTCTTGATGCTTCCAGCGAGAAGTTGACAGGTATGTCTAAAAAAAAAAAGTGTGAAGCGATTTTCTTAAACTTTCTATATAAAATCCCTTATATGTCTTTACAACGTATATATTAGTTAGGTACTACAGGAAAATAGTAAGTGTCTCTGATTAGTTAGGTCTCTATGGTGGACTGAGTTTTATGTTTTCTGCCTAAACTATCTACAGGTATTATAAAATTAAAAATATATATATTTATAACAATAATATTTAACTAAAAAAAAATTATAAATCTAACAGCATAACTCCTTTTCCTACTTTCCCCTCTCAGGGTGTAGAGTTTCTTTCTGAGTATTTTCCAAAAGAACTCGTGAACACATTTAAAATGAATGGTTAAAACATAGATCTATAATTTAAGTTCCCTGATGTTTAGAGCACAAAACTGATTCTCTTTCAACATGTAGTATTGTAAATTTCTGCGATCAAAATCATATACATTCATCCTGAAAATAATTGAATAATTTTTATTGCAAGGATTTGCATAAAGAAAATATGAATGAAAGCCCAGAGCCGTCCCTAGCAAAAGCGAGGCCTGGTGTGAGAACTTTTGTGAGGCTTCTTCTATCATCCGTAACTATTATCCAAGGGTAGTGGTTGTCCTGAAATTCCTTAAGAAAAATTTGTCCAGAATTTCCTGAAATTTCAGTACATTTCAAAAACTTTTCATCTTTCCTTCACTTTTCAACGAGAAAGATAATCGAGAAAGATTTCGTGGTCTATTGGAGTTGTGCCACGCTTAATAATGTCACTTGATATAGCTGTGTTTACAGACTCTGTGACTTTGCCAACATATGTTATGTGAGAAATGCCTAGCTGGTTATCACCCAGGGTAGCTCAGTGGTAGAGCATCCGCGCGTAAAGCGGAAGGCCCGGGTTCGATTCCCGGCTCTGGTATTTTTCACATAGTTGGTATAAAAATCAGCCTTCCACTCCGAATTACCTAAAAAAAAAAAAAAAAAACCCCAACTCATTCTAGATTTTTATATGCGATAATTTTGCCCTTTACAAATTCAAAAAGTTGTGTGCCATTAGGCATGATGAACACCAAGATTAAAGTTAAAAATTTTACCGCATAACAGTGTTAGGTTATTTAGGTATTACCTTATGTTATAAAATAAAATTTTGACTTGGTAGTTGGTTTTGAGTTTAATATAGGTATCCACGCATGCTATTTTTACAAACTTCAGAAAGCTCTTAAAAAATCTTCGTTGTTATTATTATTTATTTATTTTTTAATGCAAAGTCTGTATGAATCCTGCATGGGGGGGTTGAATATATGCAGATTAATGTCTTTTATTATTATAGACAAGGTTGCTATATTACAAGGAATTCAGGAAAAACCTGAAAAACTCAGAGAATTTGAAAAACTATTAAAAAAGCAGGGAAAATTCAGGGAATTTTGAAATTTTTTTGTAAAAACATTGGATATTATTTTTATAAACATGTTAGATTCTAAGGCTGCATTATTGAATTTTATCTGTTTTACTTTTAAAAGAGACAGGGAAAACTCGGGGAGTTTTTTCTCCAGAATCATGTAGCAACACTCATAGATTATCTCAGATTTGTATCAGTCATCAATAACAATAATTAATAA
Organism: Salticus scenicus; assembly: GCA_963930645.1. Lineage (NCBI taxonomy): Eukaryota > Metazoa > Arthropoda > Arachnida > Araneae > Salticidae > Salticus > Salticus scenicus. The sequence goes on along the minus strand of OZ005651.1, from coordinate 189,028,001 downwards.
AGAAATATTTTATGTGTTATAAAGAACAACTTTTAACACGATTTAAATAATTATTCTTCTTATTACCAAGTACAAACTTTTTGACTAAAATGTGTCAGCTGAAGTAATATAATAAAATTAGTTATTTTAATAAATCACAAACGAAAACTTTAATTATGAAACATATCATTCAACTATCTACATTAAGAATAAAATGGAAGTGCAGTAAAGCACCATTTATATGTCTCTCGTTTATACGTCTTTTACATTTATATATCCTTTTAGTGAAGTCCCGATTTATTCCTATTTATTTTAATGCAAAAATTCTTCATTTATATGCTGCTAATATCGGTTATACGTTTTTTCCACTTTGCTAAAATTAGCAAAATTTCTTGACCTGTCATTGTTTTCCATTCTAAATAAGACTGATTTTTCCTAGTAAGCATCTTAAGTGGAGGAACACAGAAAAGATCGAAGAATACTGATCAAAGAATCAATTGAATTCACAGTAGATTTTTTAATACTCATAGACAAACAGCAAATCAGACGAATATTAAAGATTTTTAATGTTATTAAATAACTATCTCTATGGATATAAATCGTATTCTTATTAAAGGTATGCAATATACATAATTAATATTCAAAATGTGTTCGTATAGTTCTTAAGAAATGTAATAAAATACTCAATATATATATCTAATTAGTACCCAGTCATGCATTAATAATGATTTTTTCACTTTTTATAATAGATCTTTTTTTTTTTTTTAATTGTCTTAAAAAAGTATAATATACATTTACTAAATTAAGAAAATTTATTAATTAGTATTTTCATATAAAGTTTGCTTAAGTGTCATTAAATTTGTAGTAATCAAAGTGTTATTACTATTAAAATTTCAATTACACATCTTTTCATTTATACGTCCTTTTACATCAGTCCCTTGAAAGACGTATAAATTCAGGGGTGAAACTTTTCAGGAGCTATCCCTGAATTCAGGGTTTTTGAAATTTTTGATGTCTTTGATTTTCATGTAAATTATTTTGTTTTTACAGAAATTTCTTATTTTGAATGTTTAATTTGCTCTATAATGTATTAAGAACTCTCCAAATATCATTTAATACAGGTAGCCATATGATATTTCATTATTAAATCTTCCCTATCTGCATGCAAATATCAGTTTTCAGGGTTTTTGCATGCTAGGTAGTTTCACCCCTGGAACGAGGCTTTACTGTATTTAAAAATTTCATAAAAATTTAGACAATGATTGACTATTTCATATATATTAGATATGTTTAGAAATCTACTAACATTGCATATTATTTTCCCAAATTTCTAGAGTTTTGAGTTCAATATTATTCTTTATTTTATTTTCTTTTGCATTTTGTTTCAATTCGAAGTTTCTAGACTTTTATTTGAAGATCTTCAATTGTGTATAGTCCCCACACTATGCGTTAAAATTTTCAACTCTAATTTCTCCATGAATATTGTTTATAAAACTATGGAACTTCTTGTTTTTGAAATGTTTTTTTATGGACAAGATATGAATGTAAGAACCTAGGGCTGTATAAGGTAATTCGGGGGAAGATGCAAGTTTGTTCTTAGCTCTTTCATGTGCCAACAGATAGTAATTGTAGATTCGTCCAGAGGGGAAACTGGGTCCGTTAAAGGACCCGTCACAAAATTTTATATCTTAAAAAAGGACCCTTTGCAAAATATTTATTCTAAAAAAAAGGATACTTCACAAAGACTATTGTTGAATCTTTTATTTTGAATACCAATCTCCTGAAGAACAAACAGGCCACCTGAATAATCAGATGTACTTTGCTGTATTACCCAAAAAGTTGATATTCAATTTTATTAAAAGTTTCTATGCATATATATATGCATAAGCTTAGTTCTATTAAAGTGAACTTTCATTGTCTAAAACGACACCCTATTTTATTTTGCAAAATTACGTTTTTCACAATTTCACAAAAAGTGGATTCCAGCTGAAAAGTTTTGAAAATTTTTTTATTTTCGCACTAAATTTTGATTTACAAAATTACATGTATATTTTTCACAATTTGCCAGAAACAGGACTGTCTGAAAAATTTGGACAAACCATTGGTAATACTGACCAACATATATCAGAAGTCTTATCCCTGTGAGCTTGTGAATTGTAAACTTATCTTAATTTATCGTCTTTAATCACAGTTATTTTGGATTTTGTAAGTATTTAACCTTGTGAGTAAAGCCCTTATAATATTCAGTTGCTCATATTTAACATTTAAAAACAGATGTTTTATTTTAAATAAAGTATTGGCATTATAAGTGAGTTCCTTATTCTATTACACATACAAGGTAAACAGAAGCAGTCTTAGCCTTGCAGCAATATAAAAATAAGTGTGTGTAGCATCTTCACCCTATAACTTGGAGGAAGACTCAACAGGGTTAAGAAATAAATTACCTTTACATTTTATGTTTATTTTATATACTGTATATTATAGTGTAAATGTAAATGGAATTAATAATTGTAATATTATAATTAATAGAAAATATATTATTTATGCGATATCACCACTTATAAAATCACCGTGAGTTCATTCAATATTAATTTAAAGCTCCGGTAAAACTGAGTAACTCATGTACAGTCATTTGCAAAATTTTAAGACCAGTAGCCGATTTTCAGTATTTTAACACATTGCATCAGACACATTCTACTACTATAAATAAAGGTGCCTGGCACGTTTATCGCCAGTTGTTTATTGGATTTTGTCATAGACAGTGCTGTTGTGTAATTATTATAATGGGTAAAAAAACCTTCACTTACTGTTACAAAAAGGTCAGAAATTTTGACCTTGCATAAAATTGGATTTTCTGAACGTCAAATAAATTTGAGGGTAAATGTGAGCAATAAAGCTGTGCATCAAGCTATTAGTAAATTTAAAATTTCGGGAAAATTTGTGGACCTTAAGAGTTGTTTCTTTTTCATATTTGGAGTAATTTGAGGTTTCCCTGTAGGTTTATGGGATGATAAACCAAAATCTTTGGCTAAACGCCTTGAAATAGTACTCAAATTGGTGTTGGTGCTTTTTGCAGCCGGAAATCTCTAATCGTATTGCAGAAGGTTCTTGGATCTTGTATGACCATCTTTATCACATGATCATCACGTGCACTAATTTTTCTAGGGCGACCGCTTCTCTTAAGGTCCACAAATATTCCCAAAATTTTAAATTTACTAATAGCTTGATGCACAGCTGTCTTGCTCACATTTACCCTCAAACTTATTTGACGTTCAGAAAATCCAATTTTATGCAGGTTTAATATTTCTGACCTTTTTGTAGCAGTAAGTGAAATTTTTTTACCCATAACAATAATTACACAACAGCACTGTCTATGACAAAATCCAATAAACAACTGACGATAAGCGTGCTGAGCACCTTTATTTATAGCAGTAGAATGTGTCTGATGCAATGTGTTAAAATACTGAAAATTGGCTACTGGTCTTAAACTTTTGCAAGTGACTGTATATACGAAATCATAACTATAAACATTGATGTATTATTATTCTTTTTTTTTATAAGCAATCAATTGAACAATTTAGATAAATAAAAAATCTGTCAAGTGTAAAGAAATATCACTTACCTTACATTCTGTTCAGCAAGCCTGTGTCACCTCATTTCATCTTTTAAACCCACTATTAGCTCTTCATCAATCACTGTATATTAGTAGTTAAGGACACTTGATAAACAAACACTTCTGAGATATTAATATTTTGTAGAAGTGGTTATTCTAGTGCTTAATTTTGTGTATCATGATATACTCGATGATGAGATTTTAAAGATAAAAATTACTGTAATTTTATTAGTAAAATTGTCTATTTATTTTGCGTCAAAGAAGACACTGCTTAGCCTTTAAATTCTACATAGCAACTAACTTTTAGATTGTTATTACAGAAGAACACTGAAAAGATAAAATAAATAAATGAAATGAAATTAACATTATCTAAATTATGCTTAAAAAAGAAAACATTTGTATATAATTTTATAACAACAGTCAGAAAATTATTGTTTATGATTTGAAATATAATCTATAAAATAAATCTAGAGTCATTAGTGTCAACAGTTTCTTTCTTTCAATATGAGTTCTGTAATTATTTATTGCATGGTCTTGAATAAACAAATGAAGTGTACTGTATTTTAGTGAAGATAAGCCACAGGCTATCTTTAAAAAAAACATTGATTTTTGGGGATTATGGCTTATCTACCTGTGTGGGCTTTACAGGGGTGTTTGTGTTTAGGGGTTACCCCTGATTTCAGGGTTTTTCTCTAAACCATCTGTACTCTCATATTTCCTATAAAGTTTTTTGTTTTCATTGGCAGAGCTTGATTAAGAGCTGTTGGGGCCCAAGGCCCAGAACGATTTTAGTGCCCCCCTCCTAAACAAATTAAAGATTTTTTTTTTTTTTTTTTTTTTTTTGTGCACTATGTTTGAATGCTGGCAACAAAGTTAAGGTATCACCTTAATAAGAAATTAGTTTTAACTGCTTTTGCAAACAGACCACAAATCAACATTATTATTATTATTTTTGAGGGAGGGGATATCTTTCTTCTATGACTGTTGGAATTCATTTGCGTAGAAATGTAATTTTTTACGAGGCATTCTTTATAATACTGTTTTCTTTTTTAATCCTAATCTACCTCATTCATACCATACAAAGCACGCATGTAACTATTAACACATGACGAAATACTATTGAAAATGTAAAGTTTTTTTTCCGTTAGGATGATACAAAGTTCTTTAATTTATACTATATAACTGTAAGTCTGTTAGTGAAACTTTCTCTGGATTTTTTGGTCCGCTGTAAAAAGTTATATCATTAAATCGATCTCCACAAAAACTAGTATATTTCATAATCTAGCTAATGCTGTAATTTTCAATTTAATGGGATAATTGGACAAAAGATATTTTTAAAAATTTCAACTTTCCCTATTTTCAACTAAAAAAATATTATCGTTAGCTAACTTTCAGTTAACTTTTTTAAAGAAATCTTTGCCAAAAATAGCACTTTACATTTAAAAATTATTTTGGTGCCCCTAGATAGAGGTGCCCTAGGCCGAAGCCTAGTTGGCCTGTGTGATAATCAGGCCCTGTTCATTGGTTGTTCATTTGTCATCCAGGTGATATTTAAATGATAAATAAAAAGATTGAGGGCTTCTGACGTAAATAGTTTGAATATTATTTGATATTTTTAGTTTTTTCTAATTTGAGGGTCTAATTTTCAGGGTTTTTACCTTTGATTCACAATCACCCCCTGATCTAATGATAATGCCAAATTCTGTCGTCCATAAATCTTTGAACAGTCAATGTTCCCCGAAAACAGAAGTTTAGTATTCAAGTTTCTCGAGCACTGATTCCTGCTTATCTCTTATTTTCATGTTTATAATCTCTTATTTATTAACTAATAACTTCTTATTTTGATTAATTTGCATATACGTCTGAATTTCGCCATCTTGTTCCCTTGTTTTTGATTTTTTCCATCATATTTGTATACTGGCTTATAATACACTAAATTACGGTAATTTTAATTTTAGAAGAAAAGTTGATTGATAGTATTTATTTGGTGGTGGATGTTTGATTACGTTTTTGATCTTTGAGTGGGTGAGAAAATGACAGATTGATGATCATATTTATTCAGATGATTGCAACAATAATTATCATTTTTGTAATATTATTTTAACAAACTTTCAAGTCTTCCAATTAGAATCTCTCCTGAATATAGCTTGGAATAAGGCAGCAACAGTAGGAAATGAAATTCTGGGTTTTCAGCTACTGGGATATATCCTTATAATGCACAAGCAATCCCATATCATGCATGTGCTATGTCTGTTGGTTCCAACAATGATACAGCTATTGCTTTCACAAATGGTGCATGTGACCTACACCAGCAGTTGCTTCTGCCTGCAGAGCTAGAGGCAGTTGACTGTCACCAGCACAGAAAAGCCATTGCCTCCACTACCTTGCGCATCGAATGCAAGAAATGGTAGTATGGAGATTGTAATGGTGATCATTGACATTAAATTAAATGTTGTGTAGGCTAACATTCAAACTTGTACCCTTATTAGTTTTGGCAAAGTAAATTTCCAAAAATTTATTTCAGTTTACAAATTTGTTTCCCCGTAGTTATTCAGGATTGCTACGGTACCTGGAATTCAGAGAAAACTCAGGGAATTAAAAAATTTATTGCAAAAACAGGGAAAATTCAGGGAATTTAAACTTTGTGGGAAAAACAACTCAAAATTTTTTCATTATCAAATCTTTTTTAAAATTTTAGTGCTTTAAAGAAGAAAAAGTCAATTATGGATTTTTTTTCCACTATAGTGAATTAACCAGTTAGTAGTCGCTAGTTGGTCGATTTGCCACCCATCCTTCAGTGATGTCAGATTTTTTTATTCAATAGCCACCAAAAATTTTTAGAAGTGGCATTTGATATACATAAAACACGAATAAAATCTAAGAAACATCGATCACATCACTTCTTAAAATTATTGGTGACAGTTAAATAAAAAGTGCGCTATCTGTAATAGGTGGCGCTGTCTATAGTGACTACTAACGGGTTAATAAAAGTAATATACCATAGATATGTTTAATTAACATGTAAACATGTTAGATTCTAATGCTGTGTGATTGCATGCCATCTATTTTACTTTTAAAAAGAGACAGAGAAAAAGAATTTTTTCTTCTGATTTGTTTACCAACCCTGTTATTCTTAATTCACAGGTATTTTTCCCAATATTTCACTTATTTTTCTTATTTATTGTGCTATTGCATCTTACCTCATACCCATCTTCTCTGTACATATGGGGGAAGATGCAACAATTACAAGAGTTTAACATTAAATGTTTTAATTGTGTACAGACTGGAAAAGGAATTAATAAGCATATATAATTAAACATTGAAGAACACTGTGTATTTTTTACATTATCATATCATATTTCAATTCTTGGCTATACTAAGTGAAATATCCTTATATATGGCATCTTCCCCTAATTTACATTACTTTTTTTTTTTTTTACTTCAAACTCTTAATATCTTCACTCTGCATCTAATTTTGACAATTTTTGTATTTGGAAATATACATTTAGACTAATGGCTGCAAAAATAATGGTCGTTCAGGTTAAACGGGGACACTCTGTGTAATGTGAATTGTCAATAAAGTCTCTGGAAAATAATTTTCCCAAGAAAACAAAAGTGAAATCCATATTGATAAAAGAATTGATAAATGTTTCTTGTAATATCCTTTTATTTATCCATATTAGATGAATTATATGTTATGCTAAAATATATGCATTTGTAAAAAATTTATTTATGAGTATGCATAGTATTTTATGTTTGTGTATATATATGTGTGTGTGTGTGTGTGTGTGTATTGCAGAAGTAATTTAATATATTAATTATAGACATAATTTATTTCAGAAATTGATCAAATAACTGCAGATTTGAATAAAGTGTTATCAAAACTAGCGATTATTGAAAAAACAATTCCTCTGAAAAGTCAGATAAAAAATGAAACACAGGTAATTTTTATAACTTCAAAAATATTATAATTAGATGGAGGCTTCATTTTTTAAACTTTTTTTGTTTATTATAAAAGTATTTCAAAATGAAGAATAAATAAAACAGTTAATAAATTTGCTCCAATGCTAATTCTGTAAGTTTTCTTTTCCTTTCTTTCACCCCCCCCCCCCCCCCAAGGCATTATTTGTAATAAGTTTAATGTTCATATATATCTTTACTACATAAGTATTTTTGTGTGTAAAATTATTTAGTAAACATGTCTCTTGTTAAATTAGGTTCCATTTAAAGAAAACAAAAGTAGCAACATTCAGAATGGGACAGCAGCTAATGAAGATGATGATTTAGATTTGTTTGGATCAGATGAGGTAGGAAAATTATATTTATGTCGTGGAATTTGAGAACTTTTAACCATTTGTCAGTCCTAATGCTCTAAAGTGCTTGAAATGCAAATGTCCCCTGCCAACCTCAATGCTTTAAGACACTTGTGTATTAAAAGACAACTACCAGATTTTTTTTTTTTTACATGAGAAAAAGAAATAATTTTAGTTCTATCTCTAACAATTTAATTATCATGATTTATTTTTATTTATTTATTTTTATTTTTTCCTGAAAAGAGAGCATACTTTCTGCTGCTATACCTACAATTACATGTGCATTTAATAAATTGTAAGAGCGACACATTTTTTTACGAAGGTTTTTACATATCTGTAATCTTTCTGGGTTTTTTTTTTTTTTCCTACCATTGTAATTCAGTCTCTAAATATGGCTTTTAATATCAATGGTCTGTCTAGGGATAGAAACTGCACCCTTTTACAGACCATTCACAAAATTCCATGCTAGGAAGAGACCTTTCATAAAATTCTATACTAAAAATATATAAAGTCCTCATTAACTACTGAGCGCCTAAAACATGTGCCCGACAATGCATAAGCATTGTACCATGCCAACCAGGGTTTAAACTGCCATTAGTTTTTTTTAGCATTTTGCTAAAAGATATTGTATTTTGCTAAACTATGTCACTAAGAATTTTGCTCAAGAGCTAAAACTAGATTACCTCATAAAATATCTTTATATAACTACCTCTAGTTTTTAGACAAATATTCGTGGACGGAATTTACAAAATTGCTGAAAATATTGGGAATCATTATCTATTTAGTATATTCAGATTTAATTTCGACTTTTAATGGTTGAATTTAAATGTAAAAATATTTAAAAACATAATTAAGAGTTTGCTTCATAGATGTATTCTCAGTGCTAGTATTGCGTTTGTTGAAATCGAAACAAAATTTTGCTGATTCATTTTTTTTTAAATCTCAACATATGCTTGGTTAAAATCATCAGTGAACAAAACAAACAGAAAACAAAATTGAGGTTAACCAAGTTAAGAAAAAGAAATCAATACTATTCAAAGAATTAATTTTCAAAAAGCTAAAATACTACTTATGTTTTAGCCAAAATGCTAAAGAAACTTTTTTGCCAGGTTAAACCCTGATGCCAACTTCTTATGTTCGTGCATCAGTCACTATTATATAAGAATGTGACAAACCATGCCTCTAGTTCCTGTCAGAGTCCATGTTGAATAGTTGAGGAATGACGACAAACCTAATGGATGTAACAACTTCTTGAAGCATTGACTGATATTTTCATAGAAAGTCACATTAATATTTTGGTAACACTTACTTTGCTGAACTATATTTACATTGTAAGCATATTAACAGAGGTACATGGTATAATTATGATTTGATCATTTGTTTCTTATGTAAAGATGAAGTATGGCCAGCCAAATACTGGAGGAAATTCCTGTAACTTTGATTATTATGTTAATAAAAATACCATCACTGAGTGCTATAGTTGTAATACTGTTACAAAGTTTTTTAAAAGAAGCATCTAAGTGTAACTGACATAGAAACTTCACATGCAGATTATCTGGTCAATAATTATGCTTTGCCTGTGATCAAAACTTCAACTGCAAAAATTGTTGAACATAATTCAGATATGTTGGTCAATTGTCTAAGATGTTCTGGGATGTAGTCTTTCTTGTTAATGTGAGAGCTTAAGTTAAAGTGAAAGTGAACCCTGGGGAGTCCTGCAGGATTCAAGCAGCAGTGTAGTGAGTTGGGTTCAACATTACAATTAGGTAGTTGAAGAGAGGCGACCTGACTGAAAGGGCTGTTCCTCTTTAATCTTTGATGATTACTCCAGCTGTTAAGGTACGTGGAGGTCTTGTTACAGAGGCCGTAACTAGAGAGTTTATTATAGTACTTAACAAGACCAGCTTGTCTTCTAGTATGGAGCGGCTGTAAGTCAGCCTCAAAAAGAACGATTTCAGAAGGACAGCTATGTCTCAAACCAGTGATAATCCGGGCAGCACTTAATTGAAGTTGTTCTAACTTCTTAAAGGTTAGTTTTGGATATGCAACAATAAACTGGGAAACCATACTCAAGTATAGGCCTAATGAAAGTCATATATGTTGTTCTAAGGGTTGTTGCGTCAGCTCCCCAGTCTCTACCCACAATATGTTTAAGAATATTAAGACATTTCCTGTCTTTCTATATAGTATTTGTGTATATTTAAAATGTGACATTTGTCCTCTCTCCATGTTTACAGTGCAAGTATTTTATTCACTAGCACTCTAATATATTATGCTAGCCAATATATTTTTGTTAAATGATTTCTATTTTGTACTAAAATTTTAACTATGTTATATATTCTAGCCTTCCTAGAATTTTACGCTCATTTTAATTTAATGTTACCACTTTTGTAAAACAGTACTTTTTTGTATAATATTTTAGCATTAAAATATTCAAGAAAAAATTTCTATTAATGATAGTAGTGACAATATAATAAAATGAGAGTAAAATTTTAGGAATGCTGCGAGACCTGTATATTGTTATGACATATTTCTGTGATTATAACCAGGGGTCGATCCAGGTAAAAATTGGGACCCATTTGCGGCCCTTTTACAAAATTCAAATCTCTAAAATGGCCTCCTTCACAAAATTCAAATCTATAAAATGGGTCTCTTCACAAAATTCAGATTCATTACAACAGCCCTTTCACAAGATTTATTAAAAAAAAAAAAAAAAAAATTCCCATGTTAACAGTATTATTCTTAATGAGTGTCTGTACTTGGTTCAATAATATGCCGTTAACTTCATGTTAAACAGTAGATGGAGTAACTGCTAAAGTGAAAGGTTTCATGTGATAATTCTTTTTATCGCAAACATAAATAAATTTTCACAAAATTATTTTGTTTTTCACAAAAATGGGCCCCAAAAGTTAAAACCTGGATATAACTTTAATTTAGAACCTATATTTACTATTTACCCTCCCCCCTTTTTTTTCCTTTGAGGTGGTGGTTCTCTTAATACAGAAATTTCTTATTTTTCAGGAAGATGCTGATGCAGCAAAATTAAGAGAAGAAAGATTACAAGCTTATGCTAACAAAAAAGCAAAGAGTATGTCTTTTCTTTATTTTAATTCTCTTTTTTGGTAGAAAACAAAAAAGAAACTAAATACTTTTTATGAAAAGTACTTTAATTTTTTTTTTAATTCTGTACTTGCAATAATAGTTTTTAATGTTTGTTAGAAATATATTCATGTAACATCTTTGGAAATATTGTTTAAGCAGATATTTTTCCTGTTTCCTTTCAGTACTCTAAATTTTCCAGGATAGAATAATATTGAGGAAAGATATAGCCAGAGCATTTATTTTCCTTTAAGGAAAAAGGTAGACATTGCATAGCTGCCAAGTGTTCTAGTTTTCCTGTGTTTCCCCTCCTCCCCCCCCCCCTCTTTTTTTTTTTTTTTTTCTTTTCAGATTTTTTTTTTTCTGAATCACCTCCTCCCTTTTCAATTTTATTTAACCCATTAATGCCCAGCTTCCTCATTTGAGGACAGCTAATAAAATAGAACATATATTTTTGTGGTTTCTTGGAATGATTTCTGCTTTTTAATGATAGTTTATAGCATCCCTGCTATTCATTATAATTACATAAATTTGGATAGTTATGATTTTTCATTCATTGTATATTAGTTTGTTTTTTGCACAGATATACCAACTTAAATCAAGTTGAGTAATAATATATATTATAGTACTTTACTTTCGAGGTCTTTGGCAGCAAATAATAAGAAATTACTCTGTTATCTCGAAGTTTTTTTCTCAAGAAGTTTTTCCGTTAGAACACTAAACGTCTTCAAATGAAAATAGGCTTTAAAATTATCAGAAAAATTGTTTAAATTTAATATATTTTTCTGTCATATGTCTGTATTAATTTAGAATTGAAATATTCATCACAATATATTTTGCAGAATTAATTTGGGCATTAATGGGTTAATGAATGTTGAAAAAACTGTTTAATGAGCAATTTTTATTGTTAAAATAAAATTATAATGAATAATAACTAAAAAGAATTTTGCTATACTATAATTAATCTATATATCAAATCATTAAAGTGTTGTTAAATCGGTGCATTTATCAGGGTTGCCATGCTCACTGGAAAACCTGGAATAAATAGTCAGGGAATTCGAAAATTGGCTATGAAAGTCAGGGAATTTCTTATGATGGTTGCTAAAGAAAAAATAATTTTTCTGCCAATGTATGGTCGTTCTTCTGGGTTTTTTCCCCCTTAGCTTCGGCCATTTTTTTAAACATCGCTAGCCTTCCTTTCCACTCATGAAAGGAAATTTCTTATTCCGCTTATAAGCGATAGATGTAACTTTTGTCATATGTATTTTTTGTATTTTCAAGTAGTACCATAATTATTTTGCCCTTAACACAGCCCGTGCTCAATATATGGTTAAACTGGAATTTACTTAGAATACATCTGGAAAAGTCAGGGAATTTCATTCTCCTGTTTGAGTGGCAACTTTAACCCATTTTAGGCCAAGCATACAAATTTTATAAAATGTGGTATTATTTTCATTGAAATATGCTTAAATTACATTCATTAAGACATAAAAAAAAAATTCCATGCATGAAAAATGATATTTTGGTTAAGAAATAAAATGGTGCATATTTAAATTAAATATTTAAATGAAAAATAAATTCAAATGAAAATTTTTAAAATTTTTATGACATTTGTTTTATTTTTATTCTATTTAAAGAACTTGCAACATTAATCCATTATAAAAACATATGCTTAATCTCAATTGGAATAATTATACATTTTCAAAAAGTCGAATTTGTCAATTATCATTTCAAGTTAGAACACTTGCGTATTTTGAAAATTTCTCAAGAGAAAGTGTTTGCTCCAATTGAAATACGAATATTTTACAGATGTCTTCAGAACCCTTAAAAATAGCAGAAAAATAAAATTAATGAAAAATATACATCACAGCGTTAATAAAAAAATATTTATTGAAATGGTGCGTTTACGCACCTGTGGCTGAAAATGGGTTAAATATATCTATACAAGGTCTGTTCAAAAAGTATCCGACTTTTGGCCAGAAAAAAATATCTTAGTTACTTTGTGGGATTGGGATCCTAATCCCCATTAAATTAAGCTCTTTGCACCTCCACATACTCAGCCCAGCATTTCTTACACTGCCGAAAATACTTCTGGAAGGCTTCTTTTGGAATGGTGTTCAACTCTGCTGTTGCGTTCTGCATTATCTCATCTCATCTCATCTCAACTCTGAAAACTGGATCCTTTCAATGGCATTTTCAATTTCGAGAAAAGCCATACGTCACAAGGAGCCATGTCTGGATAGTAGGGAGGTTCACAGATGACTGACTGGAATTCCATGCTTTGCCAAGAATCTCTGAATCAGGTGGGATGAATGCGATGGTGCATTGTCATGATGCAACTGACAGTTTTTCGACCTCCATAGGTCAGGTTTTTTATGCTGAACTGCATCACGCAGTCGAAGAACCTCCTCTAGGTAGTAGTTTTTTGTCACTGTTTGTCCATCTGGTGCGTTTGTGGCCTCCCAGAACACTGGTTACTCTCTACTGATACGCAGCCACTTTTGAATCTGTTAAACCACTCCTTAATTTGTGTGACCCCCCCCCCCCTCCCCTGCATAGCATCGTCTCCAAATACTTGCTGAATCTTACAAATTCATTCACTTTGAGAATCACCAAGCTTCTAACAAAATTTGATGCAGTACCTCTACTCCAGTTGTTCAGTCATGTTTAGCGAAATATAAAGCTGAGAAACACGTGTAACAGTACCTCACTCGACTATGTGCAGGAAATGACTGGTACACTGGAATGTGGGGGAAGAGAGGGGGGGGGGAATTTAAGTAAGGTCATCAAGCTGTCTCCTCCCACTGTGAACAGTGGTGCTGCTTTAGAATTTTTACTGTGCACAGGAAAATATGTGTGTGAATATGGCCAAAATATCATTACTTACTCTTTACTCCTTACACAAAGTTTTTCTATTTTTGTTCCTAGAAGGTTGGAAGTTATTGCATTGTTAAATTTTGCATATATAGGAATATATAAATAAATGAATGAAATTAAACCCCAAAAAACACAGAGATCTTCATCAGGGAGGCCCCTCAGTGTAGGGGTGAACGAGAAGTTTCTGAAATTCCTATATTTATACATTCCTACATTTAAGTTTTGCATTTCCTTTCGCTGCAATTTTGCCCATTGGTTTGTAATTCTCCTTTTGGTTTTTCTAATCTGTAAACTTATATATATAAATTCATGTCAATAGTTTTCTATATATATATATATGTGTGTGTGTGTGCATTTGCATTGAAATAAAGAATATTCAGTGTTTGTATTAAAACTTCCAGAAGACTAAATTTTATAAAATTCAAAGTTTAAAAAAATAATAGTAAATACCTCCTATGAACTAATTTTTAAATTTTCCCCTTGATTTTATATTGTTGTGGTTTTTTAAAAAATATATTCTAAACACATTTGAGTAAAGAAAAAAGTCTAAATACTGTAATTTAGTGCAAATTTTTAGGGACTTAAAACTAAAACTTCACCACTATTATTATAAAACACCATAGAGCTGGCGTGTAAAAGTAATTGGTACAAAACTTTGAATAAACCTCATGAAATATTAGAGCTCACAATGCTACATATACGGTCAAAAGAAAATATGACCCTTCGTCATGCAAATAAAGTAAGCACAAGTGCTGCAAACAAAGTGGCGATAAGATTTATGTAAAGTTTATAAATTAAAGATGAATTCTATTGTAGGGTTTGAAACTTTTCAGGGGCTACCCCTGAATTCAGGGTTTTTAAAAATTTTGCTGTCTCTAAATTTCATGTTAAATCATTTTGTTTTATAGAAATTTCACACTTTGAATACTTAATTTGCTTTAAAATGTATTAAGAAGTTTCCAGATATCACATATTATACGTAGCTATCTGATTAATAAGTCTCCCTGTATACATACAAGTAGCAGTTTTCAGGGTTTTTGCATGTTAGGTAGCAGGGATGTATCAGAAGCCATCTGTTTCAGTTATCATTATTTTCGCCAAAATGCATGCCAATTTCAATTCTTTGTTTTGACGAATAAACTAATGTTAATTTTTTGAACTATCAACGATGGTTTATGAAATGTATTAACCCTGTAGTTCATTGGTATTATGCCAAGCGTCAGTTTGACTAGAGAATGACCGTTATGAACTGAAATCATTAATATTGCATAATTTCAAATAAATTATTACATCCGGTGTTGAAATACATTAATTCTGACAATGAGTTTTCTTGTTTAGGAATATTTGAGAACACTTTTTTATAATTATGTTTAATGTCAGAATTTCGTTAGATATTATTTTTTTATTTTCTTTTTATCCTATAAAATAAAGTACATTTCTATTTAAAAATATACACGTTCTATTTACGATATAGATATAAAACATACAATATTTAGATCTGAATAATGTCTGTTATCGTTAAATGTTAATATAAAGATAGGTCGTACGTATAATTAAATTGTGTAATTTTTTATGACATTTAAAAACAATTCTTTCTTCAAATGCCTAAGAACAAATTATGTGAATATAATATCTCACTTGAAATTTAACTATTTTTTTTATTGCAATAATGCATTAATTTATCATTAGATTTTGTTTTATATAAAAATTCAATTAAAATTTAACCAATTTTTCAATTAAAATATATATGTGAACACCTTCACACCTATCGTTTCAGAATACTGGTGTGAGACTCAAGGTGAAAAAAGGTGGGTCCATAATAACCCTGTCTAAAGGATATTTTTATGTTGTACATCATATTCTTATCTAAATATTCTTAGATTTTTTTAAAGCATTAATTTTTTTTTTCTTTTTTCTAGAACCTGCTTTAGTTGCTAAATCTAGTGTTGTTCTTGATGTTAAACCATGGGATGATGAAACTGATATGAAAGCAATGGAGACTGCTGTCAGACAAATACAGTCAGAAGGTTTAGTGTGGGGAGCAAGTAAGTTTTCTTTCTTTCTTTTTCTTTTTTTTTTTTTTTTTTTTTTTTTTTTTGTTGTTGTTGTTAATGTTTTGAAATTTAGCTGACTACACATTAGGGTGTATAAAAAAAAAAAAAAAAAAATTAGTTAAAATTTCCAATAGTGCAGAAAAGTTGCCTTATGCTATTGAGTATGTGTGCAAAATTTTGTTGATCTGAGTTAATATCTTCAGTTGCCTCTGGGGTTGTTTATATAAAAATTTGTTAATTTTATCTTTTTTTTTTTTTTTTTTTTTTTTTTTTTTTTTTTAAATAAGAAATTGGAATCCTTAGTTACAATAGGACCAAAAAATTGTCATGTGGTATCCTTGAAGTGTGTGCAATTTTTTATTGATGTGGGTCAGTTGCCTCTATGGGTCACTTATCTGGCCAAATTCGCTCATTTTAATGATTTTCCTTCAACACTTCTATGACAGTAATTCTTTTAATTATGGTTATTTCTATTCACTTTTTTTTTTATGAACAAATTACGTATTTGTGCAAGTATGCAACGCGTACACTTAAAAAAAAAAAACATGTAAATTTACGTGCCTTCGCCAGTTTAATTTTTACGGTCACGACCATTTTTTACCTCCAAGACGGGCATACCCATACTTTCTGATATGACTTAATATTTTCCGCTATACCACAAGGTTCTTAGCAGTCTATATTTTGCCTGTAATTTATCCTTTTGAATACCACTTCATATATAAATAAATTTTTGTATTATTTCTTTGAAGATGTGTGCTACAAATGAGTAATGAAGTTTATTATTTAAAAAAAAAAAAATGGTAAAAGACGGAAAGTATCAAGTCATATCAGAAAACACGAGTATGCCCGTCTTGTAGGTAAAAAATGGTTGTAACCATAAAAATTAAACAGGGGAAGGCACGTAAATTTACGTGTTTTTTTTTTTTTTTTTAACAATGTACGCATTGCACACTTGCACAAATGCATAATTTGTTCATACAAAAAAAAAAGTGAATAGAAATAATCATAATTAAAAGAATTATAGTCGTAGAAGTGTTGAAGGAAAATCATTAAAATCAGTGAATTTGGCCAGATAAGTGACCCGTAGAGGTGACTGAAGCCATTGACCCACATCAACAAAAAAATTGCACACGCTCTAAGGATACCATATGGCAATTTTTCGGCCCTATTGGAACTAAGGATTCCAATTTCTTATTTGAAAAAAAAAAATATTGAAAAAATGATAAAATTAACAAATTTTTATATAAACGACCTAAGAGGCAACTGAAGATATTAACTCAGATCAACAAAATTTTGCACATATACTAGCAATAGCATAAGACAACTTTTCCGCACTATTGGAAATTTGGTATAAAAAAAATTTTTTTTAGATACACCCTACTACACATACTATGAAAGAGAAAAGACAGAAACTATTAAGGCTCCTTATAAGAGAGTAGCAATGTCAGCTAAATCCCACGACGATCCATGGGCAAACATGCGTCATTTTATTATTCTCAGAATATTATATTATTTTTAAATTCTGTTTTCATATTTAGAAAACTTAAAACCATTCAATTAGTCCATTTTTTTTTTTTTTTTTTTTTTTTTTTTTTGTGATGAATTTTTTAAATATGAAAACAGAATTTAGGGATACATATTATGTAATAAATGATATACTCTTTAAAATTTTCAAAGTATCTTTTTTTTTTTTTCCTACTGAATCCATAGTCCTGATTAAATGACTTGAAGTTGTCTAATAATATCTTTATATATTTAAATATTATTTAAAATGCAATGCATGACCATTTCAGTTATTTTTTATCTCCCCTTTTCCTTGAATAAAAATAGGAACTACAGAGTTTAAATACCAGACCTGCCAACTGCTACGAATAATTCGTAATTGCTACGAATTTGGGGCCGTGAACTACGACGCTACGAAAATCGGCTCAAAATTACAAATTTTTATCTAGTACAAAAACTGCAACATTTCTGACGTTTTGCCTTGCGATTTTCAATCTTTTTCCATCCGTGCCATAGAAACTCGTGTAAATACGGGCTGGGACCCCTTAGAAAGACCCCCACGGAGGGCATTCCCCCCTATAGGCCTAGGACACATAAGGAGTCAATCGGCCTTAATCCTCCAACCAACCAACCAACCAACCATCCGCGCCATAAATGTTAATTTTCATTTTAAACTTGCTTTATTAGCTTCTAGAATGTATAAAGAGATAGAATTGTTAAATATTTCTCATTCGTGTATCTTTTTGTGCACTCCTCGCTCCCCACCCCACCCCCTAATGATCGGTAAATAAACGCCTCATGAAGGAAAGCCTTGGGATTTCTAATGTTTTTCCATCCGCAACTTAAATGTCAATGTTCTTTTTAAACTTACTTTATTAGATGCTAGAACGTATAAGGAAGTAGAGTTGTTCAATATTTCAATCTCTTTTTTTTTTTTTACCTCCCCCCCCCCTCGCCTACCAATCCATAATCAAACGCCTACAGAAACCGTTGAATGTGTTTAATATTTATATTTTAACATTTTTTAAACAATTATCCCAATGCTAAGATTAGAATTTTTTGCAATCATAATTTATATTTTTTTAAATTATACACATAATTAAACACACAACAAAAAATATTTATTTAATAGGTAGTGTTTTTGCTGAATTTTAATGGCTGGTTGAATATAGTGTAAAAACTGGAATTCTGCATTTTGAATAAAATTATTTTATACCTGGTTTCATAAATCATGTTACTTAAGCAGGTTTTCATTATATATGAACACTAATGCAAATTATTTAGGTAAAAATAATAACTTTTTAAAAAATGTTCAATCTGAGGTGGAGGGGGGGGGGGGGCATTAAACATAATGTGGTCGGATTTCAGTAGCAAATAAAGCCGGATGTCTGCCATCCGGCAGTGCATATTATCTGTGGAAAAATTTTCATCAGGGCTGAAAATAGTACCCTGTGGATTATACACAAGAAAATACAGTAATATACATACATTTATTTGTTCAGGATTCGTGTGTTGCATGATAAAAATGAACCAATCAACCATCAAATCTATTTTTAAAAATGATGTGTTACTAATTGTCATTTTCAAATGTTGGCAGGCATGAAATACTAAGTTATAGATTTTGTTAATTTCTGTTTTTGTAGGTAAACTTGTTCCACTGGCTTATGGGATAAATAAGCTTCAAATTGTAGCAATTGTTGAAGATGAAAAAGTTAGCATTGACTGGTTACAAGAAACAATTAGTGAAATTGAAGATTTGGTATGTGTTCTTGTGTGTTTACTTATCCTTTACTACTATTTAATTTTTTTTTTTATTTTTTTTAACTAATTTATTTTACTTTTTTATTTTAGGTACAAAGTGTTGACATAGCTGCCTTTAATAAGTTGTGATTCAAAATTGTAATGAAAGAAACAATAAAATAATTTTTCAATATTTTGTTTTCATATTATACTTTTGTAGTTTTTTTTTTTTTTTTTTTTTTTTTTTTTTTTTTTAAATCCTTTATGGGGAAAAAAAATAAAAATTAGAAATGTTATTTTTATTTTACTATAGCTATTTTTAATATTTCCCTTTTAATTATGTTTTGTTAAATACAAAATTAAGAAATTGCAACCAGCTCAAGAATACGGTATTCTGAAAATGAATTTGTGTGTCTGATAAATTGAACAATATTCCCAAAGTCTTGAACATAGAAAGAAGTAGACTTAATTATTTGTAGCTTTTAAGGGCCCTCTTCACTCACCGCCGCCAGAAGCCGAAACTAATGCTATTCTATGGGAAATTTTTCTTTACAAATAACTTATTAACTAATACATATTTTTAAATTCTGTTTTCACATTCAGAAAATTCCCAACTGTTAAATTGACGGACCTTTTTTAAAAATGTATTTTTTTAATTTTTAATATTTTATTTCGAAATTGCAAAATGAAAAAATTTCACATATTGAAAATTCGTATTTTGCAGCTTCAAAATAAAATATAAAAAAATAATTTTTTAGAAAAGGTGCATCAATTTTACAGCCGGGAACTTTCAGAATGTGAAAACAGAATTTAAAAATATGTATTAGTTAATAAGTTATTTGTCAAGAAAAATTTCCCATAGAATAGCATTAGTTTTGGCTTCTGGCAGCGGTGAGTGAAGAGGGCCCTTAAGACAGTGTCTGTGGCTTCAGTAGGATCTTTTATCAGAGATGTAGATCCATTTTGCTGACCTTCCCATCTGAACTAACTTGAATGTGAGGAAAAAACTATTACTGTCAGAGTTGGGTTTTTGATGTGACAAATGTCAAAAACTGTCGAAAACCATATCTAAAATTGGAAACTGTAATATAAAATAATTTTATTCATATTTAAGTTGCAGTGTACTAAGTATATAAGTTAACATTGGTTATATTTATGTATTCAGAAAAAGAAAAATGTTTGTTAAAAAGCGTATTTATTAGTGCATCACCTTAAGAGGAGAGTGAATGTTTATAAACCTTTTTTTTTTTTTTTGTAAATTGACATAGAGCTACGAAAAATTGCATATATAGATGGTAAATAATAGTATGTAATACAATTAAGCATATTAAAAATTCTTAAAAACTTTTTCTAAATATTTTTTTTTTTTCCCTTTCTCTTTTTAACATTGATTTAAAAATATAAATTAAACGTATCACGTTATTACTTACAGTAGTGGACAAAATTGTGGTGGAAACCTTTTGAAAAAAGTATATTTTAGTGGTTTGATGCCTAATAACACCACTTTTTTTTGTACCAATTCTATAAAATTATATATCATTGGAAAGGTTATTTAATGAAGAATGTAAAGCAATAACATTTGTTCAGTTTTCTACATTATATCATAAGTTATAGCTAAATAACCAGAAAAAAGAAGCACAGCTTGTTTATGTTTATAGGAAGTACCTGTCCGTCATTTGAATGTAACCAATAAGCATGAGTGTTAACAGGGCCAGTCAGATGTCATCTTGTTCTGGCAATGTTTTGGCAATGAGCCAACAGGTCACAGGAGATTTATCAGTGTGTATTGTAATTGCTATCAAGTTGTTTTTTCGTTTTGTGCTTTTTCATATTCTAGTTAGCTTGTGAAAAGTAATAAAAAAAAATCAATATAAAATTAAAGAAATGGCACAAAGAGTTGACTGGTCACCTAGGAAGCGATGTAAAATAGTAACATTAAGCGAACAAGGCTACAGTTATGAAGAAATTAGTAGAAATATTGGGGGAAACTTAACTAAAGATGGCATTTCTAAATTTTTGAAGAGGTACAAGGAGACTCAGTCATTAGAAAACCAGACTGGTAAAGGCAGAAAAAGATGCACAACAGCAAATGATGATAGAAGAATTAAAAGACTGTGCCTAGATGACAGAAAAAAATCATCTTGATGTAACAAAAGGAAATGTCGCAATGCAATGTGACGGTAAGTGCAAGGACTGTTCGAATGCATGAATTTGGTCAGACTGCATGAATTTGGTCTAAACGCTAGAATTCCAAGAAAAAAGCCATTTTTGTCTCTGAAACAAAGATTGAAAAGATTAAACTGGGCTAATGCTCATGTTAACTGGACAACGGAACAATGGGACAGTGTAATATGGAGTGATGAGACCAAAATCTCCCTGTTTGGTAGTGATGGCATAAAATACGTACGGAGAACAATTGAAGATGTTCATTCTGAGTGCATTACACCTACCGTGAAACACCCAGTTAGTATTATGATTTGGGGTTGTATGACATCAAGAGTTGTGTACAGAATTGGCGTGATCGGTGGGAAATATAAATACCCAAAGCAGGGGCGTAGCGTGAAAATTTGATTGGGGGGGGAGACCCGACGTTTGGCGCCCTTTCGTATTCCTCATCTGAAAATGCCACCCACATACTTTCAAGAGTGTTGCCAACCGACGAGAGGGCCTGTGCCCCTCTCGTCGGTTAATACGTACCCCCCCCCCCCCTCTCCTTCAGGGCATTATTCCTAAAATCTGCCAAGAAAAAAAAAAAAAAAAGGCTGTTTTTTTTCCCCTTCATTTAGTAGCTTTTTTTTTATACTTCTTTGGAGCATTTAAACTATATTAATTAAAAACGAAGTGTTGAATTACTAAACTAAATACATGAAAAAACCTTTACTGACTTCGTTGCTTGCCGTTAAACTTTTCCACCGGGAACCCGGTGGAAAAGTTTAACGGCAAGCAACGAAATCAGTAAAGGTTTTTTCATGTATTTAGTTTAGTAATTCTTTGGAGCATTCTAAATTTTTTCAGCGAATCTATATATTAATACGCAGACATGAAATTCCTCTTACATTTTTAGCCTATTCAATAAAAGGAAGGGCTTACAAGTAGTATCGTTCAAAAGATATGGTTAATGTGCTTTGCAGAAATAAATACATTTATATATATTCTCGTATGAGACTAAACAAAAGCATCTTTCTTAGGACAACCAGAGTATTGGTTTGAGATAAAGTAGAACAACTGAAAAAGATTTTTCCGCCTTTTCCAACAAGTTTAAAGATATTACATTATAATTCAGATAAAACATAAAACTTTCAAAATAAATTTTAAGAAATGAAAGTAGTTACTGTTCCTAAGGAAAGCAACTTTATGTTTTTAGAGTGGATAATAACTAATCTCACCGACAGCCGTGGCCCATGTTACTCTATGGGAAAGTTTGATTTCATGATTACTCATTACATAATGTATATTTAAATTCTGTTTTCACATTTAGAAAATTTATAATCGTTTATTTATTTTTAATGTAATTCTAAGTTCAAAAATCTGAATTTTCAATATGTGCATTTTTCTCTTTCTTTTTTTTTTTTTTAACCGCAAAATGAAATATTAAAAATTTATCAATTTTTGGAAAATGAGTAAGAAAAACATAAGCCTTACACATTTGTTCTGATCTGTCTAGTCTTTCAAATTAATTAATTACTTAAAATTAATTACTTAAAATCTCTTGCTCTTTCTCGAGGCTATAATCACTCTATTATTAATAAAGCTTTATATAAATTCAAGAATCTAAACGTTCTGATACCAAATTGAACGATCACAGTCTCATTCCAGTTGTTTTACCTTTTTATTTATCACTTTCTTTTAAAACTTCTAAAATTCTCTCTCCGTTTGGTTTTAAAGTCATTTAGAAACCCGTCAACAAAATTAAATTATCTTCTCTTAAAGATCCCATTCCTACTGAAAACCGTTCTGGCATTTATTTAGTCTTATGTTCGTTGTGCAATTTAGTTTATATTGATCAAACAAGAAGGTGTTTGAAATATAGAATATAGAATAAATGATCATCATCGAAATGTTCGTAATGAAGAGATCTCTAAATCTATTGCTTCCCACTGCTGGGCTCATAGTCATCGTTTTGGTTTTTCTAAAACTAACATAATTTCATCTCCTGTCTTCTCTTCCCATTTGAATATCCATGAAGATTTTTACATATTTAAAAATTCGAAAAATCTTCTTATTGATATTTGTTCCACTTCATTCTTGTCTGATGCTATGAAATTACTCACATTAGTTCAATTTTCCTTTAATTTTGAAATTTTTAGATTTTGTTCCCTTTTTACTTTCCGAACACTATAGTGAGGAAAGTATTGTAATCATGTCAAAAATCCGAATTCGAGATTTTGATGTTTCTATACGTTTCGAGGTCCAACGAGTCCGTTTTCACTATTTTTACGATGATGTATGTATGTGTGTGTGTATGTATGTGTGTGTGTATGTATGTGTGTGTGTATGTATGTGTGTATGTCTGTGAGTGAACACGCTAGCGTCTAAACGCTTTGTTCGAATAAGCTGAAAGTTGGTACGTATATTGTAAGTCACCATAGTACGAACCCTATAGATTTTGGTGAATCTAGCACTTATAGTTTTTTTACAGGGACACAAAGAAAAATTCATTATCATTATGGCCAAGGGACCAAAATCTTAAAAGTGCGATAGCATCTAAACGCCTTATTCAATTGAGCAAAAACTTTATACACATATTATAGGTCACAGATATTCAATCTGTATAGATTTTGGAGAATCTAGCACTTATAGTTTTTTTACAGGGACACAAAGAAAAATTCTTTGCCAAATTTTTAAAAGTGTGATAGCGTCTAAACGCCTTATTAATCTCAGCAAAGAATTTGTACACATGTTATAGGTCACATTTGAACCAACTGTATAGATTTTGGTGAATCTAGCACTTACAGTTTTTTTACAGGGACACAAAGAAAAATTCTTTATCTTTATGGCCTATGAGACCAGCGATAGCATGTAAACGCCTTATTCAATTGAGCTGAAAATTTGTATGAATATTATAAATCACTGTTGCACTAACTATAAGCATTTTGGTGAATCTTCTAGCATTTATAGATTTTTACAGGGATACAACGAAAAATTCTTTATCATTATGATCTAAGGGCTCAAAGTTCAGTAGCGTAAAATAAAACCTCGTGTGATATATGGAGAAAAATACTCAAACACTCTGTTATGGTTTTCTCTTTTTTGTTTGTTTAGCAACTCCTCTTTCTTTATTTTATCTACAAAACTGTTAGTTACTCAATGTTCGGAAAGTCGAGTGGAGTCACTCCAGATTTTTTAATCTAATTTACTTAGGTATTTATTTGTTTTCTTCTTTTATTTCATAATTATGTAGGGCTGACACTAGGCTAATTTGGCATGGTGCCCTTTTAAACAGTTTTTAGCACCCTGTGGCCCTTTTTCAACATATTTTAGCACTTGTCGGCCCTTTTAAAAAAATTTTTGGTATAATGTAGCCTTTTCTAACATTTTAAATGTTTAGAGGCCTTTAAATCCCCCCCCCCCCCTGACTTTTAAACTTTCTTAGCAGTAGTTCTTCAGCATTCCTGGAATAACAAATGCATACAGCCTATATATACATACAAGGAAAATTAGTAATTTACTTTTGTTACGTACAAAAATCATAACATATAACACCGGAAATTATGCAAATACTGCCCCTTTTTATTGAATACCCCAGGCGGCCCTTTTATTTTAGAGTCAGCACTATTCTCCTCACACCAGTATTTATGTTTACATTCATCTGTATATATTTTTGCTGCTCACTTAAAACGATTTTGTGTGTTTCTGCTTTGATTGCAGCACTTGTGCCTACTTTTTTCGCCTGACGAAGGATCGTGTGTTCTTTCGAACCGAAACAATTATTGCAAGTTTATTGAATTTTATGGTGTTTATTCAAAGTTTTGTAATTATTGCTTTTAAACGCCAGGTCTGTGGTGTTTTCTTATTATGAAATTAGGTATTGTTCACTCTTAAGGAAAAAGAAAATCAGTAATTTATTTATTATTATTATTTTACATATTTAAACCAATTAAAAAACACTTTTCTTTTTTCCCATACTGTGTGAAAAATATTTTAAGAAATGTAGTAGCCATTGCTAAGGAACGCGACAGAATTACCACATGCCTTTATGTGGAAGAACAAACTAAAAAAGAGTCCCATTGTCCAAAATTAAATCTTTTTTATACAGAAATTTATATCTTACTTAGGTGTTGGTGTCGGTGTTTGGGAAAAATTCCAAGTGACTGTTCTAGGGTCCTAGGTCTGAGGGGAAATGCCTTCTGTGGAGGTCTTTCTATGGGATCCTAGCCCGTATTTACGTAAGTTTCGGAGAAAACCACAGAAAATTCCGAACGACTAGGCCGACAAGCGCGATCTGGGATCGTACCCAGCACCTCACGTCTACCTGCTTGACAGAAAGATTGTGGATTCAATAATCGAGCCAATTGAAGATTATCATGAAAGTCAGTCTCTGGTGCACATAAACTCTGTCGTAGCTGCAATATCCTTCATGCTCCGTGCAAATAATACCTCTGGATTCTGGAAGATACTGAAGCGGGGGAGCCCTCTTCCGCAGAAGATAAAAATTGTGATGGCTTGTCTTCGGATCACAACTGGGGAGTTAATCCCAAACCGTCGCCAATTGCCCAATATGTGCCTATTAATGCGACGTTAAATCAGCTTCCTTGTGCTATTTCATGCCACGAAACACTAGTTGAATTCTATAGACTTATAAATATTTCAAAACCCGTAAGCGATGAAACTAAAATAAAAAATTTGCTTAAAGGATCACTTGGAATCAAAAATTGTTAGTGAGAAATCGTTATAACCAAATGAAACCTTATCTAATTTCGTTTTTATACAATAGCCATAACATACAATAAACTGCTTTTTTTTTTTTTTTTCGAGCTAAGGTCTTGAAAAAACGTAATTTTAAGTCTTTGGAGGTGAGAAAGCGATTGTGCATACTTACGAGTCAGTTGTAAGTATCTGAAATGGGAGAAGGGCGCCGCAGTCGCCACAGAGCATGAATTTACTAAGGTCAGAATTTTCAAGGGCCGTTGCATGGTAAGCGAACATGCTGTTGTAGGTGCCTGAACAGGGAAGGGCGCTGCTCAGCTGGAGTTTGCTGCAAAATTATTCTTAAAGTGTCCTGAATACGATCAAAGTTTACAACAGTCTTTTGCATGGTAAGCGAACAGACTATTGTAAGTGTTTGAAATGGGAAATCATGCCATAGGCGCCCCCAAACAGGAATTTGCTATAGTCAGATTTTTTTAAGGGTCATGATAACGAAGAGAATTTTCAAGGATAGTTTGCACAGTAGGAAAATTGGTTGTTATACACGTTTAAAAAGGCTGTTTTAGGTGTCTAATTAGTTAAGAGGGCGCCACCTAACGGGAGTTTGCTACAGCCACACATTTTAATGCAAACTTTTTTTGCTGGTCGGTGAACCAGTTGGTTGCCGAAGGAAGCTTCTGATGCATAAAAATCTTAAGTGTTTTTGGTAACTAACGATAATCAACAAAATTATGATCCACTTTCAAATGAACTTCAAGGGGCAAAACAGCGCCCCAGAAACCTCATTATGCCTTTGAAGGTGCCTGAACAGGGAAGGGCACCGTTCAGCTGGAGTTTGCTACTCTTAAAGGGTCCCGAATACGATTAGAATTTTCAACTGTCTTTTGTACGGTAAGCGAACAGGCTATTGTAAGTGAGCAAAATGGGAACTCATGCCATAGGCGCCCCCAAACAGGATTTCGTTATGAATACAATGAGAATTTTCAAGGGTCGTTTGCACGATAGGAAAACAGGCTGTTTTAGGCGTCTAACTAGTTTAGAGGGCGCCGCAGGCGCCACCAAACGGGAGTTTGCTATAGTCAGACACAACTTTTTTGCTGGTCGGTGAACCAGTTGGTCAGCTTGTGATACATAAAACTCTTAAGTGTTTTTGTTAAATAACGATAATTAACAAAATTATGATCCACTTTCAAATGAACTTTAAGTCGCAAAACAGCGCCCCCAGAAACTTCAATATGCCGCCCTATTTTTTAAAACATTGGGGGGGGAGACTCCCCCCCTCCCCCCCCTCAAGCTACGCCCCTGACCCAAAGATACATAAATGAAATACTTGGGCCCAAGCTGTTGCCTTCTTCAAGTGATCTTTTCCAAGATAATGAAGCATTTATATTTCAACAGGATTCAGCTCCATGTCATGTTGCTGGTGCGTGCAAGAAGTGGTTTCAAGATAATCATATTCAACTGCTGGAATAGCCCAGACCTAAACCCAATCGAAAATCTATGAAGCAGGCTAAAGAAGCTTGTTAGACAAAAGCAACCCAGCAATAAAATCCAATTAACAGAAGCAATAATTCAATCTTGGTTTCATGTTATAACAGCTGCAGAACTAAAGAAGTTGGTTCACTCCATGGGAAAGCGCTGTAAGGCCATAATTAAGGCTAAAGGTTACCCAATTAAGTGTTAACTCGTATGGTGAAAATTTTTGTGTATCTCATTTTTTCTATGTATATCACCTTTCTTCTTTATGAATGCTGTTCTATTAAAAAACTATTCTTGAATATTATTGCTTTACAATCTTGATTAAATTACCTTTCCAATGATACATAATTTTATAGTATTGGTACAAAAAAAAGTGGTGTTATTAGACATCAAACCACTAAAATCAACTTTTTTCAAAAGGTTTCCACAATTTTGTCCACTAATGTATTGTTAAACTTATAAAAATGTAAAATCGAGATTTAAAATTAAAAATTAATTAGATATGAGCCTTTTTAATAAGTTAAGGAAATTTATTTACATACAGTTTGAGAAATTTTAATGTATAATTTTAAATTTTAATATTGCATTTTAATGTATTTAATATTACATTTCAATGCATATAAATGCAATATTTCATACCTTTTAAGATATTAATTCACAAAAGAGCGATATACTGTCCATTATCCTCTTCATTTAAAATAATTAATTTAAAATTGCATTATGTAATTCATATTAAAAATTTAGTTCAACTAATGCAATACCTCAAAAGTTTTTAATCGTACAACATTAAAACATGCTATAGATATTGATTATAACCCAAAAATGTGAGGTTTTTGATGCAAGGTTTTTTGCACATAGTGTTTGATGTGACAGTTTAAACCATCAAAAACTGTTAAACGTTAAAAACCCGCCAACCCTGATTACTGTTTAGGCTACTTTCATCTTGTCAGGATAGATTTGTATAAGCTCTAATGGCCGTATCACACAAGAAACTTTCGCTCAACTTTTTACTAAACACAACATTATATCCAACACACTCAACCTGATCTTGTTCAAGGACAGTACATTTTCGGTTGATCAACTTTTTCAACAGCCTTTCAAAATAGTTGACTGTGTGCTCATCAAAATTGACCAATGAGAGGGAAGGATACAATTTTTTTTTCTGGAATACCTCGCGCTATCAGTTCAGGGTAACCCTACGAACAGCTGATCGTTTTTCTCATTTCTTCAGCTTTCACAACTTCAAATAACGCTGAGTGAACATGTTGAGTATAATGTTGTGTTTAGTATATATGCTCCTGTGTCATATGGCGATAAGAGATGTCTTGCAAAATTGAGCATATTTCGTTTCATCAAGGACTATGTGAAATCTTCCTTGTATTTTTTCATTTTTATATTTAAAGGGACATATTTTTCTATTTTCAATTGTTTCGTTTTATCCTTTCAATAGTAGCAAATATTTCTCAACACATAGTTGCACTATATGCAGTCTATCTTGATTTCATTTCCCTCAGGGTAATTTTATTTTTATTTAAAAATTCACAGAGGGTCTTTGCTTTTTTAATTTGTTCATCCTCCCAGGATGTATGCAGTCTATCTTGATTTCATTGACCTGAGAGTAATTTTATTTTTATTAAAAATTCATAGACTCTTTGATTTTTTAATTTATTCATCCTCCCAGGATGTGTGCAGTCTGACTCTCTTGATCTCATATTTCATTGCTCTTAGAGTAATTTTATTTTTATTAAAAATTTATAGAGTGTCTTTGCTTTTTAGAAGTGTTTTATCGAAATTGGATTTTGTCATTGTGTCTTCATGTCGCACTAAAAAACAAGACGCTTCCACTCCAAATATTAGCTGTTCCTTTCGTCGCTCGTTGGCATAGTTGGTTAGAGCATCATGTTGATAACGCAATGGTCGTGAGTTCAGTTTTCAGTGGGCAGATGCGTTACTTGTTGCAAATAATTAAAATAGAAAAGGTGTCTATTGATAAAAGAAAATTTTCATTGTCTACATAGTATCCTAAGAAATTTTGAAGAGTTTTTCTAAGAAGCTTTTTTTTGTGTGTGTGTTACTAAAAAGCACAAAATAAAATTTTAAGTAATTAGAAGCTTTTTATTGACTGAATTTTTGTCAATAATGTGTTGGTGTTACGGTGAAAAGCAAAGTGCCTCCACTTTAATGTAAATGTAAGCAACTGCTTCTGTCACTCATTAGCTCAGTTGATTTGAGCATCATGCTGTTAACGCAATGGTCACGGTTTCAGTGCTCGAAGGCTGATGAGTAGCATTTTTTGCAGATAACTAATAGAAAAAATGTCAGTTGATAAAAGAAAATCTTTTGTTGTCTACACAGTATCCTAAGAAATTTTGATTAATTATTTAAAAGCTTTTTCTAGTTGCTAAAATGCACAAAATAAAGATTTAAGTTAATTGTGGAACCCTAAAAGGCATAAAATAAAAAATTATGCTCTTAAAGACATGCTACAAAAAAATAAAAGTTTCAACAGTAAGAAAATTTTATAGAAAAATATATATTTCACTTTTGCAAGACATGAAAAATTATTTAATATTCAAAATATTTTAAAAAGCATTTGAGAACTATTTTCTTTTTTTATTTGTTATATAGTTCTAGCTTCTTCTATGACTTCTTGACTGTTCTTCGACTTTGGGTTAGAGCTTCATGCTGATATCAATGGTCATGGGTTCGATTCTCCAAAGCCTGATGTGTTATTTTTTGCAGATAATTAATAGAAAAGGTGTCAATTGATGACAGAAAATATTTCAATGTCTACACAATATCCTAAGAATTTTTTACTAGTTTTTTTTAAGAAGCTTCTTTTGTAACTAAAAATATATATATATATATATATATATATATATATATATATATATATATATATATATAAGATTTTAAGTAATATATATATATATATATTTCATCAGTAGAAGCATTTGTGAAGCCCTAAAAAGCATAAAATAAAAATTTATGCTTGCAAAGACATGCTATAAAGAAATGAAAGTTTCAACACTAACAAGGAGAGGTCACAACATGGAAAATTCAGATCGGGATGAAATTGTGCAGGATTATAGTATACTATGAAGGTAACAACATATTAAAGAAGTAAGACCCACTAGCCACATATTTTCGAGAAAAAAGCATTTAAAGTTTCAGTAATCTTTACAAGTTATTTCATAAGCAAGCCAGCACCCCAGTGGCATGAGCGTAAAGCACAAGGCTTCCACCCAGACGACCTGGATTCGAGGCTACCTACGGGACTTTTTTTTTCTTCTTTAATTTTTTATGTTATCTAAACTTTTTATTTTACTTTATTTTATAATTCAATTCAAAATTTGAAAATTTTAATTAAAGATTTATTTAATTTTCTTGAATATAAAATAAATTTTTCTATTTCAGAAAATTTTGGAGTGGAAGGCTGATTTTTTATACCAACTACGTGAAAAATACCAGAGCCGGGAATCGAACCCAGGCCTTCCGCTTTACGTGCGGATGCTCAAACTAATGAGCTACCCTGGCTGATTACCAGCTAGGCATTTCTCACATAACATACGTTGGCAAAGTCACAGAGTCTGTAAACACAGCTATATCAAGTGACATTATTAAGCGTGGCACAACTCCAATAGACCACAAAATTTTAAATTTAATTTAGAAATTTATTCATCAACCATGAAAGTTCATTTCAGAAAATTTTTGAGTCGAAGGCTGATTTTTTATACCAACTATGTGAAAAATACCAGAGCCGGGAAGCAAACCCGGGCCTTCCGATTTTTTCAAAAGCGGAAGGCCTGGGTTTGATTCCCGGCTCTGGTATTTTTCTTCTGGTATTCTTCTTCGACAGTGACTTGCTTTTTTTTTAATCCTTCTGTGCGCAAAATAAATTTCCTATTAACAAGCTAAAAGCATTTACGTAATTTATACACATTAAAACCAAATCAGGAAGCTCAAACAAAGATTTAATTACACATGCTAACTGTTTTACGCTTTGTTTTACAGCTTGCTTATTTTTTATTTATTTAAATTTTTTGTTGGTTTTTCTTTGTGTTAGCTCAGAGAATTAAAACTATATGAAAACATTTTGAATATGTAAACAGTGGACTGTAATAAAAACTTGAAACACTAGAGGTGATTTTAACATCACAACTACATTTATTAAAATCTTTAAAATGGGAGTAAAGAAAGCTGCCAGCCTCCCTTGAGCGGAGTTACAAACCAACTGAGCTCCGTAACGAAGGAGCGATCTTTACAGAGTGCGCAGGTGCAACATACCGCCTGGCGTTGAAATTCAAATTTGAAACAGTTACACAAAATTATACATGAGACATAACCATAGAAATATATGTTGGAAATACAAACTGAATTATAGATTAATCACATTGAAAAATAAAACCAATAATTAACACAATTTTAACTTATACATGAAACAATCTATATATGCAAAGTAAGTAAATAATAAAACCAAAGAAAATCTTATATAGCAATATTAACAAAATGTATTATTCCTTTTCTCAAATTTTTAATAGATTTTTTTTTCTTATAAGTACAATAAATACTCATTTAAATATATATTTTTTATAATATATCATTTTTCATATCTAAACAAAGGATAAAACAAATGTCTGTAACAGTCATTTTTTCAATAGAATATAATCAGTAAAAATGAGATTAATATTTTGATGATTTAATTAACATTTATCCCTTATAAGAAAATAAAGCAAGAAAATAGTAAAACATTATAATAATTCAACAATGCACATTTAATTCTTAATAGGCAATACTGCTATTTTGCCAATGGATCTTTTAAAAGTTCCGTGTTTAGTCTTAACATTAAGTACATGTACTTTCGAATCCTTTCCATAAAACACATTAACTATTCTGCCAAGAATCCATTTTCCTACAGGAGGATTATCTTCCTTAATGACAACCATATCACCTATTTTGATATTATTTTTTGCTATCGTCCATTTGTGTCTCTGCTGGAGAGTACTCAAATAATTATTTCGCCATTCCTTCCAAATATGTTGTGATAGTTTTGTGTTTTTTTGCCAAAGAGTTAATCTGTTATCGGAAATGTGGGTCATACTAGGTTCTGGGATTGCCGTGAGAGGTCGACCAACTAGAAAGTGTGGAGGGGTTAACACCTTCAAGTCATCAGTATCCTCCGATAAAGGAGTCAATGGGCGGGAATTTAAAATACTCTCTGTTTGACAAATTATGGTTAACAACTGTTCGTAAGTCAATTTATAGTTGCCTGCAACACGTTTGAAGTGATATTTAAAAGACTTGACTGCAGCCTCCCACAGGCCACCAAAGTTGGGTGCTCTAGGCGGGAGAAAATTCCATTCAATGGACTCAGAAGAGAGAGAATTTGTGAGTTCACTATCAGGTTTATTGAGTAAATTATGCAAGCGGCATAATTCCAAATTTGCACCCAAGAAATTCCTTGCATTATCACTAAACAATTTTTGTGATTTTCCTCGTCTAGCGAAAAAACGTTTGAGGGTGGCAATGAATGCTTCAGAAGTAAGATCACAAACAAGCTCTAAATGAACAGCCTTTGTGACCATACAAACAAAAATGCAAACATAGACCTTATGAAAAATTCCCTTTTGCTGACCCCAATATTTTATAAAAAATGGGCCACAAAAATCCACCCCTGTACAATTAAACAGGAAATTAAAATTAACCCTTTCCTTGGGCAGATTGCCCATGATTTGTTCAGCTGTTACAGGTTTTGCTTTAAAAGAAATTACACAATTCTATGGCAATTTGCTCTTCCTCTTAAGGGCCAAAACTCCCTACGAACAGAATAAAGTAAATTCTGAGGACCAATATGTAAGTACTTTTTGTGAAAGTGTACAAGTATCATATCCGTAAATTTGTGTTTAGCAGGCAGTACTATAGGGAATTTTCTATCATGATTAACACTAGAATTACTCAATTGACCTCCTACTCTAACTAAATTGAACTCATCTAAAAATGGATTTAAATTTCGAATTTTACCTGTTGCAGGAATCCCTTTTTTTAGGTTTTGAATGTCCTTTTAACTTCTTGAACAAATCTAGCTAAAATTAACTTACTTTTATTCAGCTCCTGGAGAGTGATAGTTTCCCAGACAGCACATCGACAGGATATCTTCAAGATGTCTTCTGGATGAAAAGGCATCCCAGAAACGTTCTTAAGATGTACTGTGGATAAGTTGAGCCTAACTGTGCTGTTAGGGTTCGCGTGTCATGGACGATGGATAACTTATTTAAAAAACCTAAAAATAAAACTCAAAATATGAATTAATATATAAAAATCATTAGTAATGCAAAAGAAGATTAACTAAAAAGGTTTCAAAGTGACCAACGACAGTTGGGTAGGTTTTACTTCAGCTAAATATTGATCACTAGAGTCAGTAATGTAATTATTAGATAGTTCTATAGGCTCCTGATGAAGAAAATCTGGACCATTGAACCAGAATTCAGAAAGTTGATGAGGATGGCTTCCTCGTGAAACAAGATCAGCTGGATTTTCGGTTGACTTAATATGCCTCCAACAAAAATTCTTCGTGAGTTCCTGGATTCGAGATATTCGATTGGAAACAAATACTTTCAGCACATGGGGTGATGAGTTGATCCATGACAAAACAATTGTTGGGTCGGTGTATTGATATACACAACTTATTTGTATATTTAGTGATGTTATTACCTTTGATACCAGTTTAGATAACAATTCAGCGGCACAAAGTTCTAGGCGAGGTATAGTCAACACTTTAAGTGGAGAAACTCGGGACTTACTACAAAGTAAGCTTACATGTACATCGTTTGAACTAGTGATCACACGTAAATAAACCACTGCGCCATATGCCTCTTGTGAAGCGTCCGAAAAGCCATGGAGCTGCAGTTCACGACAGTTAGAATCTGAGAACACGAAACGTGGGATCGTAATATCTTTAAGCTCCTTTAGAGCATTTCGGAATTTTATCCATGTGTTTTTCTCTTGTGTTGGAAGTTCCTGATCCCAATCAATTTTCAAAAGCCACAATTTCTGTAAAAATATTTTAGCCTGTACTATCACTGGTCCTACTAGACCCAATGGGTCAAAGAGTCTCGCGATCTCTTTCAGAACACCACGTTTGGTGATTGTATTGGAATAATCTAATGATATCGTGAAACTGAAATTATCATCTTTGGGATTCCATTTTAGCCCCAGTGTTTTCACCGAAGGTTTCTCATTTTTTTCAAAGTGATAGTCTTGCTCACTGTAAGGGACCTGTTCTAATAATTCTCTGGCATCTAATACCCATTTATGCAGCTCTAGTCCACCAGCCGTTAGCATTAACACAAACTGTTTTTGAAGTTCCAGAGCAGACGACACTTCATCAGTTCCTGATAAAATGTCTACGTAAAAATCTTTAAGTGTGATGGCAGAAGCTAACGAATATTTAGCCCCTTCATCACTAGCTATTTGTTTTAGTACACGAGTGGCCAAATAAGGAGCACATTTTGTGCCGTATGTTACAGTTAATAATTTATAGATTTTAGGCTTTTACTTAGGGTTTTATTCCAAAGAATACATTGCCAGTTACAATGTTCAGGATTAACCCATATCTGTCTGTACATCTTTTTAACATCCGCAGTGAAAACTATTTTGTGCGTACGAAAACATAATAAAATGGCACACAAATCATCTTGTAATACACCTCCATTTAATAAACAATCATTTAAAGATAACCCATTGGTAGTGGGTGAACTGGTGTTGAATACAACCCTTAATTTTGTAGTGCTGCTATCAGGTTTAAGCACAGCTTGATGACGAATAAAATATTTAACAGTGTTTATTTCAGTATCATTTAATTCTCGCATGTGGCCTAACTGTTCATATTCATGCAAAAAATTTACATACAATTCAGAAATGTTGGGATTTCTATTTAATTGTCTGTATAAATTATTTAACTTTTGTTTGAACGAACCGAAAGAATCTCCTTATTCAGAATTATTTTTCATCGGTAAATTCTCTATGTACTTCCCGTTTTCATCTCTGCAATATGTTTTCACAAACTGTTTTTCGCACTCTATCTCTTCCTTATTTCTCAAACTAGGTGAATCTAGTATATTTTCAATCTCCCAAAATCTTTTCATAGTATTTTCTAAATTGGAGTTATCTGACTGGGAAATAATAGCACAATACATTGGATTTGGAGTGCCTTGAACAGCTCCACTAAGCACATATCCAAACACTGTATCCTGTAAAATTGCACCCGTTTCAGGAATTTTGATTTTATTGGTTAACATTAATTCAAAAAATATTTCGGCCCTAATCAGTAAATCAACATTGTTGTTATTTTTGAAGAGTGTTTGATCGGCCAGTTTAATTCCCTTTGGAATATTTAATTTTAATATATTAGAAAGGTTTATTGGTAACGCATCAATAATTTTTGGTACAATAAAAAATTCCAGATTAGCTGAAAAAGAATTATTCTCATTTGTTATCAGTGCTTGTGTTTTCATTTTTAT
This sequence comes from Salticus scenicus, assembly GCA_963930645.1. NCBI lineage: Eukaryota > Metazoa > Arthropoda > Arachnida > Araneae > Salticidae > Salticus > Salticus scenicus. Next base: position 188,991,958 of record OZ005651.1, on the reverse strand, counting down.
ATTTATCGGAATTCCTGACAACGCCGAAAGAGGAATGTTTATTTTTTCTTTTTTCAATCCTAACTTATTTATAAATTTTGCTGTTGCAATATTAGACTGTGAGGCACTATCAAGAACTGCTTTAGCTGGATGATAAAATCCATTTTCATCTAATACAAAAACTGTGGCCGTCGCTAATATAACTCTTTTATTTTGATAAATAAAACAAGTAATTAATAGGCGCCGATTGATTGTTTTCAGTCGATAAACCTGTTCCTTCAAGCAGACGATCGCTATTAATGTCATAGTTTGATGGGGGGGGTTGTACTCTCTTTTGAAACAGGAAGTGATAAATCTTTGTCTTTATGAAGTAATGAGTGATGTCTGGAGCCACATTTACTGCATGCATACTTACATTTTGCTATTTTATGGAATCCGAAGCAATTTAAGCAAAGATTATTCTTTCGAATAAATTCATATCTTTTTTTTCTGTAGTGAAATTCAGAAATACATCGCATTTATATAGCATGTCAGAACTATTTTTGCATAAAGTACACAAGTTAGAATTATTTAATTGGGATTTTACAACTAAACTTCTGGGATAACCAGACTTATCAGTATATTTTGAGGACTTAAGCGGTAATTTCGACGTACACTGTCTAATACCAAGCATTGTTTTTCAAGGAATTCTAGAAACTGATCAAAGTCAGGGACATCATTGTTTAAGGTAAGTTCGTAATTCTTGCGAGTTTCCCGATCCAATTTTTGCAAAACAATGTCTAATAACATAATATTAAATAGATTATCGCGTTCTTATTTCAATACTTTTAACGCTCTTAAATTCTTTAATATACAATCCAATAATTTTTGTAATTCTTTACCTGATTCATGAGTTATTTTTTCATAATCAATAATGGTTTTGATATGAGCATCTACTATAGCTCTTTTGTTTTCAAACCGTTGTTCTAATGTTTTAAAAAGAGAATCATACGTATTGTCACTGGTTTCTACTGTTTTTGCTTCGCCTTTCAACGCAGCACGTAAATAAAACAATTTTTGATTTGGAGTTAATAATGGATTATCATTCATTAGATTTAGAAACTGTGTTTTAAATACGTTCCATTCTTCAAATTTTCCTGAAAATACTGGTAATGGAGTCTGGGGTAAATGCATACTATGATTTGTAAAAATGCTTCTTTTACCTCCTAACAAGCTATTATTTGAATTTATGTTACTCAAATTGTCAAAACAGTTTATTAATAAGGTATTGAATCTTACCTCTAATTCTTGAAATTGAGAATCTAACTCGCTTAACTCTTCTTCTATTGCAGGACACTCGTCATCCTTCGCTACTTGGTAGTATTCCGCTTTTAAGTCCTCAAATTTGTTTTGAATTTTTTCTAATATCGATATTCTTGAAGGGATTTCTCCCTTTGAATTAGTTAAATCGTCATTAGGAATATTGAGTAACTTTGTTTGTTGGGATTTAATATTCCCTTTTTTCCTGTTTAATACGGTTAAAGCCATAATTGTTTTCTTTTTGAAAGCGAAACTACTGGTTATGCTGTGGTCGCACGGACCAAAAAAATGTTAGCTCAGAGAATTAAAACTATATAAAAACATTTTGAATATGTTAAACAATGGACTGTAATAAAAACTTGAAACACTAGAGGTGATTACATCACAACTACACTATTAAAATCTTTAAAATGGGAGTAAAGAAAGCTGCAAGCCTCCCATGAGCGGAGTTACAAACCAACTGAGCTCCGTAACGAAGGAGCGATCTTTACTACAGAGTGCGCAGGCGCAACACTTTGTATTTGTTATTTATGGTTTTGTAAAACTAAAATTTATTTTTTAAGTTATAGAAATTTATTGTATTTTTAAGTAATATTAAAAATAGAAAAATTTATTTTATATTAAAAAAATTAAATAATCTTTAATTAAAATTTTCAAATTTTGAATTGAATTATAAAATAAAGTAAAAATAAAAAAAAAAAGTCTCGTAGGTAGCCTTGAACCCAGGTCATCTGGGTGGAAGCCTCGTGCTTTACGCTCACACCACTGGGGCGCTGACTCGCTTGTGAAATAACTTGTATTTAAAGATTACTGAAGCTTTAAACACTTTTTTCTCAAAATTCTGTGGCCAGTGGGTCCTACTGCTTTTATATGTTGTTACCTTCATTGTATACTACAATCCTGTGCAATTTCGTCCGAATCTGAATTTTCCATGTTGTGACCTCTCCTCGTAAGAAAATTTTAGAGGAAAATAGATATTTCATTTATCCAAGAGGTGAAAATGTTTTAATATTTTAAAAAAGCTTTTAAGACCGTTGAAATTTATGGGTTAACGAATACTTATACAAAAACTAATAACTAAGAATATTGGTTTCTAATGCTTTTAAAAATATTTTGAACATTGCAAAATTTTCATCTCTTGCAAAAGTATCTATATTTTTCTCTAAAATTTTCTTAGTGTTAACACAAGCATAATTCTTTGCATAATTTCTTTGCAAGCATGCATTTTTATTTTATGCTTTTTAGGGCTCCACATTAAAAAGCTTCTACTGTTAAAAAATGTTTTTTACTTAAATTTTTAATTTGTTCATCTTCTCAGGATGTGTACAGTCTGACTCTTTATTTCATTGCCGTGAGAGTTATTTTATTGGTATTGAAAATTCTTAAAGGATCTTTGCTTTTTTAATTTATTCATCCTTCTAGGTGTGTAGCAGTCCTTATAAGTTTTTTTTTCCCTCTTCTTTCTCTCAACCCTTTTCGGCACACTACCTTTTAAAGTTGGAATTTCAGCATAAAAGTTTGTAGGCAGTCTAATCAGGTGTATCAGGCAGTTCAACTATATCATTTTGTAAAGATTGAAGCAGCCATTTTAATTTTGTGGGTGTAACCAAAGCGGGCCAACTGGCCAGATGAACTTGGAAAAAACCTTTAAATTTAGAATGTCAGCAAATGTAATTGTAAGCAGTCTAATAAGGTCTTGAACAGTTCACATGTACCATTTACAGTCTCTGTTTACATTTTACTGGTGTACCGACTGCGTCAGTTGAATTTTGGAAAAATTGGGATTTGAGTATTGCAGTGAAGCTTATAATAAAGGTTTTTAAAGAATTACTGCAGCCAAAAAGTGTGCATTGAAATTTGTAGTACTGATGCATATTATTGACAAAGAAGGTTAAAAATCATTTCTAAATTAGTTTTTGTTTTGTTTATCACATATTTTCAGCATTTAAAATGAGAATGGTTTGGTGATCACAGACCAGGCTCACTGTGTCAGAAAGGGTTTCAGTACTTATTTTTATTTATATATATATACTACTGGCCATTAAAATTGCTACGCCAAGAAGGAATAATAATAACGGAATGAAATTTGTTGGACACATACATTATAGTAGGAAGAACAATTGATTAAAATTTCAGGAAATTTGGAGTAATATGTACTGAGAAAACAGTACATAAAGCAGCGACCTCTGTGAGCAATAACAGCACATATCTGCCTAGGCGTAGAATCGACCAGCGATTGGATGACATGTACGGGTAGAGCACTTCATGAAGTTTTAACACGATGCCACAATTCGTCGATGAAGCACTTCATGAAGTGCTCTACCCGTACATGTCATCCAATCGCTGGTCGATTCTATGCCTAGGCAGATATGTGCTGTTATTGCTCACAGAGGTCGCTGCTTTATGTACTGTTTTCTCAGTACATATTACTCCAAATTTCCTGAAATTTTAATCAATTGTTCTTCCTACTATAATGTATGTGTCCAACAAATTTCATTCCGTTATTATTATTCCTTCTTGGTGTAGCAATTTTAATGGCCAGTAGTGTATATATATATATATATATATATATATATATATATATATATATATATATATATTTAATTATTATTATTTGAATGCAGGTTTATTTTCTTTATTCTAATTCTAAAGTGAAACTGTTCACCAAGCAAAAGCGTGAAAGGAGTTTTCTTATTGGTGATAAATTATAGTCCAGGAAATCTCTTGCTGATCATTTGTATCTCTTTTCTCTTGCATGCCGCATTTGTTTTATTAGTTTGGAAGTAAAAAAGTGAAAATTTTTGTACTTTTTGCTAGAGTTGAAGACTAACATTATGAAACTTTTTTATTATAAAGTACATAGTGGGAAAGGCTTAAAATTTTTTTTTTTTTCAGAATTTTTTAGTCAAAACTAAGAATAAGGGTTCATTTCGAAATTTAAAAAAAAATGGCGTCAATGAGCATGATGGTTTATGAGTTTCAAACCACCATAACACTTTTATTTATGGACCAATTTTGTTCATTTTGGTATCATTAGAAAGATAAAAGTATAAACTATGAAATAAAATTATGCAAATGCTGAAAATATGTATACAAGTATTTACAAAATTGCAATAAAAGCATTTTTTGGAAGGATTTTTTTTTGCAAACTTCCAGAATTTTTTGCAATAAAACCCCACATCTCACCACATTAATTTTTTGTCTCATAATGTAATATACAATGACATACTTTGCAATATTAAAAAAAAAATCAAGAGGGTGTTCTTTGTATTTTGTGATTAAAAAATTAAAGAAGTAAAATACATAAATATTTCGTTAAGTTCTGTTGTAACTGATGTGCAACAAATGAATCATACAACATGCATTCTTAACATTTTAATGATTATTATTATTTTTAAATAATTTATAAATGGATAATATATCTGAGCTGAAAATATAAAAGCAAATATTGCTACATGTCATGGTAAAAATGCATGTGTTGGAATTAGTGGTACTATACAATGTTTAGCCAACAGAGCAAACTTGCAATGTCCATATTACAATCACATATGAAGTCCAAAAGAAATGTTTACATTTGCCAAAATTTATGTTCCAGGAATATACACATTTTATGGAGGAAGTAACAAAATTCACAAAGCTGTTAGATAAACGATATGAAAATTGTTCAAATATTCCTGGGACAAGAGTAAGTCATTTCTTCCAACCCCTGGATGAAAGAAGAATGCCTGTAAAGCATGTTTCATCATCTAATATATTTTTTCAAGTTTCTTTTGGACTTCAAACCAAATAATTTATCAATATAAAAGAAGAAAAAATTCTTGTATCTATCTATGACAGTAACTGGTGGCTTGGAACAATACTGGAGATTATTGAAGAACATCGAAATGCAAAGATGAAATTTATGAACCCAAGTAGAACTTCCTCAGCTTATTCATGGCCTTCTCATTCTGATGTTTGTTGGGTTCCATATGAAACTATTTTATGAATGTGCCTATCTCAAGCAGAAGCACTTGTCACTTATTACTTTCAACTCAGATATACTATTATCCATTCAGAAATTATTTTAAAATAATAATCTATACTTTACTTTAATAGGCAAACATGAAAATTGTTGTACACTTTTAACATTAATTGTACGAATAGAGAGTTGAATGTGGTATCATTCAAAAGGTATGATTAGCCAGATTTGCAGAATACAAAAAATATTCTCTACTTTAGGTTTTCGATGAATTTACACCTTCTGAGATGTCCTAAACATGATTCTCTCATTGTTAGAAAATGACTATTTGTCTGCTTGTGTATGATGTGTTAAGGAAATTTTGTAGTAAGCAGGATTTAAATACGACTGATAATTGGTTAAACCTTGATTTAAATTGGTGCTAATTAGCTGTTCGAATAGATCACGCAACAGGTGGTACTACTACATTGTGATTTACCCCATTTAAGTCAAGGCTATACCTCAACTTCTATAGTGTATAAATGCATCAAACATGATATATGATATAGACATTATATAATACTGAGCTGTTTTAATTTGTGTGCATATTGGCCGACAAGCCTCTCTGCTGTGTTGCAATTTAATTCCATTTATGAAAAGGCAATGGACTTTATCCGTGTTACGTCATAAAACCCTTGACATGTGACAACTGTAGGGTAAAATGCAGCATTATAATGTTTATATTCATATTGTAAAGGGAAATGTTCGTATTCTAATTAAATATTTTTTGTCCTATAAGGAAATTTATAGGGGAACGGGGAATTTTGAAATCACATGTTGGGTATAATTTAGCTTCAAACTCTTTTTTTTTTTTTTTTTTTTTTTTTTTCTTTACTGCATTAATATATTTTGATGTTGTATAGTAAATTCATGTTCTTATGCATTTTTAGATTCCTTTGATTTTATCATCGGATGTTTTTCCAGTGACAGACAAAATTTATTTCGAAACATTAATTTCCAGTAAAATCTTTAATACTAAATTTGATAATTTCGTTAAGTTTTCTTTTAAAATAATGTCTGACAATAAAGCTAGTGCTTAGTTTTTCCCTGAAAGGTGTTTATATGTTGTGTTTATTTTTAGTATTAAAATTTGGCTGCTCACCCTAAACATAAATTGATGTTTTAAATTTACATATATTAAACCCAGCAAGGTCTCATTGTCTGTGTAAGAAGAAGTATGAACATCATCTTGGTTCCAATTTTGTCTTTGTAAGGATTAATACTTGAAAATAGAAAAATATGAAAAATCTCAAATTAGAGTCAGTATAAAGTTATATGATTGGGATAAGTGAAATTATTTACAGGCTAAATACAGGCATTCTGTCTCCCTCAAAGGCCCTGAATCAATTTAATCATTTAATAGCTGAGATATCCAAAGTATCATCTCCATCCTTCTTTTTCATATTTATGAACACTGTTTAAAAAAAAAAAAAAAAAAAAAACTTGAAAAATACTCATGCTCAAAAGTTTAGCAAGATTTTTCATATGAACATTTTTTTTTTTTTTTTTTTTTTTTTTTTTTTTTTTGTAATTTCCTGCTTGATGAAATGTTCTCAAATACTGGATATGTAAAGAATAGGGTCATCCTCATGTTTTTCAGTGAAGATTAGGTTAGAAAATAATTAAAGGGATGGCAATAAATTGAATTTTTAGTAGTGTTTGCGATCACCCTGTATTATTAAGCAAACAGAATAGTCTGTAATATAGACCCTGTACAGTTTTTTGATGCATTTGTATAACAACGGAATGTTAAAAAAGGAAAAGAGGGGGGGGGGGAGTGTATTTATAATGGGCAAGATTTTCGACAGAAATTGTCTTTAGTGTCAGATCAAAAAACACTTTTGAAATAATATACTGTAATTGGAGCTAAAATATATTAAATATCTCCATAAAGTATGATCGTGTTTCTAAGTCTTTCAAATGCACATGTGCAGACAAAAAAATAATTTTTTTCCCCCATATTTTGATAGAAAAATATGTAGGCCACATCATGCCAGAAGAGTTGTCAATATCATTGGAATTCATAAAGATGTATACAAAAAAAGTAAGCAATTATTTCACTTATGACTGAAACAGATTTTCTCTTTGAGTCATTCCCAAACTGATGTTTTCTTTATATAAGTCAATAGATAACTATACCTAATTACATAAATCCGTTTATTGCCTTAAAAACGCATGTATATTTATAAATGAAAAGTAAATTGTGAATATTGAAAGATTTTATTCATTTAATTTAATTTTTTTTTTTTTTTTGCTTAATTTCTTAAATCAGTAAGTAAACATTTAGGAGTTTCTTAAAGAAATAATAAAATTTTATTTAAAGAATAATTTTGCTTACTTATAAATTTAAGCTCTTATAAAATATATAGTATTGATTGAAATAGCTACTATAGAATGAAATCTTTAATTTCATTAAAGAGATGTGCAACCCTGATGATTGATTTTAGTTCGAGTGCTTTTTAAACTGTTTCAAATTTGTGATTATTTTTATTTGAGTTATTTATTCATTTATTTTCATTCTTGCAGATTATGGTGGCTTTTCAATATATTTACCACGCTATTGTTATACAAATGCATCGGGAAAAATATTCAGGATCTATATTAGCATCTACAGTTACAGATCATTCTTTTCTCTTAATGATACAGGATGATCCCAAATAACATTGATTTTATTCAATTTATTGTCGCCCCCTAAATATAGTTGTAGCCTAATCTTCAGGGGAAAACATGAGGACAACCACAACCCAGTTTTTTACATACCCAATGTTAATGAACATTTTTTAAAGTGGGAAGTTTTTAAATTGAAAAAACTGATGGTTCATAAATCTTCCTTGTTAAATTTTTGAGCAGGAGTATAATTAAATTGTTTTGTCTGTCCAAAGTGTTCAACAAAATCTAGAGCTAGTATGTTTTTACTGACTCTAACAACATTTCAATGCATATAACTGGGAATGTAAAGTTTGATAGAACTGTCACTAAATTCTATTACTGACAATTTACACTTCTTTATTTACAGTTGTTTAATTAACTAAAAACATCCCATCGAACTCGATTTTGAATAAGTCTAAATTTTACCACATCAACACTGGTAGGAATTTAGGAGACCTAAAAGTGAAAGTTTTTCTAAGTAAAAAATTATATTAATCATAATGCTGTGGAAGCATTTTATCTTGTTATTTTCTTGTTCCAACAAAGACAACATAAAAATAAATGTCCCCCCTCCCTCAAAAAAAAAAAAAAAAAAAAAAAAAAATCAACTGTAAAATATTTATAGTTTTCATCATATTGACTCTTTTGCTAATATAATTTGTTTCTTAAAAGATAAATCTGCAATCTCATGTCGTATAAGTACCTGGAAGAAAGCCATTAAAAAATCTGTTTTAGGAAAAATTTTCATGAAATATTTTGAGAAGTTGTTAGCACTGTCACTGCACATCCACTGCGCTTGTGGTGTAGTATTAATTCAGCCTTTTATTTGAATTAAATCACTGAAATAAATTATTTCAAAGGAGATATGATGAATTTTCATCATATTGTATTCATATCGATTGCTATCTGCTTAGGCACATTTTCTAATATGCACTTATTTGTTAACCTTTATTCTAGTCAAATTAACAATAATATTACAGATGAATAGATCACATCTTTCTTTTTTTTTTTTTTTAATGTGTGTGTGTGTGTAACTTGATAAAAAATCTTCAGGTACATTTTACCCCCATGTCTGTATATAATGTTGTTGAATTCAGGATGTTAAAAAAACAAAACCCTTATCGTAATATTTTTAAATATTGAACTTATACATACATAGCAAATTGCTAACAAGACACTCACGAACTGTAACATGGCAATTGCAACCAAAATGTATAGGTAATTTGCTGAAAAATTAGAAAGTATTTTGAAGCATAAAATACACGTGTAATTTTTGCTGAAATATGGGTATTTGCAGTGTTTTTTTTTTTTTTTTTTTTTTTTACTGTGCATGCACAAAACATAGCATTTTTTATTACATAGGTTGAAAGCTAGATATATTGGGCAGTACAAAGTTCGTTCGAATATATTAAATATTAAGCAAATTATCGGTAAAATAATAATCTAAATTTTAGATATTTTCCACAGTTGAAATTTCATAAGGGATTTTTTACACGCCACATATTTAATTTGGAGATCAAATTATTTCAACTACATTACAAAAATTCTTTTTTGTGAAAAACTTATGGACTTGTATTATTAAGATTTGTAAGTTCATAAAGGATTTTTCATGAAAGTTTTTTGCAATGTGACTAAAATAATTATATTTCCAAATTAAATATGTGATATGTGGAACAATCTCTTATGAAAATTCAACTCTGGAAAATATCTAAAATCTAGCTTACTCTTGACGATAATTTACTTAATTTTTACTGTATTCAACTTAGGACATAAGTTGCTCAATATATATATCTTTCAACCTGTATAATAAAAGTTCTTTCACATATACGCACATACTTGCCAACCATCTCATTATGAACCGTACAATATTTAGTACCCGCCTTTTTATTTACATCAGTCCGATTTTAGAGTAATTTTATTCTTATTTAATCGTAACAATATTTGAAGAGAATTACTCCAAAAATTAAGCGGTGTGAAAAAAGTGGCGTTAACAATTGTACGGTTATTAATGAGATGGTCGGCAAGTATGTACGTAGTAAAAAATTTACTACAAATACTCATCTCAGCGAAAATTACATGTGTACATTTTATGTTTCAGAATGTTGTTTTTCTAACGTTTTATCTTTTTTTTTTTTTTTTTTTTTTTTTTTTTAATACAAGTTTTGTAACATTTTGTTGAAAACCATTTCTGTTGCAGGCAAAAAACTTGCCAATAAAAATTAATTTTAGAAAAAAAAAATTACCTGTTTAAATAATTGTGCAATATCCACAAGAAGAAAAGTATTAAAATATTGTAAATAGTAAATGAAATCAAGTGTTACAGTTACAAATCGTTTACAACTTTTTATGATAGTTATGCTTTTCTTCAATTTGTGGTTAGTCGTCTAATTGCACTAATGACTAAATTAATTCATGAAAGTGTGAGTTTATGAATGTTAGTTGCATGTCTGAAGTTCAAGGCCGTTTTGTCCAATATTTATGTAGAAAAAATGTAAAAGTAAGAAAATACTAATAATTTGATCACCCGCCACTGTATATTAAGAATTGAAGATTAAATAACATGACAGCGTAGGGATGTATTTCACCAAAAAAAAAATTATAATAATTTTATCATAAAGTTTGACTAGCTTTAAAATATCTTTCATGATACTAAACTAAACATTCTTCAATAACATGGCAGAATTTGGTAATGCTGTGCAACAAGTTCCATTATGTAGGTTTATTACATTGGAAATTGTTTAAACATACACGAAAACAAAAATACAAAGTTGACGCCAATAAAATCATGCAGCAAATTAATTGGGATAAAATAAATATATCCAAGCAGGAAAGTGCAGTCTACTAATTGGGCATTTCAGTCTGACAGTTTTGGCCATCAGTTGAATTCTTTGCTTTCATTAAAGTTTGACTATTTTGCTGAAACGTAATACAATTGATGTTGAGAGGTATTTATTGCTTATTTTATGAAACTATCCTGTCCCCTCCTTCCACCAAAAAAATAAGAGAAAAAAGGTTGTTAGAAAAGTAAAGTGAGTATCAAAAACAATAGGAAATGCTTATATAAAAACTATTCAGTTAATTTAAAATACTAGAAAATATATAAAATAAAAATTAGTGAATCAAGAGAAAGGAAAATCTGGAACCAGCTGATGTACTTTTCAGAGGCTAACTACAAATTGAAACTAGCTTTTGAAAAGATATTGAGAGTATTAAAGTAGTTCAAGAGCATGAAATTCAGGATAAAGAGAATATGAATTGGATGGGGGGAGGGGGGGGGGGAAGTCAGTGTACCAAAGAAAAACTAATAAAATATTTTCATTAATATAAAGCCAAAAACAGTTTTCAATTATATAACTATTGTTTCTCATGAATAATGCATTTTTTTCCCTTTTAACTGGGTTTTTGTTACGCCCTCTCTCTATATATATATTAACATTAGGGCTAATTAGAAATCGGTAGCTGGGAGCCAGACACTAATATTTACACTATAAGATAGGCTATAAGTTATGAGAATCTCAATATCTTTTAAAAACATTATTTTGATAAATGCTTAAAATTTTATCGTGCTTTGTGCAGAGTTACAACTGATTTGACAGAGATGCTAGACCCACAGACTAGTGAGCAGTAATATATTTGTTAACAAGTATTATCTGTGGGCCACTGCTGAAAAGGCCGTTTAACACTTTAAAGTAGCCATAAAAAATATAAACTTTTTGTGTATTCATTTTGCCTTTTGAGAAATACCAACTTTATTTATTTATTTTTTTTTTTTTTCAAATAGTAATAAATATTTTTTTTTTTTTTTAAATAATAGAAACATGTTTAAATATCCAAATTATTGATGTAAAAGTATATTTGTAAAATAGGCATTATCATAATTGCCTTGAGCAGCAACGAAAGGCAGGGAAATTTTGTTTTTGTTTAACCATGCAAATAAAACTTTGGCTTCTGATCCTGTGGATCGTTGATTCTTGTTCACTGCTAGTCCGATCAATTATTTGGTGATCTTGGACCAGCAAACCACCAAAGAATTCAAATGCTACTTTGTATATTAGATTGTATGCTTAAGTAACATATAAAAATTTCTTTTTTGGTAGTACTTTGTTTTCGACATTTTTTTTCCCCACACTTCATTATTACAATATTTATGTTGCATTTTCAGTGTTTTTTTTTTTTTTTTTTTTTTTTTTTTTTTCTCCCAACTTTAATTTTATGGTTACTTTTTTTTTTTTTTTTTTTCAACTTTAATTTTATGGTTACATTTTTTTCGTGGCAGTCCTATATTGTATTGAAACAACAATTAACTGTTATTGAAAAAAAATGTTAAATTGCTAAACATATGAAATATTTGTGCATAAGTATTTAAAGGCAGAAATATAAATTTAATAACAGTGTAAAGTATGCTACATATGAAGAAGTTTTATAAGGACGTCCTGAAAAGTCTCTAAAAAGAATGATAAAAATGAATTTTAAAACAACAATAAACTCTGAGAATTTGCTATTAAAAAAAAAAAAAATACAAATGTATATGTTTAATAACATGCTAATAGATGGTACCAAAAAAATAAATAAAGAAAAATAAAAATTGTCAAAGAGTTGTTGTAAGGGATGTTTAGTTGAAATCCTCCACATTGTTCAGTGAATGCAGCAGATGCTTGTTCGGCAGATCTCATCTGATTCTTCATATGGTACATGTTTTGCTCAATCTGATATTACGTGACCAATTTGTACAGCAATATTTCTTTGTAAAAAAATCATAAAGTTTAATCACAGAAAACTGCTAAAAAAAATATACAAAAGTTTCCGGTTGCAAAAAAAAACATACAAGTTGGCAGGTATAAATATGTCAAGTTTCCAAAAAATAGCTTTGCATTTAGTTTGATACTGTGCATGTTATCAAAAAAAGCTCCCCCTCCACTTTTTTTTTTTTTTTTTTTTTTTTTCTTTTAATGAAACCTTTATATTTCCGTGAATATTTGTACTAGTTTAATACAAATTTCAGATAATTAGAATAAGCCATTTGCAAATATGGAATGAAAAACTATTAATAGTTAAATTAATTTGTCTTATTTGAAAGAAACAAAGGATACAAAGCTATCAGTCTAGCCGAATTAAAAAATGTATCCGTAAACGTAATTTGTTGCTTTTTTTTTTTTTTTTTTTTTTTTTTTTTTAAGAACCCTGAAGAAAACATTTAAAATTTCTGATAAATATAAAGTTTGCTTTCAGAATTTACAAATGTGCAAACGAGTCTTTAATAAGTAAAAATTCTCAATCTCATGAATGATCTTTTTTGTTTACCTTTATTTTCTAAATTCTCTTTACAATAGAAATATCTGTAAAATGAGTTAGAGATAATTTGATAAATTATAAAGTTTTACATAGGAGTACTTGAAAAGAAAATAATAATAAAAAAATAAAAAATTAATTAATTAAAAAATAGATATTGACAGTATATATATATATATATATATATATATATATATATATATAATCTATTATAGTACATATTTTTGAGATTTTAGTCCATCTAGTTTTTTTTTTTTTTTTTTTTTTGGAAGTCCCTTTTAGTTAGCATGAAAATATAAAATGTTGTTGTTTTATCATAAAGTTCATTTCCGATTAAAGGCTACAATAATTAACTAATTAAAGAAATGGAATTTATTTTACTTATTACAAACATTTTTTTTCATAAACATGAGCATAAAAAGAATTTCAGATTAGTTTTTGGCATATTCATAGACTTCTGTTATTTGCTTGCCCATTCAGGTGCTTGTTTTTTCATCTGTAAAATAAAACATTAAATTTCATTTTATAATAAATCATTAAAAAATAAAATAAAAAATAAACAGATATATTTTAAATTCTTAATGTTTGAAAAAAGATTAGAGTTTAAACATAGTTTCTCTTGTTCTATTCTTCGGCAAATAAATGATGCAAGGTGTGTGATTTTGCATCTTTTAACCTATGGTTGTGACTCAAAAAGAATTATTTAAAGACACAAGAGATGTAAAAAGCTGAAATTTCTTTTAAATTTATTTTCAGTGAAACCTAACACTTTACTTCAAATATGTGAAAAAAAAAAAAAAAAAAAAAAAAAAAAAAGAAGGAAAAGCAGTATTTTACTTGCAGCTACCTTATAAGGTGAAACATTCTGCTAAATTTTAACATGATTCTATTCAAACTAACATTTATGTACAAATATCTACCTACAGTTTGTATAATATTGTATATTCTCGATACAAGTTTCCAGCTGTGGCCATAAGCTTGTATATGAAGAATTCTTAGTATAATAAAAAGATAAAAAATAATAATTGTTAGAGCTAAACAAAATATAAGAATTTCAGATATTAAGTCTAACCAGGATATGAAGTAGATTATTCTTATATATATTTCCAGAAATGCAGTGAAATGCCATTTAATAATAACATAAAAAGAAAAGCATTATGTAAATATGATACTGCCTATTTTATAAAATTATCATACATATTCATTATTGCATTTGACATAACCGTTTTTTGTTGTTTCAGAGAAAAAAATTCATGTTGTTTTCAGAGTTCATGTATTTGCATTATTTTAAACAATGCAAATACATGAAATCGAAAGGTTTAATTATTTAAAAAAATAATCAAATATATTTTCAACAAATGAAATATAGCTAAGAACCATCCCGATTAAATCAACTTTTTATATTAAAGGAAAGGGGGGGGGGGAAGTATAATTGTTTGGAAGCTACAGTGCCACATATAAAATTCTTAACACCCCCTTTTTTAGCCCACTTAAAAAGAACACTATATAGTGCAGTGCCACCTCGAATGTGTAAAATCCCTACCCCTTCCTTAACACACAGACGCTTATTTTTGGGGAGCAAAAGCCTTCCTGTCCTAAATGTCATTACAGTTTACTTACCATTCGGCATATACTCAATGACTGCCCTTGCCTCCGACATTTGTATAGACAGTATTTTAATTCCTCATGACCAAATCTGACTAGCCTCTTGGATTCTAAACCTCAGAATGAAATAACCAACTTCTTAAAAGTAACAGGTTTTTATCATGATATTTAAATGTTTTATTTATTTATTTATTCATTATATTATTAACCTTTTTTCAGTGAATTCTAATTCTTGATTTTCTGGATGGCAGCCCCCCTCCAGAAATCTTAATATATTTTGTTTGGCGCAGAATGTCCTTTTCTGGACCTTGTGCCAATAAATACCAAACAAATAACCCTACCCCTTCCTCCAGAAACAAAGTATCTGAAATAAATACTGCTTAGGGATTACACGAATTGATAATATAAAGTTTGAGATCAAAAATATGATTGCGTGTTAAATTAATAAATCTATATAAACAGAGATGAACAGTGGTCTACCTATGCAGGGGGAAAATGTTTTGCGCTGTCGGCACCACTATTTTATTTAGAAATGTTTTGTATGTTTTTACTTTAATATTTAGTGACTAAATAGGATAGATAAAAATTATTGGTGGAAGAGATCCGTGAAAAGACGGAACTCTTTATTTACTTATATCATCTGCGAATCCACAAACACACAGAAAATTACGGTCATAGATCTGTGCACAAAACGCATGAAGCCTTAAATTTCTTTTTATATTAGTTGAGCTGTACCGGAAAGAAATACAACCTGCGGACAAAAGTATTAGACCGTCTCATTTTTAAACATTTTAATTTCTAAACATACAGTCGGCAGCAAAAATATTCGAGCGCTAGCGAACATTCCTATATAAATAAAAGTACTCTTAATACTGTTTTGTTAAATAAATCCTTGTCGAATCATGTTCTTAGACTGACTAAGAACATGACTTGATGTGAAGTGTATTAAGTGTATATATATATTTTTTTTAAATAGAAATTTTGGCTGGTGCTCGAATAATTTTGCTGCCGACTGTATGTTTTTATTTAATGTAAAATTAAACATTAATGCTTAAACTTATTTTTTACGAACGTTTACTGATATGGCTTTACCGCAATGAAAAAAAAAAAGTAATTTTTTATTTAGTCTTCGTAATCAAATGCTTTTCTTATGGAGCAAGATTATGACAAAAGTATTAAACCAGCTATTTTTTGACATAAATTTTTGACCACGTGTCGATTATATATATGTATATATATGTACATTAATATACAAAATTTTTATTCAAAAATTTGTGACTATGAAACAGCAACATTTAATCAATATTTTTCAAAGTTTCATTGAAAAAGTTTGGAAAATTCAGCCGGGGGAACCTGGTTTTCGGAGACCCTTCAGAAAAATAGTGGACGCAATTTCTCAAAAATTGGTGCGCAGATATCATTGAAAATTTGCCCACTTCTTCAAAATAGAATTGATTCGTACGTGAACAAATTGTTGTTATTATTATTATTATTATTTTATTTTATTTTTTTCGATTACAACTAATTTTGCAAGGCTGTACGTATGGTAAAAGAAACCTATGATTGCACACTTTTTTGCATAAAACTCTGGCAAAAATTAAAATTTCAATATTTTTTTAATCTTTCGTTCAAGCATTAGTCAGAAGAAGTGAACGAAGTTTGAATAATATCGTTGCATTAATTTTTGAGAAATCGTCAGTGTTGCCAAATTTAGGGACTTTTTTATTCAATAATCACCAATAGCTTTGAGGCGTGATATTTGATATGCATAATAGACGATTAATCTTTCAAATGATAAGTAACCGTTACAATTAAAAGTTAGTGTTAGATATTGAATTAAAAAAATCCCTAAATTTGGTAACATTAGGAATCGTGTTTACCACTTTTCTGAAGGGTCTCTGGAAACTAGAACTCACCGGCTGAATTTTCCAAATTTTTTAATGAAAATTTCATAAAATATTGTTTAAATGTTGCTGTTTTATGTACTCAAAAGTTTGAATAAAACACTTTATTATATTAAAAAAAAAAAAAAAAAAAAAAAAAAAAAGCATATTTTCTAAGTTTTCGAAACCTATGTAAACTCTTAAAAGTATATATATGTATGATTGAACCCGTTTAATCTTGATAAAAGTAACAACACATCTCAGCATATGTTCTACCAAATTTCCATAAAGTGTTAGATGTAATTTCAAGCTAATATTTAAAGAAGTATAGAAATAAACCAATTTATTACAAAAAAAAATAATATTTGTTTAAAAGAAGACGCACAAAAATATTAATCCCCCCCCTTTTTTACTTTCTTCTATATGTAATATAGAGAAAGTATTGGATTCGCGAAAATTTTCGACCTCCGTTTTTTGACGGATCTACACGTTTTGGGATGTCCTAAACACGAATTGATAGTTTTTAAAAAATGTCTGTCTGTGTGTCTGTGTGTCTGTCTGTCTGTGTGTCTGTCTGTCTGTCTGTGTGTCTGTATCATTTTTTTGTGGACGCTGTATCTCACGAACCAATGAATGAAATTTAACCAAACTTGGTATTTAGTTGCACCCTGACATGAACTGGTGCCCATTAGATTTGGGGATCAATAGCTCAACAGGTGGCGCTGTGATCGCATTTTATAGGACGAAATTCCGTATAAATGGGCATAATGAGAGTTATTTTTAACTTGTGATTGTAAAATTAATATGAATTATTGATAATAGTAGTAGTTAACTAGGAAAAAAAATTGTGCATGGGGGGCATCGGTTCCCCCCCTGGGGGGGAAGTACCCCCCCAGGGGGGTTAAATTTTGAAGATGGGTATCATTCGAAAGATCTCGTCAATACCTTTAAAACGAATGGTTGAACCATAAACCTGTGATAATTTAAAACAAAGTTATCGATTTTTTTTACTTTTAACAAAAAAAAAAAACTTTGAAAAAAAAATCGTATTTTTTTTTTTTTTTTTTTTTTTTTTTTTTAAATATTGTTACTGATTGAATATGTATAGGAAAATATAGAAGAAAGTCTTGTGGTGGCCACAACATACTAGTTTTTCTTTAATTTTCGATAAATCAATTTCTTTTGTTGAATAGCTATCACACCTTGAAAAGAAATGAGCTCTGTCCAAGTTCTCTACGCTGAGAAATTTACATAGCCATTTGATTTTTCTTTGAATAAAATCTTAGTTTTTAACGTTTAAAAATGGCTAAGCAAAAAGAGTTCTGTAGATGTTAGAGATAGGATTATTTTTCTACATACTAAATAACGAATGAGTCGGAGGCAGATAGCAAAACAAATTAATATAAGTAAAATGTCCGTGCTGTGTAATTAAAAAATTATATAAAGCGACTTCGTTTCAACAAAAAGTGCGAAAAAAAAAAAACTTTCGTTAATTTTGCTAATTTTAGCACAAAAAAATATTTTTTCAAAATTATTTACCTGTTACAATTCGCCCCGGATTTGGGGCAAATTGTAACGGATACAAAGGGAACCCTAACAATAGAAAGGAAAATATTGCAAAATGCTTTTTGTTATCAATATTTATTAATTTAATGAAAAAGACAATTAATAACTAATATTAAATTATAACCGTCTTGGTATAGTAACAATGAATTATATCAAATGGATTATAGTAAATTAATGAGAAAATCAAAGATAAAATCAACATAGAAGTCAATTTTAGTCAAAATTTAAATTAATTCAAGCAAAGGCTATTTTATTCCCTCTCGTGCATTTAATGTGTGCACACATTTTGCAAATTAAGCATTATACCCATTCTTATGCCACAGAGAGCGTTTAGCAGAGCTCGAATTCTCCGCCCTTATTTCAGGATACCGACACATTGATGAGAAGATTCTGGGTTTTTTTCTACTATTATTTTTATGCAATATTCTCTAATTCGTGATTCTAATTTGCAGTTAAATAATCAAGGTACTATAATATAAAAACACAGAAAATATTTCTGTATAAATATAGTATTGGCAAAGAAGACAAAAATTTTTAATTTCTGAAAGTTTCCTGAAAATGGGCGGAGATTTTGAGCTCTGGCTGTAGGCATCTCCACAAGCCGCTCCTCTAACATGTTACAACTTGCCCAAAATATTGTTTCAACTTGCCCCATAGTATGATTTTGGACATTTTGTTTATTTATAAAAATATATAACGATTTATACAAAAAATTAAACATGCATTTTATAACTGAACACACAGACTCAATAAATAGCTATAAACATTTCTTTAAAGTATAAATTAACATATCTTTAATCCAAATTTACGAAATCTTTTTTCCCACTAATTAGCTAAAATGAAGCACGTGTACAGAACCTCTCATTAACCATTTTTGTGGAGCACCGATTGTGCTTACATTATAAAGCACGTCATAAGATTTATGTTTATAAAAATATTTAATCACAAATTTTACAAACTATTTCGTAAATTGCGTGTTACTTCTTACCCCTGTGACAGCTAGCCAGTGTTGCCAGATTGGGGACTTTTTTTATTCAACTCTAACCGATAATTTTGAGAAGTGATATTTTATATTGATAATAGACGATTAAGCTCTGAAGTGATTAAACAACTATTACAATTAAAATTTAGTGGTGGCAATTGAATAAAAAAAGTCCCCAATCTGGCAACACTGCAACTAGCCCCACGCTCCCCTAATAATATGGGGATGTCTAGTAGGCTTTGGCACAGGTTGAATGTTCACTGTAAGTGAAACAATGAATTCAGAAGCTTATGTGGAGGTTCTTGAACATAAGTTAGTGCCGATTACTAAAAAATACTTCGAAGATTTTTTTTTTTTTAAACAAGATAATACTATAGTTATCACAAAGCAAAATCTTCAGTGAAATGGTTAGAGGAACACAACATTCCTCTCCAGTGTTGCCAGATCTGGCGAATTTTTTATTCAATAATCACCAATAATTTTGAGAAAAGTTATTTGATATACAAAATAGACTATCAATCTTCGAAGTGATTAGGCAAAAGTTACAATTAAAAATTATTAGTGATTATTGAATAAAAAATCCGCAAGATATGGCAACACTGTTCCTCTCCTTGAACTGCCAGCTGACAGTCCTGATACGAGTCCTATTAAGTCACTATGAAACATTTTGAAGAAAAACGTGAAGAATAGAACACCAAAAACACGGCCATAGCTGAAAGAAGATATTGTAACCTGTTAGAATGAAATTTCATCTGACATTTGTGCAAAGCTGATGCAGATTTCTTCTTATCAAGGATGATACGGAAGCTGCTCTTATCAAGGCCAAGAGTTGTCCAACCAAGTATTAATTTATTTTTTGTTACAAGTTGTCAAACAGATATCGAGATATATTTTTGCTCTTATCAAGCCGATAATTACCAAATAATAATAATAATTATTATTTTATTTTTATTTTAAACAAGTGGTCTAAAATTTATGTCAATAAAAAGTTATGGTCTAATATTTTTGTCAATAACTCGCGCTGTAAGAAAAGCATTCGATTATGTAAAAAACATTCAGTTCTACTTTTATTTACGTTACTGTAAAGTTCCGACAGTAACAGGGTTGCCTGTTGAATACTACAATTTTATTTTTTTAACAATGCTAAATTTTTAGAGTACCAATCTATTGGTTCAATTACACCTGATTTTGATTTTGTATAAAGAGTTTGTTTTTATATAAAATTATATTAGTAACATCACCTGATTGCATATATTTCCGGCTATCTCCTCACGAACCGCTAAATGCAGAAAGACACAGAAGGTAGCCAAAATTGGGAAATAACCCTAGGATTCAGAGTAACAAATTTAATTAAATTATTCCAATTAGTTAAAAAGATATCAACTTAAAACCCAAAGCGAGTACAGGATAAGCAGCTCAACATACTGCTAAAAATATGTACACTTACAGCAGCGCCAAATGCCTGAAGCGGTTGGGTGGCTAAATGCAATGTGATGTGGTGTTAAAAGAAAAAAAATTGTAGTATTCTTCTGGCAACCTTGTCAGTAAATATTCATAAAAAATAAATTTAAGCGTTAGTGTAAATGAAATTGTCTAATACTTTTGTCCATGGGTTGTAGTACTGAAAATAAATCATAGAAAAAAAATTGTCTGCATTTCATTATGCAATAGCTTTTTCAGAAATTATAATAGACTAGTAGGCTTTGCCCGCTTCGTTGAACATCATACTTAAATAAATTTTCAAAAAGAACAAGAAAGAAAAAATCAGTATATTTATATTACTTTATAAATAAAAATTGAAAAAAAATCCATGGAAACTGCTCAAAATCTCATTGCATTTTGCTGTGCAACCGCTTCAGGTATTTGGTGCGTGGTAGGTGGACATATTTTGAGCAGTATGCTGAACTTATCCTATACTCCCTTTCGGTTTTAAGGTTTTTTGTTTTTTCTTTTAATGCATTGAATAATTTAATTACATTTGTCAACTCGGAATCCTTGGGTTATTTCACAAATTTGACTATCTTTTATGTCTTTCTGCGTTTATCGGTTCGTGAGGAGATAGTCGGAGATATATACAATCTGCTTTTAATAATATGATGGTTCTGATCCAACTAAAATATTTCGGGCAAGTAAATGTTCTAAAACCATCTTTAATCTAGTTATTGATGTATTCACCATTCAATGATTCATCAACAATTTCTTCCTCAACTCCTAATACACTAATAATATCGCAATCGACATTTATCGGTTATTAATATTTTCAAAAAACGTTGTATAATTTCTTTAAAATAATTATTTTCACTACAAATATAAAAAGTGATCTGGCATTTTACAGGAAAGATCTTTCTAGAGACATGGAAAAAATAGTTCAAAAATTTTGTACGTGTGTATGTGAGGGGTGGGGTGGTGTATTTATATAACAACAAAAATAAGTAAATAATACTTTAATTATTAATCAACATACTTTTTTCTTCGGCATTTTTCCCCTTATCTTTTGTGTGTGGAATAAAATTGCAGCGGATCTCTAATACACTGTTAAAAAAAAAAAAAAAAAAAAAAAAAAAATCCCGTAAGATTACGAGGAATTTTGTAAAATAAATCCAAGAACATGATTCGACAAGGATTTATTTAACAAAACAGTATTAACTCTACTTTTTTTATATAGGAAAACGATAAAATAGTGGATTAAATAGTGTACGATTAAAATAGTGGAGCTTTGAGCTGAATTGTTCTGTCTGCATTAGCCACCGAGAAATATAAAGAAAAATTTCATTGGTAAAACTTCCTGATGGTGTAAAAAAAATATACAAGTATGCCGGTGACTACTTGTATTTTTAATTGTTTCAGGGGAAATCTTAGCGGTTATAAAGCTATAACACTAGGAAATAACTTTTATGGCATTCTGTTGCGTACAGTTGGCAGCAGAGTTATTCTAGCGCTAGCAATAATTCTTATATATAAAAAAAAGTACACCTTATACTGCTTTGTTAAATAAATCCTTGTCGAGTCATATACTTAGTCAGTCTAAGAACATGGTTCGACAAGGATTTATCTAACAAAACAGTTTTAAGTCTACTTTTTTTACATAGAAATTATTGCTAGCACTCGAATAATTTTGCTGCTAATAGTAGTTACCAAGTCTTCCGATTTCAGCGGGAGACTTCATACCAGTAATTTTCTACAGCAATCTTCACATTATTTAGTCGTAGAATTATAACAAGAGATTTCTTTATTAAAAAATACTGATGATAAATCTGATTTAAAAATTCAAAATCTTAGCAAGTATGCTGTTGTAATTTACATAGCCTAATAGTGATGCTTTAATGGGCTCATGACAGCCTAGGTCAATTAGTGATAAGGTGCCTCGCGTTGTTCTCAATACCCTTTAATTGTTAGATTTAGAAATGACTTAGATTTACCATTAATAAAATTATTGTGTGATAATACTGATTTACAAACACATATTTGCTTTATCCGAATAAATCTTAAAAAAACAAAATTAAATAAATTACTCAATCTTTACTATACTGCTGAAAGTATTCTCTAAAACATAAGTTTTTCTCACCTCTTTTTCTTCTTCTAATTTAAACTTGTCTGATTTGACCGTCTTCAAATTTGCCCGGAAGTCTATTTCATTTCCTTTTGCAATCATTTTCAGTTTTTCAAATCTAGAAAGAAAAAAAAAAAAAATAAATGAAAATTATTGTACTTAAATTAAAAATTCTTTTGGTTTATTTTATTTATACTTAATCTTTTCCTTTTGTGAATTTAAAGTTAAATATTTGATAACAAAATTTTGAGCTATTCCAACTGTATAAAGAAGCAGACTTTTACAAAAAATCTCCGAAAGAATGGTTAACCTCCCAATGGTCTTAATGATAATAATAGTAGCACAGAAGTATTCATTTAACCCTTTAACTACGGGTAAAGCTATACACAAATAGTTAACCTCGCCTTCATGGTTCGTACAATCACGCCTTTTTATAAGGACTCTTCCACCGGTATTTTTATAAAAATATTTTAAGTTTTTCTTTTAAGGCTTTTTCATATCAAAAATAGCTATATAATATTAGTGGTGCAGAAAAAATAAATAAATAAATAAATAAAATAAAAATTCGAGGACCGTACGAACTATGGCCTTCTCTTCCGTAAAAGAATTTTTGTACAATATTTCTCTACAATATGTGACAATGATTAAATAAGAAGAAAAGCATTCTTCAAAATTACTGGTATGGAAAAAAAGGCGGTACAAACATTGCTCCGGAATAAATTATAAACGTTGGCAACTCTGATATCTACTTTAATGTAATATTTTAGAACAACGTATCCTATATAATCACAAATAATTTGCTGTAATATCTACTTTAATGTAATATTTTCATACATGCCAACATATCCTAGTTAACATTATGCAGTACAATTACTCCCACCTTTTTTCATTCAGTATTTTTGGAGAGTATTTTTCTTATTTAATCGTAAGTTCATTTGGAGAATATTACTCTCCAAAAATATTGGCCTGAAAAAAAAAAAAAAAAAAAAAAAAGGCAGAACTAACAATATTACGGAGTATTAATGAGGATGTTGACAGGTGGGTATTTTAACATCAAAAGGCAGGGCTTGCTGTTTAAATTAGAAAAATTGGCGAACCTGAAAATCTTAAATAGCATGGATCACCTATTAACGACCTGCGGAATGCAAGGCAGACTTGCTGAGTCGCTTATTGACGATAGCAGTAGTTAAAAGGAAGGGTTAAAAGATTTATTGATGCATATTTCAAAATAAATAAATAAAAACGAAGAAATAGTTTTCCGATTTCATTTTTTGTTTGCCATAATTAATATTTATAAGCTAGAGGCGATGCTGTAATTATTATTATTATTTTCGTTATTTGAAACTGTCTGCATCAAAATTAAGAAATATAGATTGACAAATTTTAAAGTTAATACATTTAAATTACTTAAAATAGACGTAACATATTTTTTGGTACATAATCTGCAGGTCAGAAAAATCGGTTTTGCACTAAAATGCTTAATTTAGAAATGAGGGTAAGTTCGTGCGAAACAAAACCTCATTTAAAAATAGCTTTGTCTGATAATTAAAATCTGCAATGAAAAACCGATTTAGTAGACGTAACCGATTTAGGTTTTACACAGAAAAATTCGGTACTAAGTTCTAAAAAAATACGAAGTAGATGTGATCAAAGATATCAGATTTATTTTTCAGAAATATAACTATTGTTTATGTAAACATTCGAACATCCAAACTGAAATTTCGTTTACGCTTTGAAGATTATATAAAAAGAGCTTCTTAATACTAAAATTTGAAATGTATACAGGTATATACCATATTAAAGTTTATATTATGATGCAGTTTAGTGAGGAAAAGGAATATCTTTTGCTATCCATCATAAAAAAATAAATATAAAAAATAAAAAAATAAGGTTAAAATTATTGATCAATAATATTGTTAATTTTTATAAATTTTGATTATGAACTTTGAGAATTTTTAAAAATAAATATACTTAGAATTCAAGTTATATTGAATTTTTAGTAAAGTTGATTCCGAGACTTAAAATTTTAGTATTATTTGAATGAAGTGATGTGACTTTCACCCGATTCTTTAATATTACGTTGCTTTCCATATATTTCTATCTTAATCAACTAGAGATTTATTTAAAAAAAAAAAAAAAAAAATACTTACTTTCCCTCATATTTTGAAACTTTCTTCAAAGCTGGTTTAACACTGAAATAAAAAACAGCTTCATTAAAAAGGATCGACTTATATACATGAAATTAATATTACTAATTAATAACCAACAGTATTTTTTGTATGCCTATAGTATATAAACGATGCGCATTTAAAAATTAGATTTAGTTCACTGATAATTTTATACTTCATAAATCTCATTATATACGTTTTAATGAAGTAAATTTATTGAAGGGATACTTCATTTTTTTCCCCCAAGCGATTAATTTTTTAAAAAAATAAATTTTAAATGTAACACTGTCTTTTAGGATCCTACACTCCTGCTCAAAAGTTTAGCAAGATTTGCAAACGATCAGTTATTTTCAATTTAAAATCTTATCTCTCGATGAAACGTTTTCGAGCATTGGGTATTTAAAGAACTGATTCATCCTCATGTTTTTCAATGAAGATTGGTTTAAGACAACATTTAAGGGGTCGGTAACAAGTTGAGCAAAATCAGTAATGTTTATGGTCACCCTGTATCGTTAAGTGAACGAAATGATCTGTAACTTTAGAATATGTTAACATAAACCCAGAACAATTTGTGGAGGAATTTGTGTGACGATAGCATATTAAATAACGGAAATATAAGCATTTATTTTAAAACTCCAAAAAAAATCAGCGTCGCCAATTGCCCATCTGCGCAGCATTAGTGCGACGTAAAACCCAATCACCAATCACCACCAAAAAAAAATCAGCATGTTTTTTGTTTATAATATACAGAGTTTTAAATGAAAATTATTTCCATTTTCAGATAAATTGAAAGAACACTTTTGAAACAATATATTGCAATTGGAATACAAATATCTTAAATATCTCATGAAATATGAACATTTTTATGAAAAACGTTTTCACTGCGCATGCGCAAAAGATAGAATTTTTTTTATTGTATAGGTTAAAAGCTAGATATATTGGGCGACGTTTGTGAAAAGTACATTTGAATAGAGTAAAAATTGAGCAAATTGTCAGCAAAAGAATAAGCTACGAGGGGCAGTACTTAAGTTTTTAGAAAGTAATACAAAAAATAATTTCTTACCAAAGGTTTATGATTTATTGCTTCTCAAAGTATTCTCCTGAAGCATCGATACATTTTTGCATTCGAATAAACCAATTTTCAAAACATTTGTGCCACTCTGAAAGTGACACAGCAGAAACATGATATTTGTAAGCTTCAATTGCCTCTTCCGGGTTGTTAAAACGTTGACCACGCATTTTATTTTTTATTAACGGAAACAAAAAGAAGTCATTTGGTGCTAAGTCCGGTGAATACGGACAATGAGTCATCAACTCAATTTTTTCGCACTTCAGATAATCCATAGTGAGTGAAGCTTTGTGTGAGCTTGCGTTGTCTTGGTGCAAAATGATGCGACGTTTTGAATTATTTTTTCTTACTTCTGCAATTACCTTCGGCAAGCAAATTGTGGTATACCAAAGAGCAGTGACTGTTCTACTATCCTCCAAAGGAACGGTTGCAATATGGCCAGATTTACCGAAAAAAGAAGCAATCATCTTTTTGGACGCACTCCTTGAACGAACAACTTTTGTCGGCCTAATGTCATCTGGAAACACCCAAACACAGGATTGTTGCTTTGTTTCCGGTTCATAGGAATAAATCCAGGTTTCGTCACATGTTATGATATCGTACACATGTTTTGAGGCACCTGAGTTGAATTTTTTAAAATTTTCCTGGCACCATTTCACACGAGCGTCCTTTTCAGCTTGAGATAAATTGTGGGGGATCCACCGGGAACACACCTTTTTCACCTTTAAATGGTCATGTAAAATTGAATGTACGCGGGTCCTCGAAATGTTCAAAGACGTTTCTATTTCATCATATGTCACGTGACGATCAGTAGCAATTAGTTTTCTCACCGCATCAATGTTTTCGGGAGTCGCAGCACTTTTTGGTCGACCCTCTCGAACATCGTCACTGAGATTCTTACGACCGCGGGAGAATTCTTTAAACCAGTTGTAAATCGTTGCCTTGGATGGTGCTTCACTACCAAACGCTGATTTCATTCTATCGCAACACTGTTTCTGTGTCAAACCTTGTCGAAAGTCATAAAAAATCATGGCTCTGAAATCCCTTCGACATAACTCCATAATTACTTAGTACTTATGATTTTTGGAAGATCTCAGTAAATAGAATTTCACAGCTTTTGATGTTCTATAAATGCAGACGATCACATAAATATTTGAATTTTGACAAAAATCGTCTGCGCTGAAAGTAGCTGTGTTTTCGTTGCCAGATTCTAAAAACTTAAGTACTTACCCTATATTTTAGATATTTTACAAGAGTTGAAATTTCATAAGAGGTTTTTCACGCGCTGCGTAATTAGTTTAAAGATCCAATTATTTTAACCACTTAGCAAAAGTTCGTTTTTGTGAAAACCCTTTATAAGCATATAACTCTAACATATTTTTATTTATTTACTAAGATTTGTGAGATGGTAAGTGGTTTTTCACAAAAAAGAACATTTGCTAAGTAGTTAAAATAATTGGATCTTTAAATTAATTACTCAGCATGTGAAAAACCCCTTACGAAATTTCAGCTCTAGGAAAATACTTAAAATCTAGCTGGTTCTTTTGCGGACAATTTGCTTAATTTTTACTCTATTCAAATGAACTTTTGTCAAAAGTGGCCCAATATAGCTTTCAACCTATGTAATAAATTTTTTCTATTTTTCGCACATGCGCAGTGAAAACTTTTTCATGAAAATGTTCATATTTCATGAGATATTTAAAATATTTGTATTTCGATTGCAGTATATTGTTTTAAAAGTATTTTTTCAATTCATCTGAATGTAGAATAATTTTCGTTTAAAACTCTAAATATTATAAATAAAAAGCATGCCGATTTTTTTTTTTTTTTTTTTTTTTTTTTTTTTGAGTTTTAAAATAAATGCTTATATCTTTGTTATTTAACATGCTATCGTCGCACAAATTGTACTGGGTCTATATTAACATATCCTAAAGTTACAGACCTTTTAGTTTACTTAACGATACAGGGTGATCATAAACATTATTGTTTTTGCTCAATTTGTTACCGGTCTCCTAAATGTTGTCTTAATCTCTTAATCCAATCTTCACTGAAAAACACGAGGAAGACCCAGTTCTTTAAATACCCAATGTTAGAAAGCATTCCATCGAGAGATAAGTTTTTAAATTGGAAAATGCTGATCGTTTGCAAATCTTGTTAAACATTTGAGCAGAGTGTACTATGCTGTATTTTTTAAAGTGCATCTTACGCTAATGTAGATGATAGCAATAACGCAGTTACGGATTAAAAGTAAATTTGCTTACTAATTCCGCCACAAATAATAAATAAAACCCGTATTAACGAGTTTGAAATAGAGCTTGCTTTTGTTTGATAGTTTCAAAAATTAGGAGGCTGTGTTTTTAAGTGACCCGTTCATACGCGAATTCAACACCAAATTATTATTCAATAGCAAATTTTATTTTTCAAATTGAACAGATCATTTCCTTCATTATTTCAAAAATTAATCTTACCATTATTTAACAAGGTTCTCACAAGGTTCAAGGTTTTTATAAGCACTCTTGCACCAGTGTCATCTTAAAAAATATTTTTTTTTTTTCTTAAATGTGCATTGTATATTTAAAAGAAAATTTATCTTAGGATAATAAAAGTGGAAGAGTCCTTATAAAAAGACATGGTCGTAGGAACCCTGTTTAATCCAAATATTATCAGAAAAGTCCAATAAAAATTGCTATCTGGGAAAAATGTGCAATCATGTTCATGCATAATCAGTTTGAATTGCAGGACAGATAGCTCACGTTTGTGATTGGGTTTGAGTGGTCGTTCTGTAGTTCTTTTTCTCCCATTAAGGCTCCTTATATCCGGACCTACGGCGTAGAGTAAATTTCGAACCATTAAGAACATCGATGCCTCAGCCGTGATTCGAACCTGGCAACTGAAAAACAGCGCATTAACCGTTTGGCTTCATTTGTTTTTTATATCTATGTTTTTTAAACTTACCTGAAAAACATCTTTTAAGTATCAAAGAATTAACTTATTATTATTTATTATTATTATTATTATTATTATTATTAACATTTTTTGTTATCTTTAATGAAAACTACTGATTAGAATAAAAATGCATTCAAAACCTTTTTAAAAAATTAACAAGAAAGTCTTAGAAACAATCTCGTATAACTAATTGGACACTTTGAATATTTCCTTGGATATTATAAAATTTGCTAAAGCACTTTCATCATTTACATCCGATACAAAAGAATGTATTTGCTTAATTTGATGTAGTCCTGTATGTTGTTAATAAACTATATACACATTACACAATATACTAAATTTAAGTAAATGTAAGTATAAGAGAAATACACAACTTGAAATTTATTTACAGCTATAGGCAATAATGTATACCTAATAAATTTGAATTCTTTTGTGTAGCCCTGTAAGCGAATGAAGAATGCATTTAATATCATGATCTATATGAAACATGCTTTTGTGCTTAAAAAAGAAATATATGTTTATTATTATTATCATTATTTATTTATTTATTTATTTTTTTTTTGTTAGTGCAGTCTAAAGATGTTAATAAGAAAATTCGCCTTAGCCTTAATGTATTGGAACGCTTTTGAATATCCCTGTAAATGGACTGTTTGTCTGAATTCAATAAAATATTTTAGATAACATCGCCATATATGATAATACAGATTTATATCACCAAGTTTGGACTTCCTGCTAATATTTTTTTTTTTGAATTATGCTAATAATAGACACATAGGCCTACACACGGAGCGACAGGCACAAACACCAATTGACAAAAACCGAGTTCCAGATTCAGGGTACTTCAAAACATGTAAATACAACAAAAACTCAATGTCTAAAATTCGACTGGAAAACAATTTTTTCTTACTCTACATGGATAAGAGAAAGAAATAAAATCAAGATTACGTAAAAAGTTTTTTTTCGTAATAGAAAATTAACACTGCATATTTTGCATGCATATAACAATTTAAGCTCCATATAGCAAGATATTAGCATTTAAAAGACAAAGGTCTTGTTTCTTATATGTTTATATTATAACGATGTTCTTGCAGTGTTACTTAAAAAAAATGAATTTGCTTATTTTTTAAAACGACATATTCATAAACAACATCAATATGTCAACATATCAACATAACGTATAAAAATATAACCAAATATTCTATCTTTTACCAAACTTTATATGTGCTTGTCGACATAAACTGGCGATTGTCCAATTGTAATCAAATATTGGGTACTACATTAATGTAATTTGGTGTGTGTCGAATTTAAAATACGGAATAGTACATAACTAATAATGGAATTATAATTGTAACTATAAGACTATGAATATTTTATGGTAATCGTCCGATATACCAAGTATTTACTTTGATTTTAATGTGTAAATATAATCTGGAAAATTATAGTTTTACAGTTGAATTTAACCGTTGTATTTACAATTTTGGAACATTAATTGTATATAACTTAAAAGTAAAAAACGAATATAATATATTAGTGAAAGAAGTGATGTATACTTACAATTTGCCTCTTAAGTCATTTACTTGAATTGTTAGTTCGTTTATCTATAAAATGAAGCATATAAATATAAATACCTGTGTACGTAATACCGTATTTTCAGGTCTATAATCCACAGGTCACATAAAACAGTTTCACACCAAAAAATTTAATTTATAAACAACGTTATATTTGTAATAGGCAAAAGCTCGTTTAGAAATAGCTTTGTCTGTTAATAAATATTTCTTATGAGAAATTAATTTAACAGAACGGCGGATTATAGGCCGAAAAATACGGTATATAGAATATGTATGCATATGTGCACAATATATAATTAATATACACTATCTACCAATAAGTATTTGGACACTTTCGAATTTAGACGTTTGGTCAAACAGCTAGAAGAGTTCTTTAGGAATCATTTTGAAACTTTAGTAGTGTAAAGAAAATATTGCACCTCATATATTGCAGCAAAAGTTGTTTCCTGAAGAGGAAAAACGGAACAGAAAAAAGTTAAACAAAAATTAAAATGTTTCGGATCACCCTGTGAAAAGTAATGCTTTAAATGCATTTTGGTTGTAGCATGGGATTATGAGGATTTTTCTCCTCAACTCAACTGTATTAAATTTTTATGAAGCTACTACATATATTCATGGAGATATCACAGTTTTTTTTTTTTTTTTTTTTTTTTTAAAGAAAAAATACTTTTTTCATTATAACGCGTAGGGTATTAGACCCGGTGCAAAGCCGTTTTTAGGAAATTTAGCATAGTATATTAGACACAACATACTTCAATCAGAATGCGAAAATGTTAAATATCTTGCGAAATATGAGCATTTTTACTAAATATTTAACTACGCATGCGCAAGCTTCTAAAAAATTTCATTTGCATAATTTAATAGCCAAAAGTATTGAACAACTTATATGAAAACCCCAAACAAATGTCGTGTAAATTCAAAAAGTTATGAGAGATAAAATGAACAGAATTTCAGTTCTTCTCAAAGAAAAAAAAAAAAAAAAAAAAAAAGGAAATGATAGGGAGTTTTATCAATATTTATTTAAAATCAGCGAGAACATTGTATTACCATTAGACATTGATTGAATCAAAACAAAAATGTGAGTAAAACCCTGTATAGTTTAGCTTTTATTTTGAGAAAACTGAAATTCTGTTCATTCTATCTTTCATAATTTTTTGAATTTACACGATATTTGTTTGGGGTTTTCATATAAGTTGCTCAATACTATTGGCTATTAAATTATGAAAATAAAAAATTTTAAAAGCTAGCGCAGGCAGTTAAAAATTATTTAGTAAAAATGTTCATATTTTGTAAGATATTTAACAGTTTTGCATTCCGACTGCAGTATGCTGTGTCTAATGTAGTATGCCAAATTTTCTAAAAATGTATTTGCGCTGGGTCTAATACTCTAAGTGTTATAATTAAAAACGTAATTTTTTTTTTTTTTTTTTTTTCAATTTTTCAAAAAAAAAAAAAAAAAAAAAAAAAAAAAAAAAACCGCTTTCATAAAAATTTATACAGATAATGAGAAAAATTCTCTTAATCATATACTGTATCCAAAACCCATTTAAAGCATTATTTTTTACAGAGTGATCCAAAAAATTTGATTTTTGTTTAATTTTTTACTGATCCCCTTTTCCTTTTCAGTATACAATTTTTGCTGAAATACATGGAGGTATAACATGTTCTTTACACTACCAAAATTTCAAGCTGGTTCATAAAGAACTTTTTTAGATATTTGACTAAACGTCTAAATTCAAAAGTGTCCAAATACGGACGATAGTGTATTTAAAAAACATAAAATATTTTAACTGATTTAGTTATATGCAAAAATTCGATTTTTATACATCTTAAAATACCATTAAATAATAAACATTATCAATTTAACAACTATGAAAATGATACATCTTGTAATATCTATTTTATCATTATTATCATACTTTATCTTATAATTGTATTCTATTACATATATTCTATCATTCAATATTTATTTTCTTTTTCTTTATCAAAAAATAGTTTTAAATAGTTACAGAGGCAGTTCACATATTTCTTAGACGATTTTGCTTTGCTATAAAAACAAATCATCTGCTTAGAAATTTTATATTTAACTGCAGCTATATTTTTGAAAGTATAAATTATCGTCTTCTACTTCAGAGTTTTGTTTTCATGCAAAATGGCGCTTTTGAAAAAACAATGGACGGAAAGCTATGTTTGTGCTCTTTTCGAAGAAAACTATTCGTATCTAAAAATTAAAAAATGCTGTGAAAGCTATGTTTTTACGATATCTAAAGCTACGATAGATAATATTGTCAAAAATATGAAAAAACATTAAAGTTTGGCTTTAACCCTTTGAAGCAGATTTCTCAACAAACATAATTTTTACACTTTTTTGATAGTTTTAAGTTATTTTAGATCTAAATAAGTGGAAAATGTTATATTTAAAATTTTAATTAATTTTGGTTCTAAAATATAGAGTGGCGCACCGGTGTCCCTTTCTGCGTTAAAGGTAAATTCATCATGGAACACGGGCGTCCCATGAATAAACATTTTTACAAATTGCACTTATTTACAATTACTTAGATATAGGAGTAGCAATAATTCATTACTGATCTTTTTTAAATAATCAAATTTAATTAGAAATAATTTTTGAAATTGGTTTATAAAATTTTTTCAAACTACTTTTATTTAACATTTTTATTTTAGTAAAAAATTTACTCTGATAATCTAATAGATTTTTTATAGTAACTATTAGACTGTCTTTTATAATAAAAAACTATCATATAATAATAATATTTGTAATAAGAGCGTCAAAAAATAAATAAGCAAAAGGGACACCGGTGTCCCATCTGCGTCAAAGAGTTAAATGGAAAAATTGTTCAAAATACATATCCAAGGAAAAAACAATAGATTTCGAACATTGCAAAGGCAAGAGCTTTACTGTTATAAGAAAATCCTCCAAGTCTAAGTACAGTTGCAAAATTATTAAAAATGCTCAGTGTCAACCGTAAACAAAGTGATTAATGCTGATTTGAATCTTGAAAAGTCGGGAGAAAAAAAATGTGCACCATCTTTTTCCACGATATATCGCCAAACGCAGAACGCGTTGCAGAATTTTTTATGAGAAATATTTATCCGGACAAAAATGGAAAAATGTTGTCACAACAGATGAATCTTGGATGCATCTAAATGACATAAATAAAAAAAGATCAATTTATTATCGTTTAAAGAGGAGAAAGAAATATTAAAACATGGTTCAAGGAATGTAAAGAAAGTTTTTCAAAAGGATTTATGATTGTTGATGGTTTTGAATATAATGGCAAATTAAAAATATAGATGGTAAAGAAAAATGTAAAGATCAACTCTGCATATTATATCAGGAACGTATTTTATCCCCAATTTTAAAATATGAAATACCATTTCTTTACCCACAGTGCCATCCATCAGTTCAACTGCATCAAGATAAAGCAAGCAGCCACACGTCAAAATCCACAGTTAATTACCTAAAAAAAAAGGGGGGGGGAGGTGGACAAGAAACGGGTAATAAAGTCATACCCTTTACTGATATCCCTGCTAAATCTCCTGGTGTATCACCCATGGAGTTTTGTGCTTTTGGATTTTTAAAAAGCAGATTGTCCAAACGTCGACCCCCAACCCTTTTTGGACTTTGGAAAGTTGTTCAAGAGGAATGGGACATAACATCTCTTCCGAAACTACAAAAGGCTTTTATTGATATGGAAATTATGATGTAGAAATATAATGAACTATAAGAACATTTAGACTCAAATAGAACATTTAAAACACAACAACTTTAAGGTAAAATATTTCTATAAATACTACGAAAATCGTTTAAAAATGTGCGAACAGATTCTGTTTCTAAAATATGAATGAATATATCTGTACTGATAAGTATAAAGGATTTAAGTCCAAAAATGTCGATTTTGAGTTAATTACATAGTCAGACTCAGAAAAAAATTCTCTATCGATTGGTATAAAGGATTTAAATCCATGTCATTTAGTCTTTGAAAAAATCCATTGGTAAAAAATGATTCAAGTTAGAAATTTAGCATTAATCTTTGATATAAAATATTTAATTCAAATTTTCCCTTTATTAAATGAAGATTGACAATCACTGAATGGTATAAAGCGAATAAACCAACATAATCCCTTTTTCCTAATCAGTTCTGCTGATAAGTTTTTAGTTAGTTTAACTTTATTTTTCGTCTCCTGAAAAATCAAAAATATGGACTTAAATCCTTTATACTTATCAGTACAGATATATTAATACTTAAAAATATACAGTATTTGAATTTAAAAAAAGGTTTAAATTTCAAATATACAGAGTTTTTCAAAACTATGTTACCACTCAAATGGCAAATATGTTCTTAGTCATGAAATATATATTTAATTGAAAGTTTTCATATGTATATATATATCGCATTTGCATTTCGGTCTTGATATGTTCGCCATCATGCGCAACATATAGAAAATAACGATTAATAGTAGCATGTATAGGCAGTTAACAGATTTCGTGTGCAATAATGGGTGATATCACATCTCGAATTCGATTCTTCAGGTCATAGATGTTGCAAACTTTTCTGTGATCCACATTTTCCTTGACCATCCCCACTAAAAAAATCACAGGGTGACAAGTGCGGTAATTGTGCAAGTGAGTTAATTTAATTCGGAGAGACAAATAATCACAGCTGACACATAATAAATATACACAGACATAAACATTAGTCCAAAGTTCAATTCCGTACTTGTTTAGTGAATGATGTATAGATAAGTAGATAGACAAATATTCATCCCTATGTCGGTTCATTTCTGTACACTTATGTAGACCGTAATCTGTGACTAACAAGGGAACTCTTTGAAGTGCTAATCGCCGATTTTCTTGAAAAAAATTCTGGCATTAGATTTAATCATGAATAGCATCTTCCGAAAATATTAGTTGCTGAGTCGCAATAGATAAGCTATAAAATATTATTAAAAATGAATGCATGTCTGCAATATTTCCAAGAAAGCACCTGTTTGGCGACTGCATTCTTCGGAATTCCATTGCAATGAAGATTTAATAGATGTAGATGTTCTTGTTTCTTTTTGATAGTCAAACGAACTCCATACGCTGTCGGGCACTTGAGAATTAAGAATAGACTAACAAAAACCAGATAATTTACGAGATTTAGACTTACCTAGTCGAAATTCTAAATAATATTTAATGTTTCAGTTAAATAAGCTGTGTCAATAACAATTGCAAGAGCATTAACGTCAAGTTTTTAATAACGACATTAAAAAATATATGAATTTTATATAAATTTAAATAAAACAAAACATTATGTATTGAAACACAAAACTTTTTTTTTTAAACTAAAATGAAAAAACACAATTTTCTTATAAGTCTGATCATTTTATTGGGCCGCGGTAGCCCAATCGGTAGAGCGCCGGCCTCATAATTGGAAGATTGCGGGTTCGGTACTCGAGCCGACCAAAGACCGACGTCTACACTAATGGTGGCTGGTGCACGCAAAATCTGTCGTGGCCGCAATCTCCTCCATGTTCCCATCAAAAATTATACCTCTGGAGGTCACCAAAGCGGGAGAGCCATCCCTTCCGTGGAGGATTAAAGTTGTGATAGCATGTCTCCAGATCACCTCTAGGGGCGTGTCCCAGACCGTCGCTAATTGCCCATCTGCGCAGCACTAGTGCGGCGTAAAACCCAACCATCCATCCATCCTGATCATTTTATTGGGCAGTACGAACCTTCGACGAACAAGCAACTTCACTGTATATGAGTTGTGTGGATCCAATATCTCATTAGAACTACGCAATGAGCAATTGGAGACGAACTATGATTCTACCCTAAATTTCGTTACAGCGTCTAGAATAAACAGTGTAGAAAGCGGCGAATAAAATTGTACTAAAAAAATTAAGCCTGTCACCAGATGTCATTGTAATCGAAGCTAGTGTCACGACAACAAAACCGAGACTCCCTGTTGGTTAATTATATGCTTAGATCACGTGATTAAACTGACGAAACTGGGAAAAGCCAATCAGGTCTTCGATTTGAGCAATAGCTTCGATCACAGCGACATCTGGGTAAGCTTAATTTTTCTAGCATCATTTTAACATCACGGTTATAGGCGATTGCCACACTGTTTATTCTAGACGCTGTAATTTCGTCCTGTTTGTTGGTTAGGTTTAACGTCGCACTAGTACTGCACTATGGGCAATTGGCGACGGTTTGCGATGCACTTCTGAGGATGGTCCGGTGATATCTGCAGGTGATAAATGGTTGCATTCTGCATATGTTATTTATTTGCATTCAGCATAACAATTATTTTTAAAACAACAAGATTTCGCAGTTAATATTTCTATAAAATTCTCTATGAAATTCATTGCGCAACACTAGTGCGACGTAAAACCCAACCAAACTTATTAAATTCTAATACATACAGTTGGCAGCAAAAGTATTCGAGCACTAGTAAAAATTCCTATGTAAAAAAAGTCCACTTAACCCTTTAACGTTCACTACTTAATTTATTTTAAAAATTACTAAACTAATTTTAAAAATGGCTTTTAGACACATAGCTGATCATAAACATTTAAAAAATAAAAAATTAGCATTGTTCCTTTTCGAGAAATTTTCGGTTTGAAACATCTGTAAGTAAACCTTAATAAATTCAAATAATATTTAATTTAATAAATAAATAACTTTATAAGTAAACATTATCGACAACAATAACTCGTAAAAGTTGCATAGATCCCAACATTTCAATTTATTCCGGAGTATTTTAACACTTTGCAGCGCAAGGTAATTCGGATTATTTAAATTACACTGCCACCGGAATTTACGAACATAATTACAATATAAGAAATTTTAAATTTTCACGTTAAGAAAAGGGCTTTTTCTGCTATGTTATAAATGTAAATTTTTGCTAAAAAATTTCCGGGATGAGTTTTTGCACTTGAGAATTAAAATTAGGTGTTCCATCAGCGGGAACACTGCGACTGAAAGGGTTAATACAGTTTTGTTAAATAAATCCTTGTCGAATCCTGTTCTTAATCAGTCTAAGAACAGGATTCGATAAGGATTTATAGAAAATTTATACAAGGGCTTATACAAGGATTTATACTGTAATTTTGCAAAATTGTTTATATTATTATTCGTAAACTTATATTATTAATTAAATTGCCAGAAATGTAAGAAGCCATAAAGTAGTAATTATGCACATGTTTTTCCAATTTTAAATAATCCCCTCCGTAAAGGATCAAAATTGTAAAAGCACGTCTACGGACCATCCCTAGGAATGTATCCCAGACTGTCGTCAACTGCCCATCGCATAGTTGTAGTGCGAATTAAAACTTAAAATCTACTCAACCTCAAATATCTTAAATATTTTAATTTTTATTTACTTATTTGATATTCATTTCAGTCAACTGTTCTAATAATTAAATGTTCAATCAAACATTATAATTCATATTGGTCGCCAATTGCCCACGCATCACTAGTGCGACGTAAAACCCAGCCAACCAACCTATAAATCGGATTAGTTTTTAAATCTTCTGCAAATTTATATAAATGCACATGCCGACAACTTCAGACATTAAATTACTCCAGATTATATATAAGCTGGAGTAATGTAAAAGTAACTCTGAAATTGAAATTGCATTATTGTAAATAAATGCAATATTGAAGCATTATATAAAATAATTGAACATATTGAATCTAACATAAAACGGCACTTTTTCTAAATAGAAACTTCTAGATTTCAGAAAATATATTGAGTGTTGAGTGGGTTTTAACATCGTACTATAGCTACGCAGTGGGAAATTGGAGACGACCTTGTATTCACTCTTAGGGATGTTCTAGACACATGACATCTTAATTTTGATCCACCATGGAGGGGATACCATCCTTGCTTCAGTAACTCGTAGAGCGATAGAAAATACTACCCTCCTGTACTTAAGTTCTTTGGCATCATTGAAGGAAAGTTAATGTGATTTGGCGATGACTTTTTTCGTATTTGGCGTTCAAAATGTAAAGTTTAATAATTTTTTGCGGCTTTCCTGTTGCGATTCAGCAGCTATTTTTTTTTTACCAGTGAATTAAGTGCAACGTAAACTGTATTATGTAATTTTTGGAAGGAAATCGGTGATTAGCACTTGAAAGAGTTCCCTTGTTAGTAGTGCTGTGACTAAATGTCATTAAAATGTATAAAAATGTCGCAATACGTGTTTTTCTTTTTTTT
Organism: Salticus scenicus; assembly: GCA_963930645.1. NCBI lineage: Eukaryota > Metazoa > Arthropoda > Arachnida > Araneae > Salticidae > Salticus > Salticus scenicus. The sequence goes on along the minus strand of OZ005651.1, from coordinate 188,953,180 downwards.
ATGTTGTAAAAAAGCAGGGATGGAACACGGGCGCAGAATTCATACCACTATCAATATAAGAAAAATTTCTACTTCTTAAATCAACGATATTATAGGGAGAGAAATTTCTTAAACAGATTCCGGTATGAATTCTGCGCCCGTGTTCCATCTCTGAAAAAGCAACAAAAACCCATCATCCTGTACAATTACAGCTTGGCAACCTCTTTAATTCTATACAGATATTGTCATAGAAATTAAACTGAATGTTTGTAATTCTAACTGCATCGAAAGTTAAATTGTATAAACTTTGACTTTTATCGGTGGAAAAAGTAAGTATTCTGACTTTAAAATTTTTCATTACGAAATATGTATTGCACTTCCGCAAATTTCTATAAAATATAAATATGTATTTTAATGATTATTTTTACGTTATTGAATTATTATAATTTTTATTAATTACTTCCATATATTCCATAAGATACATACATATAAAAATTAAAAACAAAGCGAATTGTAGAAAAAATTAAATAAACCTTGTAAAAAAAAAGAAGGAGGTGTCAAAATAATAGTTTATAGATTTATTTTCATAAACTATTAAATATCTGATGTAATATATTCATGATGATTCCAATCTGACTCAATGGTAAGAAACTTACCATAAAATCTTTTTGTCCCACTTCGAATTCCAGGTCAAATTTATCATCTTCAAGTTGGTTGATACGCTTGTGATATTCTTTGCATATTGCTTGCAAAGTTGCTATAGAATAAAAGAATTTGAGGATTAATAATTTGTGGAGAAAATGTGTATTTTACATTAACTATTTTATATTATAATGTAAAATATCCATACAGTGCTATGGTTTACATTTGGTTTCAAATAGAGTATATATACAGAATCGTGAAAAGAAATATAAAGGTCCTCATCTAATTTTGCAACAAATTTCCCACAAATAATACTAATACCAAGCAATGGGAATAAATCATATTATTTATTGATATTTACATATCTGCCAACTATTCCTATTTTCCTGGAACAAATGTCATCATTATTTTCGAAAAGTAATTTTGAAATTATTTAATCATTAAATATAAGATTTCTTTTGGAAAATATTAGTTTTAATCGTTCCGAAAAATTCAGATTAGTTGGTGACTATATATTTGTGAAATAAACTTTAGAAACTGTATGAACATTAAAGATATTTACCAATTCCAACATTGAATTTTTACAAAATTTTCAATCTATATTAAAATTTTTACCCAAATTTTCAAGCAGCTTGAGCAAAATGTTTTGGCATTACAATAAACAAAAGTTTTCACCATGTAATATTAAATTATTTTTACATATTTCCGTTGACATTGTCTAGTATAACAATAGCTCCCTCATGCTGATATTTTGTTTGGAACAACTTTATAAATATCTAGTATAAATATTCAAGCCTTGCAATTCTTATAATTTTATGGTATAAATATGAATTATAACATTAGTACTAATAAAAATTTGATATTATAGCAAATTGAAAAATTTATTTCAATCAATTAAACATGCTTCTTTCACTCTTATACAAAATCTTAGCATCTATATATATAAAATAGTTTGTCCTGAGTGAGTGAGTGAGCAAGTGATTCCTCATCATCCAGCCCAACCCCCTGGACCTTGAAGCATGAAATTTGGTGAAAACACTCCTTCTGTGAAGTAGACATCCACTAAGAAGCGACTTTACAAAAATTGCCCCCAAGGGTGGAAGGGGGGAGGGTGGCAAAACGTGATTTCACAAAAAACTTTATATCTCGAACAGAAAAACAGATATCCATAAAATTTTTGCTTTAAAATATAACTAACACAAATATCTAAAAAGTAACTTCTGGAATTCGGCAGATATTCGGCTTAACTTCAGATAACTTAGGCTTATTCAGATAACTTCAGATATTCGGCCCCCAAGGGTCTCCCCTTGGAGGGCAAAATGAGATTTCACATAATCATATATATCTCGAACAAAAAAAAAAAAAAAAAAACAGATATACGTGAAATTTTTGCTCTAAAATACAGCTAACACAAATGCCTAAAAATCTTTCCTGGAATTTTAGAAATTTGGCCCCCAAGGGGAAGGGAGGGGGGGGGCAAGACGTGATTTCAAATAATCCTTTATATATATATAAAAAAGATATATGTGAGATTTTTATTCTAAAATGTATCTAACACAAATACCTAAAAACAAATTTTTGGACTTTTAGAAATTCGCCCCAGGAGGGTCAGGAAAGGGAGGGGCAAAATAAGGGGCAAAAAAATTGAAATACAATCAGACCGTTCAACATTGGCATTTATAGGTTTTTGGAGACTACAAGTCGAATGAGGATATTTTTCTCTGCGAATGTCTAACGTGTAAAGTTATTAGGAGGAGTGGAAAGGAACGGGGCGGACGAAGGGGTTAAAAAAAACATTGAGTTAGACCGTTCAAAGTTGTTATATAAAGGTGTTTGGGGTCTACAAATCGAATGAGAGTATTTTCGAAAGTGTAAAATTATTAAGAGGGGCGAGAAGGAGGGGGCGAAAGAGCAAAAAATTATAAATAGAGTTAAACCGTTCAAAATAGGTACATAGAGGTTTTAGGATCCTATAAGTTGAATAGGGATATTTTCGAGAGTGTAAAATTATTAGGAGGGGCGGAAAGGAGGAGCGAAAGGCAAAAAAATAAAAATAGAGTTAGGCCGTTTAAGTTTGGTACATGTAGGTTTTTGGGCCCTACAAATAGATTGAGGATATTTTCGAAAGTGTAAAATTATTAGGAGGAACGGGAAAAGGGGGGGGGGGGGAGGGGCAAAGAGGAAAAAAAATAGAAATACAGCTAGATCGTCCAAAATTGGTACGTATAGGTTTTTGAGGCTTACAAATTGAATAAGGATATATTCGTAAAAAGTGTAAAATTTTTAGGAGGGGGCGGGAATTGGGAAGCGAAGGGGCAAAAAAATAGAAATAGACCGTTCAAAATTGGTATATAGACTTTTTGGGGGCCTACAAATTGAATGAGGATATTTTCGAGTGTGTTAAATTATTGGAAGAGTTGGAAAAGGGGGCGGGCGAAGGGGAAAAAAAATAGAAATAGACCGTTCAAAATTGGCAATAATAATTGGAAAATTTCACCATTTTAAAAGTAATAAATTTTCCATCTTCAAATAGTTAATAGTTATTGAACATTAACATTCAATTTTAATAACGCAGCCAAAAGAGCCTTTTATTCAAGATGTTTGCAAAGTATTTTCAAAGTGTGTTCTTAACTTTATGTCAATTTTCATTTATTGAAAGTCAATTGATTGCGCATCTACAATGCCAGTTGCAAACATTCAACAAATGATGGCATTTACAATAGTACTTTTCAGTTCATAATTTTAGTCCTCTAAAATTCTATATCATATATAAATGAAAACACTCCAACCGTATTTCAAGCTAAAATGCGAGATTTTAATAGTTCTTAAAATGAAGAATTTTTCAATAAACTATTATGTCGTGTTTTGTTTAATTTTTTAACGTAAGAAATAAATAATATTTTGTTTTAATTTTTCTAAAAATGTTTTAATTCTTCTTTAAATCGTAATTAAAATGTATTTTTTTTTTAACTTTTAGAAGTTTAATATTTTATAATACAATACCTTACAAGCATATATTGAACCAGCAGTTTTTGAACCCCCATTGAAGTCCATTCCCTGTTGTCGGTATCTTGAATATCCCCTTTCTTTGTGTTTTTAGCCCTTATAAAACTAAACATGACTAAAAGGACTTTAACCGAAATAATAAGCATTTATATACACCGTGACCAATAAGTTCTCATACAACTTTTGAAGCACGATAAAAAGTTGTACATATGTGTTACTGTAGTCCCAATTATTTTGCAGGCAATTTAGTGTAAGGTATAAAGCTATTGCAAAAGTGTAAATGTTGTAGTAATTATAATTTTTCTTTAATTAGGTAGAATGAAGAAATTGAGAGAAATTGTGATAAATAAATTCGTCAAAGAAGAGCAGCCAGAGATTTTCAGAGACTTGAAAGCCCTGGGGGTGAAGAGATATTTCATTTACAGAACTATCAGAAGGTATAAGGAGACATCCTCTGTCGATGACAGAAAAAGATCTGGCAGACTGAGGTCCGTTCGGACAAAAGAGGCCGCGAAAAGGTCAGGGAAATGATACAACGAAATGGACAAAGATCTGCTAGAAAACTAGCACGAGAGCTCAAAATATCGAATGGGTCAATGTTAAACATTCTGAAAAAGGAACTTGGGTGCAAGGTTTATAATAATTGTAAAATTCACGGAGTTTTAGAGTCTGCTAAGATGAAAGGGAAACAAAGGGAGGAAGAAATCCTTGCTTGGCACGCTGGGGATGAATTTGTCTTTTCAGACGAGAAACTATTCAGTTTACAGCAAAGTCTCAACCCCAAAAATGACAGAGTATGGTCAGTTTCTATTGATAACATCCCTCAGAGCCAACATTACGTTCCGCGTTATCAAAATGCTTCGTCTCTGATGGTTTGGGCCACTATTTCCAAAAGAGAAAAACTCTCGTTAGCCTACGTTCATAAGGGATTAAAAATCAATGTCCAATATTATAAAACTGAGGTTTTGGAAAAGGTTTTACTCCCAAATGTCCAGAGTGTGTATGGGGCGGAATATTTCTGCTTCCAACAAGATGGTGCCCCTTCTCATACCGCACGTATGGTTCAGGAGTGGTGCAGTCAAAATTTAGCTGACTTTTTGCCAAAGAACGAATGTCTCCCCAACTCCCCCGATATGAACCCGCTTCATTATTTTGCGTGGTCATATATGCTCTCCCAACTGAAAAACTATAAAATCACCGATTTGAACAAATTCAAAAATATAATTCTAAAGATATGGCAGGAAATGTCAATGGAAGCCGTACGTGCCGCATGTGATAGATTTGAAAAGAGACTTAAGCTCGTTAAGAAACTAAAAGGTGGAATTATTCCAAATGATTTATTGTAAACATACTCAATGATTGCTACTTTAATTTGATGCAAAAAGTTTTTGTGTGATTTATTTTGTGTTATTGTAATAAAAATTTGAAAGTGTATGAGAACTTATTGGTCACGGTGTAGATTTAAAAAGAAATTTCTGACAACCAATAAATAAATCTAGATTCATCTTTAAACAAATAAGATTTTACACAATCTTGATGAAAAATGAAAGCATTTTAAGTAAAATCTCGATGACCCAGGCTTACTTTCATTGCAGCAAATGACTATCGAAGCCATTTTAAAATTTAATAGTATAGTTTGATTCAGAAAAAGACCAAGAGCTCAAATTTTTAATTTTAAGGAATCAGTGGATTTTGAAAAACAAAGACTTTCGGAACTTGAAGTAAGCCAACATACGGTCTTATTCACCAATAACTCTTCAACTAACCCAAAAACTTAAAAAGAATATAAAGTCAGGCTACAACTTTTCAGCAAAATTTGACTCGTTTCTGCCATCTAGAGGCACTGTTATTTTCAGATTTTTTGGCTGAAAATAAACAATCAAATATTATATAAAATCTTCGACATTAGATGGCATTAGTGTGCCAAATTTTGTTGGAAAGCTACAGAGCCGTTTTTAGACGTTTTTCAAGTTTTTAAGTTGAACCGGGAGTTGAAGTCGATGGTGAATACGGCCCATAGTCAACTGCACATCCAGAAAAAGCTTCGACTCATGAAAGAAATTTAATAGGAATTAACTTATTTCAGAACAAATCATTGAAAAGGCTCGAGATTCGGGTGGGTTCAAAAGCGATCGAATCCAGATCGAGACCAAAAGTAATATTCGAATTCTTTAATAGAGATAATAATAATAAGATTCTTAAATAGCACAGACTGATAATTTTCTTTAGAACTTGGTTATTAAAGCTATAGATGTAAATATGGGGTAATTTAACAAATTGCAGACTAGAGTCAAAATGAAATATTGAATATTTATGAAAACAACCATTCCAAAATTGCATAATATATATATAAAATATCGGATAACAATGAGAAAGAAAAATTCCTCCTATAAAACAAACCTTCATTAGCATTTTCTACATCTTTAGGTTGCCCACATCTTTCAGCTATCATGCGTTTTCTTTCTTCAGCTTTCCTCTCCTGTTCTCGTTTTAGCTCTTCGGCAGCTTTTTTTCGAAGAAGTGACTAAAAAAAGAGGGTTATCCACAAATCATCAGTTATTAATGCAGTATATAATCCTTTAACAAATAGAAAATTAAATGATTAAAAGGCTTTCTTGGGATAATTTATTTAAAGATTAAATATCTTATTATGTCCTAAAACCAACACATTATAAGAAATTTACATTAAAAAATATAAACAATAAAAGTAAAAATACTTCTACAGTTACTTACTGGTCAGAAAAAGTCTGCCATTTAGCCACTTAATATGTGATGTAATGGAGTATTTCAAAGATAAATCTTCAAAGTTTTATTGCATTAAATATTACCAAATCTAAAATTTTTAAATAATTGAAAATATATGATTTGAAATTTATTCTGCATTCTAGAATAAGAAGTACACAAAGAAATACAACGAAATTTCATATGAAACAGACGAATTTGTCAACATTAACTTACATTTACTGTGAAATAGCTACGCTACTGTGAAATAGCAAAATTTAATAATATGACAGTGTATTGTTTTAGTTTTCCGTACAATGCTCATATAAAGGGAAACGAAAAGATTGAGACACATTGGAAATTATTTCACAACGTTATTTTGTCTTTTTTTTTTTTTTTTTTTTTTTTTTTTTTACACGTATATGATTGGAAGATCAAACAACTCTATTCATTTAAAGTTTTGCTACCCTAAAATCAAAATCGCTCTCAGTTGCTTTAATATTTGCATCCACGACGCATTTTAAATCATTTTTCTTAAAAATTCTGTTTATTTAATTTGTAATTTGGTTTATTTCTATGGAAAGCGTCCACTATTTATTTTTATTCTTAAATTCTTTTGTATGTTACTTAGGTTAGGCTTATTACTTTGCTAAATTCCGTCATAAACACAATTTTTGTCACCCCCCCCCCCTTTTCTTTTCTTTCCTCACGAAAAAATTCAACTGAAGATTCAGATAAATCATGGTTTGTGCAGACACGCCTTTTTCCAAGGAGTCTTCCACCAGTATTTTTATGCAATATACACTGGTGGACAATTGCTAAGGACGGGTTACAATAGCTTAGTTATTGTCATCCGCTCTACTAGTGTATTTCCTTTTAAGTTTTATCATATCAAGAATTGCTATATAATATTAGTGGTGCAGAAAAAAAAAAAAAAAAAAAAAAAAAAAAACGGCGTACGAACTATGGATAAATAAATAAAAAACTTTTTAGCTAAATCTAAATATTTACAACCATAATGCTATTGAAGTTATTCAACTTTCTTTACATAAATACATTTAACTTTTGATTTTTTAAAAATAGTTTCATTTTATAAAATTCTTTAAGCGCAATAATTTTCTGAAATATTTTTAAGAAGTAACAATTTTCCAAATAAAGAGTGGTTTTGAGCCTTCTATACTTGATGTTTCATTTCTAAATTATATTCAAAATTCTAAAATACAACATCCGTCTACATGTACAAAAATAATATGTTATGGTGGCCATACAAAACATTTTTCTTTATTTTCCTATGCAAATTCACGCAGTAGAAAATACTTATTAAAATTATTTTCCATGACGAATACAAACGATTTTCATCTCGGAAAAGCATAATACTGAATATCGAAAGAAAGTCAATTTTATGTCTTGCAGACGACATCTGTGGAAAATATATTTTTTTTTTCCCTCAAAAAAAAATACTTTTCCTGTATGTACAAAAAATTTTCGTAGTTGACTTCACAATGTTTCGTTAAAAAATTGTTCTCATTGTGCCCCTTTATATAAAATTTTGTCCTTATTATTACATTAAAAAAAAAAAAGCAATGACAACGCTATCTCTGGACGATTTTCGTGAAATTTTGAAAGCACTAATTTCTGTCAAGATTCAACTGCATATAAATTTATATGGTACTCTGTGAATTAGCCTCTTGGGCTAAAGCTGCAGCATTTTTTTTTTTTTTTTTTTTTTTTTTTTTCAAACACAGACAGGCATCTTTTGAAAATACTCAAATAATGTTCTGGACTTATGGAACTCCCAAAACGTGTAAATCCATAAAAAACCAAAGTCTAAAAATTTTTCTGAATCGAAAACTTTCTTCTATTGAATATAGAAGAAAGTAAAAAATATCAGTAAGGGAACTAATATTTAAGCAAAACATACACAGTTATGAGAAATATCAATGCATGTCCAAGTTTTCTTGTTAATTTTGAATTTTTCAGCTATCCGTTTTATCAAAATATAAAATAAATATAGAAATCCATTCATCGTCATTCTCTAGAGTCAAATAAATTAACCTAAATTTCAAATTATGAACCGAAAAATAACAAAACTATTTATTTTAAAATAAATAATTTTGTTCTGGCACAGCAAGTATAGTTAAAAATAGAATGAAAGTTTGCATTGAAAACTATTTATAGCCCTTGCTTAATTTTTGTTAAAGAGTATAAACATAAAACTTCTTAGTTTATTTTCTTTATTTGTTATTATTATAAATATTAACAAGGAAAACAGTTTTTCTAGTCACAAAAGTCACAATCTTGCCCAACTGGAAGTAATATTTTTTATATTAACAACGAAAAAGATTTGTTTTCTCATTTTAAATAATTAAATTATTATGACTGAAAAATTGATCCTTTTATTGTGCCTAAATTTTTTACTAAATGTATAATTAACAAAGAGTGACGACGAAAAAAAAGCACTTTTTTTTTTTTTTTTTTTTTCTTCTTTAATTGACTGAATTTTATGATTATTTTGTCATTTTAAGAAAAGTTTTTTTCAACTAGCATCGATTAACTAAAAGCAAGTGGTCGAAAGAAGAGTAATTTTCACTTGCTAATTCGATATGCTACTTTACAGATCTCTCTGAAAACAGCCAATAAGCGAGTGATGTTCTGAATCAACAAAATTCTATTTAAATCAACAAAAAAAAATTTTTTTTGATTAAACAAATATTGGTTGAATGAACAAAACTGTTTGGTTAAAACAGCAAAATAATTTGGATTCTGGTAGCAAAATTTCTTTGAGGCTATATATATATATAAGATTGATTTAACAAAATTTTTATTAAAATACTCTGTTTAACCCTTTCACGCCCAAGGGAAATATTTTTCCCTTCTACGAAAATCGTTATCGATTGTTCAATTATTATTGAATCGATATTTTTTTTTACTGAATGTCAAAATAAAACGTATGTCCAAGGCAGCAAATGTGTTTCTGAACGAATAAAAAAAAAAAAAAAATAAAAAAAAAAAAAAAAAAAAACGTATAGAAATAGGACACATAATAAATGTGTTATGTGCAATGTCCACTTGTGCTTCACAAGTAAACGAAATTGTTTCGTAGAATACCATAACTAGCTATTTATTTTACTTTTCTGATAATTTTTATATTACAAAGCAATAAATAAAATACCGATATAATAAACCTAACTCTTCGTTTATTTACTTTTATGGTCCATAGGGAAAATATTTTCCATGAAATTATAGGAAACCTATACACTCTGCTATGTTTTTCTGGTGATATTCTCTTACTTTACACCCACAATAGCTAAAATATTGTGTTGTATTGGCATATTTAGTCTTGGAAATCTTATGGTCCTGAAAGGGTTAAGTATATTTATTTGAAGTAACATCGAAATGAAAATTACGTACTCGTAATTTTTTCTTCCTTTCTGGTGTCATAAAACCTTTCTTGCATTTTTTCGACTTTTCCTCGAGTCTTTTGCGGACTTCGGCTTTTTTTCGTGCTTTCTCTTCCTGTTTCCTTCTTTGTTCCTGTTGAATACACATCAAACTATAAATATATATTTTTTAAATGCAATTTTACATTTAAATAAAATCAATGATTTCTTAAGAAAAAAAAAATCTTCACTGAGAAAAAAAAATATATACCGCCTTCATCTAGAATGAATAAGTGGCCATTTTCTAAATCCCTTAACTAGAAATATAGATTTCCGAACTATGCGCAAAAGGCACGCCAATAAACTGAATAGATGAAATGATCGAGAATTTCTAGTCTACACATTTCTAGATGGTGAAACAACATTCTGAATAGTCAGAATATTCTGAATCTTTTGTATGGCGAAAAATTCTCGCTTGGTTATCTAGAATTGGGTCATAAACCAAGATTATAGTTTCTGAAACCCGCCTCTTGTGTTCGCATTTATTTGGAGATATTTTCAAATAGGTTTGACCTCGATAATATAGATAAACTCTCTAGAATTCTAATAAGGGTTTCTAGAACTCGCTTTCAAAGGGGACTAGAATTTATAAGGATGACATGGAACTATTTTTTCTAGAGCCACAGTTTTGATTCTAGATGTTACAGAATTTTTTTTCAGTGTTTATTTGGGAGGGGGGGGGGAGGGTCAAAGAAAGAAAAAATAAAAACATAAAAAATTTGTGATTATACAAATTTAGTTTTAAACAACTGCTTCATAAAGTTGCATATATAAAATGTGTTAAATATGAATTATTATGAAAATTAATCAAGTTGTTTTTGCATATTCATTGCTCAGATGAAATTCCGAGACTGTTCTACAAAATTCAAATAAATAATTAAGTGTTTCGTTTATAGTGAATACAAGGGTGCGTTGGTGTTGGTGTTCGGATTAATGCCAATTGTCTACACTAGGGGCAGAAGTCTAGGGGGAAGTAAATACATGCATACTTTATTCTTAGCAGTTAAACGATATTATTTATGTTTGTATTGCATGGTGTATCATTTTTAAAACACTTAAAAAAAAAAAAAAAACTTACATACTAATTATTATTGTGTATTTTTACATAAACCTATATAATAATCTACGTATAATTAATAGATTTTTTTTTCGGTCAAAAGTTAAAAAAAAAAAAAAAAAAAAAAAAAGGCATTTAAAGAACCCATGAGGAAGAAGTAATTGAACTATGATCATTAACACCTAACAGTAAATAGATGCAGTAACCGTCTCTCCCTCAAAATAAATAAAATTAATTAATAAATAAAAATAAAAAAATAGAATAATAATAATAATAATTTCATTAAATATTAAAATAAATTGATGAAAGATTGTCACATGCAACGGTTGCTATTATCTTAATATCAATTTCTAACGTTAAACTGATAAAATTGAAAAACAAGGCAAAGCTTTGTAGTAGTCAAATTGAGCTAAAATTTACATGGTATGTAAATGTAATATCAAGTGAGAAAAAATATATGTCTGACGAAATAAATAGATCTAGAGAGTAGGTTTATTTACAAACACTGTTGGCATGACTTAAAGCAGGAAGCAAAAGAGTGATTAAGTTGGCAAAACACTCCAAACATTTGCGAAATGCAGTGCATTTTAAGATCAAGAGTGAGATTTCTGAATGCATACTATTAAAAGAAATTTTTTATTTAAAGTTCATTTATCAATATGAAGTAGATAAATGTGATTCTTTATACATATATATATATAGAAATTTTCTGTTAAAATTTATATTAAGTGGTATTTATACATGCTGAAATCTATTAGGAAATTTTGTTAAATAATAAGTAAATAAAGAAATAAAAATAATTTTTCTTTTCTATTACAAAGAAAGGTGTAGATTAAAATCATGTTAAAAACTCTTGACAAATGGACATTTCGAAATTAACGTTAATTATAAACTTACATTGCGTGTAAAAAAAAAAAAAATAAAGTAAAAAATAAAAAGTAAATGCTTATTTATCGCATTTAGTCTTGTTATTAATGGAGGGGGAAAATCCATGTTGCGGAAATCCCCGAAGAATAAGCGCAAGTTCCCAAGTTTCTTATTTTTTTCCATCATAAGATTTAGTACTACATAGAAATATTCTGCTTTTTAATAAACATATCATTTAGAAAAGGTGGTGTTAAACCTTCCAGAAGTATTTCAAGACTTGGTAGTTATGTTTATATAATATAACCATCTAAAAAACATTAACCACTGATTTTAAAATCTAAGAAAATTAACTGTAAAATAACAGTAATTTCTCTAGTATAAAACATATTTTTATAATGGCCCAAATCAGTTTCTAAAACAAATTATTTATTTATCTATATTCTTGCTACAGTTAGATCCTTTAAGATTTTTTTTTTTTTTTTTTTTTTTTTTTTTTTTCCATTTAGTAATCCTGCATTTATTAGTGAAAAAGAAACATATTCGAATAAGCAGTTTTCAGAAATACTATTTTTTATATATTAAATGGAAATCCGATCACTGCTTTAACATTTTTGTGTAACTTATACCTTACATTAAAATTGTTATTTATATAATTTTATGCAACTATTTATTTTTCAAATTGCCGACCACATTTACGCAGAAGTGATGAATATTTTTATTTTATTTTATTTTATTTTATTTTATTAATATATATATATATATATATATATATATATATATATATAAAACTTGAATGATGTCAAAAAGTGATATATATATAATATAATTAATCCTATAATAGGGATGCAAAGTAAAGAATTTATAAATACAAGGAATATCAATTCAATGAAATATAATTGAGATCTACAAACAGATAATTTTTTTGCCAATATAAAGGTGAATACATTATTTTAGCGAGCACTTCTTCTTTCTTTTTTTCTCCAAAGGAACAGTCGGTAACAAAAGTGTCCGAACACTAGCGAAAATTCCTATGTAAAAAAAGTACACTCCATACGGTTTTGTTAAATAAATCCTTATCGAATCATGTTCTTACACTGACTAAGAACAAGATTCGACAAGGATTTAATTAACAAAACCGTATGAAGTGTACTTTTTTTACATAGGAATTTTTGCTAGTGTTCGGACACTTTTGTTACCGACTGAACGTCTGCAAACTTTTTTTTTTTTTTTTTTTTTTTGTACTCGTATTTTAAAAAGTGATATTCACCTTACTTAATAGTAAAAAATATTTCAATATTTTACAATTCAGTAATACTGATAAATATTAAACAGATTTTTTTTTTTTTTTTTTTTGTAAAATTCTCTTTTTGCTGTCATTATTTAAGGCAGTTGTCTACTTAGGTCCAAGTCGGATTCCCTCTATGGGGACTTTTCTAATGTGTCCTAACTAGGGATGTAAAATTTCCGGAAATTTTGAGGAGGTGGAAAAAAAACAGTTTTTTACCGTTTTTTTTTTTCTGAAAAAATTAATTTTTTACAAAAAAAAAAAAAAGGGGGGGGGGGGGTGTTTTTAATAGTTATAATATCTTAGAAAATATAAAGTGTTAATGATTTAAAAATATATGCAATTCAAATTTCTTTCTTTTTTTTTTTTTTTTTTACTTAACGGAAATACACAAAAATTTTACTATTAAAAAATAGCCTTTCTGTTTCATAACAGCCAGTACCTTTCCTTGTACAAAACACCAAAGCTAGTCAAATCATCATTCAACCATTAATTCCGGGTGAGGTGTGCATTCCTATGGAATGTTAATTTCCCAGCTGCATTGGTTCAATAAACTGAGATTAGAGTCCTGCACAGTCCGGGTTTTACCTGACTTAAAAAAAAAAAAAAATCATCAACCAGAACCTGAAATAGAGAATTTTGCTGACCCAAACCCGATTTCTTTATATACGAAACCCAAAAACTAAATAAAATTTAATAACTTATCTAAAAATCATGCAAAATCTTTTTAATTTAAAATAAATTTTCATTATCACAGAGTTGGTAAATCATTAATATATATATATATATATATATATATATAGGGTGTTCCAAAAGTCCTCCCCTCTCCTAACTCGAAAATGAGTCGGAATTGTGAAAAATGGCGAAATACGTGTTCAATGAATTCGAGAGGGACCTCTTTTGGTGAAAAAAAGTTTGGGCCCGGGGGAGCTAGGCCACTAGGAAGGGCAACTTTAAAATTTCAAGTAGGAAGGTATGTTTTGTGATACATCCCTGGAAACGTCTCTTCAAAACAATGAATTTGATATAAATAGTTTCGCACTACGATGATTATTAAGGGAGTTTTTAGACTTTTGAAATAGGAATTTTATACTTATGTATTCCCTATAATAAACATTGCAGGACAAAACTGTTTATATCAAATTCATTGTCTTGAAGAGACATTTCCAGAAATGTATCACAAGTCATACTTTGCCCAAAATGTTTGGACCCTGGCAAGGTAGTAGTAGTAGTGCCGCTAGGGAGGGCAACTTTAAATTTTCAAACAGGAAAGTATGTCTTGTGATGCATCCCTGGAAACGACTCTTCAAGGCAATGATTTCGATATAAATAGCTTTTTACTGCTATGATTATTAAAGGGTATACATAAGTATAAAATCCACATTTCAAAAGTCTAAAAACTCAAGTTTCTCCTTTAATAATCATCGTAGGGCGAAACTATTGTATTTATATTAAATTAATTGTTTTGAAGAGACGTTTCCAGGGATGTATCACAAGATATACCTTCCTATTTAAAATTTTAAAGTTGCCCTCCCTAGCGGCCCCCCCTAGCCTCCTCGCCTGGCCCAAACTTTTTACACCAAAAGTTTTACTTTTGGTGTACGTTTGGCCACCACTTTTTACACCCTCACGAATTCATTGAACATGTGTTTCGCCATTTTTCATAATTCCGACTCATTTTCGAAGAAGGAGGGGGGGGGGGACTTTTGGAATACCCTGTATATATATATATATATATATATTAGGATAAAAAAGAGGTAAGAATTAAATTAGTATTTTTACAATTATAATTATTAATTTCATGGTTTAGGGTATTATTATTATTTTTTTTTTTTAATTAATATTGCAAATTGAATTAAAGGAAATCTCATAAAGTTACTTTAAATGTAATAAAAAATAAAAACGGAAATTCATAATCACGATAGTTTGAAAATGAATAAACAAGTTACTAATCTAAACTGAATGAGTATTTGGATGCCTGAAATATTCCATAAATAAGTTTAATGATGTTTAGAGATGAGATTTAAGATTTGGGAAGATAACTTGGTAATAATTGATGAAAATTAGGATTTGATTAATTATGTCAGATATAAAACTATAAATAATGTTGTTAATGATTTGGCGATTTGGCGAATATCGACTCCACTTTGTCTAGCAAGCACGTAATTATGGCCAGTGAGAAACAAAGAAGCAGTACGTCATTAATTAATGCAACTAATAAAGAAATAAGGGAGGAGATTAGAATTACGCCAAAAATACACCAAAATTAGGATTATAAAAGATGAAACCCGCTAAAATTAGAGAGACTCAAAAGACTCCAGTGACTCCTTTAACTATCGTCTGCTAAAAAGAATTAAAGAGTTTACGCCGGCCCTCGGGCCATCAGGCCTCGGGTTCCGGAGGATCCACGGCGAATTCGGTAACAGTGTCAAATGAAACCCCAATAGAACTCTGTGTATTGCAGAAGATGAACTTTCCATTGTCTTATATCACCTTCAGCTTTCATTTGGATGTAATAAAGACCTTTGTCACAAGATTATTTGTAGTTCGTGAGCTGACTGCTAAGTAATGACTAAACAAACGGATGACCAACACCCCGTTTTTATTACACACACACACACACACACACACACACACACACATATATATATATATATATATATATATATGCAATTACTGATACACTTAGTTACAAATTTAAAAATCTGTAAAATGGATTGCTAATAGTTTTTAGCCATTTGTATATGTTGTTTACTTCAGTATACAGAAATATGCTTCAAATTTAGTTTTTGTAGTTTATTGTTTAAAGCATATACTGCATAGATATTTGATTTTCTTTGTTTGTTGCTTTTTTCCGATATGCATGTTGTATGTAATAATTTGGGTACATGTATATTTAATCATGGGAAAATATAATATGTGTATAATAGTTATAATTATATCAGACAAATCTCTACTTATTATGATAAAATTTTTTGAAATATGTTTTTAAGTTAACCCGACTCGTTGAAAACTAAGACCGACCAGCAGGAAAAAAATTCAGTCAACCTGACCCAAACCCGTCCCGCATGAAAAATAAATCAGTCAACCCGAACCCAACTCAACTCGTAGGAATAAAATCCCGTCAACCCAACCAATAAGAAAAAATAATTCTGTCAATCCTAACCTAACCTGACCCACAAGAGAAAAAATTTAGTCAACCTAACCACTGATCGGGTCCGGATAAAATCAGATTACCCGACCTGATGTAGGATTAATTAAGATTCTGACTTTGAATAAAGTTAATCACAAAGATTAAAACAAAAGCTTAATTTAAAATTAATTGAACTTCAGAAATTTAAAGAAACATTTTATTATTAATTTACTATTATTTTTAATTTAAAAATTACTAACTCAATCAGAAGTAAATGTTATAATTCAAGGAGATTTTTGCCCACGTAATTTTCATACATTTTTTTTTTTTTTCGTTTGTTACATGCATTTGTACATATGTGTGCAAATATATATATATTTATATGCACACACACATTAAAATAATACAGCTAGACAAGCCTAAGGATATATATTCAAGAAAAAAGACATAAGCATAAAGTAACTTGAAAAAGAGTAAGTAATTTTAAATACATGTAATGGGAGGGAGGTCATTATAATGCTTAAATATTTCAGAATTACCATTTGATTATATGGTTAAAACTTTATTTTTGAAATATGAACATCATCAAAGTTAGTGTTTTCATGCAGGATACTAAAAATGAAAGAATATTTAAAGAAAAAAGCATTGAAATGTAAATATTATAGATTTCTGAATATATTATTTTATACTAGAAACTTAAATTTTTCCCAGTGGATATAAACCTCTTCGGAAAAAACCCGAAAAAATCTGTTTTTTTTTTTTTTTTTTTTTTTTTTCTTTTTCCCGGACTATTCCCATCCCTAGTCCTAACCAATATTTAAGCGAGCTTCGGAGAAAATTACAAAAAACTCCAAACGGCTAGGCCGAAGAGCGCGACTTAGGTTCGAACATGCCACAGCCCATCTGCTAACTGGCGAGTAGTAGTATCGCTTGACTAGTTGTTGGGCTTTCATTTTGGATGCTAAAATAGCAGCTTTCTGGTTTAGAGATTCAAATTTTAGGATAATTTAAAGTCCCTTGACTAATACTGGAACGGTTTTCTAGATCGAATTTGATGAAAAAATATGAGTACAGTTCGATGAAGCAGAAGATATATAAATTTAAGGATTATTAGAAAAGTAGAAAATATCATATGATCAATACAAAATTAACAAAACTTCCTTTAACTAGTTTTTAAATAAATGAGTTGTCAGGATGTAAAATATTGACAACTTATTTCTATTTTTTAAATTCCAGATCTAAGATGCTTATTAAGTTTTACTATTAATTTTTGAGATATGGGAACCATAAGGAGCAAATACTGAATTTTATTTTGGAACATCATCATTAAAATATGTGTTAGAGTTAGGATTAAAACTAATTTACTACGCAAAGGTCCCAAGGAGTTTTCAAAAGGACATGGTCACGCAAATTTAGGAGATAACAACGGAAAACTCCAAAAGGCTAGGCTGACAAGCACGAGTTGCGTTTGGAACTGGCACCTCCAGACTTCCAGCTTCTAGAGCAGAACGTCTAAGCCACTGTTGGGGCCATTTTTTTTTTTTTTTTTCTGTAACCAAAATGTTGATTTGTGGGATTATTCTAGTTACTACTAGACATCACTGAAATGAACGTGCGTAGTTAAACAAATAGAAAACTTAAGTTGTGATCACGAACAGCAATTAGACTAAGTAACACATAAAAGTAAATTTATCTTGAAGTCATAAGCCTTTTACGACTTTGCGCCACCAGTGGCTGATAACACTCTCTCTCGAAGCTGGAATACGGGAAGTGTCAGATTTAAATCCATGTCAAACTCATTAGTCTGGCCCAGTGGTCGGCAACCTGCGGCTCGCGAGCCACACGCAGATTTTTCGCCCCTTGAGATTTTAGCAAATGTCGACTTAGGAATACTCTAATTATGTTAATAAGAATGAATGAGCCAATATAAATTAGGTTAAAAATTTTTGGCTCCCAAAAGATACTTTAATCGTTGTATTGTTGACATTTGGCGTTGTTCAAAAATGAGGTTGCCGACCACTGGTCTGGCCGGTTCGGAGTTTTGTAATTTTCTCTGAATCTCGCCTGAATACAGGTTTTCCAAGGTTCTAGAAAAAACCTTACGAAGGTCTCTCTACCGCCTAAGGTCGTCTCGCAGTCAATCGGCCTTAGCACCGACACAACCACAACCTGTTGCGTGTTAAAAATTTCCCCAAACTGTGTTTAGAGCATGAAGGTAGAAAGAGAGTTTTGTATTACCATGGTTTAGAGAAAACGTAAAAAGAAATAATAAACCATTATAAAATTCAGTGCTCTAAGCACTTTCATTCTTACTCAAAAGCGGGTTACATAGTGGATGTTGCGTTCCTTTGTCATGGCAATGACATTTCCTCCTGTTGTTATTTAAACTCTGTGGTTTGTGGTTTTGCATCGTACTTAAGATATTTCTTTTGCAACGTTAAACCACTAAGTTAGAATAATAAATATAGTGTCTTATGGATAGCCAAACGGAGCGGCTACCATGTATCCCGCTTGTTTCTGCCAGCTTTCTCTCATTTTACATAACTTAATGCTTTAGTAATGATAATTTTAAAAAATATCTTTTGTTATAAAATGTCAAATTATATGAATAATCGCATGCATCAATCTATCTTCGAGATTTTAGAAATAAAATATAATTTTTATTTTATTTTGTATTTGATTGCTTAATAAGTGATTGAGGGAGGGAGACCGGTAACAGAATTTCCAAAACAATAATTTGGGAAAAAAAAAAAGTAAACTAATTGAATAAATGGAATAGATTGAGTAAATAGAATACTTTTAACCACGTGAGTTAAATGAGTTAAAGTTGGTTATAAGAAAAAAGTATTAAAATTTGTATACGAAATTAATAAAATGCTTTGTCTTACCTCGGTTCTGTAGAAACAAGATGCCACAGAAGGATCATGAAATAAAAAAAGTACACAAATTAATATGTAATTAAAAATAACTAAAATGGTTTAAAATTAGCTGCCTAAAAATAGCACTGCTTTATACATAAAGTTACTTAAATAATAACGATCATACTCTTTTTTTAATTTCCTGAATTCATCATTTTAATTATATACAACTATTATACGAAAATGTGGTTTGAAAATTTTGAAATTCTGAAGAGGAATCGCATTAAAATTATGGAACAAATTAGTAAGAATAATGTTGAGAAAATAAAAAAAAGTTTATATTTTCAGAAAATTATTAAAAAACAGGAGATTATGATGATAGTTTTTTAATATTATTATTATTCACATCAACAAAATCACTAAGAAAATGAACTGGAACCATAGTACTACTTTCTAAACTTCTTTTTCAAGAGTCCTATTGACAATTCCTATTTTTTTTTTTTTTTTTTTTTTTTTTTCTATTTAATACTTAAGATTATATAGTCTAACAGTACAATTTGTAAACTAGATCATCTAATGAAATAACAAACATATGTGTTTTAATAAATTTTACAAATATCCATACAAAACATTAAAGTATTTCATTCCTCACTGTTTTCTCCATTATATGGTAAATTGTGAGAAAAATTTGCATATAAAAAATAAAAATAAAATAAAGTTTATTTAAGGAAAAAAAATTCCTGGTTACACCGAGTTACCTAACCATTGGTTGAATACCTATACCTTGATTGAATTAAGAAAATTTCTGTTGGACGATATTTAAAGAGAAAATTTCGTTAGATTGTTGATACAACAAAAAATTCATCCCCGCAACAAATTTGCAATTTAAATATGTTATAGATGAAATGCACTTTCTTCTTGAATATTGTTAAAACAAGAAAACAATACTACCTATTTCAGCCTTATTTTTCCAATATATTGCATGCACAGACAACGTTTACTACTTAACCTAGAAATATTGAAGAGTAATAATAACAATAATTTTGCATTTCTGATTAATAGAATAATCCTTTGGTTATACAAAATCGATATAAGTAAGTTTATTCTTCCTAAGAAAAATGTGTAATTGTTTAAATGTGTTTAAATTTAAAAAGAATAGCTTCAATATTGTGTATTTTGATAAATGATAACTTGAACAAGATTAAATAAATTCTATCGTCAGTCTGAAGGTTTAGCCATGGGTTTCCCTCTCTCCCCAATTATCGCAGATATTTACATGCACTATTTCGAAAGCAAGCTTTTTAAGAAAATATCTTTTCCTTTTTGAACCCGTTACGTTGACGACACCTTCACGCTTATCGACATATCGCGTCACAATATTGACCATGTCTTAGAAACTTTAAATTCAATTGACAGTAATATCCAGTTTACATATGAAATAGAAAATAATGGCTCCCTTCCATTTTCTTGATACCCTCGTCTCTCGCACTGTAAATGGATTTTCAACCACCGTCTATCTTAAAAATATTGCTGTCTGCCTTCCTCTCCATGCGCGTTCATGTCACCCACCTAACCAAAAAATGGTTGCTTTCTATACTTTTGTAAACCATGCCCTTAATATTTGTTCAAATCCTATTTTATTAAAATCTGAAATTAAATACCTGAAAGCCATTGCAATTGATAGAGGTTATGACCC
Source organism: Salticus scenicus (assembly GCA_963930645.1). Classification (NCBI taxonomy): domain Eukaryota; kingdom Metazoa; phylum Arthropoda; class Arachnida; order Araneae; family Salticidae; genus Salticus; species Salticus scenicus. The sequence goes on along the minus strand of OZ005651.1, from coordinate 188,932,496 downwards.
TTCCATTATAGACAAAGCCATCCAAAAATTACAACTCCCTCGTATGTCTACTAAATCAGTCTCTTCTAATTTCAGTATAGTTTTACCCTATTTTCCTAAATCCAGTCAAACAATAGCTAAAATTCTCAAACAATATGATTTTAAAATAATATTTTCGCCTTCCAATAAACTCACCTTTTCTCAGTTAAAAGATCCCATTGATATGCATAATTCTTGAGGCATTTATAGTATTTCCTGTCAGTGTGGTTTATCATATATTGGCCAAACTAAACGCAGTCTTAAATTTCGTCTAAAAGAACATATGAATTACGTCCGCAAACAAGAAACCAATAAATTGGCTATTTCTAAACATTGCTGGGAGGAAAATCACAATTTTAAATTTAATTCAGCTAAAATTTGCAGACCTAAATCCATCCATGAACTCGATTTCCTTGAAGCTTTTCATGTTTATAAAATTTTTAAAAACCTTGTAAATTGTGATTTCGCTGTTCCCTATTTGTCTGATTGTTGGAAATTTTACATTCAGTCCACATTTTCTAAATTTTTCTTCTGTTTACACAGCTAACATTCCTAATTTCCTATTGGCCACATTCCCCACCTTTCCCGTAATCCAATTGGTTGAACTAAATTTGGTCCCTCTCCTATATATACGAGCACTTCTCCAGATTCAGAATTCTTTTTGCACTGAAGACGGTACGCTTAAGGCTACCGAAACAGCTGTATGCATCTCTAATAATTTTCTTTGTGTTTCTAACGTAGTAGTTTATTCAGGTTTTAATAAAATTCGATTATTTAGAAACTTTTGAAATACAACTTAAAAACTGATCATCCCTTCGTTATCGCCATAGCCTAGATGGTCCAAATTTAGTTTTAAAAAATATATATATAAATAAATTTGTATTGAAGTTAAATAAATTTAATGCACAGGATGGTCAATGGTTTTTTTTAACAACATACTTTTACGATCATCTAAAATGATTGTTTGGGGGATTTAAAATTTAATTTATAATTACATTTTGACATTACAACCTTTTGTATTATTTATTATGAATATGAAGCTTTACCTTCTATTTAAAATATAAAATACTATATATGAATATTAAAAGGGAACTTGGCACTGGATTAATAAACACAGGAAAAATCTTCAGCGTCTTTAGAGCCAAATGGGACAATGAAATAGCAGACAGCTGTACGTTAGCATTTAGCTTACCTTCATCAGTGCATAAAGAAACGTATAAGTCACTGCACTGTTTCAGGTCACCCATGTTCCTGCTAATTATTTTAATTTATTCTGTAATAGCATCAGAACCCGCTTTTTTCCACACCACTATATTTTTAAAGTAATTTTCTTTTTATTTAATTGTAAGTACATATTGCAGAAAATTGCTCTACAAATATACTGGTGTGAAAAAAAAGGGCAGATCATAAGACTATTACGGAATAAATTAAAATAATTGACAAGTCTACTTAATACTTAATATATATATATATATATATTAAGGATAATACTTCTATTAGAATAAAACACCAATTTCATATTTCTACCAGAAATTATAAATTTAAATTAAATTAATAAATTAAAACACTTTTCATTTAGCCTAAATACCAAATTTCATTGTTTAAATAAGGGCGATTATAAACGTGTAAAGCATTGTCGTTTAGAAGTTTTTAAATATTTGAGAACTATTTGAATAGTTCTTTCTAAATTGGTACTAAATTAAAATAACGAGCAAAATTTTATGTAACATCCTTTTAAATTATACCATGATGTCTATTTGAGAATAACTAGAAAGCTGTACAGATGTGAAAGATAAAATTTTGTGTACTCGTTTAAGATCCATTTAAGAATGTGATGCTCGTTATCGACCAATTTAAGTATTTTTTCATTTTTATCGAATTTGAATATCATAATTCAGATTTCATATTGTAAAGTTAGAAAATTTACAAAAGTGCGCTATTTATTTTTTCGTGTTTAAATACTACATTCCGACAAAATCCACAGTGATAGAGTTAATTTTGTAGGAAATATTTATAATAAATTCAACATTAGCATACCTGGTAACGTTTATAATTTGCTTCAGAGAAATGTTAGCACCACTTTTTTATTTCACAGCACTTTTTTCAAAGAGCATTTTTCTTCTTTTTTCACCGTAATTACTTATTGGAGAAAAGTTCTCTACAAACAAAGTGATGTAAAAAAAAAAAGCGAGTTTAACAATGCTCCTGAATAAATTATAAATGTTACCACCTATACATTAGATAGAAAAAATATTAGTCTTTAATTTTGTTCAGATATTCTTAAATTTATGGTTGAAAATACATATATGCAAATATGGGTTTTACATACCCATAGATTAAAAATATTTTGTGAAAATTGTCTGCTGCTACCGAAAAATTTAAAAATGGTATGAATTTTAACATAAAGGCAAACTCCAGAAGCATAATTAATGCTTATGATTTAATATACCCCCCCCCCCCCCCAATAAATAAATAAATAAATAAACTTAAGTCATCTGTTATAAGAATCCAGTTTTATTTATTTATTTATTTATTTATTAATGAGATAATTCCCGGCAAAAGTAGTGTATGGATCCTATTTCTGCCCTGCGACTACAAATTGAAATCTACTTTTCATGAAAAAAAAAAAAAAAAAAAAAAAAAAAAAAAAAATGATTTAAAAGTGTCCCATAAATTGTCTAATTTTTAAATATATATATTTTAATACGTCACTCTCTCAGTATTAAATACAACATTATACCTTTTATTCTATATTTAATTTTTTTAACTATTTTTTTTTCTAATTAGTCAAATTAATTTCAGATAGTCTACTAATAAAACTTATCTAACAGAACTTATTAAAACGACAGCAAATTGAAATTTTTAATTGGTATTAGAAGACAAATTTTTCATCATAATATTATTTCTACTATTTGACGCTTTTGCTGACTAACAGAAAAAAATTGAGTTAAACTCAAATTTTAATTATTCTTACTTAACTTATAATAATAATACATAAAATATTTCTGCGAAACTAAAATATCCTTATTTTCACAAGATTTTTTTTTTTTTTTTTAAGCCACTATATAAACTATTATTAATTCATGAAAAGCAGCTATTATGTTATTTTATTTTTTAATATTAATTTTCATGCATTTAATCACCCTTATTAAGCACAAAATTAACCTCAAATTAAATATACACGTAAAGAACAAATGGTATTTAGTTACTAATTTGTAACTAGATATGTATCTTTTTTCAAATAAATAAGAAAGAGATCTTGAGTAATTTCAAGTTCCATTAATTTCAGTTCCTCATTAGTTTATATTCCATTCTGAACGTGGGTGTTTGAGAAAAAAGAAGAAATAAAAACTACTTGTGGGGAAACTCAGAGTGTAGGCGTTTTTTAAGCGTGATAAATTCTTTCAAACACTTGTTTCAGACTAAAGGATGGATTTGCTTATTTTTAACCTTCGTGGCTTTTTTTTTTTTTTTTTTTTTTTTTTTCTGCTAAATATTTTCATTTTAAAAATATTTAACCTTTTATTGCATGTGCAACTAAATTTAGGATACATAAATACTTTACTTGAAAACACTTTTCTTAAACTAGGGCAAGGTTTGTTTCATATTTGAATAAACAAAGTCCTCATTCATCTATGGTAAATTAGATAAAAATACGCATCATTAAAAATAACACATTTAAAACTTAGATTTTGATTTAAAACTTCCGATTTGTAGGCAGAGATAGGATTACTTGACACTTAAGTTAAAACTAATGGTACAATATAACAAGTATAAATTTTGTTATAATGATCCTAATATTAAAAACTATAATAAAAATAATTTTTTCAGCTCGTTTTTATTTACTGATATTTCCAAAATATATATATATATATATAAAAAAAAAAAAAAAATGAAGAGGTAGAGGAAACAAAAGTCAGTTATAATTTATGGATATGATTTTAATATTAGTTTTTGTTATTCTTTTGTTTGAATGTTTGTATTTTGAAATTTTTAATAGTGACTCCATAGCCTTCCGTTTTAAAAATTGTCTGTTGGATTTTCTTTTTCTTGTAACCTATTGAGGGGCGGTGGCTTGAAGGTCTATCCCGAAGCTTTAAAAGTTTTTCTCATATATATTTTCTCTAATAATAATTCTCATATATCAACCAATACTTATAGAAATTTTAAAAGTATCGCCTATCTTCTGATGGATGTGAGATTCAATAAATTGCCACAGCATACGTAAAATAATTTTTCTGTTGATGGATAGACTTTCTAGCAATTGTACTTGAAAGGGTTGAATGAGAAATCTAAATGTATTTATTATGTTTACTAAGTGTTGGTGTTGATTTCATTATTAACGCCTATTGTCTACACTAGTTACCTGGGCCTAAGGGAGGGGGGGGGGGTGTCTTCCGTGGCAGTCTTTGAAAAAGCTCTTAGCTGGTGAAAACGCGAGTTTCGGAGGAAACCATGGATGACTCTGAACGGCTAAGTCGATGAGTGCAACATGGGATCGAACATGGAACTCCTCGTCTACCAGCTTTGAGCGCAGAATCGCTTGGCCACTAATGGGGCTCGTGTTTACTTAAAAAGCTTCAACAGAAAAAGAAGAGAGAGAAAGAAAAGGAAATATTTAAGACATTGCATTGTCTTACATTTTTAATCAAGTGAGAAAAAAGTCAATAAATGCACCCAAATTTTGAACTGAATTTGTCTTTAACGGATTAATTAAATCGATAGAAAGAGTCAATTGTGTTATGGACTGTAAATAATAGTAATAATAAATAATCTGGTGTGTCACTCGTACGACTTTCTCTTACCCTGAAATTTAATACTATAAAAATACAGATTGGAGATTATGGGGTAAGATAACGAGTAATGTTATGTAAACCTTTTTAAAACAATTCAAATTAGGCTTCGGAACAGCTTTATTCGACAAATAATTCTATGTGAGGGGGCTACCACCCCTCACCCCCTCCTTCCGTTTCATTATAGTACCTACATTTATATAGAATACAAATATGTTATTAAATTTAAAAGTTTATTCAAAATTATTCAGATAACTTTCACACGCAACATTCTTTGAAACTTATCAATCTTGATCAAACTTTTCTAGTAACAAACGTATTAACTTCAAAATACAGCATTTGGATCGCCTGAAATTATTTGTTTTTAATTTACTCTAAGAAATACAAACAAAGATCAAACTTTAAAAACTTGACTTCGGTATTCAGAAAACCTCAAAACATGTAAAGTATATATATATATATATATAGCTTAAAAAATACATTATTTACCATATGGCTATGAGGAATTAATTTTAATTTCTGAGCAGATTAAAGTATTATAGTAAAGTACTTCCACTAACAATAAAAAAGAATGTTATGGCTTAAATATTGGCAGCCTTGTATATCTTCTGAAGGTTATGTACACATCACATGGTGAAAATAAATATAATCCTATATTAATAACAGACGGCACAACCTAAAATACACTTCCATCAATTTTCAAGTATTGTCGCACTATAATCCAGATTTTTTGTGTAGCCCTGTAAACGAACAATGAATGATTTCCATACCATTTTCTACATGAAACATGTTTTTATGCATATAAAAAAAATATATTCGTTTCATTTGGTTTAGTGCAGTCTATAGATGTTTAAACTCTGCTTTCTGCAATTTCCTCCATAGACGTAATGTATTTGAATTCTCTTGAGTGTCCCTTTTCACGAACCATATGCTTGATCTCGACGAAAAGTATAGTATAGCATCCTTAGATGATACGCATTTAGAATACCAAGTTTGGACTTACTGCTATTATTCGTTCTTGAGATATGCTGATAACAGACACACACACAGAGACCAACCGCTAAAAACATGATTTTTTGATTAAGCACCTCGAAACGTGTAAATATAACAAAGATTGAATTTCGAAAGTTTGACCCGAAAACAATACTTTCTCGACCATATATATGGGTAAGAGAAAGTAAAAATTGGCTATACTTTTTTTTTTTTTTTTTTTAAATATTAATGTCATTAAACCGGAAACCTATAGCTTAAAGCGGATTAAAACCACCAAGAGAATCAGAACATGGATTTGAACCCGATACCTAGGAACTGAAAGCCAGAGCTAACCACAACCCCACCAGAAGAGCAGTTTCGTTACGAAAATATTTATATTTAAAATATTATATAATCCAGTTATTTTGGGAATGACTGTCATTCTTTAAGCTCGGCCTATTTGTTTTAGAATTTAAAATTTTTAATAACTTTTTTAACATTTAACTTGGTAACTGTATATTTTTAATGTACTTAATTTTTATAAAAGTTTTTTTTTTTCTTTTGATGCTTTTTCATTTTTGAATAGAAATATTTGAAAGTAAATTTGCATCTTATTTTCGCTATTTTGCACGTTATCTTTATCGTATCGCAGTAATAGTTGCTAAACTTTACCATGATATGACTTAATATTATAATAGGACTTGATATGACTTAATATTATAATATGCCGGAATATTATAACTAATTAAACCTTAACTTTAATATTAGGGTTAGTATATTTTGCAAAAATGCGGTTATTATTTCCCAAATTTTCCTTCTTAATAACTTGTAGTTGACAACCCTTTCGTTTTTTCCGGTAGACAAAATACCTCCAATTTTTAATAGAAATTTTTAGTAATAGTTTTCTACGATTAAATAAATAAAAGATTAATGATAGAAAATATTGGTGCTAAAACTTCTCAGAAAAATTATAAGGTTTGCAGCTATAATATTTAAGCATTCCGTTTGTAGTGAAAATACAAACTGAATAATTAAAGTATTATAATACTGTCATTGAATATTGTGTATTAGTAAAATATTTATATTAAAGTAAAAAAAAAAAAAAAAAACTTGATTGTATTGTTTCTTTGATATAAGTAAGAGAAAAAATGGTTATATTACTTTATTTTATTAATATTTTTTATATATATTGCTCAAAATTTATTGCCACGAATAACAAATCGCGGAAGTTTTATGAAATAATACTTCACTCCCCTTAAGGAAAAAGAAATGTTGCTACTATTTTAGGAAAGATACACGAGGTGTCGTACTCTCCACCCTTTTTTCAGGACACTCTCATTAATAAGATATTTTCAAATTTATTGCTACCACTATTTTTATAAAAGGTTTTCTACCCTGCATAATCATGGCACATTTCTATAAATACCCCAGAGATATTACTACATGGAATTAGTGGTGTCAAAACAAGCAGAAATTTCTTATCTCCGAGAGTGTCCTGAAAAAAGGGCGGAGAGTACGACCCCTGGATACACACAGTTACATAAAAATTATTACATCAGTAAAAATGCTTAAAATACATAGGCTAATACGCATATGATTCTTTTTCTTTCTTCCTTTCTTTTTTTTTTTTAAATCTATTAACCTTCATATCTGGGATAAGATAATGGTTCTATATACACATAGCTGCCAATATTTTAATTTATTCCGGAGTAATTTTAGCCTCTATTTCGTACCACTTATTTTTTAAAAGTATTTTTTTTTTCTTATTTTACCGAAGTTATGTATTGAAGAAAATTTTTCTGTAAATAAAGTGGTGCGGAATAAAGGCGGGGCTAAAAGTACTCCGGAATAAATTAAAATATTGGCAGCTATGTATATACCCTATGCAGGGGTCGCAGCGTTCCTATTTTTTTACGATCATTTTATTATACTGTCACCATAATTTTCGAAAAGAAAATTTTTTTCTAAAAATTGGGGTAGATATAAGTATAATAAAACGATCTTAAAAATATAGGAACGCTGCGAGTGCGATCACTGTCTAAGACGTATTATTTTTGGAGGGATTAATGGCCGCTGTAAATATCTATTGTAAAACTGCATCAGTTGCAACGTGCATATGATCCAGTGAAAATAACATATATTCCTATACACCTTTCGTCTAATAAGATATTTATACATTCAGCCTTTATATGAATTAAAGGGGCTGACAAGGAGAAGTAGAATAAGATAATCGCTTTGTAAACTAGTGAAAGATACATTAGACGGTTGAAAGTTGATTTTAATACACAATACAAAGCTAGCTGTGACAATAATTCAGGGTATATATACTCATAATAACCTTTACTTACTAATTTGTTTCAATCCATAAATGGGTACTACTGTTCTAAGTTGATAAAACAAAATATCTAAAAAAATAGAAGTAACAAATGGAGTAGAATTGATGAATAATACAATTCTGTAGAAGTGATCCAAAATAATATATTGGGATGCAACCACTACGGTCACGCCTACTTTCTGATGTAAACTGAAGTACAGGTGACTTTTTTTTATTATTATTATTTTCGTACCACTATTTCTATATTATAAAATTTATAATAAATTTATGCAGGCACGGTTCAGATTTATCTACAAAATTATATTATAAATTTTATTTTTTGGAAATAGTGGTACGAAAAGAATATAAAAAAAAGTCACCTGTGGCAGCCCCTGGAAGTAACGCAAACAAAACGAACAAGAAAATATCTGATGACATTCATTAATCACTGATATCTAAAGTATTTCCATCATGAAAAGTTACATTAACGCTTCCAATAATAACAGCAATAGTTTAATGCCCCTCTGACGTATCTGATCATTATCACCGTGCGTCTCATTTTGGACAATATTTATGCATTTAGTATAAACTTTCATTTGCGAGGAAAAATTTAAGTAGAAGAATTGTTGTCTATATCATAGCTGCCAATATTTTAATTTATTCCGGAGTACTTTTAGCCCCGCCTTTATTCCGCTCTCACTTTATTTATAGAAAAATTTTCTTCAATACATAACTTCGATAAAATAAGAAAAAGATACTTTTAAAAAATATGTGGTACGAAATAGAGGCGGGGCTAAAATTACTCCGGAATAAATTAAAATATTGGCAGCTATGGTCTACATACTTGCCAACCTAACCCGGAAGATTGTTAGTCCTGCCCCTTTCCGCCTATTTTTTCACACCAGTCTTTTTTTTTTTTTTTTTTTTTTAAACAGTACTTTTCTTCTTATTTAATCGTAAATATATTTGAAGAGAATTACTCTAAAAATTAAGTGGTGTACATAAAAGGGCGGGAACTAAAAATCTTCCGAGTTAGGTTGGCATGTATCAGTATGTGTCTACAAATTCCTACATATCACGTATTCCATTACAGATCCTATGATTCGCAATTTTCTACATTTATTTTATATGTGTTAAAATTTTACTAATGTTTGAATATTGATTTGTTAAAGAAGATCAGGATCGTGTGAAACGGAATTTTTAATCGAAGAAAAGATTTTGAATCTCTGAATGTCAGACATTACAAAAAAAAGTGAAAGCAATTAATATTAACACTTGTTTAACTCGTTAGCGCCCAGTATCCTCTTTGGAGGACAGCTAATAACGTAGCACGTATATATATATATATATATTTTTTGGTTTCTTGGAATTATTTCTGCTTTTTAGTGACAGTTTATAGCGTCACTCTAAATGATCCCTGAAAGTTTTATGTGCCTACTATTAATTATTATTTCATAATTTGGATAGTCATTTTATTATTTTTCATTCGTCGCACATATACTTGCTTTTTGCGCAGGCATACTAACTTAAATCAAGTTGAATAATAATATGTATTATAATACTTTACTTTCGAGATCTTTGTCAACATATAATAGGAAATTAATCTGTTATCTCAAAGTTTTTCTATCTCGAAGTTTTCTTGCTAGTACACTAAACGTCAATAAATGAGAATAGGCTTTAAATTTAAAACTCTCAGATGAATTGCTTAAGTTAATATATTTTACTGACAGTTGTCTATATTAATTTAGAAGTGAAATAATCAGCTAATAATATTTTGCAAAATTAATTCGGGCATTAACGGGTTAATATAACAATTAGACTCTCCCTTAGGCCTTCATGTAAATGTTATATTGCTTTACAAAATGATTTTACGTATTTGTGTTTAGCCACTTAAGTGCCGTCGGCATATATTGGGTTGGTGAGAAAGTTCTGATGTATTGAATTAAACAACGATAAAATTTAAATGATTTAAACACGCGAATATGTAAAACCCTTTTGTTAAATAATATAACGTTTCAGAGGAACAGAAAAAGGTGAGATGTACTGTTCAAAATTGAAAAATACCCCGATGGTATTGTGCTAACAAGAATATATCATTAGGTGATTAAGAATTTTCAGTAAAATTAGAGTGTTATTTTTAAGTAATGTAATGTTTTGAATTAGCATCTGCTTGCTAACCATTACACAATCATCATATTTATTATTAGATTTTAGAAAATCAGCACATCGCAGAGCCCATTCTATGGTGCATTATTTATTAAAACTTATATTTAACAAAGAAATAACTAGTTAATCTATAATATACCTAATTATGCATATATATCTAAATTTTAAAAAGTTATTATATTTTTATGGAATCTTTTAAATTTTTTATTGTAAATCTATATATTAATGCGCAAACATGAAATTTATCGCACGTTTTTAACCTATTTTTAATAAGAGGATGGAGTTAAAAGTGGTATTGTTCAAAAGGTACGGTTAATGTGCGTTGCAAATATATATATAATGTTAAGAAGGCATACAAAAAACTTTTATACGCATTTTCATTTTATACACGTAATCTTGGGTCTTTAAAATTCCTATAGTAGAAAGTTGCTAAACCTGCACGTGCGCTTTTTTTTTTTTTTTTTTTTTTTTAAATTCAACGGCTCTTGCTTTAGATTATTTTCCGAATTTATTTTTTCCAAACCTCAAACATAATGCCTCTTAGGAAAAGCACTCTTTCTGTTATTACAACGTTCTTTTATAATTTGTCTTTTGGAAACAGAAATGAGTATAATTTATTTTAATTTTTCAGGTGTTTCTTTCTTTCTTTCTTTCTTTTTTTTAATGTTTTATCATTTGCCTGGCAACAGAAATGTGTATAATTTTATCGTTTTCAAACTGTCAACATATTGTTTGGATATAAACAGTGTTTTTTGCCATTGAAATGCCAAGAAGAAGAACGTTGATCGGTCAGATTGAGAGAGAAATATATACAGAGCTTTATAGGGATATGCATTGTCATGTAAACAAAAATGCTGATAGTTTTTTTTTCTTCTTAAGGATAGAACGACTATGTATATATATATATATATATACTAGACCATTGTGTACACGATAATTTTGAATTACTATATTTTATTATTTAAATACTTATTCAAGAGAATTGGTCGAATGTCGACCACTGGGCGGTTCTAGTTAGAATAATTACGTCTAAACATCATTGATAAAATTATAGATGCCTCTTTCAATTGATATAGGGGTTCTTTATAAATTTTTATGATCCATTTGCAATAAGATATTATTTACATGTTATATCACAAAGACTGAATTTAAAAAAAAAAAAAAAAAAAAAAAAAGCTCACATGTTTTATAATTTAACAACTGTAATATTAAGCAATGATCATAACTTTTAGAAAAATCATTTTATATTTATTGACTCATATTTTATAAATGTATGGTTCATTGTTCCAATATATTTTTCTTTATGCTTCTGCTTCTTCTATATAAGTTTGCCAGACACTAACAGCGATTAATTTGTCATTATGTCCCTAATATTTTAGAAACAACTTATATTTTTATTTTTCCTAGCTATAAGTTGCCACTGCAAATTTTAGCTGTTTATAATTATTTAATTGTTATTTCTGTTTCACTGATTAATTTAATTATGGTTATTTTTAATATCTAATTTTCAGCTGTTATGTGTGGTTATTTTGTTTAATACGTAATATTTGATTGTTGTGCATATATATATATATAGGATGGTAATGGAAAAATTGGATCATAAATATTTGAACTCAAAGTTTGTTGATGAAAAATAGTATTATTTAAGGGAAATTTTAAAGAGAGAGACCAAAATATCAGTAAAATAAAACATGCCGATGGGAAAATGTGCCTCCCCGCACTCCACACACACACATCGAACACTTTTACAAATACAAACCTGACTATTAATTGGAAACCATGAAATCTAATAACATTAAAATTTAAAACAATAGAATGGTGCAAAAGCACCTTCAGCAGTGGTTGTACGCAGAGCCTGATTTAGGCCGGGGCACTCTCTCACCGGAATATTTTTACAATTATTTTTTACTGCATATCATAGAAATTCCACGTTTTGACGAGGAAATTATTTTTATAAAAAATGAACGGTGTAAAACAATCGAATTTACTCATGGTTATTATACACCAGAATTCTTTTAAAATAATTTTTTATAATAATTTTTTGTTTATTATAAGAGGAAAGTATTGCTTAAAAAATAATGGTGTAAGTGTAAATATTGTGTGCCCCGGTCTAAATCAGTCCCTGGTTGTACGTGCTTCAAAATAAATTAAGCAGTGTTTCAACTAGGCACATATTCTTCGTCAGAAGAGAGACAGACCAAAATATAAGTGCATGGCAGTCTCGGTGTGAAAATGTGTTGATTATTGAAATTTCAATAAAGAAAGATTCAGATTCCCTTTTTTTTTTCTATTATCAAACACTTTTTGGTATATCTTATATGTAAACTATATGCTGAATTCCTCTTTGTGATATAATAATTATAATAATTATAAATATACTATAGTATATTTATGTTTGCTTATGCAAAAAATTCTTTTGTTATTTAACAGGCGATTCGTATGAAAAGAAAAGGACCAATATTGGATTTTTCTTTCTATATATGCACTCATTATTTTTTAATCTCAAAGATTAAAAATAATGTTATGTATATAATTTTGATCTGTGATGGTATTTAAAAAGATTTTTTTTTTTAATTAACTCTAAAATATTCTATTTAAAATACAATAGTTTTCCCTTTTCAACAAATCTGTTTGACTAGCAATTTGTACTGTTTCCCTAAAATTAAGAAATAATTTTTGTTAATTATTTATTATTTATATATTTATTTTTGATTGGAAAAGTTTCTATTCTTTCTTTATTAATTTCAACGATTGTAAATATTTATTAAATTCCTTCCTTTTCTTGTAAATTTTTTTAGAATATAAATTCAGTGATATCATTTTTAACGTATATGATGCTATCAGGAATTTATAATTTTTATTCGAAAACTCGGAAAGGAAAATAGATTTATTTATTTTTTTATTTTAATAAAGAAAAGGGTCTAAATTCCAAAATAACTTATCCCTGTTTCTTCTGAGAAACTCTATTTGATTTTCTTCGAGACAAAATTTGAAACAAGCACATTTTACAATGGAGAATATGAAGAGTAATTGAAAAAGGGTGATTGAAAAACTGTGAATCAAATTTAAATTTGATCGTTTTCTTTTATTGAAATTTCAGATGTAACTTAACTTTTTTTCATTTTATGAATTTTGTTAATAGTCCAAGAAACTTTAATATAAATCTGTGGGTTTTGCAACTTTCTCATAATAAAATAACTTCCTATAAAATTTGAATTCGATTGTTTAATTAATTCAGTGTTATAGCATTTATTACAGATTATTAGGCACAATAATTTTTTTTTTCAGAAAATTGTTAGGTTGCTTTATTTTTAAAGTTTGATGCAAGATTTAAGAAATCATGGGAACAAAAATTAGAATTATCACAGCAAATTTTCAGAGTGTATTAAAGGAACTACGCAAAATATTAGAAGATTTAAATGTTCAGAAATAGTTATTTTCAATCAGCATACTTGCTAAAAAATTGAGTCACTCAGAATAACATGTAAGATAAGAACTAAAAACATAAATATACATAAGTTTAAATATCATAAAAGTAATTTTGTATTTTTTTTATTCAAAATATTTTAATTTCCTCACCCACGGTGCTTAGGATCGAAAACTGCCTAACAGATTAATGATTAAAAAAATACAATTATTTATGTATGTTTCTATGAATACATATATATATATATATATGTTTCTTTGTTTGTCAATAAAAGAATTTCGCTAAATATTCCCGCACAAAAATTGTAACTTTGCAATCCAAAAATTTTCGAAATTATTATAAGCTGTATTATTTGAGTTACCATTGTCTCAAATGCGGCTACCAAAACTCATCAAAAAAGTGTTACGTGAATGATTATTATACTAATATATGCTGTAACACAAAATAATGATAATAACTGAATTGTCCTCATTCATATAAATCAAAAAGTGCGACAAATTTTAGGCTTTAATTCCTCTTATGAATATTGTATTTAAAACGAAATTACTCTTTGCAGATAAAATTCCTATTCATCGTAGAATATGAGATAATAATTATTTTTCTGTATTATAGAATTTAAAAAATTTCAAATTCCATATAATGAAATCCGAATTCTTTATACTGAATTATTTTATAACAAAATCTTGAATTTCAGTAAAATTGAATGAACTTCCTTTGATTCTCATTTGAAAAAGAAAGATTTGCGGATTTTTTGCAATTATCATAATTCTGTTTCATGCAATTATCACAATTCATGAAATTTTTCATCGATTTCTTTTTCTCCCCCCCCCCCTCTTCAAAATTATGGTCTAACTTCATATAATGTTAATTTTTTTCAACATTATCAGTTATTGAGAAAAAAAAAATACAAAATAATTTTAATAAAATAATTTTAATTAATGATTGTAAAACTAAATGAGTATTTTTAAAGTAGTAAATAAATAATTATACTCACAAATCAGCCATATTTCACTTTATATCCTTGATAAATCCTTTTATCCTGAAATATTTATTTTTAATCTTATTAAAAAAATGCAAAAATTAAATATCCTTATTATACATTGAATACTAAATAACAGTTAACAAAAAAAGCTAGTTTATTACTTTCATTATATTTTGTTAAATTATGTACATTTATTAGCAAGTTTTAAAAAAATTTATGTGACAGAAAATATAGTAAAATGAACAAAATATATTTTAATGACTACCTTAATCAAATTGTTTTGATTATTTGACAAATTTTTAAAATTTAAATCAATTACAACATAGGATCTTATTTAACCTTTTCAATAGGGACAACTTACCTTCGAAAACCTGTCGCTGTTGCTCTCAAATCTAAAATGTTGCAATGTAAAAATTTTTGTAAAGAAAAAAACTAACATTTGAAAAAAACTTTATAAATATGTAGGTGAGGTGAGGGTAAGGGATAAATGTTGGGTAGGCAGATTGGGAGATTCGCCAAAAAATTAACTGAAATGCAT
The DNA here is from genome assembly GCA_963930645.1 of Salticus scenicus. NCBI lineage: Eukaryota > Metazoa > Arthropoda > Arachnida > Araneae > Salticidae > Salticus > Salticus scenicus. The sequence continues at coordinate 188,917,286 of OZ005651.1, read as the reverse complement.
GTTAAGCTGGGGAATTGGATAAACATTCAAGGATGCCATATCCGTGTAAGGACATCATGGAAAACCGTCAAAAGCATCGAGTTATTCGCTTTGACACCAAGGATTTGCCGCTAAGGTAGATTATTTAAGTTAAAACGCTTGAAAAGTGATATTGAAGTCTAGAGTTACTTTCTGAGCTAAATGATTATTTTAACTTATGTTCGTTCATCATTTACTGAATTAATGGGTTATTGATGTGAAGATTCATTTTATCTCACTTTTAACAACTTTTTGTTCACGATTTTGAGGTCTTTTTTCAGAGCTTAAGAAATTATCGAGTTTTTCATGAGAGAAGCATTCTAAATTTTGAAAAAAATCCTTGAATATTCAAAACAGTCACTGCTACGCAGCGGAAAAATTATTATTATTATTTATTTTTTTTTATTTTTTTTAAACGAAACACATTTTTAAGTGTGATTATTACATCTTTTCTTTTAGTGGCAAACACTCGATTATTTAGATAAATTTTCATAAAATTTTGAATCTGTCCCTGGGAAATATTTTCTTATACGTTCAACCATGAGCATTTCGGAAGCATAAACAATGTTTTCCAAAATTCCTTAATATTGACTGCCTACTCTAAAATATATCAAATGGTACCTTAATATTGTCGAAGTATAAAAATTAGACTTGATGAATGTATGCAATCATACATTACAAGCTTTATTATGTAAAACCTGCTTTTATCAATGAAATGTTGGGCTTCATATTACGTTGTAATTAAATACCTTACTTTTCGACAATTATTTTAGAAGTTTTTTATTAAAATTGGATTTTGTCATCGTGTCTTTGTGTCACTCTAAAAAACAAGACGCGTCCACTTTTAACCCTTTCAGTCGCAGTGTTCCCGCTGATGGAACACCTAATTTTAATTCTTAAGTGCAAAAACTCATCCCGGAAAATGTTTAGCAAAAATTTCACTTATAGCAGAAATGGCCCTTTTTTAAAAGTGAAAATTTAAAATTTCTTTTATTTTAATTATGTTCGTCAATTCCGGTGGCAGTGTAATTTAAGTGATCCGAATTACCTTACACCGCAAAGGGTTAACATACTCCGGAATAAATTGAAATGTTGGGATCTATGCAACTTTTACGAGTTTTTGTTGTCGATAATGTTTACTTAGAAAGTGATTTATTTATTAAATTAAATATTATTTGAATTTAATAAGGTTTACTTACAGATGTTTCAAACCGGAAATTTCTCGAAAAGGAACAATGCTAATTTTTTATTTTTTAAATATTTATGATCAGCTATGTGTCTAAAAGCCATTTTAAAAATTAGTTTAGTAATTTTTAAAATAAATTAAGTAGTGAACGTTAAAGGGTTAAATAAATGTAAGCAAAACTTTACGTCGCTTGTTGGCTCAGTTGGTTAGGGCGTCATGTCGGAAACGATTATGGTCATGGGTTCGATCCTCGAAAGCTATTGTGTTACTTTTTTGCAGATAATTAATAGAAAATATGTCAATTGTTAAAAGAAAACCTTTTATTGTCTATATAGTATCCTAAATATTGGGTTGGCAACTAAATTCCCGCCGTTTTTTTTTAATTGGAAAAATCTGTATGATATTAAATACTTTTGGCACGAAGTTGTACATCATTGGAAAGAGAATGTACTGTTCTACCTAAATATATGTTTCGCTGTTACTAAGATACATTTTGTTGTTATTTACAGATCATTAACATGGAATGTCCAGTTGAGAAGAATGAGCATTTTTGACACCTCCTTTTTTTAACACTTTCCAACAAGGTTTAAAAGTGTTTATGACTTCGGTTTGTCTGTCTGTCTGTCTGTCTGTCCGTCTGTCTGTCTGTCTATCTGTCTGTCTGTCCGCGCTCTAACTCCCGTAAATATTTATGGAATTTCTTGAAACTGATATAAGTTACTCAAGTTCACTATCGGACGGTCCCTATTGAAAATGGAGTCTATACCTCTACTGGTTTGTGTACAGGGACACCCGAAAGTATTCCAAAGCATTGTGTTCTATGAGAGGTATTTCTATAAACCATATTTTCAAATCTTTATTGTAGATATATCTTAATGAAATTGAAATATGTTATTCAAGTTCACTGTCGGACGTTCCCTATAGAAAATGGAGTTTATACCTTTACTGGTTTGTGTACAGGGACACCCGAAAGTATTTCAAAGCATTGTGTTATATGAGAGGTATTTCTATAAATCATATTTTCATACCTTTACTCTAGACATATCTTAATGAAATTGAAATATGTTATTCAAGTTCACTATCGGACGTTCCCTATTGAAATGGAGTCTATACCTCTACTGGTTTGTGTACAGGGACACCCGAAAGTATTCCAAAGCATTGTGTTCTATGAGAGGTATTTCTATAAACCATATTTTCATACCTTTACTGTAGACATATCTTAATGAAATTAAAATATGTTATTCAAGTTCACTATTGGATGTTTCCTCTATCAAATGGAGGAAATACCACCATCGGTTCATGTACAGAGACACTCAAAAGTATTCCAAAGCATTGCGTTCTAGGAGAGATATTTCTATAAATCAAACTTTAATAACTTTACTATCCACGAAGTTTTAAGAAATTGAAATGTGTTATTTACACGCACAAAAGAATTCTTTGCATAGAATGTAGCATGATTAGCATTAGATTTACAGGGTGGCACAAGAATATCCAGTTATATTAAGAGGTATTAATAAAAAATTGCTAGAATTGTACTTTCGTTTACGTTAAGCGTTTTTAACACTTTCTAGCATTTTTTAAGTGTGAATGTGATTTCAGTTTTGTGTATGTGCCTGTCCGTCCGTCTGCCTGTCTGTCTGTCCGATCTCTAACTCCCGTAAATATTTATGGAATTTCTTAAAACTGATATATGTTATTCAAGTTCACTATCGGATGTTCCCTATTGAAAATGGAATTTATACCTCTACTGGTTTGTGTACAGGAACACCCGAAAGTATTTCAAAGCATTGTGTTCTATGAGAGCTATTTCTATAAACCATATTTTCATACCTTTACTGTAGACATATCTTAATGAAATTGAAATATATTATTCCAATTCCCTACTGGATGTTTCCTGTATAAAATGGAGGAAATATCACCACCGATTTATATACAGGGACACTCAAAAGTATTCCAAAGCATTGCGTTCTATGAGAGATATTTCTATAAATCAAATTTTAATTACTTTCCACGAAGCTTTAGGAAATTGAATTATGTTATTTATCTGCACAAAAAAATGCTTTGCATAGAATATAGCATAATTAGCATTAGATTTACAGGGTGACAGAATAATATCCATTTATATTAAGAGCTATTAATGAAAAATTGCTAAAATATTACTTTCGTTTACATTGAATGTTAACACTTTCTAACATTTTTAAGTGTGAATATGATTTCAGTTTGTGTATCTGTCCATCTGTCTGTCTGTAAGCCCGCGCTGCAACTCCATTAATTATCTATGGAATTTCTCGAAACTGATATATTTTATTGAAGTTCACTATCGGATGTTCCATATTGAAAATGGAGTGAATATCTCTTCTGGTTTGTGTACAGGGACACCCAAAAGCATTCAAAAGCATCGTGTTCTATGAGTGTTGTTTTTATAAACATTATTCCTATAGAATTTTCTCCATTTAGAATGACATTAATAGGTCCTGTACAACTAGTTTGTTTACAGGGACAAAAAAAATAAAATAAAATAAAATAAAAATATGCCAATGCATTACGTTTTAGGACAGAATTTTTTGAAAATTATATTTAAAAGTCTTTCTACTGTAAAAATCATAAAAATATTAACATTTATTGTTAATACTCTAAAATAATTTTTTGTATAGAATATAATATGATTAACTTTCTTATTTACAGGGCTACACTAAAATATTCAGAGAGATCAAAAGCTGTAATTATAATCTAATGGCTGCATTTTTTTTTTTTTTTTTTTTTTTTTTTGCGTTAAGCCTGTTTAACCCTTTCCAAAATGCCTAAGAGCAATTTTAAAATCAATTAGTCTATCTGTATATTTTTCAGTCCTTCTGTCTGTTGTGTGATAACGTAGGCAAAGAATAATAAAAGTTATTCGATACAACAATTACGTACAGTTGGAAAGTGTTACTAATCAATGCGTACTGTATGATTTTTCTTTCTTGTTTTTTTCTACCTTTAATCAAGGTTCTAAGACCGCAGAAACTGCTCGCAACATTTGTGCTGTGTATGGAGTGGGTACTATAGCTGAAAGAACCGCCCGTGATTAGTATGCAAAGTTCAAAAAATGAAATTTTGACCTCAAAGACGCACCTCGTTCTGGAGTCAAGTTGAGTTCAATGAAGCGCGATTGAACCACCTTTTGCATAAAAATCCGCGTCAAACACGTTAGGAAAACGTTGTAAACAACAAAGGAGAATACGTTCTTGATTAACTACTTGTATATGTTTATTGAAAAATAAACTTTTAACAAACATTATTAAAAACGGCTGGAACTTAGTTGCCAACCCAATATTGAGAAAGTTTGATTAGTTTTTAAGAAGCTTTTTTTTCGTAACTAAAATGCACAAAATAAAAATTATATATATAATTATTTCAATAATTAACAATCAGTTTTCACGGGTAATTTTAATTTGATGAAATGTTATTCTTATTGGTCTATGCAGTTTCAGCGGTCTCAAATCAGTTGCTAGACTTTTACTATGTTTTAAAAATTAATTATATATATATATGTATACTGAAAGCTTTTTATTGTGGAGCCCTAAAAAGCATAAAATAAAAATTTATTTTTGCAGAGCCATGCTATAAAAATATAAAAGTTACAACGATAAGAAAATTTTAAAGAAATATATAGATATTTCACTTTTACAAGAGATGTAAAATTTTAAATATCAAAATATTTTTAAAACATTCGAGAACAATATTTTATTATTATTATTATTATTATTATTATTTATTATTCGTTAGATTTTTCTGGCATGCTCTATGACTTTCCTTGGCTGCTCTTTGACTTTTGGTTAGAGCGTTATGCTGATAACGCCATGGTCGTGGGTTGCTTGTGTTGCTTTTTTGCAGAGAATTAAAAGATATCAATTGATAAAAGAAAATTTTTCGTTGTCCACACAGTATCCTAAGAAATTTTTATTAGTTTTTTTAAGAAGCTTTTTTTTTTTTTTTTTTTTTTTTGTAACTAAAAAGCACAAAATAAAAATTTAAGTAAAAAAAAAAACTTTTTTTAACATCAGAAGCTTTTTATTGTGGAACCCTAAAAAGTACAAAATAAATATTTATTCTGGCAAAGACATGCTATAAAGAAATGAAAGTTTCAACACTAAGAAAATTTTAGAGAAAAATATAGATATTTCACTTTTGGAAGAGATAAAAATTTTTAAATATTCAAAATATTTTAAAAAGCTTTCGAGACCTTTGAAATTTATGGCTTAGCGAATAATCATACAAAAACTAATATCTAAGAATATTGGTCTCGACATTGGAATCTAAGTTTTTCTCTAAAACTTTTTTTAGTGTTGACACTTTCATTTCTTTATAGCATGCCTTTGCCAGAATAAATTTTTATTTTATACATTTTAGGGCTCCACAATAAAAAGCTTCTAATGTTAAAAAAATGTTTTTTTTTTACTTAATTTTTTATTTCAATAATGAAATGGGAAGGATACATGTTATCCATCAAATGGAAAATATTTTTTTACAGCATTGCTTAAAAATGCAATAAGAAGGTAAAACAATAAATGTTTTTTGTGCTACATAATAATTTTCTAAGAAAATACAAATATAAAAATAAGTTTATGAGCATTGTTAAATTCTAAATAGGAAATAAATATTATTTATTGCCGATTGGCTGTGGTTGAGTCGATTTTATGTCGCACTAGGGCTACACTTTGGGCAATTGGCGACGGTCTGGAACTCACCCCTGAGGATGATTGGGAGACGTGTCATCAAAATTTTGATCCTCCACGGAGAGGATTGCTCCCCCGCTTCGGTGACCCCCCAGAGGTATAATTTCGATGGAAACATAGAGGACATTGCGACCACGACGAATTTTACGTGCACCAGTCACGATTAGTGTACACGACGGTTTTCGGCCGACCCGAGTATCGAAACCACAATCTTATACAGATGGCAGCAAAATTATCGAAGCACACATTCACATTTTTCGTACTTTTTTTTTTTTAAGTTTGACCGCTAATTTTTATCATCAGCTTACCTTTTCATAAGCAGCATAAGACTAAGATCACGGCTCGACAAATATTTGTTTAACACGTTGAGTGCCATGTCAGCCATTCTAGATTCGAGACATTTTGTCATATATCTCTAAAAGCAGTGTTGTGCAAGTTCACGAAAAAAACGAGCTAGTTCAAACTCAAGTTCATCGTCTAAAAAACGAGTTAGTTCGCGTTCAAACTCATTTCTGAAAAAATGAACGCGCTCAGTTCAAGTTCATTTTTAAAAAAGAGCGAAACTCATTTAAAGTTCATTTTTACGTATTTTTTTTTTTTCTCTACGAAGATTTTCTACTCTGTGAACACTTTCATAGATAATTTATTTATTTATTTTTTAAATTACCATGAAGATTATGCTTAATTTAATTCTTAATTATACTTACAACTTTTAATTACAATTTATTAACTTAATTGCAGTAAAAATTCATTTAGCGGCCATTTCTGAATAGCGGACTCGCTGTTTTTGTGTGGTTTTTCATTCTCAAATTCCCAATACGTTTGTTTTTGCGTATGAAAAAAATTGTTAATAGAAGACAAATTCCATCATTTAGAGTTTCCGTTGTTTTGAAGTATACTATTTTTAAAATAGCATCATGGTTTGATTTAATTAATTTTTACTTGATTGCGTCATGTCCAATGTCGGCTTTAGGCTTTCAGATAAATCACTATAAAATTTTGCTTGCTAGTTAGTGTATCTACATAAAAGCTAAAATCAGCTGAAAAGATGAATAAGTCCCCCTCAGAAATAATGATAACATAACTATTTTGATAACTTTAAAGTAGAAGGTATTCGATACATATAAAAAGATATAAGATACACATATCGAAGATATTCGATACACATATAAAAAGAAAGTACTAAATTAGTGAAAATTTTCAAACTCCAGTTTTTGATGGAGTTCTACATTTTGAGATATCCTGGATACGATTTGACTGTTTTTAGGAAATATCTGTCTGTGTGCGCATCACACATTTTGTGGACGCTGTATCTCACGAACCAATGAACGAAATTTAACCAAACTTTCAATTTAGTTGCACCTTGACCTAAACTGGTTCTGATTAGATTTGGAGATCAATCGCTCAACAGGTGGTGCTGTGATCTTGTTATTATTAGAAACCCTGGATAATCTCAGAGCTAAGGCAGGTACTTAGTACGCATGCTCAGTGAACAAACACTTGTCCAGATTCCCTCTTGCTACAGTAACCCTTTTACAATGCCTAGGCGCTGATCGCGTATTTGATGATTTATCGGTGTAAGTTTTTAAAGATATTCTCTAAATTAAAGCAAAAATTTTTTTCTTTTACAATCAAACTAAGATACATTATGCATTACGTTACATTCGTTTTATTATTATTATAATTATTTAAATTTAAATTACATTTCTATATTCATAGAAATAATTTACACCATCTTATCTATCATATTGCATATCAAAAATTCTGAATTTTAATACTCTTTAGTTTTTAATAATATACTATGGAACTGTAGTCTAAAAAAATATATTTATATAAACTGATAATAATAATAATAAAATTATTTTTATTTATTTTTAAAAATAATTTATTTTATCAAATTTGTCCTTGTAGTTACTGGTAAAAAAGTTCATTGATATTAAGATTAATTAGTAAAAATTTGACGATTTAACAGTTAATTTGATCTGATATATTCATTTGAGAGATGAACGTTTAGCTTTATGATTAATTTTATTTATTGTAATAACTTACAAATATATGCATTCACAGCGCATTAAATGCTTAAAAATTGTTTTAGTTGGATTATAAAAGGTTTTTCAGGGGGTCAAATGTTTTTGAGACTGCAACATTAACTTTGCTCTCAAAGCTGGTAGACGGGAAATATCAGGTTCGATACCAGGTAGCGCTCATTGGGCTAACTTTTCGAAATTATCTGTAGTTTTCTCCGACACAAGCGTAAATATGGGCTAGAACCCCTTAAAAAGACCACCCCTTACTTAGGTTATTCAACCCATACCTCAGCCTTTCTTTTGTGGTCAACTGGCACATTAACACCAACATATTTTTCTTAAAATAATTCAGTCTAGGAAAATTGAATTAGTTTAATACTTAAAAACATACCAATATTTTATAGATAAATGCATAATAACTAATAATCTGAATATTTGTAAAAATATTTATTAACTTTAAAAGTTTTCTTCAAATGTAATACAAATATATATATATATATATGTATATTTCTTTTTTTTTTTTTTTTTTTTTTTTTCGTATTTGTACCTTTGAATAAAGTATGAAAAAATAAAATAAAATAAAAGATAAAAGATGAAAAATAACGTGTATGATAAAAAGAAATATGACACCTAATAAATAAATTAATTAATTAATAAACAAATAAATAAAAAGAAATAAAATAAAGAAATAAGCACTTATAATTTTACAACATAAAATTCTAACATATATTAATCTCATAAAGAATGGTTGATTGGTCGTATGGCTTAAGACTGATTGACTACACTAGGGGCCTAGGCGTACAGGAGAAATGCCCTCCGTGGGGGGTCTTTCTAAGTGGATCTAGTTCGTATTTACACGAGTTTTAGAGAGAACTATGGAAAACTCCGAACGGCTAGATCGATGAGCGCGTTTTTTGATCGAACCCGGCACTTCCCATCTACCAACTTTGACCGTAGAACCGCTTGGCCACCATAGAGGGATTTACTTCTATTAATGCCTTGATTTCTCCATAAAAAATAAAATAAAATAGAAAAACAAATAAAATAATTTTATGTTTTTAAATTAATAAATAAGAGAAAATTAAGCATTTTAATATTTTTAACCTTATTCTTTTCGCCCTCGTATTCGGTATTTTTGAATAAATATAAGAAAAATATAAGGCACCTATTGAGTTTAAGCTTTATGCATTAAATAAATGTACTAGACTTTATTTATATACTCCTGAAGAAATTAAAAAAAAAAAAAAAAAACTAAATAATTAAAAGGCCTTTTTATTTATTAGTTACGTATTTTTAACACTAAAATTTCCAAAAATATGCTTTACTCTATCAATTGTATTTATATCTAAATGTTTGTTATATTAATCAAAATAATTTTTAATAAGATCAGGTAACACAAAAATAAATAAATAAATAAATAAAATAATAATAAGTGTATATTAGTTAATGTTAACTTACATAATTTATTTTCAAAATTGTTCTAAAAAGGAGGGGAAAAAACCGAACGCCGCACGTTAAAAGTGCGATTTTTTCTGAAAGAGGTTGGCTGTGTAATTATTGAAGTTATCGCCAAATCTAACATTAGAAAATAATTAAAAAAAAAAAAAAAAAAAAAAAAAAAAATAGAAAATATTACGATTTTTTACTCAAATGATGAAAGATAAACATAGATATAATGCACAGAAATAAAAAATTTTCAGTTTTTTTCTTATATATATTAAAAAATGAGATAAAATAATAATATTGCTTCTTTTGATTGATCGAAAACGAAACTGTTTTTAGAAAAGTACTTATTTAGAAAAGAATTGACGAAAATCAATGGAAATTTTTATTTCTATTAATAGAAAAAACATTTAGGAACATGAAAATTTGCTTCAAAAATTTTAAATTACATTTAATTAATATGAATATATGCATGTTTGAAAGTCACAATTTCTTCCTGCCTTATGCCTATGGTAGCGGTTATTTTTTATTTTATTTTATTTTATTTTTAATTTTTTAATTTTTAACGAAAAAAAAACTTATTTAAAAAAATAATAATAATTCTTTTGATGTTGGCACAAAATTGACTTTCTTTCGGCATAATTCTCTGAGATAAAAATCGTTTGCATTCATCATGGAAAACATTTTTAATAAATAATAATTTAATAAGTAATTCGTACTGCATGAATTTTAGTAAAATTATATTGAAGAAAGTCTTGTGGTAACCGCAACATACAAGTTTTGAATAACAATTAATTGACAATTTTCCTTTCCAGAAAGACTGGTCGATCGAAGATAAGAAAGGAGGGGACATTAATTATTATGGGAACAAAATCTGATCGTGTACCCAGCAAAAGAATGTACACAACACTGTATTGGGGGGGGGGAGGAAGAAAGAAAATCAGAGAGAGAGAATCCATTGTCGTATACTTGACTGATATAAATCAATACTTTGATGGAAGGCGACTTCCTGCATTTTAGAGGTCTAGGCCCCTATCCCAGCTGCAGTACGCAGCGAGGCGGGCACCGGAGACCCATAGGTGCCTGTTATCAGGAGGCCCGAAGGCAGGTTGTATGGGCGACGAATTACCGGACTCTCATACAAATAACATTTGGACATTTCATTGTCCACTGTCCACGGGGAAAACATTCCCTGAAGGTGGTTCATTTCCAGAACAGTATAATCTGTTGTCCTGTGAGACTTCCGCTATTTCTTTATACATGTGAATACTCGTAATAAAAGTCTTGAGTTGAGAGACAGTTTCTTTAAAACATAAAAGATTGAAACTAGTATTCCTTACCGATTTATTATCATGTTGGATTTGAAGTTTTAAACTAAATTTATACATGCTACAGATGGGCTAAGTAAATTATTAGTATATTTTCTAATGTCTATTTATATTTTTAACCATAAAACTATAAATATATTCCTATTATTGAATTGTTTCCAGATATTAGTTTTAAATTAAAAGTTTTTTTTTAATTTCCAACACTTTAGGAAAAATGCGAAAAATAAATAAGTTAATTAACAAAACTAGTATCGCGCAGTGGTCGAAATTATAAAATACATGCTAAACACTAACGAGAGCGTAAGTGTTTCTGTTTCTACGTCGGGAGGGCGGGGGGGGGAATTAAAGGGACAAATTCAGCCCCTGAAGTATGTGTGACACTGTATTTTTGTCATGAACAGCAAGTGACTATTAGAGAAAGTTTCATTAAAATCAGTAAGAAGGTGATATAAAGACAATTATTCGCTTTCAATCTGCTCCTAGACCCCCCCCCCCCCCCCATCCTTCAGATATATACTAAGTGAAAGTCGTACCAATTTAATTGATTGAAATTTATAAAAACGTATTATGAAAATAATTATTTAAATTCATTCTTTGGTGTTTATTGTTTTTGCGATCTCCGAATTTTAAAAATGACCTTTTTTCCGGGTGCCCTTTTTACCAGTGACTTTTTTTTTTCCCAGTGACCTGTTTTCCGGGATCCATTTTGCACAATTAATCTCTTTTCTGCCCTTTTCTTCTTCTACTTTCCTTTTTATATTTCAGACAGAAATATTTAATATGAGTTTGAGTTTGAATTGCTTTTTCACGCTCAAGTTCGTGAATAAAACGAACTTCGCTCAACTCAAGTTCATAATTTTAAAAACGAGCGAAGTTCAACTCAAAACTCAAAATTTTTGAGCTACGCTCACGAACGCGTTCAAATGAACGCGTTCGTGCACAACACTGTCTAAAAGTACTGAAGGAATCATCTTGAAACTTTAGGAGTGTGCAGAACATGTTATACTTCAAACATTTCAGTGAAAATTTTCCCCCGAAAGTAAAAGCAGTACCAATAAAAAAATTAACACGTTCAGCGCGATGTCAGCCATCGGTGGCTGACAGTGTCAAATGTGATATAAAGCCGCGCGAACCATCGGCGGTTGACTGTGTAAAAGAGGATATAAAACTAAAAATATTACATTGTTTTAAGTAATCATTGAAAATTTATTTGAAATTTGCTTAATTTTTATTTATTATAGGAGGAATCATTATGGAATTTTAATGGATTTTAAGAATTCGCGTGGCACTCAACGTGTTAATAAAGCAATATTAGGTGCCCATCTTTTAAATAGGAACTATTGCTAGTGCTTCCATAATTTTGCTGCCAACTGTAATTATGAGTTCGGTGCTCTACTGATCAGGCGGCCGCGGTCCCCTATTGGTTTGGAATGTCTTGTATTGGGTGACTGCAAAAATTCGGGCCCGATTTCATACAGTCATCAGCAAAATTATTGAAACACACATCCACATTTTCCATGTATATACATATATTTTTAGTTTGATTGCTAATTTTTATCAACTTACCTTTTATAACAGCATAAAGACTAAGATCATGACTCGTCAAACGTTTAATAAGCAAAACAGTATTAGGTGCACATCTTTTAAATACGAGTTATTGATAGCTCTTCAATAATTTTGCATTGATGGATTACACCTGAAAAGATTATTGGAGTACTAAGTATTGATAATTCTTTTACATTGGTTAGTTGGGTTTTAAGTCGCACTCGAGCTTCTCAATGGACAATTGGCGATGGTCTGAGACTCACCCAGTCTTATGCTATTTAGGAAAAAGTAAGTTGATGATAAAAATTAGCGATCAAACTAAAAAAATAAAAGTACGATAAATGTGGATGTGTGCTTGAATAATTTTGCTGCCGACTGTACGTGGTCGGTGCTCTAATGATTAGGTGATCGTGACCCCCGACTGGCTTGGAATATCTTGTATTGGGCGATTGCAAAAATTCGTGCCCGATTTCGTAGATGATGCTGATATTCGTAATTTAAGTCATTATATAATTCATGGGTTACACCTGAAAAGATTACTGAAGTACTAAATATTGATAATTTTTTCAGGTTTCGTCATTTATAGAACTTAGAATTCCGATATATGGGTTACGCACGTTTTGACATACAGTCGGCAGCAAATTATTCGAGCCCTAGCAATAATTCCTATGTAAAAAAAAGTACACTTAATACTGCTTTGTTAAATAAATCCTTGTCGAGTCATGTTTTTAGTCAGTCTAAGAACATGATTCGACAAAGATTTATGTAACAAAACAGTATTAAGCGTATTTTTTTTTTATACAGGAATTATTGCTAGCGCTCGAATAATTCTGCTGCCGACTGTGACGGAAAACAACCGTGTTTCCAATGCTTCTCCCCTTGCAGGCCAACAAAAAGAATCTTTTTTGAATCAAATGAAATATGGCATTGGCTGAAGAGCAAAAAAAAAACGAAGAAGAAGTTGGAAGAGCAGAATTTATGGCAGATGCTGAGTTGCATTCATTAAAAGAGTGCCTGAAATGCAGAGAAATCTGCTTTCGAAGTATATCCAAATTTTTTAAATAGTGAAAAAAATATAATTGTCAATATTTAGTCCCTCAGAAATATTTTCGATAGCAGCCCAAGAAATATAATTATATACAGTCGGCTGCAAAATTATTCGAGCACTAGCCAATAATTCCTATATTTAAAAAGTACACTTAAGACTGTTTTGCTAAGTAAATCCTTGTCGAATCATGTTCTTAGACTGATTAAGAACATGACTCGACAAGGATTTATTTAACAAAGCTGTATTAAGTGTACTTTTTTTTGGCAAGGATTATTGCTAGTGCTCGAATAATTTTGCAGCCGACTGTAAATCACGGATAAAATCATTTATGAAATCGGGCATGAACTTTTGAATTTATATCCAATATTTATATCATTTCTTCTCTAATTGGAATTCAAAAAATCGTTTGTACCTGCGAAATCTATGCTAAATATTGTATTAATCTGAATATTTTTTAATTCTAGTAGGTTTTTAAATTCATTTATCCTCTTAAGTTTACATTTGATCATTTCTCTTATTTAACCCAATCAGCCTAAATTCAAGAGGTTGGCTTTCGGTGGTTTGTGGGTTGGCCGATTGTTTATGCTAGAGAACTATCTTGAAGAATAATATATTTTGTGAGGATATTTCTAAACGGTCTTATGTGGTATTTACACGAATTTCGGAAAAAATCACCTAAAACTGCGAACGGTTACATCAACAAGCGCGACTTGGTTTCAAATTCTGCATCTCTCATCTACCAGCTTTAAGAATTGCTGACTTCAGGAACCTCTATAAGGTTTCTGCTTTAATTTGGATTCAAGTGGTCTGTCCCATTTGGGTTTATATCTTTAGTTTTGGACAGAGAGCGGACTCAGCAATGCCTTATCAGGGCATGAATCTAAAGGCTTCTATACCTTCATTACCTTCTATAGAATTCCCTCAGTTTTTTACACTCTCTTTTAGAAAGTGGTTTTCAGTAAAGTACGGGAACGGAACCAAATGTGTTCAGAGAGTTTACTTGTGTAGTTTTGCTTAACATGATATAAAAACAAGTTCATGGTACAAAGCAACCGAAAAAGCACTTATTGTTTATATATTTTGGCATATAAGATACACAATGTGAATTTCTGAAAAAAGGTTGCATTTAAAAAATGTAATTATTTATTTGTTACTTTTTCTTTTACTTTGTTTATCTCAAAACTTCAATACTAATTTTTCCTTTAAAAATATAAATTATACATATATTAATAAAAAAAGAAATATCATAACATATACAATATTATAGTTTATAAAATGAACAAAGAAATTGTGTGTTTCAATGGTATTTCTTACATATAGAAAATGAAAGTGATAGATAATATTACTAGCTCAGAATAAGAACATATTTCTATGAGTATAACTTGTTTAATTTCTAATCTGATTTATTTTAAGAAGTATAACGGAAAAAACATTACATTATTAAAAGAAAAAAAAAATTCGAATTATGTTAATTTCCTTTTAGACTGGCGCTTAACGAAATTAAAAAACAAATCTTAAATGACGTTTGCTTAAGAATTGATGAAAAATAAAATAAAATAAAGCAATAAAAATGTATGCATAATTCTTATCCATATTCTTCATTTCATATTATTATTTAATTGTTTTAATGGAGCAGAAAGATACTTTTTAACGAAAGAGGAAACAAAATGCATAAATAATATTATAATATTTCCATACAATAATTCATAATTTGTTTGCGCTTGCTTTTTAAAAAGCTGAAATTATTAATTAATTGTTCTTTTTGATGAGGAAGAAAATATTAAACTCATTACTGGACATCCAGAGTGCCGTGTCAATTCAAAATTGATTTTAAGTTTTCTATAAATTATATACTTTTATCATTAAATAGATATGTAAAAGAAACTAATTTCGGTTACTAATTCAATTGCAAATAATAAATAGAAAAATGAAATCAGTATCTGTGAAATTGAGACTTACATCTCACTTTATAATTATTAATTTTTCTCCACTAATATGAAGACGATTTTTTTTTTAATTTTTTCCTTTTCATAAATAATTATGTGGTTTTATTACTATATCAACTTTTCAAAATATAATTGAGATAAAACGCAACTGATAGCTATAATCCGAAATCAAATAAAAATTTATACAAAGGCTTCAAATATACCTCAAAAAGAAAAAAAAACAATAATAATAATAATAATAATAATAATAATAATAATTACACATAATGAGAAACTTATAAACCAAACACACTTATAAACCAAAATTAATTTGTTTAACCACTTTAACTGGAATAAGTTTCGAAATCGATTTCTGAAACGTTTTGTAAACTGAAATTAGATACTTACAGCAAATTTTCAAAGTTATAATAAAAATTTTTTATTGAAAATAACTATAACAAAGATTTTATATATTGTTTATTTCTGTATGAGAGAACAGATAAATACTATTTATGTTCTCTATCATTTTTATTTGATGATAAATTCAAAATCTTTCATTCTTAACCTTTAATATAAACTCCCTAAGAACGTGTAAGAATGTTTTTACGACTAAGATTTTTAAAAAAAAAAAAAAAAAAAAAAAAAAAGTACTACTACGTTGAGGAGATTTTTAATTTTAACTTTTGAAAAATTTAATTTAATTAATTTATTTTATTTTATTTATTTATTTATTTATTTTTTGGTTGACTGTTATATTGGAAACTTATCTTTAAAATGTCATTTACAAACAACCATAAATTACTTTAACCCTTTAACTGGTTCATTGGTTTCGCACTGAAAACAACAATTATTATTATTTTTTTTTTTTTTAAATGCAACAATTTTTCATTATCTTTTCCTTGTTTAAATCGATTTTTAAACTTTACTCATTCTCTGGTCAGTAGATATCAGCACCACTATTCCGAAATTTAAGAAATTTGAAAAAGCCAAACGTACGAGCCGCTTTAAATTTCTTAGTAGATGCGAGTGCGTAGTTGCTGCTTTAATGATGCACTCGAACCTACTTTTTTTTTTTTTTTCCTTTACGAAGAGCCGTGTTATTAGTTTAACCTGAAACAACTGCTTAAAGTTTTTTTTAATTTATAGCATTTATTAAAAAAAATATTTACTCATGAAATTAATTTTTATTCAAATTTAACCAGGTTATCATACAGATACTTCAAACCAAAATTTGCTAACCTATAAGGGCTTTTATTCGCATTTTTATTTTGTTTCAATCGATAGTGTGGTTTCAATCATAGTGTTCGTTGATTGTAAAAAATATTAATAAAAACAATCTTATACTTTCCTTATTTTTGAGAGGAGATGAAATACAGTTCATTCTATCACCTATCACTTTTTGAATTTACACAATATTTGTTTGGGGTTTTCATATAAGTAGCTCAGTACTTTTGGTTATTAAATTATACAAATGAAATTTTTTTACAGATTGCGCATTCGTAGTTAAAATTTAATTAGTAAAAGTGCTCACGTTTCATTAGGTATTAAATATTTTTGTATCCTAAATACAGAATGTTGTGTCTAATGTAGTTTTTGAAGTTTCCTGAAAATGGCTTTGCATTGAATTATTCAACCTGAAACGATTGCGGTGTGTTTTTCGATTTATAGTACTAAAAACCTATGTTGATTAATTTGTATCTTTAATTAAATACTAAAGTTAAACTTTTCTACTTTTTCGGAAGTTAGTATTAATAAAATAGAGACCATAAGTCAGCTTATGTTTAAAATGTCATAAAAATAAAATGCTTGTGCTATTTTCGCCTAAAAGCATTTATATATGCAGTAAAAATATGTATAACAAGTGCAATGTTTTTCATGTTTGTCCACAGTTTTATATTTCGAACCACTAAATAATAAACTTAGTCTCTTCTTGAACCACTACGTTTTGATTATTGGCGTCGATTCTGATTTTATATGTAAGTACGTATGTATTCATAAGAAAAAATTTGATATTTTCATACCATTTTCACTTTTTTAATTATATACCCAGAAAAATTTAGAATGATTTTAGGCCTGAAATCAGACTAATTTTTGAAGAGAAGCACCAAAAGAATAAATCAAAAACGTTTACATGTTTATAAAACAAAAAAATTTCTTAATCTTAAGATTTTTTTTTCCTTGAGAATATTTAGGTTTTCAATCGCTGAGAAAAAAAGATAGCAAAACGGATATATTTTTTCTTACCAAAGAATTGGAATTGAGTCAAAATAAAAACTTCCTTTTTTCTATCTTCGCTATTTTTCTCTTCTGAGTTCATATTTTAATCGTAAGTTGTATATTTTTACTTTCTTTCTTTTACTTTTTAAAATATTTGGATTTTAAGTGACTATTTTTATTAAATATTATTCTTGACGAACTATATTTAATATTTATTGCAAATGCATTTTATATACTCAAATGTAATTTGTCGTCAAACAAATCTTGAACGTTATACATGATGCTAAATTTGTGATTTATTTCCGTGACAATATTTAATTTGTCGTATGTAATTAAAATAAAACTTATTAGAAAGTATGGTTAAATTTTTAACTCTAAAGAATTAAAATAATGTAAAAGAAATTGAATAATTATTTAACAAACGTTCACTCAAATACAGAATTGTCTATTGCCAAGTAAATGACACCTTATAAAAATCCCCATGGTATATTAGCAAATTGTTCCGGTTCTAGTAATTACATTATTTTCCTGCGTATAAACTGCAAGTCAAATAAATCATTTTTAAACCAGACATTTTAACTAACACACGAAGTTATATTTGCATGATGTTTTCTTCGTAGAAATATAGCATTTTTTATTATATAAAATTTCTGCTGCAAAAGAAATTTATCTGATCTACGGATTATACGCAAAAAATTACGTTTTTTCCGCTTCACAAGCTAAGGCTCCTATATAATACGAGCTGGTTCATCAGGCATTTTGTTGCCTTAGGGTTACCACATGTACCCAGCGCGTTCCTCTGATAAATAAACGACAGTTTTTTTTTTTTTAATCGTCTTACGTTACTTTAGAGTAACTTTTTTTTATTATATTTCATAATTTTAGCCAAGTAAACTATGATATGGAAGTTTGTTTAGCGATAAACTGCTATAATCATTCAAGAAGTGAATATAAAGTATTCACAGACCTTCTATTACTGTGTATTTGAGTTTTGGCGATATTTTGTAAAAGAAACAGAAACCGCCCTAACAACACATCTTACCCCAGTACATCCTTAGGATATCTTCAAAATAAAATGACATCTTGAGAATGTACTGTGAAAAAAATGTGTTTTTGGGGATATTATTGTTGCTTATTGCTCTTATCTTGACCGGATTAGCTTCAGATCAAGATTTCTTAAAATCATTAGGGAAGCGATAAGGACGCCAAGCGGGAATGCTGTTCTCTTCGGAGGCAAAAAAATGGCGGTGATGCGCCGGCCTATTATTTTATTTAGGGGCTCTGTCACAAGCATTAAATGGTTTATAATGGCTGTATATATACGTATATGACTACATCTAACTAGGAAAGTTTTCTGACTCAAATAATTTCGGGCAATGTAAGCAGATTTTGTCGATATAAACCATATTTAGTGTATAGTTTTGTTTAAAGCAATAAAATTTTAATCACTGATCTATAACTGTCAAATGTTAATAAATAATATCCTAAGAATGCAAAATTTATCCTTCACAATTTTACCTTTCGAGAAGATATATATATATTCTTTCAGAATTTCTTTAACATAGTCAAAATGGCTAATTTTAAATTAGGTCCTCCTATAATATTACACTATCTAAGATTGTTTTCTGTTTAATTTATCGTAAATTGTTTTACTTTATAAAGAAAAAATATTGTAGTATTCGAAACTCAGCACATAAATTATCCATTGCAAATTAACATAGAAATTATTAATTAATAGAATAAGTTAATTTTTTGGAAGCGAAATTGAAAATATGTGCAATATTTAAAGAAATATTTAGTTAATTTAAATCTTTAAAGGAATGAAACACATTATTTAACATTATTAAAAAAAAAAAAAATCTTCTTACAGCATTTTTGGAGCGATGTTTTGGGGATTTTGTTTTTACAGGCAATACTTTTGTTGGCGACCTTTTTTTTTTCTGCGATACCATCAATAATACGTTGCCAAGTAACGAAATCTTACTGTTAGGCTTTTAAATTATATGAAAATAATTCATTTTCCATACTTTTCTCCTTTCTTTTATTTTACAGTTTTACACAATTTGATGTTTACATTTAGAAAATGCTAAAGAAATGTTAAATTCAACTATGAAAATTCTCTAGAAACTGAGCCTCTATTACGCTAGAATATTTTTTATTTTTTCTGAAATCTTCTTTAATTTTTATTTAGAAATGCATTGAAAATTTTTGATGAATATGTTCAACATCTAAGTGGAGCTCATTTCGAATATTTACCATTGATATTACAGTGAATTCGCATCTTAATTACCTGTTTTTGTACAGTTTATTGCTCATTAGTAAAATGTCTGTTTTTTTTTGGGGGGGGGGGGTGACAATTTTATTATTTTATTGTGTTTTGGACCATGCTGATAGTTGCCAGCGTTCACAATTTCCGAGAAGACTTCATAACAGAATATTATAAAACCTCAATAGTTGAAATCGCCAAAAATTAATATTAGAGGTTTCTGTGAAAAACAGTGGTAGAAATGTTAATGTTCTCACCTATGCATGCTGTATTCCCTATAGATTTCATATACCTTTCAACACATTTTCTTGTATTACATGTGTATGTTTCAAAATTGGTTTAAAAGTAATTTTTAGAAATTTTTTTATATAGAATTCTAAGTTTCATTGTCTTAAACGATAGCTGTACCCTGGCTCTGAAATATTCGGCTTTCAAATGAAAGCATTGAATTCGATCCGAGGTCAAGATCGTTGACCTAGCCGTTCAGAGTTTTATGCCGTTTTCTCCTAAACTCGCATGGATACAGGCTAGAACACCTTGGAATCCTACCCAGGCTTAATCCCCAACTTAAAGATTAATACACAGCAACTTAAATGAAAAATCCACCACTGATATTTGCAAGTCAATAAATTGAAAAGTTGTTTTCCTGTAAGACGTTCTCGTTGTTAATCGCACTTTTACTTATTTGTTTTTATTTTTATCCTTATTTATTTTAAGCGTATATGAAAAAGTTGTCACTCATTGACATAAAAATATAAGCACTCAAATTATATATACACAAGAACCATAAGCGAAGGTAATTTCGGACAAAGATATATTTTTTTTTATTGTGCTTTATTCAGATACTTTTAAGAAGACAAAGACATGTAGAAATTAATTACTTTTGTTTTATTGGGTCGTCCGGAAAGTTCGGGCCGATTTTCGTCAGGTGGCATAAGGACAGGTCTAAATATATCAGAATGATTGAAAACAAATGACATGCGTACATATTCTAAAAGTCGGTACTTCAGTATATTTAGAAAAAAAAAATGGTTACGATACTTTAATTATTGTCAGTTTTATACGCCTTCTAATGTGGAAGCAAACAAAGTGTATTATAGGCATTTAATGCTTTTCTTTTACCTGAAAGGCAAAAATGCGACACAAGCGGCAAACAAAATATGCGCTGTTTATGGTGAAGGTGCTGTAGCTGAAAGAACTTTGCGGAAGTGGTTTGCTTGCTAGGTTCAAAGTTGGTGATTTCAATCTTAAATGAAATGTTAAAAAATATCAAAATGCACTATCTACGAACATTTAAATGTGTTGCGTTTCAATTTTCCTTCGAAATCGGCATGAAATTTCCGGACAACCCAATATATTCTATTGGTTCTCAAAATCAAGTAATTGCCATGAAATCTATCATTCTTATACATGTAATGTGTTTTAAATGATAAAAAGTAATTTTTGAGATGAAAAACTCTCTTTTATGGGAAAAATAATACAAAATAACGCCTGATTTTAATACGCTCTACGCTAATTCTAATTTATTTTAAAACTCCAATATTTTTACTGTTTTTTTTTTTTCCTGTATGAAACTGAACACATCTGTGAATTACAGTGTCAGCTACAAACAAAAAAAAAGTTTAAATTTTCATGAATTTTTGTCACGCGACCGAATTTAAGAATTCGTAATAAATGTAATAATTTCTTGATTTCAATATGAAAGTCCAGTTTTGTGACAAATACACTGATTAGTTGTATGAAAACTAATTAGCAACGAGCGTTATAAGTAAGTAATTGTTCCCGAAAGTTGGAACCTAAGAAAAATAAATTTAAAGTTAAAAGTTTTGTAAAAAGTTTTAAATGATGTTTGAGGAGCTGTAGAATTATATTATTTTTAACCCTTTGTACTCGGCATATTTTCCGTAAGACACGCCTTTTGGCGTTCCTTTAAAACGTCACACGTATAGTTTCCAACTTATTACCTTTTGGCTACCGAAAAATTGTAATAATTTGTTTTATTTTACTTCATCATTAAATAAAATAAATCTTTCTGTTATAAAATTCCGGTAGCCGAAAGGTAGCCTATAGTTACACGTTTTAAAAAAATAACATTTCATTTGCAGAGGAACACCTTAAGGCGTGGCTTGATTTTTTAATGTCCCCTCCGAAGAGACATACGAGCGATAAGGGTTAAAGTATTACATAGTTTAGTACGTTCTATAATAAATATTTAGATATTTTTAATTGCATCAATTTTGATAATTTTCATCATCCTTTGTCCAAAGTTTCAAGGATATTGTTTTGTCTATTTTAAGGCATGAATTTGAAGCACGCTTCCTTTACAATAAATGATTAATGTTCATCAAATGCATGGCATTTATCGTATATAAATGCGTGTTTTTGTAAACCGCTGTAATGAAAAAAATCTGTGCAATATTAAAAAATTGCTGCAGATAATCTTCTGTAAATAGTTTATTTAACGCTTTATGAAAAATTACAGCAAAAATTGAACGAAGATGCTAAAAAATATTTTATTTAAATATTTTAATGGTAAATATTATTTTAATTAGTTATTGATGAAGGTGTAATAATGATCTCTACTTTTTCTGAAGTAGAGTCTTTCATTTTCATTTTCTTCCTTCCTTTTTCTATTCTATTCTTTCTTTCTTTTTCTTTTCTTTTTCCTTTTTTTCTTTAAAAATAAAGCACTTAAAAAATAAAAACGTGCAAGAAAGTATGAGAAATTTGTCTAGTTATATTTGTATTATTGTACTTTGTACTACTGTCATGAAAACTAGAGTATATTTACAAAAACTGTAGTAGACAAAAATTGCGGTAAATTCATATATGCACATATATTTTACTTGCTGTCGTATTATAAAAGAAATACACATACGAATATGTCGATTCATGATCTGATTATGAAGATAAAAGTTTTTATTTTCTATTGAATCACGTAAAAAGTAAATAAATAAATAAATAAATAAATACTACACGTATTTGGTACATAAATGATGTATCATTGCGTTTCATTAGCAATTAGCAGTCCCGCATAACACTTAAATTAATTTTCATAAAAAAAAAAAAAAAAAAAAAAAAAAAAAAAAAAATTAAACATTATTTGTTATCTGAGTAGATTCAACTTAATAGATAATTTAAATCAGTTTAAATTTAAGTAATTTCTAATTTAAACAAATAAAAGTAAAGTGTTATCATTAAACAGATTTTAATCGTAAAAATCATCTTTATAAGTATTAACAACATTATTACAATCAAATCGAAACACACACTCTCTCTCTCTCATTCTATCTCAATCTCTTCTACAAACAATTTAATAAAATTTCGAGAAAAAAAAAAAATATATATATGTATCGTATAAGCTCTTAATTAGAGAAATCCATAAAATTTCATTTAAAATCCAAATTAGTTTAATCGGGACATAGTGTCCTAACTAAGAAATCATTGTCCTTTAAAAAAAAAAAAGAAAAGAAAAAGAAAAAGAAAACAAAGAAAGAAAGAAAAAGAAAAGAAAAGAAAAAAATTCATGATATTTAAAATGGAATTGAAAACCATTCGCTTTTTAATAATTTTCAAATAAAGAAAAATATAAAAAGAAGAGAAAAAACAATGAAAATATGTGAAAATGTGCTAAGAAAACAACTTTCAGAGAAAAAGACATTTCAGAATAATCCATTTTAGCGGTTATTTATGACTAGTGAATAAATACTGTGATTGTGAAGATTCAAAAATAAGGAGAAAAATTCTCGAAGTTCTACCAGGGTGTCTATTATAACAATTTATTTTATTTTTATTTATTTATTTATTTTTGCGGGGGTGGGGGAATTTAATGACTTTTCTCGAAAACGTATTCCAAATATCCGTCAACTACGCAAGTTTTTCTTTTTCTTTTTTTTTTTTTTTTTGTCTTAGGAAAGGGGCAGTTTTAAAAAAGAAAAAAAGAACCCCAGTAGCGAAATATATATTTACCACAAACTGTTCTTTTTATATGGTTTATTGTGATAAACAAAGATAAACTCAGTAAAGTTTTTCTTTTCCTTTGAGAAAATCAAAAAACACACAACGATTATGTTTAAAATATTATATTATAACTAGTATTGCAAAAGATATTTTAGTTTAAGTATAAAAGCATATATTAAGTGAAATTTATTAAAAATACGCTCAAAATATTTAAAAGAAATATGTATTTTAGCTGTTATTTCTAAATGTTTGGATTTTAAGGATAATTCAAAATTTATTGGATTATTGCTGGTGTTACTGCTGCCATCTTAAGGGATAATATTGAAAGAATTAATCCTAAAATTTTATTGCTTGTTATTTAATAATTGTTATCGAAGTTGTAATATATTTAATACGTATAAAAATATTTTATTTGAATAATTTGCGATAGATAAAAGTTAATAAAGGACAAACATTATCAGTAAGAACGATAATGTTTTCTATGCGAAATGATTTGCATTAATTTTTAATTTATAGGAAAATATCACTTTGTACACTGATTCTAAGAAATCGCGCTTTTGAAAATCATTATCATAACAAATTATGCTTATTTTCCATTAGTATGCAGTACTAGAAAAATAACGAAGATTTTTACTCTATAAAAAAGTTTATTCTAATTTGATATGAAGATAATATTCTAATGTAATATTCTTAGATTTAAACATTTTTTAAATACATAGTTATTACTACAAGGTTCTTGCTCTTCCGTCTTCTAATCATTTCCCTCACTATTCTTGAGCAATGTATTTCTTTTAGAATTTATAAGGAAAAATTAAGGACTGAGGGAACCCTATGTTATCTTAACAATTTTTTGCTAGCACGAAGCTACGAATGACAAATTTTAACTGAAACACACTAGTTAAAAGGAAAATTTTTCATTTCTAAATTAACAACGCAAAATAATGTAAAATTAAACTTTTTTTTTTCTTAATTTCAAATTAAATTATTAGAAAACGGGGAATAAACAAAAAGAAAAGAAAAGAAAAGAAAGAAAGAAAAGAATTTCGTACGATACGCTATATTTCAGTACTTTTAAAGAAGTTTATTTCCTTTACATAAACTTTCTCATACATCATAGCATATTTCTCAACGCCAAAATCCTATTTTATATACCCGAATTTTACTTATAACAACCAGATTCTTTGCAATACAAATTAACTACTCTTTCTCTTTTTGACTGCTAAAACAAGTAGAGGATTACCCGGTTATAACTTTTGAAAATCACTGTACGGAATTTTGGTTATATTTTTTCAAATTTTGAATATTTTTGAAAGTTACGCTCCCTACTTATCATTAATAGTTCAAAAATTAAACCACGTTTCAATTTTCTTGGAATATCCTCTATACAGACAGTCAGTCACAAATGTCTACATACAAACATACACCCTTGAAAACAAGAATTTATTCTAAAGCTACTTGATTTTAAATGCGAAAATAATATTAATCTGTCATTATATCCATAAAATTTATTTTACAAAAAAATGGCAGTTTAAATAAAGGTAAATACATAAGTAATATGCACATTTGTTGAAATCAACACGTCACAAAAGTCAGCAAACACTGTTGTTTGGCTCTAAACTAAATTTGCATGTGATATGATATTTTTTTCCATATCTTTTAGAGTATATAAGGCAAAATTACAGGAAAAATCCCTGCAACTGTACAAGCCGTAGTTAGATATCGTATGTTGCAATTATCTGTGATCAACAAATCTCGTTATGGTTGTCGAATAAAACTTAGTGATCATAATGCAAAATAAATCATTTTAAGAAACATAAAAAAGAAATCCAAAAATGACTGCTCCAAAATTAACTGAATATCTTTTAACAGTAGTGGGGAAAGTAGTTATCCAGAAACTGTAAAAAGAACTCTTCGATCAACAGGATTTAACGGCAGAGACCTTAGGAAAAGACCACTTGTCTAATCTCAAAATCTACAAAAACAACTCGATTTTGCTCACAAATATATTAATAAATAAGACTTCGATTTTTGGAAAACGATGCCATTTACCGACGAAAGTAAGTATTTTTATATTTGATGGTCACAGAAAGATTTGGTGAAGGAAGATCAAAAAATGAAACTGGAAAATTGTTAAACATTGTAGAGTAAGTTAAAATAGTTTGGGGCTCAATGGCGGCGGCTGAAGTACGTAGTTTAATTTTTATTGACTATACTATGGATTGATTCAAATATTTCAAAATATTGCAACGTAATCTGGAATCATGCGCCAGTACGTTGGTGCTAGAGAGGAGCTAATTTTCCAACGAGTCAATGACACTGATCATACTTCCAAGATTGTTAGGGAATGGCTTCTATTCAAAGTTCCCAGGCAACTCCATTCGCCGCCCAGTCTTCAGACTTAAATTCTGTTTGAACATATGTGTCGTCTACTTGCAAAATCAGCCAACTCCTTAAATTTGGAAAATGTGTTTTTTTTTTTTTTTTTTTTTTTTTTTCAGTTTTTTCAGTTCTAAGTAAACGTTTTATCATCTAGAAACAAGAAGCCATGCCAAAGCCTATCCACCCTGTGTTATTTGCGCTTGAAAATCACGATGTGCTACAAAACCGGTCAAATCCTAAGGCTGGGGAGTTTCAAAACCGTCGCGATTCTACTCCACCCGACTAAAGCAGTACACTTGTTGATTAGTGTTATCGTGTTCGTGTTTTTTTTTTCGCCTGTGAATGCTCTTTCCTGGTGTACACATAGTTTCTAATAATTGAATTCCGTGTTTACTTCGACTTTGGAAAAGTTTGTAGAAGAATTATCTTCTAATTAATCTAGAAAGAGGAAAAGTCATCCTAAGACGTGGGAAAAGTTCAAAGGTGATATACAATTAATTTCTAATAACACAATATTATTTGATGACATAATAACAGCTTAATTAGCATATTATGATTCATTAATCAAATGTTATTAATTTAATAACATACAGTCGGTAACAAAAGTGTCCGAACACTAGCAAAATTTCCTATGTAAAAAAAGTACACTTCATACGGTTTTGTTAAATAAATCCTTATCGAATCATGTTCTTAGACTGACTAAGAACATGATTCGACAAGGATTTATTTAACAAAATCGTAAGAAGTGTACGTTTTTTAAATAGGAATTTTTGCTAGTGTTCGGACACTTTTTTTACCGACTGTACCTATAATGATTCAGCAGGTTATAGTGATGTAATTATATAAGTTTGTTTACAATTCGAATGATTTTCCACTGTATTGAAGAATAGCTCGTGATTAATGAATTTTGGACAGTTTGTGATACATTTTTATAATTTTCTGGAGTTATTTTTTGTTATGGATATCAGTTATTATTTATCACATTTTGTTTTTAATCAGATAACAGAAATCAGTTGTTTATAAATAACTTAATTGAACAAAACATTTTATGTATTTGCAACTATCCGATATTGACATTAAATTTAGCTAAATTTAAATTCTGGTTTATTGCAAAACCGGCCAACTCCAAAATAAATTGCAAAGGTGGCCAAATCCAAAATAAAACTTTGAATAATCTCCTACCATCACATGCCCCTGCCACATTATTTCGAGTTTTCAAACATACTGACAATTATAAAACTAACAATTATAAAACTAAAAAATTTTGGTTCCTATCTTATTTTGGCTCAGTGTGGCAAAAAATCAGCTTTTTCTCAAAATTTTAATTTTTGGAGGTGATTGACTTTCCAACTAGACGGCACATATATGAGATGAACTTGATCGCTGAATTCGAAGGTATAACGAGCAAATTAACTCTAACGGTAGCAAATCAGTGCGCATAGTTTGAAATTACTCCAGATATGGAGGTGAAAAAACTAGTTTTATCGATGCAAAATAGGTTAAAAGGAGTGATTGATACCAAATCTGCATTGTAAAGCATTTCAGTAAATTTACCGAAATATTTATCGAGAGTCTTTGTGAATTTACAATAGCTCTCAGTTAGAAATAAATTTTCGAGATTATCAATCTTTATTCCATATTTTTAATTTTTTTAATTGCTTTGTTTCGCAGTAAAAATTAAAAATAAATATGTCTACTTCAGAAACTGTATTATACACCCCTAATATTTTCTGGCCAACATTAAATTAAAATAATGTTAACCATTGAATTGTATCAGTTTCGCTGTAATTTTACATAAGATTTACGCTAAATGATTTCCAGTAGTTTTTCTGGTGAAATTTTCAACAGTGTGAACAGTGTGTTAATTTCACTTTTTATGCATTAATTATATATAAATATATTGTATCCTTCTTTGTATGTAAACTTTTGTGACTTTCATAGTATTGATTTTTTGTAAAGTTTTGTTGCAATTTAAGAAATTAGTTTTCTTATTTTATGTCTCAGTAAGTTTATGTCTCAGAAGTTTATTAGAATTCATTTAATTATCTATACTTTAAATCTCAATATAATAATAAATAAAATCATTTTGATAAATGTATGTAAACTTATGTGACTTACGAAATAAAAAAAAAGAATTACTATTTAATTTAAAATCCTATTAGAAATTTGTAAATCAGAGATAATTCGTAAATTGCCATTGTAACTTTAGTTTTAGTGTAAATTACTCGATAACGCGACTAATTTTGAAAATGACAACTTTTAAAAGTAATTTTGTTACTTTCAGTTAAATTCACAGCTCTGTATAGTTAGCAGTTGCATAGAAATTAAGTACGAAAAATTCTTTATTGGTCCAGAGACTTCAGCCGTTATCTAGTCTAATAAACAGCAGTAATTGTCAAAGGCTAAGTTCTGGCTGTCTAGCGTGTAGCAGCAAAACTACACGAAGAAAAAAAGGAGACTCTAGGGAAAGAGCACCTTTTGCCACAAAATTTGTCTCTAACATTACTCTGGAACAAGGTTCTGGTTCCGAAGCTCAAAAACACCTTAAATTCCGACATTCCTCACTTTCAGACTGCTTCAATGTATACGAAGTAATGAAAAAAGCATTCAGTAAAAGATCTCCAAAGCTTCGGAAGTCTCTCATGCGCTGTAAAATAGACGGTTTAAATTTCTTAAGAAAAAATATTTAGTACCAAAAATCACCATTAGGGGAACGTTTGGTGCTACGGTAAAGCAAGAAATACACATAAAGGCGTTCCGTGTACAGCTACCACGAAGCTAAAAGTCTTTTGATGGCGTTGACTCTACGTTAACTCTACCGCGACATATTTGATTGTTTGTTTTAATTACTACTTGGAGGAAAGATTGAAGAGGCGATTACATGTCCGGAAAAACATGAAGCGAAAATCGTAGCCACAGAAGTCATTAAGTAACACAGTTATATGAGAAATTCTTTATTGTTATTGGGAAATTACGTAACGTGGAAATGTATCATTCGAGACGAAAGTTCTTGTAACTGCAAGTCTCAAAGCTGCCAAATAAATAAAATAACACGGTACTAGATAATGTTTTGGTTGACTCAATATGGCCCCTGAGGTAGCCTTGGTTGTTATTACGGCAGCCGTTTTGAGTAGACAACAGTTAACTTATTTGCCCTGCATGTTGATACGCCGTGTGCCAAATCCTCTTTTATCGTTTTTCCAAAGATTACTGAGACTTTTGCTTTTTGTCTCGAGGAATGCTTATATCTCGAATAATCCGGACCACAAGAGTTTTTCAAGTTTTATTTAAAGTACTTTTATTTTTATACATATATAAAGATACAACAAGAACCCACCCCTTAAACGGGATTCGACATCAGATCTTGCTATTACAGAAGTCAGTTCCCTGCCAACTGTGCCAGCACTCCGGCCGTACTGTATTGCTTCAACAATTGACGTGGTGTTTGAGGGTTGCTTTTTCGCGATTTTAGTTTTTACAGTGCGCTACAGATTCTCTATGGAATTCAAATCTAGGCTGTTATCTGCACAGTCATGCATTTGGATTTTCCCTGTAAATAGATACTCCTTAAAACCCCATGACCTCTGATACGAAGCCCCATCATACATTGAAACATATATGAACATCCATGTGAAGCTTCAGCTTCTCGTGACAAATTTGGGTATCGACTTTCATTTCTAGTGGTTTTAACGGGCAAGAAAAACAGAAAATCAGTATCAGACACAGAAAGTGCACTCCATATCATCGCTCCATATATCGCTCGCAGTTAAATTCCGAACTCAAATCGTCTGGGTGAAAGTTTCGTAAGCCACCAATCGCGATACGATTTCACGTTTAAGCGTTAGTTAGGTGGGTATAGACTGGATGTTTTCAATCGTTTTCAAATGACAGGGATATTATAATTTACAATTTTTCACTTTATCTAAAAAACTGTGTTATGGAAGTACGACGAACTTTATTGAAATACTTTGCAATTATTTTAAAATTTGGAAAGCGGCTTTGCGGCAAGTCGAAATTTGAAAGCACTTTAAAATTGAATACTACACTAATTAATTTGTTTAAAAAAATTGTTAAAATTTTAACACCAAACCTGCAAAATTTCTCGAATAACTAATCAGTTGAAAACGCAGTGTGTGGCTCGTCTCCTTAGGTTTATAAAGCCCGTTGCACTGAGAAAAAAAATTGTGATTGACATCTAGAAAGTAAATTGTGTTTCAAGTAAATATAGTTCCATGACATTCTTATAAATTCTAGTCACCTATGAAAGCGAGTTCTAGAAACTTCTATAAGAATTCTAGATCGTTTTCGTACATTTCGTGGGGTTAAACTTATTTAAAAACTCTCTAGAAATAAATGCGAACTCAAGAGGCGAATTTCAGGAACTACAATCTTGGTTTATGACTCAATTCTAGGAAATCAAGCGAGAATTTCTCGCAATACAAAGGATTCATAATATTAATAATATTGTTTCACCATCTAGAAAAGTATAGACTAGAAATTCTAAATAATTTCGTCTATTCAGGTTATTTATTTACCTTATACGCATAGCTCGTAAATCTATATTTTTAATTTAGGGTCTTAGAAAATGGCTAGTTATTCGTTGTAGATGAAGACAGAATACTTTTTTTCTCAGTGTATTGTCAATAATTACTAAAATGCGCTATCGGCCAATAATTATTTGGACAATTTCGAATTTGGACGTTTTGTGAAATATCTAGAAAAGTTTTTTAGGAATCACACACCTTGTAACTTTCATAGTGTAATGAACATGTTATACCTCATATATTTCAGCAAAATTTGTGTCCTGAAGAGGAAAAGGGGACCAGTAAAAAAATTAAACAAATGTCAAAATGTTTCGGATCACCCTGTATAAAAAGTAATACGTTAAATGCGTTTTGGCTGTTGCATGTGATTATGCAGATTTATCTCATTACCTGTATAAATATTTAAGAGGCTACCACATATATTCATGGAATTTTTTTTTTTTTTTTTTTCTTATTGCAAAAAAAAATTACCACTTTTTTAATTATAACACGTAGGGTATTAGATCCAGTGACATGTTTAGGAAATTTGGCATATTACAATTGTAAACAACATACTGCACTGTTAAAAAAATACAACTTTGCTGCCAGAAATTCTCTGTAATGTGAGAAAAAAGTCGTAAATTACGGAAAAATTACGTTGACAAAACGTATTTTTCTGTAATTACAGAGAATTTCTGGCAGCAAAGTTGCATTTTTTTAACAGTGTGCAATCAGAATGCAAAAATGTTAAATATCTTGTGAAATACGAGCCTTTTTACTAAATAATTTTTAATTACGCATGCGTTAGCTTTAAAAAAATTTCATTTACATAATTTAATAGCTAAAAGTATTGAGCAACTTGTATGAAAATCCCAAACAAACATCGAGTAAATTCAAAAAGTTATGAGAGATAGAATGAACAGAATTTCTGTTCTTCTCAAAAAAAAAAAAAAAAAAAAAAAAAAAAAAAAAGAGGAAGAAGATAGGGGATTTTATTAATATTTATTTACAAACAACAACACTGTATTATCATTAGGCATTGATTGAATCAAAATAAAAATGTGAGTAAAACGCCTTATAGTTTAGCTTTTATTTTGAGAGAACTGAAATTCTGCTTATTCTATCTCTCATATTTTTTTTTTTTTTTTTTTTTTTTTTTTTTTTTTTACATGATATTTGTGTGGGGCTTTCATATAAGTTGCTCAATACTTTTGGCTATTAAATTATTCAAATGGAATCTATTAAAACTAGCGCATGCGTAGATAATAATCATTTAGTAAAAATGCTCATATTTCTTTAGATATTTAATATTTTTGCATTCTCATTGCAGTATGCTGTGTCTATTATTATCCATCAAGTTTCCTGAAAATGACTTTGCACTTGGCTTAATACCTTGCGTGTTACAGCTAAAAAAAAGTGACAATTTTTTTTTCTTTGAAATTTTTTAAAGAAACGATTATATCTCCATGAATATATGTGGCAGCCTCAGAAAAATTTATGCAGATAATAAGAATAATTTTCATAATCACATGCTACAGCAAAAATGCATTCAAAGCATTACTTTTTACAGGGTGATCCAAAGCATTTTGATTTTTGTTTATTTTTTCATTAGTTCCATTTTCCTCTTCAGAACACAAATTTTGATGAAAAATATGAAGTATAACATGTTCCTTACACTATAAAATTTTCAAGAGGATTCCTAAAGAACATTCTTAGATATTTGACAAAACATCTAAATTCGAAAGTGTCCAAATACTTATTCTAGATAGTGTATTATATTTTTTTCATGATAATTTAATTATTATAATGAAAAATAAAACATACTTATAGATTTTAATGAATTCATGCGTTGAATAATTGCATTATTCTTTACCTATATATTTTATATGCTTCTTAAAAGAATACTTTCCATTGCTTTAAATAAAAATAAAAAATATCGATGCTTCGAAATTTGCATGGCAGCGGTGCAGAAAACATTTATTAAATTTAGAAAATAATTTTTCATTTTGACATTTTATTTTTCTGTTTGTCAAAAATCTTCAATAATATTTGAATACAAAAATTTAAATATGAATACTAAGGTATAAATCATAAAATATATTATTCGATGGTTAAAATATGGCGCCAAAAGCAAAAAATATATTATTTTGGTGTTTGAGGGATAAAAAAGTTATTTACAGCATTTTTTGGTGCATTTTGATCTTTCTTTCTTTCTTTTTTACTTTTTTTTTTTTTTTACAGTGCGTAATCTTATATTATTTAACTAACCATAAATGAAAAATTTCTAATCAAGTGGTCCTTTATGTATATTTTTCTGCGACGTTTTTAGTGAATTTTCACTCATTTGCCTAAAAGAAACACGTCCACTCAACTTGAGTTAAATTCAAGAAATTGAATGCGCTAACATAAAGCACTCAAACTTGAGTTATTTATTGTATTTGATTAATTAATTTATTTTATTAATGGCGTTGTCCGTTGCACTTGCATCCTACTGAAAAAAATGGGTTGCAGCGAGAGCGATGTTGCCACTTACAAGTGGTTAAATGAATAGAAATAACACAAGTATAGATAAATATCGATAGCTCAAGTTTGCTTAAATAAAAATTTACTCATTTGCTCGAAGAATTGCATTTTCAACTAAGTTGATTTAAAAAAAATTAACTCCTACTTGACAGGATAAATTAACTCATTTATTTTAATAGAGTATGATGTAATTGTTTTGGAAAGACTAATTTTTTCCAAATAATTTTGAAAGTCTCATAAAGACTGCCTTATAAAATATAAAAAAATGCACCGAACTGACAAAAGAATTGACTTCTATACTGTTAATTAGTTTTTTAAAAATAAAGCTTTTCCTTTAACAAGAAGGAGATTATTTCTGCAATTAAATTTAATATAAAGCTGATCTTACGATAGAGAAACAGTCATGAATTTTTCGTTAAAAATTCAATAATAGGATTTTTTTTAATCTTGTTCCTCATATTTTCTCATTCTGAAAATCCAATGACAAATCAGTATTTGATGTAATTTACCATTTTATAATATATCCAGGGTTCTCGCTAAAGTCTTACCTCAAACTTAACTTCAGAAGGATTTTAACTACTACTTTAAACCTGGTGTCTAAGTATGTAAAGTAATGATGAGCTATAAATTGAGGTCGGTGGTAAACAACTGAGTAAGCGCTCCTAACTCAAAATCTGTAAGAAATACGGAAAAGATGTCGATAACAAAATTGTTAGAACGTCCTCGATTTAGTACGAAAAGAAACCTAGCGAACAATAATTCTAAGGACAGAACAAGAAAAATGCACATTTGTCTGACCAAACACTACCTGCCACCGTGATTCCTGTTCAAAACAATTATGGTTCAAATATCGCAGCAGCACATTTTTTACGCAATGAAATAAATAATCTATAGAACACCTATTTTTGAGCTCTGAGAAATCTTACAAGTTCGGCATCTAGTAGACTAGTCGATTAATTTGCGGTGCTGAATTAACAGTGACTGGTTGTTTAGCCACTAATTAACGAGGCCACGTTAATTGAAGCACGGTACTTGTAACTTCTATGGAATATAATTTCTGATTTTGTTGAGAATCTTTCATGGCTTCAGTTTCGAAAATTATGGTACCAATATGACGGTGCCCATCCGCATGATATATCAACAGTAAATCAGTACTTGATGGAGGTATTGCAACATCAAATCATTGGTTAAAATGGCTGCATAGAATGGTTTCCCCGCTCAGCTGATCCTATTGGACTTTTTCTGTTAGGATAGCTCAAGCAGCAAGAGTGTAGAACTCTTCAGAACACACTTCAGGATCTTAAATGATGTGATGTTGGTGTTTATGTCAGCGTGTCACCTCATATACTATGAAGTTTAGAGCATAAAATTAAAAAAAAAGGGGCTGTGATATGTATTATAGTTAACCTAGAGCATAATGATCACCGTAAATAAAGTTATTCGCTGATAACTAATTGTTCATTTCTTTCTCATGCTTTACTTGGCGTAACAGTGCTTGAAAATTACGAAAAGAACTATCTAACATTTAAAACGTTTTCTTCTCAGCATAAGGTGCGTAAGGTGTCTTTTCGCATTACATCAAGAGCATTCTACAACTTTATAATTGATATTTCCTCGTATCACTTACCGTTTTCGAGATAGGAAGGCTAATTACGTTGTTTATCGTTAGGTGGCGTTGTAACCGTTCTCAACTTTTAGCGCACAGTCACTTTGTTTAAACACCTAAACACTTTATATTCAGATACCTAGTTTAAGGTAATAGCCATCACCGCTCTAAAGTTAAGATGGGGAAGGGGGTGCAGGAATTTATTGACACCCTGCATATATCAAGATCCAGATATTTTGAAATGTGCAAATAGGCGAATTTCCATTAACAAAATAGAGAGAAATAGATGAAATAGTTCAACGAATATTATACTCAAATGGTTAGTTAAAACTGAAGGTATCAGAATGATATTAGAGTTTAATGATCTGAAGTTTCTTGTAAGTAACATTGGAGAGTGTGGGAGTGAGTAGTAAGAACGTATCCAAGAAGTGTCTAAGCTCAAGCTCCCTCCAGATGTTTCGAAATTAAATAAATTTTTATTTTTGGCCATTAGAACAAATTAGAAAGTCGATCTCATTTCCCCCTAAGCCACCTTAGCCCCCTGCAGATAACGTCACTGGTTACACCATTGGTAAGTAATTAGTATGGGGGATTATTATAAATATCAAGGTTTGTAATGATAGAAAAAGCAATATGATATTGTTCTATTCACTTATTTTGCATTGGAGGGCACTGTAACTTCTGTTTGTGAAAGGTTCAAAATTTTATATCTTATTCCAAAAGCATTATTTGGCATAGTCGATTAATCTCAGAAACTCAGAATTTTTTTCTTGAGATATACTCATACTCAAAAGTTTAGGAAGATTTACAATCGAATGGATTTTTTCTATTTATACACTTGATGGAACTGCGCTTAAACTTTGGATATGTAAAGAACGGGATTATCTTCATATTTTTCAGTGACGATTTGGTTACGATAATAATTGCAACGCCGACAACAAAACAAGTAAAAGAATAGTATTTGCGATAATTCTGTGCCATTAAATAAATGAAATGATCTGTAACTATATAAAATATGTTGACATATATCCTGTACATTTTTCTAATGTGTTTTTTATGTAAAAATAGTAATACAAACTAAAAAGTTATAGCAATTTTTTTTTTTTTTTAACTTCGCAAAATTTCAGCTTTTTTTTTTTTTTTTTTTTTTTTTTAACTTAAGCAGAGTTTTAAAAGAAATTCATTACCACTTTCAGGTAATTGGAAAAGCGCTTTTTAAACAATATATTGCAAATACTGTTGATTTTGATACTGTTATAATGAACCATGCCCATGCAACATTCTAACAAATTTTCAATAACTCATTCGCATTATTGTGTTAAGCTGGTCTAAGAGTACACATCCGATAAGAGTACAAAGTGACAACAGTCATCATGTGTTTGCGATATATGCGTCTAACTTCAGTGTTATTTTGAAGTGCAAGCTAGTGGGAGGAGCTGTGCGAAAAAAAATATAAAAACCTACAAAAACACAGAAATTACATAAGTTTAAATATTTTTACCTATTTTCTTAAATATTTATGGTATTTTGGAAGTATTATTGTGATAAAACTACAAATATTTGAAAAGAAAATTTATGCGGGTCGATTTGTAAGAAACTAACCTAAATCTCACAGCAAAAGCGATTTACGTTGATGCCAATAAATGGTGTTGCACTTCGTTTGATTAGATAATCGTCAATGTGTGCAAGAGTACGCACTTGTGTATGTTACAAGAGTACGCACGTACTCTTACACGCAATTTTTTAAAATAGTTTTTACATGCATCGTAATCCTTTTTTTTTTCTTTTAACAGGATGTCTTCGCGACAAAGAAGTACTCAAAAAAGTTTTTGTACTCCAGAACAATGGCTGGATGCAAAAACACGCATCGATGCGGGCGAAAATGGTAGCTAAATCATTAGGAATCTATGAAGCAACTTTGCGAAAAAGGATCATCTCCAGCCAGAAGTTTGGGCAGATACTCTTAAACTTTTTCTCCGGAAATGGAAACAGAACTGTGTGAGTACATCAAAAAAAGTAGATAGCATGTTGTACGGACTAAAAAAAATAAGAGAAGTTGCTTTTAGTTTCGCAGAGATTAATGAATTACAACATCGTTTTAATACAGAAAAGAAAATGGCTGGTATGTAGTGGCTTCGGCTGTTTATGAAAAAGCATCTAGAATTGTCCTATCGTACGTCAACCTCAACAAGTATTGCTCGAACGATAGGATTTCATAAGTCTCAATGCGATCGCTACTTTGAAAATCTGGCGAAGTTGTTGGATACCTACAAGTTCCCTCCTCTCCTCACGCAATTTACAGTATCGACGAGATTGGTATCTCCACGGTGCCATACAAGCTACCAAAGGTGATTTCAACAAACGGGAAGCGCTGCGTCAATAAGATTTCCTGTGTTGAACGTGGTATCAACGTAACACTCGTAAATGCGGTCAATGCTTCTGGGAATTTTATTCCACCAGCATTCATATTTCCTCAGAAGCGTATGAAGACTAAACTTTTGGACGAGGCTCCACCTTCTTCTATAGGAATGGTGTCAGACACGAGCTACCTTAACAACACTTTGTTTGTGGACTGGTTATCTCATTTTAAAGATCACGGAAGGCCTAGAAAAGAAAATACAGTACTATTGATATTAGATAACCACACGTCACACTACACCTTAGAGGCAGTTAATTTCTTCCAGGCTAACCACATTCATGCTCTTACAATAACATTTCACAGCAGCCACAAAATTCAGCCATTCATCGCTGCACCCATAACAGCCTCAAGATTTTTTGTACATCGAAATGTGAAAAATGGATGCGTAATCATCCTGGTCAAGTGATAACAGTTTACCAAATTGCTGAAATTTTGACTCCGGCTTATCTGAAAGCAGCTACTCGCGCAAATGACATACAGAGTTTCAAGGCATCAGGAATACAACCATTAAACCCTGACATCTTTGGAGAAGACGATTTCTTACCCAGCGCAGTGACAAAAAGGCCTTTGCCGGAAACTCGAGATGAACAAAATTCCCATTCAGTTCATGATCCAGTACAAAACTTTCATTGTGATGAAAATGCTACATCAGCCGTGGCTGACGTCGTTGGCGACAATAATGAGGATCGGACTAATGAGGTGGTAGAGCAACTTCAGGCTGGCAACTTAGGGGGGATTGAGAAGTCCAACCAGGAACAGAGCAAAACTATCAATGAAGCATCAAAGAAAATTACTGTTGCAGCTAGGTACAATAATGTACCTGGCAATTCATCACTGTCCTCATGTACAACAAATGAAATATCGAGCAAATTGAAGGGTGAGAACATGTAATTTAAATATATTTAAAATATTTTGAGAGAAAGAGCGCATACACTATCTGCCTGCATTAAAAATAAATGAATTAAATCGCCTCACGTACCGGCTTGCAGATGTAGCCCCACTACCACAAGCTGAATTATTCTCAAGATCTAACCGCAAAAGAACAAAATCAGATATTTTGATTGGGTCTCCATACAATTTGACTCTCGAAGAGAATTCGGCCTCTAAACAGGTACTAAAGAAAAAGCCAAAACCAATTACTAAAGGGGTCAAAAAACGGTTTTAAGTTCTAAAGAAGACACTCAAAAAGAAAATATGGATATGTCCACCATGCGGTGAAGTATATTTAACTTCTGGAAAACTGGATGGGACGCTCTAAATGCGAGGAGTGGTGACAAAGCTTATACGAGCTATGAATGTGAAGTAAACTTTATTTGTGACCACTGCAAGTAACATAGGTACGAATTTTCAGATCATTTTTCCTGCGTATTCTTATCAATTCGCATGCGTACTCTTATCCAGCAGCACTTGTAAGAGTACGCAATTCTTACTTTTGTTATTTTTTAATTTTTCCAAAGATGTAGTATATTTTTGTTATTTTTTTATGTCATTTTATGAAAGATGTGTTATTTAACCCCTTAACGCGCGGTGTCCTCGCCACGAGGACGCAAAATTTAACATCCAGCTGCAAAAATTCATCCCGGAAATATTTCAGCAAAAATTCACGTTTATAACATATCAGAAAAGGACGGTTTTTTTAACCTTAAAATTTAAAATTTCTTTTAGTTTACTTTAGTTCATGAATTCCGGTGGCAGTATAATTTAAATGTTTCAAATTGTCTTGCGCCGGAAAGGGTTAAGAACAAAATAAGAGTTAAGCTGATTATGTAGAATTATGTTTTCATTTTAGAACAGTTTGAACCTTAAGTGCGTACTCTTAGACCAGCCTACTCTGCATATACAGACCTCGTTGAGTTCCTAAAATTTTACGCTCATTTTATTATATATTTTGTTAAAAAACAATATTTTAGCATTAAAGTACTCCAAAATATCCAAGAAAAATTTCTTATTTACGATAGTGGTGACGATAGAATAAAATGTGAGTAAAATTTTAGGAACGCTGCGAGGCCTGCATATGTTTAACAAAAATCTGTCTTATATTTTGCCTTTTTAACTTTTTAATTTTTAAACCTTTTAACTCATTTATTTCAGTTTTTGCTTTCTCAGATATTTGAAGTCTTCAATCTTTGTCAGATAAGCTTGAAATTACTCAATTTTATTTAATGTTTAATTATTATTATTATTATTATTTTGAAGGAAGATTATATCATACGTAAGAGATTTGAAGTTCGGATTTGCATTATTTCAAGTACTTTTTTAAAATTCGTATGTGTAACCATATATGATTTTTTCTATTATTTCACGTGATATTGTGGTTTTATTTATTTCTTCTCAGTAATTAATAAGTTAAACAAAATTCAGTCCCTAAATTTGTTCATTATATTGCTATTAACATAATATAAAAAATAAAGTCAAATTAAAATATATATATATGAAATAAGAGTAGTATTTTAAAATTAGTTGTAAAAAAAAAAAAATTATTATTATTATTATTATTTACATTAAGATATTTGTATTTGACATGCATTTAATAATATAGGAAAATGTTTTGTTTAAGGTGAATAATATATTATTTTTTATTTGAGATTATATAAATATATTATAATTAATAAATATAATTATTAATTATTAAATATAAATATAAATATAAATATTAATATAATTATTAAAAATAAATATATTTATTTAATATATATAATATATTAAATAAATATACTATATATATTTATTTATTTGAGATGCCGAGTCACCTTAAAAATGTTTTATTTAATGTGTAAGTTATAAATTGGTTAAAAAGACATTCACTTGCAAATCTTGCTAAACTTTTCAGCAAAAATATATTATAAACATCTTCATGAGAAAAGTAATAGCATAAAATTTTCAAAATAACCGCCATTTGCAGCTATTATGTAATACATTCTAAGGGGAAAATTCACTGATACCCTTGCAAACATTTCAGCTGGAATGATCGGATATGATACTGAGATGCATGTTTCCATTGCAGCTATGGTTTGTGGATTTTGACGAAACAGCTGGTCTTTCAAGTACCAAAAAAAAAAAAAAAAAAAAAAAAAGAACCACATTCATCAAATCTGGGGTATAGGGAGGGTATGTCCATGCCACTGTATGTATGCATTTCGTAGCCAAAAGCAGTGACATTGTCATCGAAATTTACCCTGAGAAAATCGAACACGCCAGCTCTTTGATGTGACGAAGATCGTACAGCCTGAACCACGAGGTTTTCCTAGTATCCTCTAAAGCATTTTGAATTGCCACACATTTATAAAAAATGCTACTGTAATCGTTTGGAAAAGGGGCGAAATGAGTCCTCTGGAGAAAATGGCGGACCGGAACATGACTTTTGTGAGATGCAGGATTGAAGGTACAGCTATATGGAAAATTTCTGTTTCCCCAATGCGCCAGATGTTTTTATTGATAATGTCGTCAAGGAAGAAGCATGTCCCGTCAGAGAAACAATTATTTACAACAATTTTTAATAAAATCACACATCAACTGTGGAAGAAAATCAAATGAATTGAAATTTTATTTTAAAAATTGTATTTCTTTCTCCCATTGTTTAATGGTGTTTTCCATTACCTGCGGCTTATTTCTGTTGAGCTATCTAAATGATAAACCAAATTGTTTCTGCCTAAAGGTTGTCTGAGTGAGTAATGTCGACCGATTGTCGGCCTGGATAGCTCAATTGGTAGAGCCTTGACCTTGTAAGTCAAAGATCCGGGGTTCGACTCCCGGTCCAGGCATTATTTTCACTCAGTCGGAAAAATAAAATTTCAATAAATATAATTATCGGTTTCGCCAGCATCTAGTTTCATCAGCATAGTTTTCGCTAACATCCAGTGCATTAATGGCAAGAGTAATCAGGGTTAGATAGTCCAGATCTTGTAATGGAACAAGGGAAGTTTGTGGTGCATGATACGTTGTGTGGACATTCTTCTGAGTCCAACTTGATACGCAATACAAGGAATAGGAAAAGGACCTTCTGAATGGCTGCAACATTCACCACTGTAACTGCAACTTTTGGGATGCCGGCATTGCTAGTACGGTTTTCATTTACATTCCTAATACGTTCAAATCTTTTGAACAAAGACGGCATTGTACTGTTTGCCGGCCCGTTTCTGACATTGAATTTCCTTTGGAAACTGCGTCTCTTTACAAGAAAATTATCTAGGAGAGGAAATTTCAAAACAAGAAATATCTGCTTTTCCAATATACATTCACATAAACCAGCAGCACGTTAAACCTTTGAAAAGCACATGCTTGGAGAGATTTAAAAAAAAATGCCTTACATTTCCGAAGTAGAATGTAGCAAACAGTATCACTTTCCATTTCTCTATTTTTTGTTTGTTGCTCATTTTTATAAAACTATATAGCAATTGAATCGATGTGTCATTAATGTGTATCATATAAATCTGCGTACCTTACTATTTTTACTAAATAAAAATAGCTTAAAAACTGAATTTTCAGTTTCTTTGTCTCTCTGTTTGTTTATTTGCTTTCTAACAATCATACATAACTTCAAACACTCTCTAAATATAATATATGACAAACATTATGTACAGGGTGTTTACAATTAAACATCTTCTATAAATTGCATCCTTCAATTAAAACGGACAAGCCTATTACTTCTAGTATGTGAACAATTCATGAAATGTGCTCCAAAAAAAAAAAAAAAAAAAAAAAAAAAAAAAGAAAAGAAAAAAGAAAAAAAATGTCCACCAGTTGGCACTTTACGTTACAAAACTACAAATTTAACAAATAAGGTAAACTCTGCGGAATTAAAAAAAAAAAAAAAAAAAATCGTGCACAACAATCTTATGACTTTTTTTATCCACTACTTTACGTTTTGGTTGGAGAGAGGGTGGTCAAAAGACATAAAAATTACTTAAATAATCAGACTTGCGGGAGCTATTTATAATTGAACTACTTAGTATGACGCCTGTCATTTTTCC
Source organism: Salticus scenicus (assembly GCA_963930645.1). Lineage (NCBI taxonomy): Eukaryota > Metazoa > Arthropoda > Arachnida > Araneae > Salticidae > Salticus > Salticus scenicus. Next base: position 188,875,185 of record OZ005651.1, on the reverse strand, counting down.
TGTAGTAATTAGCTAATAAATGCGAAAATACATCTAAAAAGGGAAAGATAATTTAACAAGTTTGAAGAAAATCGTTTGAGCCATTTTTGAAATACCGACTTTCTTTCCCATTTCTGGTTTTCCGAATTTTCTTCAAAAGTTGGCAAACTCATCTACATTTAGGAAACCGGCTAATACATACTAAAATATATCTGAAATGGAGTTTATGTAACGAGGTTAAAGAAAATCGTTACAGCTGTTTTTGAGATGCCAATGTTAGGCTTTGAATGGTTGTTTTCTGGTTTCCAATTTTCACCAAAACGGGGCAAACTCATCTGCACATATGATTTGCTTTAATGATAAAGTTTCGTTGTTCTATCTTTTCGGATTTCAGAAATAATCAAAAGATTCCATACACACTTGCACTGACCAGCTTCAACAAATTGCTTTTTTGAACTCAAAAGACCTTAAATCATGTAAATCAGGTGAAAACTCGATATTTAATATTTTGGCCGAATACAGTACTTCCATTACCTAGGGTAGTCGGGTAATGGAAGTAATTAATCTATCAATGTTCAAACTGCTTATACGTTCCGTCTGGGTCTTTACTTGACTACATGTTCCGTTTTTTACGTCAAATGCCTCATAGTGGATTTTTTTGAGTATTTTTTTTTTTTTCGCTCCCTTTAATGCATCTCATAAATCGAACAGTTAACAAATTTGTTAGCAATACACTCGCTTGTTTTAACTGTACGTTGCTGTTTATGATGAAGTTTTAATACCATTCTATAGGCAAAATATGTTCCATAATAATATGATTCATTACTAAAAATTATATTTCTTTTAGAGAGTGAATATAAGAAGATTAAAATATACAATCTAATTAAAATTATATTTTAATTATATTTTGCTATTTAAAACCAGTTCAGTTTTAGTGGGTTCATTTTGAAAATTTCTGATTTAGTATGTCAGGCAATTTATCCTTGTCTATCTACGTATCCGTGGCGCTTACATTTATGCACGTGCTCAATAATTATAAAAATGGAAAATGGTGACGACATATACTAAAGCCTTGAAATTGTTTCCTATTACATTTATAACACTTTTACCAGGCTGTGTAAAAAGGATAATATACATTTAAAAAAATAATAATATTTGAGGTGTGTTAATATAATTATATACTAGGCTTTTTATTAAATTGCATTTTAAAATGCTGATTTAGAAATGTTTATGAGTTTTGTTAGTCAATCTGCCTGTCTATTTTCACTTAGATTTTCTTAAAGAATGTTGAAATTATAATAACATTTGAAAATGTTGATAAAATAAGAAGAGTGTATTTATGAGGTATTCCTTTCAATAAAAAAAGATCGGTATCCATGTTCTTTGCAAAGAATGTTTTTAATATTTTAATGTGCGCATCTTTTCGGTAAGTGAAAATATGTATCTTCTAAAGTTGATCTTTAATAGATGCATTATTATATATATATATATATTTCATTTTAATAGATTAAATATTCATATGTTTAAACTTTTAATAGAGTCAAGGATATATATATATATATATATATATATATATATATATATATATATATATATATATATATATCCATATATATATATATATGTATATATATTATATATATGTACTCATATATATATGAACATATATATATGTATATATATGTATATATATATGTATATGCATGTATATATATATGTATATACATGTATATATATATGTATATATATATATATATATATATATATACACTAAGCGACAAAAAAAAAAAGCCGCACTTGGATGTTTTCCTTTTCGCCTTCTACAACTGCCAATTTTATCGTTTAAAAAGCAAATTTTCGAACAGATTTTACTATGTGTTCCTCCACATACACTTTAGCTTTGAGTCTAGTGTTAAAAACAAAATGCAATTGTCAGGAAAATTGTAATTTTAGAATTTATTTCAAAAATGGTAAGAATAAGGCAGTTAACGATGCCACAAAAAGTATTAATTTTTAAATGAAAATCAAAAAATATTTTAATACGTGAGATGGCAAAATAATTAAATGCTAACGAAATATTGGTAAAATGAATTTTAGCAAAATATAAATTTTTTTGGCCGTTTAAACTGGGAATTTGGCTTTAGGCGGTCATGTTGCTCATCCAAGCTAGATAACCGCAAGTTAAAATGCGAATGTTTAAAAAATCGATTTGTATCATGTTCAGAACTTAAAAAAGATTTTAAAAAAGTGTATAGTAAATTACTTTCTTCAAAAACAATGCGGGAACAATTAAACAAAGCGGGTTAGAGAACGGAAGATCTCCGAAAAAAGCCATTATTAACTAAAAGAATTAGAAAAAACAATACTTTAGTTGACCAAAATTTAAAAACATTATCAGTTAATTATTAGGCTGAACTGGTTTTCTCTGATGAATCAAGTTTTCTTTATTTCGTGCAGTTGAAAAAAGCTAGAATGAAGACGAAAATGTGACCGACTTAATGAAAATCGCACTTTTAAAACAGTGACACATTCTCCGTACATTATGGTACGGAGGTGCATAACTTTTCAAACACTCGGGGAAATTTTTATGCTCAAGGAATCAATTAACTCGAAATAAAACACAATCTGCATAAAAGTGGTGCCTGACCGACTATTTTGGAGGTATCATAGACATTTCCGTAAACAGCATTTGAAGATAATAAGGCACCTTACTACACGGCGTCTGTGGTAAGTTTATTCACTTCAAATTGTCAAAATTTCTTATGCATTCCCATGAGAACCTATAATTCTGTAAGTAATCATACTTTTTTTTCACTTTAAGTTAAATACCACAAAGGATATAGTAGAATTTCTTCTTTACCAGACATGGAAATGGTCAAAATCGCAATCCGCTCGAAAATGTTTCGTCTATAAAAAGGCGGGGGAGAGGGGAGAGGATTCGAAATTTGCAGCCTATAACTCTGCCAAAACTAGAAAAATTTATTTGTGATATTTGGCACATTGAAATTTCTGAGATTTATATTAAAATACTGTATAAAACCATGCCATTGCGCATTAATGCAGTAATTCCATATAAAGGTGCAATTAACCCAATGCAGAATACATATTTTTAACAAAAAATTGCTTAGATCTAACAAATAAATAGTTTTATTTCATATATTAAAATATAACTTGTTTATTTCATATAATAAATCATAATAGAATGCAAAGTGTATAGTTATTGCATTATGTTCAAAAAGAAAGTTTTATGCAGATTTTTAAAAAGTACTTCGTAAAGTGCAATAAAGCGAATTATTAAATCGAAAATATACATAGGTATCATTTCATACCTTTGGTACTATGCAAACAAGACAGTTTTATTTGTTTCTAACATTAATTTTAAATTTATTACAAATAAAAAAGGTATAAGTCATTTTTTCTGCAGTGCGGCTTTTTTTTTTTGTCGCTCAGTGTATATATGTATATGGATATATATGGATATATGGATATATATGGATATATATACATATATATATATGTTTTTTTTTTTTTTTTTCAGAAACTTTAAGCTAAAAGGGATATACAATCGAACCTCGTTAATGTGAACACGCTTAACGTGAATTACTTTTAACATGAACTGTCGTCACAATCTCTGTCAAAATGAAGATTAGTTTAGTTATATGAAGATTAGTTACTGATAGCATCAACTACTGATAACATGAACAGTTTTTCCCCCATGAGATCCACGTTAACGAGGTTCGACTGTACAATGTTTGTAAATGTACACAGAAAAAGTAAAATGTTTTGTTGAAACAACAAAATTTTGGTTCAGGCTGTATTTACAAAAAAGAAAAAAAAAAAATCATTATTTCAACAAAACATTTTATTCTGCGTATAAGAAAGTATTGTTTGTTTTCGTATCAGAATTGG